>BTPG01000002.1:155388608-155793608 GCA_036245525.1 Semisulcospira habei
TTTTCAGTCTTAGCTGTCCTATAGTGTGGAATGTGGGACTTTGCCAACTGGATCCATCTGGTGCACTCCAATTATGAGTATTTGTGAGTGGTTCGACGGGCAACTCAGTGCACGCCTCTGAAATGACCTACTGATTCCACTGATAATGAAAATCTTTCATTCATAAGAGCGCATTGAGCAGCTCTATAAACCAAAAGTGATGACCCCCCCTCCCCCCCCCCCCCCCCCCCCACCTCTCCCCCGCCCCCCCCCCCAACCCCACCCAAACAATCATAATAATAAAATCAACCAAAGGTATCTTTAGTGAGGTATTTTCACTGTAATGCCAGTTTTGTGTGAGACTGAGAGGCACCCACTTTTTGGGTAGAAACCCATTTTTTCTCCATCCAGTAGCTCTGTTTCTAGAAAATGTAGAGCTTAGTTAAAAGGTGAGTTCTAAACATTCGCATCAACTCCAGAGCCCTAGAATAAATAGAAATATGGGAACCCATTTTCACATAAAATGGTAGGTAACCCACTCTGAGGGTTTTGTGTCCATGTGTGTGTGTGTGTGTGTGTGTGTGTGTGTGTGTGTGTGTGTGTGTGTGTGTGTGTGTGTGTGTGTGTGCGTGATTTACACCGGCTGTTTCGCGTGGGTATCGCTGGTCTGGATGGGCGGTTGTAGAGGGTGTAAGCGGATAGTAAGACGTAAATGTGTTGTTATTAATGCTGTTCAAGTTTTTATAATATTTTAGAATATTTTTGTTGTTGTTGTTCCCTCCCGTCCACAAACTATAGTTGCCCTTTAAGGGATAAATAATAGTGGGTTTTTTTTTTATTGAATTGAATTGAATTAAATTAAATGAATAATCACAAATTTCCCGCCCGAAAAAACTTTGTCTGCCTGAAGCACACAGATAGGAAGGACTGCATAGATCTTCATGAGCCCCCGCTGCAGCGGGGGCTCATGAAGATCTATGCATCTTGCACTTATGTGTTGCTATCTGTGTTCCGGCAATTAAGGAGTAAACTGGACTTGCAAACTTGTAAACGGATGGATCCATCAAGACAAAATAAATTCGCCAGCTGAGGCAGAGTTTACTGTGTTCAGTTTATTTTCCTTAACATCAAAATATCGTTGTAGACAAAAAGAGTGAGAAAATACAAACATAAAATACCTGTTCCATGCTAAAATCAATCACCCGGCGACGAAAAGGAGTCAGTACAGACTGTAATCCCACTGTCGGTGAGGTTTCCTTAGATCTTTACACACGTCTTTTCTCTATTGTAATCACCAGAGTAAAATTTGTGTCGCGTATGTGTCAGATGACGCCATAAGTTTTTTTATCTTGTTCCGCGGCCATGCACTACATTACGGTCATTTTGCGACCGATGTGGCCTATGGCGCCCCACACTCAGACTAAGGCCACACCGAACGTAAATTAGGCAACACTGAAGCTGACCTCAACAGAGTATAGATGATGTCATAGTAAAGAATTGTTGACGACACAGCTTCGTGTTATGGAGACACATCCAAGGCCATCATAAGAAAATCCGAAGTCAGGAAAACGTGAGTGTAGGCTCTATCGGGTCAATCCAACCGTCAAACCAGCCTGGCATGAACCAGGGATCACACGACAGTGGGATACATTTGTTAAAGCATGAGTGGTGATGATGGCGAGCCGAGACTTGCTTTTTGACACACAGTACTGGCTCATCGGCAGAGCCGCCGTGCAGCCAGAACTTGCGTGTCAAGGAGCCGGCGAAGTCTCGACTCGTACATCATCACCACTCAGTGTTTAACCCATTCTACCCCAGACACACCACAGCAAGATAAGGATCGACCATGATAGTTCAAGGGTGATGCCAGAAT
Source organism: Semisulcospira habei (assembly GCA_036245525.1). NCBI lineage: Eukaryota > Metazoa > Mollusca > Gastropoda > Semisulcospiridae > Semisulcospira > Semisulcospira habei. Next base: position 155,390,461 of record BTPG01000002.1, read on the forward strand.
AGCTTGGCGCCTATGGGCGCCAAGCTATTCTGGCATCACCCTTGAACTATCATGGTCGATCTGTGTCCTGCACTGCAATGCAGTCTTCAGAGGACAGCGGCAAGATTTAAGGATTTCGGTGATGGGGTAGAATGAGCTAACCACCCTTTGTGATGGGGTAGAATGAGCTAACCACCCTTTGTGATGGGGTAGAATGAGTTAACCACCCTTTGTGATGGGGTAGAATGAGTTAACCACCCTTTGTGATGGGGTAGAATGAGTTAACCACCCTTTGTGATGGGGTAGAATGAGTTAACCACCTTTGTGATGGGGTAGAATGAGTTAACCACCCTTTGTGATGGGGTAGAATGAGTTAACCACCCTTTGTGATGGGGTAGAATGAGTTAACCACCCTTTGTGATGGGGTAGAATGAGTTAACCACCCTTTACACCCTGATGTATTAAATAAATGTGCCTACGATAGTTCAAGGGTTGTGCCAGAACAGCTTGGCGCCCAAAGGCTAACTAAACTAAAATGGTTAGTCTGTCTCCTAGTCTCCAAATTTCCCATCTTGGGACAAGAAAAGTATTTGCCGGTGTTTGTATTCATAGTCTGTAATGTAGTCTGCATAGGCTAATACACAGATTTGAAAAATGTCAGACCCAGAATGTAATATGTGAACATATCTGTCTGATTAACTCTGGATTAATTACAAGTCATTGGTGTTAGCAGATTGTTACCCTGTCTGAATATCTCTGGTTTAGTTACAAGTCACTTAAGTTAGCGGTGAGGCTTTTAAACTTTTTCAGCCGTCTCCTCCCCCATCCCCACCCCCACTCATCCAATACCCAAAATATCAACTCATTTTGCTATGTACACACAACAACAAAAAAAACAGCAATAGTATAAAGAGAAATATGCACGTCAGCACACGAAACGCCAGCAATAGTATAAACTCATTCTACCCCAACACCGAACTCCTTAAATTTTGCCGTTGTCCTCTGAAGACTGCATTGCAGTGCAGGACACAGATCGACCATGATAGTTCAAGGGTGATGCCAGAATAGCTTGGCGCCTATGGGCGCCAAGCTATTCTGGCATCTGATCACTCTTGAACTATCATGGTCGATCCTTATCTTCCTGTGGTGTGTCTGGGGTAGAATGAGATAAAGACAAGTATACACACCAGCACACGAAACGCCAGCAACAATATAAAGACAAATATAAAAGGGGTCAAAAGGGATTTTAAACTTTAAAACAATTATTAAAAAAAACACAAAAAACACCAGAACGATGGTGTATCTGCCTTGTCGGTACGCAAGAGGTCGTCGGGCCGACGTCGGCAATATCGATGGCCTTTTGCTTACTAGGTTCACACAGGTGCGCACGGATATATGGTCACAGAACTTTCTTTTTTTTTTTTGCCAAAATCAGAATCAGGCGAGTCCAAACAGAAACGACACGACACGTCGGTGACTTTTCAGTGATGTCACGTTTACGCCGAACCACTTCCAAAAAACGAAGGAAGGGGAAGTCATATTATACAACCTGCTTGAACCGAAAGCATAGACAACACTCCAAACGTCACCAAGAGGCATAGATCCTCATGGGCCTGGAGGGCTCATGAGGATCTATGGCTCTTGGAGATGTTTGGAGTGTTGTCTGTATTTCATATTGGAGGCAGCTCGTCCGCCCAGACTTCGCTCTCGTTCGTTGTCGGGAGTCGTTCGTCGCAATCGAAACCTCACTGTCAAGTCTGAAACGATCCGTCTGCACAGGACGCTTTTTGAGTTCCTCACGGTGCAGCCCGCGCAGGGCGGAGTCACGAGAATGTAATAATGTTGCTGTCAAGGTGACCTGGTTTTGCATCGTCCGTTCAAGTTACTTATAATCTGGTGTTAATCTACTGTACGACTAATGTTACGGGAACGTAGAGTCAAGTAGCGATTGCGGTGATCAAGCGAGTAAGTCCCTGTAAACTATCGCTGGCACTTTCCTTGGGGCGGTTGCATGAGTGAGTTTCGTCCTCAGTGCACCAGCCAGCAATAGCCGAGCTAGCACCTTGCTTTAGAGGCTGGCGCAGGACTTAGGTCACTCATGCAACCAGCCCTTTGTCTTTAAGGGGGCACTACCCAGTGCTCACAACGTCCGCGGGCCGACTGACGTCGGCCCCGAGGACGTTGTGAACACTGGGTACCTATATTTTCTTGGACTCGGATTCTTATTTTGACATAAGCTCTAAAACGTGACCATCATCACGCGCACAATGTGATTGTAGCAGCTTCGTTGATCCTATCCACTCGCACGCCAGTGAATTCACGCAGGCCTGTCAGTTGCCGGGTAGTGCTGCGTTGTCCCCGTTACTTGATGGTCGGCACGCTCGTCATCAGCTTGGTCACAGCTCCACGGGGCAACTCTGCGGGGCAAAAATAATGATATCACTATTAACCCCTTCGCTGCCAGTGATCACGAACTTCGCGTCCGAAACGACAAGCACACTGACCGACATTCGCGTGAAGAACACAAAATGTAAGTGCGACAAAAATGGGTAGATAGAACTTAGGACTAACAAGAAATATAAATCATCATTAGCCCGCGCGACTGCGGTGGCTCATGAAGATTTGTGTCTCTTGCAACTTGGGGCGATGCCTTTTGCCTTGCCCCGGCGGTTAAGGGGTTTACAACTATGGAATTCTTCTTTCTTTTTTTACGGTGCACCAGCCGGGGCAGTGTAGGCGAGTGATAATAATAATAATAATAATAATAATAATAATAATAATAATAATAATACTTACGGTATTTATAATGCGCTTATCTTATAATAATTATAACTCTAAGCGCGCACTCACAATTCGCGCACGCATGCGCACGCTTTTGACAATGACTCACGTACCACGAATACATTACGATTGCTTACGAAATGTGTACATTTAAAGACAGTACTGTCGTATAAATGAGAGTAACTAACTGACCATTTCGTGTGAGAAGAGCAGCGGCGAAACCAACTGTTGGATCAGGATAGCGCAGCAATCGGTACTCTATACACACCAATAAACATAAAGGTTTTCAGAATAGGCACTGAAATCATACTTTGTTAGCGGCCATAGCAGTAAAAATACATAAATAATGCAAAACAACGAAATAATTTTATCCTGAGCTTCGTCCTAGCTTAGTCACGCACTTTGCTAACTAATATCTTAGTCAATCGTGTTACACACACAAATTCACTCCGTAACACTTCTGATAAAGCATGTATGCTTTATTTGAAGTATGACGGGGTCGTAGCTGTAACTAAGCAGTGCGGTTGCTTCCCTTGTGCCAAGGGAAGCAACCGCACTGTTTAGTTACAACTAAGACAAAGGGAGGTCACCAAGTATTTCGTGGCTAGACTTACCCATCCTGCTGGCGCCGTAGACCGTGAGAAAGCGCCCTATAATCGTCGCCCCGTAGTTGACGGATAGCACAGTGTGGTCTGGAACAATCTGTAGCTCAAACACGTCTGCAACATTTTCATAAAAGAAATCCAGGTCATCAGATCTAGTGGCCGCCGTCAAGCGTATTGCGAGGAAATGCCTAACGAAAACAGAAGAGAAGAGAAAAAATAAAAAAAAATAAAAATTAAAATGACAAAACAGTATGCTGTGTACTGGGGAGTAAAACAAACAAACAAACAAACAAAAAATGCAACGGTTTTGAAACTCAACTTTTTCTTTTTTGGAATCGTCGGACACACTTCAGTGTTACCGATGAAATGATTCCAAAAGTGTCGCATTTCTTTTGCTCGTCAGTATACTTGAAGAACTGTATTTCTTCTCCAATCCCGCCTGTCCGATATACGAGTAATACGAACCTTTTCTGCTGATCAGAACAGACTGTTTAAGGTTTTCTGCGCTGTCAAGCATGGTTCAAACAGACGTCAGCTGCCGAATGTTCCCTGTGTCCGGAACTAAGCGTCCTGCTCATTTATGATTGGTTTATAAAAAATTAATACGATAGCATTGCCTATTTCACATAAATCCGGCAGAAGGCTTAGCGCTGTACTCTTACTTGACTGACAGCATTATTTTGGCGATAATTTCGGGTGCTGGTTCTTCTTAGGCGTGACCTACGTTTCTTCCCTTGAGTTAGCCGGTGTAGTGGCTGTGCGTGCGCCGTGGCGCAGAGGTTGTCTCACATTTCTGAGTATACAGAGCCGGTAAGGCCCCTGTGATCCAACCTGTGCAGGCAAGAGGCATGGATGCTGAGTAGTCCCTGCGGCTCCAGGGGCTCATGAGAATCTATGCCTCTTGCAGACGCGAACTGAGGCACTTGTCTTTATTCTCCTGTCTTACCAGGGTCGTCGCGGCGAGTGGCGACCTCAGCAGGCCTGGGCGAGTCCGGTACGAGGACGGCCACCACGCTCTCCTCGGACACCAGGTGGTCGTAATTGGTGGACAGGGCCTTGCAGTCCTCCTTCTTCATGTTCTGCCGGACTTCAAACACGTGCTCCAGGCTCCCTGTAAAAACAGTTCAGTCAGATCACCCTGCGGAAACAGTGTCATCGCTCCTTCCGTTCGTCCTCCTCAACTGCCGAGAAAATGTGAACACGAGCCAGCTCCCAGAGGCGTAGGTCCTCATGAGCTCCAGCAGTCGCGGGGGCTCATGAGGATCTACGCCTCTTGCAGAAACAACTTCGAGGGGCGGCTGGGAGGTCCGGTCTTGCATCGAACAAGATTTCACAAACACAGTCTACATCAACATGATCAGAGTGAGTCAGGTCACAGCCGCACAAAGATACAAAGAAGTACCCAACGGAGAAAGAAACACGCTTAGAAAAGACGGGTACAACACAATTGTGTTGTATCCGTCTTTTCTAAGCGTGTTTCTTTCTCCGTTGGGTACTTCTTTGCTTATTACACGCTTCGCAGTCACCTTTTTGGTCTGGATTGTACAAAGATACGCTAAAAAAAAAAAAAAAAAAACTGACCATGTACATTGATGATAAAAATTATCAGCAGTGTCTTGGTTCAGAGCCTATACAGGAAGTTTTATTTTGCCCACAGGCGCAAAACTATTTTGCCACCACCCTTGACCTACCATGATGATAAAAATTATCAGCAGTGTCTTGGTTCAGAGCCTATACAGGGAGTTTTATTTTGCCCACAGGCGCAAAACTATTTTGCCACCACCCTTGACCTACCATGGCTGATCCATGTGTCAAGCTTGTCGAATGTCGCATGTGCTGAATGTGTCAAGAATTTTTTTTTACAAGAGGCACTGTAACATGTACAAATTCCTGGTGCTTGTTCCTCAGCAATAGAGACCTAAAGATATGTCTCTACACTTTCAAAGAAGAAGAAAAAAACAAAATGGCTACTTGACATTCCCATGAATATTCATGAAGATAATAAACAAGCAAAATAGTTAATTTGACAAGTGCCTTACATTTGGCAAGAAGAAGATTTGTTTTAATCTCCTTGAAAATTCATGAGGTTGAAAATGATCTAAAACGGTTACCATATTCAATGAGTTCCACGAACTGTTTGACAGAGTCTGTGAACTCGGTCTGGAAGATGGCCAGAGGGCGGTCAGAGTATTCGTTGCGACTTTTCCAGTACTTCCTGGGGTGGTCCTCAGATATGCACTTCACCGTGGTCGTGCGGATTTCATACACGGGGCTCTTTAACAAGGAAATATCATTATAAGTTTAACCCTTTGGCTGTTGGTAGCGGTTTTTTGTTGCGATGATTCCAACAGGAATCGTCACAACAAAAACCGCTACCGACAGCCAATGGTATTGCGAATGATTCCTCCATCACCTTTGGCTGTCGGTAGCGGTTTTTGTCGCGATGATTCCTGCAGGAATCATTGCGACAAAAAAACGCTACCGACAGCCGAAGGGTTAATTTTCCTGGAGGAATCATCGGCGACAAGTATATCTGCCGACAACCAGAGGGTTAATTCGGTAGTACCTACAAAACAAATACATTTATGATTATAACTACCAGTGGCTAAAACTGATGTTTCTAAAACCATTGCAGACTCACTGCCGGATAACATCGAAAACCGTCTTGCTTGAGGCAGGCGGGTTTGAGTAGGGCACAGCGACAGGCTTACGTCCTCACGAGCCCTCGTATCTGCGTGGGCACATGAGGTTCTGTGCCTCTTGCACTTAAGCGTGGCTTCAATGAGCTGCGGAAGTGAATGTCTCTACAACAGTAGTTATACAGGTCAGCCTCCGTACATCGTGGTACTAGGTAGCAATACAGTCAAACCTCGTTCTCCGCTATTGCGTTATTTTTGGGTTGACATAGTCTCTTGGCTTGACTTCGCGAACGAAGATTTTATAGGAGTTGCCCACGACGTCTGCAGGCTTGTTCGTGGCTGCGGAGGCCAATCCGAGACAGGCAGTGGCTGCAGGGGAAGGTATGGCCAGGGTTCTGAGCTGCGGCATCTCTGTTTTTTCTCCTGAGCCGCTTGTCCTTAACTCATTCTACCCCATCACCGAAATCCCCCAATGTTGCCGTTGTCCTCTGAAGACTGCATTGCAGTGCAGGACACAGATCGACCATGATAGTTCAAGGGTGATGCCAGAATAGCTTGGCGCCCATAGGCGCCAAGCTATTCTGGCATCACCCTTGAACTATCATGGTCGATCCTTATCTTGCTGTGGTGGGTCTGGGGTAGAATGAGTTAAGGCTAGCTCTGTGAGAGTCCTCAAAGGAGACAGCTGCCTAGGGTAAGCCAAAAGGTCCTCGGGCCGACGTGCGCGTGGACCAGCTAAGGCTGACGTCGGCCCGTGGACCTTTTGCTCACCGTGGGAGCCAGAAACCTGCGCGCGTTGTATCCGATACCGCGGTAACCTGGAGCGAGGAATATTTTACTAAGGCTGACCTGTACTAAAATAGAAAAATATATTCTTAAGCGCGAACATGAAGCACTCTGACGAAATGCGAATATCATCTTATTTATGAGTATACGTATAAATAAAAACAGTGACTTACCGGTATCTCAAGCGTTGTCATTTTCTGCAACAAAAATTAGTCAGTCGTAGAGGTTGAAATCGTGGGTTTGCTGACGGAAATGCACCAAAATAAGAATACAATAATTGTGACAAACTTGCTGACAAGCCAGCCGGTAATTCAATTGCGATTTTACAAGTAAACTTCGGATATTAAAAAAAAAAAATCGCTAGGGGACACAACTTTTCTTGTCGTTATATCCGAAGTGTGTTGTAAGCGAAGTACAGTCTATTTCGTTTATAACAAGGTCTAATATAACAACAGAAAAGTTGCATATAACAAGTCCTGACAGCACTCTTTCTATGTAAATTTCTCTGCTTATAGCAAACTTCGGATATAACGACCCAAAAATTGGAGTTCCCGGGGAATTTGTTATATCCGGAGTTAACTGTAATTTACGTAGAAAGACCGCTGTCGTGACGTTTGAAAAAGTGTTGTAATATCCGACGTTTTGTTATAAGCGAAGTAGACCGTACTGTAGTAATCCCGTATGTCAAAGACGGGGGATGCAAATGTACCGATCTCGCTCAGTAAGAGGTATAACCTTTCACCGACTGCTCTTGCTAGAAACAATCGAAGCGGGTAATTTGGTCAGTCTGGTGACCAATGATTTGTCTGGCTGTGACCAGCACTGGCCTCCTGTGTATAGCAGCTCATTAGCTGACAATAATCGATACACGAACATTGTGCAGGCATTCTCCGTTCTCGTTTTAATTTGCAGTAGCCAGAAGCGTGTTATTGTAGATACAGCAGCTGGCAGTGGGAGTTTTCGAGGAACAGTGACACAGCTGATCGATCCACAATAGATCGATCCCCAGAGAGTCGCCCAGACAAGTACACTGTCGCCCTATTTTGGATCTGCCATGTCCGCCGGGCACCTTAAACCATTCAGCCCTGACGCACCACAGCGGGAGCCGGAGATGGGTCGACCAGGATAAGTCAAGGGTAGTTCCAGATTAGCTTGGCGCCTATCGGCGCCAAGCTAATCTGGCACTGCACTTGAATTATCATGGTCGATCCATCTCCTGCAACTGGTGCATAGTCATCAGATGACGCCTCCAAAATTTGGGAAATACGGCCGTCGAGCTGAATGAGTTAAACCCTTCACTGCCAGTGAACGCATAGTTATGTCTTTGAAAGCAAGGCAAATTGAACACCGAATACATGTAATCTCATCAATCCAAGAAACACAGATATCAGAATAGGGTCAGCAAGACGCAAAGAACCTCATGAGCCCCCGCATATACGGGGGCTCATGAGGTTCTTTGCCTCTTGCAGTTGGAGGGTGCTCGCATTTTTGATCTGACAATCGAGGGGTTGACAGCCTAGTGACACGGCAAACATCACCCAGTTGCAAAAGGCATGGATTGATCTTCATGAGTCCCTAAAGCTATGGGATCGTGAGGAATTATACCTCCTGCTGGCCAGTCAGTGATGGTCTGCGTTCTTCGCTCAGACAGGTTATCAAGACAGTGGTGATTAACTGCACAGTGTTAAGTGGCACTACTCTTCAGTTGTCTTCATGGTCGACCATCTGACGCAAGTCACGAAAGACTGACGTGATCTCCCAAAAACAGGATCACAAAGTAAGCGATACATCAAACACGGAAAACTCAAACCGTATACCCCCTGAAACAACATGGTCGCTGGATCCATTGTCTGTTATGTTGTGGGTATAATAAGCTATTGATTTTCAAAAACTGGGCCAGCGATGAAAGGCTGTACACAGTACAGCCAGAGCGAAATAAACTGTGGTTGTATGCCCTTCAACTATCAACAATCCGCTAGTGAAAATATGCGTGTGCAGGTCTGTGATTTTGGACCTTACGACCTTGACCGTAAGGTCCAAAATCACAGACCTGCACACATATTTATATCTACAACAACAAAAACACCGGTCAATGACAAAAGCCTCAAGAAAACTTAATAATTACATTGTAAGCAACCCACCTGTTTCCGTGTGATCCGAGGCTGCAGATGGTGACTTGAAAATAGTATTGGCTGCGGCTGCGGGGCAGACCTTTCACTGAGCGAATGCGACGTAAGACAATTTAACTGCAGCCGTGCGCTGAATTTCAGTTGTAGTACGTCTTTGGAGCCTGCTAGCCTAAGCCAGAATGTCGCTTCGTTGCGGACCGATAAAGCCAAGGATGTGATTTTAGGGCCGGGGATATGACCGAAGTCGGAGACTACCGAACGAAGTAAACAGGATACGCCGAGTGATGAGATGTCACGTCCGAAAAGCTAGCGGCATAGTTTGTGACGATTTCTCTAGAGACTAAGTCCGACGTATTGATGGAGGCTTTACTGCTAATATTATGCTCTCCGGCAGTCCCTCATGGAAGCTATATAAAAGGCATAGATTCTCATGAGCCCCTGCAGGCTGGTGCCAAATGTCCGCGAACTTTGACGATGGGTTGAAGTCAAGTTTCTCCTATTTTACTCGCCTATGAAGCCTGTCGCGTCTATCTGCAAGATGCGTAGATTTTCATGAGCCCTTGCAAAAGCAGGGTCGCCTCTTGCTGTGGCAAGGATCAGCTTCAATTTACCTTCATCCCTGCCTCTCTGTGGATGTCGGGTTTTTATGTTGAAAGCGTGCGGCTTCTAAGCCAAGCAGTAAAAGCGGAGCAGAGAACGAAAAATATTGATCAGTTGGACGTAGCTCAGTCGCACACTGGCATTAAAGCAAGGCCTTTGCTGGCACTCTACAAGTAATTTGAACCTTCTTTCATCAACACTCACCGATCCACAGCACAAACTGTATTTACCAACACAGTTAAAATGATACGAAATCCTCAACAAAGGTGTCTGTCGAACACTTTAACTCATTCAGTCGAGACGAGTTGCCGCGCATCCGGATGCAACTCGTCTCGAATGTGTTAATGCCTTTGGGCATAAATTTAGAGGTGCTAGTGACATTTACTCTAGTGATGCAGCAGGTCAGACCAGGATCCAGGCAAAGTGTGGCTCAGGTCTAGACATGATTAATCTGATCAGTACAGTTACCTCTCAGATCTCAGAGGCAAAACGTTCATACGTTGACAGGGAAGGGATTAAATGGACATCCTAAAAAATGGCCTACAGTAAAAAAAAAAAAAAAAAAAAAAAAAAAAAAAAAAAAAAGAGGAAGGAACTAGTTTTATTATATCTTTTAACCTGTAATCTATTTTATTTATACAACAAACCAAGGGGAATTACTGCCAGCGCTAGCCTCACCTATCTGGTTTGTGTTTTTTTTTAAATCTTAACCACTTTTCATATAAAATAACTGCATATTCTGGTCCCCTTTACTATATCTTAAAACGAGACACTTTATATTAAAATATTGTAAATACAATATTTTAACCACTCTTTAGCATGTTAAAGACCGTTGTATCCGGTGAAGGGTCAGCCCTGGTGTCCTCTGAACTATCTACTAGAACTGTCAGACCCTCGTGCGGCCCTTACGCTGCTGACCTTCGACCTACCTGACCCTCCTCCCTCCTCCCCGCCCCTCTCCTCCCCCCTCCCCCCCTCCCCCTCCCTCCCCCCATTTTTTTTCTCACACAACATCAAGTCAAACAGTCCCCAATACACAGTAGTGTCAGTAGGGACAGAGAACCGGATCAAAGAAGAAGAAGACAGTTACTCCCGCTGTTAGCCGCGTATCCAGATGCAACTCGTCTCGAATGACTTAATGCAGCTCTGTGCTTTTCAGTATTTGATAGGTTGATCGAAGTCCCAGACGTGACTCGACTGCGGACAGGCAAAAGGTTGACCCAAAAGGCCGGAAGCAATGAAATGGGTCCGTGAGCTGACTTCTTCAGATTCCCAATGCGCAAAAGACCATCGGGCCGACGTCGACCCTGATTTCCTTTGTGCACTGGGGACCCACAAAGCTGTGGCAAATGAGCCTTTTTATATGGAAATCAACATCCAATCCCTGTTTTCACCATGGCTACCTCGTCTGAACTGGCATTCTGTGTGTGTGTGTGTGTGTGTGTGTGTGTGTGTGTGTGTGTGTGTGTGTGTGTGTGTGTGTGTGTGTGTGTGTGTGTGTGTGTGTGCGCGCGCGCGTGCCTGCCTGCGTGCATGCGTGTGTGTGCGTGCGTGTATGTGAGTGATGTGTGTGCGTGTGTGTGTGCCTGCGTGCGCGTGTGTGAATGTGTGTATGGGTGCGTGTGTGTGTGTGCGTGCGTGCGTGTGCGCGCGTGTGTGTGTGTGTGTGTGTGTGTGTGTGTGTGTGTGTGTGTGTGTGAGCTTATGTGTGTGCGTGCGTGTTTGCGTGCGTGCGTGTGAGTGCGCGTGTGTGTGCGCATACTTCTGTGTGTGTAAGTGTGTGTGTCAGAGTGTGTGCGTGCGTGCGTGCCTGTGCGCGCGCTAGCTTGCGTGGGAGAGAGAGGAGGAAGAGGTGGGGTCAGGATCAGTGGAGGGCGATGGAGTTACAGTTACGCTTTAACACACGTTGTTCAATGTTATTTTCCTGAAACACTTCGTGTACATCTAACTTTTGTTATACTGGCACTGTACATTGACACATTTATTTCTCAAACGCCGCCTATGGAGCCTCAGGGTCTGATCCATCTGAGAGATGATTTCTGAACCATTAATGTCGATAACGCATAACCAATGTGCCAAGGCCATCGTCGGGCCCGCAATGTCGGCCACCGTTGGCCTGATCACGGTTGTGCGCGGGCCAACGGTGGCCGACGTTGGCCAGATGGCCTTTCGCGCATTGGGTAACCTCAAATTTTTCCTTGGGGCCGTTTGCGTGATTGAGCTTAGTCCTGCGCCAGAAAGAAGTCAGTTGCTGCACACAATGAATATATGACCCCGAATTCAAGTCTTTCGATTTTCCGTCATATAAGCCTTGTTCACAAAACAACAGCATTTCCGTGCAAAAATATACAGTCTGTTTATTTCGCAGACAATCAACAGACAGTCTGTCTGCATTAAAGTCGTGATTTGTATTCCCGTGTGCTTTTCTGCTGGAAAATGTACACGTAGTGTGTGAATAACGAGTGTCAAGGGACGTGACTGCGCAGTTTTTCGACCGACAACACGCGTGGCGCACTGATTACCTCCCTTCAACTCTGTGTGTGACGTCCCCCCTCTCTCTGCCCCCTTTCCCCTCCACCACCACCACCATCATCGCCACCACCATCACCACCACGAACAACATTCCCCCGGGGGAAGCTGCAGGGTAAAAAATAAACTTCTTGTATTCTTTTGACATAGGGTTCACAGACTTACCATCACCTATTTTCTTTCATTCAGCCCGACGGCCGGGTATTTCCCAAATTTTGGAGGCGTCATCTAATGTCTATGCACCAGTTGCAGGAGATGGATCGACCATGATAATTCAAGGGCAGTGCCAGATTAGCTTGGCGTCGACAGGCGCCAAGCTAATCTGGCACTACCCTTGAATTATTATGGTCGACACATCTCCTACTGTACTGCGTCAGGGCTGAATGGGTTAATACAAACAAAACGAATTATTGCGCGGTTAGCTTTTAAATCGGGCACATTTTTTTTTTTAAATTGTCGGGTATATTAACGATATTGTCAGTAGCTGTCAAGAAGCTAATATACCTTGACTGCTGCTGGCGATACCGATCGGCGTAAAAGACTCGTAACTAATAATAATAATACCGTTATTATATAGGCGCTTTTTCTCAGTTTTTGGGCAAATCGACTCGAAGCTCCGCGAACTGAAACCCAACACGCACACTCACGTAACAGACACGGATTTACGCCGTTTAAGACAAACACAGTACAAGACAGACGAAGGGCCAGTTCAGCTACTGAAGTTACAGAGATTTTTGATCGCTTGTATTTGAAATTTGTAAAGTGGCCTGAAACCGGTACCAAAGTGTGTGTGTGGGTGGGGGTGGGGGTGGGAGGTGGGGGGGGGGGAGTGGAAGAACCGGAGTACCCGGAGAAAGAACCCCCGACGGTCCGCCCGAATTAACGGTGACACTTACCAGAGGAGAAAAGTCCGACGCCGGAACCCGTTTTCGAACCTCGCACTGGTATTGGTGGCAGGCGCCTTAACCACTGCGCCACGGACCGCCCTGATTCCGTCTTTTCCACTGATCTGTATGGTCAGTACCAGTCAGGGGGTCAAGTTAATCAACTTGATCTAGAACCAAAATTTGAACCCTAGCATTCATCGATATATTTTAAATCTATAACCATTTGGGAGTCAGCAGCGGTTTTTGTCGCGATGATTCCTGAAGACGACCAAAGCCGGATGAAGACACCACGGCAGGAAATGGATAAAGGGTAATGCCAGACCTGCCGTGACCCATGAACTATCAGTCGCAAATGTGGCTGATCTATTAATATTTACTCTAGAGGCGCATCTGGGGGAGGGGTTCCGAACCTCCTCCCCACCCTCCCCCTCCCAATTTTCTAAAATGCTATGACAAAGTTCCTTTTGGGGGAGTTTGGAAACCGCCTCCCGCAAGCGCATACACACACCGGCGCACACACACACACACACACACACACACACACAAACAAGCACACACACACACACACACACACATACGCTCGCACACACACACACACACACACACACACACACACACACACACACACACACACACACACACGCTCTCCTGCCTCCCGTTTGATACTTTGGCGAGTTTTCGCACGCACACGCCAACACCCCCCCCCCCCCCCCCCGTCCCCCCCACCCCCCCACCCCGCCCCCCGTACCCTCGGCCCCCATCCTCCACCCCCATTGTTTGATATTTTGGCTAGTGGTGAGAGTATTAACACCCTCGCCTCGCCTCTCCCCCACCCCCCCACCCCCCCCACCCGCCCCATCCCCCCCCCCCCCAAGCCTGCCACCCACCTCCGCCACCCCCCATGTTGTTTAATTATTCGGACACAGGAAGCAAGGTCTAGTCAGTTTCGGGGACGCCTTCTGCTTTAGGTTGAAGATCCCAAACTAAAAGTTACCGACCCCCCCACCCCACCCCCCCATCCCCACCCCCTCACCACCACTACCTCCCTCGCGAGGTAACTGATCCGCCCCTGTACACAAGTACACAATTAAATATTACCGACCACCGCCTAGTGTTGCACCCTCCTACCCCTCGCAAGCACAATCCACACCAACTACCACTGGTTCTTACAACCCTTTTAAAAGTCTTCCTTTCTTAGTGTTAATCTTTTCTTCTCCTTTTTTTTTTCTTTAATCATTATTGATCGTCATCATAAGTAAAGTAAAAACCATTGCGCAAAAGGCCATCAGGCCGACGTCGGCCACCGTTGGCCCGCGCACGGCCGTGGCGGCGCGGGCCAACGGCGGCCGACGAGGGCCCGATGGCCTTTGCGCAATGGGAATAAATATATGCGTCATTCCTGTCTGGGATCGGGTCGCGGGTGTGCCAGCTAATAACCTGACCTTTAGGTGCCGGTAGCCGCTTTCTGTCGCGATGGTTCCTGCAGGAATCATCGCGACAAAAAGCGCTACCGACAGCCGCAGGGTTTAAAGTACCGGCCATTACGCGTAAATCTGATGACACATTTCAGCACCTTTTGTGTAAATTATGCCTTGTTGAGATACCTAATAAACATTAACGTCAGTCTTGACATGCAGCAAACATACATGCGTAATCGCACTTATTTATTCTGTGCACCCGTTAGCGTGCCAATCTATTTTGGGCTGTTTCTCGTACTGATACCGTTGTATTTATAGAACTGAGTGGAGTCATTGTCAGGTTACTTGATATTATGACGACCTGTGCGGAACTGGATTTTTCTGTGTTTAACTCATTCTACCCCAGACCCACCACAGCAAGATAATGATCGACCATGATAGTTCAAGGGTGATGCCAGAATAGCTTGGCGCCTATGGGCGCCAAGCTATTCTGGCATCACCCTTGAACTATCGTGGTCGATCTGTGTCCTGCACTGCAATGCAGTCTTCAGAGGACAACGGCAACATTTGGGGATTTCGGTGATGGGGTAGAATGAGTTAAATGAACCATAGCTAGACATGTGTGTAGTGTTTCGTAACCATCTGTTACAAACGTGTATATTTAAACAGGTACAGCGGTAGTGGGCCTTCAATCATAACACAGGCAATCGAAGGGGAATTGCTTTGATGAGTCATTCCTCGCATCACTGTCAATCCGCCTAATACTCTTGTTATCAAACCAGCAGGCGAAGTAAGCATACTGTGAATGTCCTCGGTCCAACGTCGGATTTAGTTGGCCCGCACACGCCAGTGCGCAGACCAATTAATGGGGACGTCCGACCGAGGATAATTTGCTCACCGAGGAGGGAACGACAACACTAGACATGTGCTATGTACACTGTACTTTTCGCCTTGTTCATGTAGTGGGCTGAAGATTTGGTGCTACCGGGGGGGGGGGGGGGGGGAGGGGGGAAGGGGAAGGGGGGGGGGGAGGAGGGACGAAGGAGTGGGGAGGGGGAGGGGAGGGGGTGAAGGGCTCTAACTGGATATGTGCCTGTTTGATCCAAAGTGGAGTGACTGCCCTTAGTGTGAATACAAGTAACTGCCTTTGACCCATTCAGCCCCGACGCACTACAGAAAGAAATGTATCGACCATGATAATTCAGAATTCAAGGGTAGTGCCAGATTAGCTTGGCGCTACCACTGGCGCCAAGCTAATCTGGCACTACCCTTGAATTATCATGGCCACGCCATCTGCTGCAACTGCTACATCACTACTTGATTCAGTTGTGACTGACACCTCTAACATTTTGGAATTGCGTTCTTGGGGTTAAATGGGTTAACTTCAAGCGCCTGTGCTTAAAATTAGAATTATATAGACTTGCGGTCGATTAATGGTGTGTGCAGCAATGCAATCGTCATCATCTTTATATTTACATTGTTATTTCGGAGCATGCGAAATACAATGCCCCGATGCAAAAGCATTCAAGCAAAGATCATGTCCTCTCGCGAACAACTCGCATGTACGAGTACTTGAAAATCGCGCAAAAGTGCGTGTGGATTTTGATCGTTACATTAACTCATTCGAGACGTGCCGCCTACGGATACGCGGCTAACCGCCGCGTATCCTTAGGCGGCACGTCTCGAATGAGTTAAAGTTGCCTTTTGGCAACGCTTTGAGTGCTGAAATTCACCTATTAAACGGGGTGTCAGTGTGTGTGTGTGTGTGTGTGTGTGTGTGTGTGTGTGTGTGTGTGTGTGTGTGTGTGTGTGTGTGTGTGTGTACCTCACCTAACATACTATCACATTTAAACTAACTATGCGTCCGCGGTGACCATACAAACCATATTTGACTCATAGACAGATTAGTTAAGACACCTGACTGTGTGTGATATAACCCCACAAAGGCCGTTATGTTAGATCGCCGTCTACTTTCTGTTTTGCTCGTGCACCAGGAGTTGTACTATAAATATACTGACTTCCATTAAAAACGCGAAAAGTGTCTGTAAGTGTACCCGCAAACAAAGAGCCACCCTGACAGCAAAACAAGAACATTTTATTTGTTGCTTACTTCAGATGTTCAGCCTACTGTCTGAGCTACCTTCACACCAAAAATTGGATGAGTTATCGCCCATGGCTACCTTGGAGTACACAGAGTTTCAGTGGTGAAAATAAGCAAAACTGGACACACTCTGTGAAGCACACGTTTTCTGCGATTTGTTTTAACACACAAGTTGTGTGGATTGCTTATAATGTTATTAACTGCCTTAAACAAAATTTGACTCGAAAAAATCATTAGAGAACCAGAACTTCCGGTGCACATCATTTTCTTAATAAATCTTATTTGATTTAATGTGAATTACTTTCAAACCATTTTTATGCTCCAGTGACTGACACATAGATAAAGAACACACCCATATCCATTTGATCAGGTAAATATGGCCGCTAAGCTAAAATAACAAACTTTTTGATTTTCATGTTTGTAGGTCATGTTAATTATTTAGGTGCCTTTGACAAACGAAAAGTAGGTCAAGACCAAACAGGCCAGATTTTCATGCACACGGACCCTAGTGACACTGCACATTGGTTGGCTTTCAGCTGCATCCTCTGCAGATGCTCCCCATTTCACTTTCAATAACCTGTAATGGTAGTGTCACTGATGACATCATAAGTCATCGATGTGCGAATTTTAAGACTAAACATTCTATTTGCACACGACATAACACACTCTTCATGACATTTTCTAATAAATGACGTCAAAATAACCCGGATTAAAGCATATTTACGAAGAAAAGCGCTATGGTGAAAAATTCGCGTTTCTTTTGTTGATCAGTAGTTTTTACCTCGGCTCTGGCGCCGGCTTGGTAGAGTTGAGAGTGCGCCATACGCTTCAGTGATATGACAGACACTGAGTGACGTAATCACGCTGTCACGAACGAACGAAATAACAACCGTAACCACTCGTTAGGAGGCATTAAAACACATTATATATATATATATATATATATATATATATATATATATATATATATATATATATATATATATATATATATATATATATATATATATATATATATATATATATATATATATATATATATAGGTGTTGATGTGTTGATACTCGAACAGTTTTATAATAATATAATAATAATAATGGAGATTTGTTAAGCGCTTATTCTAAAAGTAGCTCTAAGCGCTGATACAATGTGAGCGTGGGGGGGGGGGGGGGGGTTTGAGGAGCTAGCACACACACACGCGTACACACAGACGCACACACACACACACACACACACACACACACACACACACACACACACACACACACCACGCACACACATACACACATACATGACAGTGGTGATGAATTGTGCACGGCTGGGGAAATGAACTAGTAAAAGGCAGCGTTGTAGAGGTGGGTTTTGAGATGTGATTTGAATGAGGAGAGCGTTTGACAGTTACGAACAGGGGCGGGGAGGCCGCTGTTCCAAGTGGCGGGGCCAAGATGGGAGAAGGCACGACCGCCTCATGTTTTACATTAAAAATTTGAAAATGTGAAGGCGACATTGTATGCAATGTTGAGACTGCGCTCCGGAAGCGCTGAGGGCCTTTGAACACACGTAACATCGGTGTTGTTACTGCACTTTCAGCCATCGTATAGCTAAGGACAAGAAGAGCATAACTTGACAGTCGTCAGTTTACGACAATGAAACTTCATAATTTAGCAATAGACGAGTTAGTCCCTTTGTGCAATATTATCGTAAGACACACCCCAATAACAATACAGGCCGCCGCAGGAGATGTCAGTCGTGAGGTGTTCGCCCTTTATTGCCTGCAGAAGGTCGCTTTAACCTCTAGTTTAACCCCTTCGCTGCCGAGACTGAAAGCTTAACGCGATCCGAATGCAAGAGACGTAGATCCTCATGAGGATCTAAGCCTTTTACTGACGCCACTTTGTATCCAAGTTCCTTGGACTGTCTGGTCTCTCAGGCCGTTGAATTAACAGTGATTTTACAAACAGTTTGCGTCCACTAGCCGTCAGTAAAAGGGTTAACACATTCGAGACTTGCCGCCTCCGGATACGCGGCATAAGCCGCGTATCCGGAGGCTGCACGTCTCGAATGAGTTAAAGGTTTGTGAGTTGGGACACACGATAATCTGTGCCTCTTGGTCACCGAGATTTGTTTCAGGGGATCCTAAGAGCCAGGAACCAGTTGCATGAGCTTAGTCCTGCACCAGCCACTAAGCAAGGTGCGCCGCTATATAGTCCTGCACCAGCCACTAAGCAAGGTGCGCCGCTACTGCGGCGCACCTTGCTTAGTGGCTGGTACAGGACTAAGCTCGCTCATGCAGCTGACCCCAGGGGTCAGTTGCATGAGTGAGCTTAGTTTTGCGCCAGCCGCTAAGCAAGGTGATCCGCTAAAGCAGAGCGCATTGCTTAGTGGCTGGCGCAGGACCAAGCTCGCTCACGCACCTGGCCCCAAGGTATTATTTGCAGTTAGGCGTGCACTGAACCCACTGGCAACCAGCGCCGCCAGACAAAGACAAAAGTGCTCTTTCGTGTGCGCGCAACAATGGCTGTCGCTCAGCTGCACTCATACGGAAGTCAGTGATGCTGACACCAGCCTGCTGCGCTTGATTACGTGTGGGTTCAGAGGTGTAAGTCGGCCATATCAGTACATGTACACACGCAGAGGAAGAACAAGAGAAGGGCCCGGATAATGGACCCTCTGTGAGAGGCCGGAAGTGTAACAATTAAAGCCAGTTACATGCTTCGTCCAGACAAATCTGAAGCGTGTTGCTCTGTTGGTAGTCTTTGAAGCAGTTAACAAACGTGCATCTTTGTTGGTTCTTTGAAACAGTTTACGTTGGAAGCATTGGAAGCATTTTACGTTTTGCTTTGTTGGTTGCTTTGAAGCAGTTTGCAAAAGTTTTTCTTCGTTAGTTATTAAGCCTTTCCAACGTTGTGCTTTGTTGGTTCTTTGAAGCAGTTAACAACGTTTTACTTTGTTGGTTTTTTAAGCATTTTGCGTTTTGATTTGTTGGTTCTTTAAAGCAGTTTACTAGCATTTTTCTTTGTTGGATTTTTTTAAAGCATTTTACAACGTTTTGCTTTGTTGGTTCTTTGAAACGTTTTCTTTCTTGTTTTTGTCATGCATCGTGCAAGCTTTGCGGTCACTCTTTTGCCTTTGATTTCAGGTTACGAAGGCCGTTGTGCATGTAATTTTCCTAACCAGTAACTACCAACAGTCACTCTGCATTGTGTTATTAGCTAATCGAATTTTTTTTTTGTTGTTGTTGTTGCGTGGAGCTAAATGTATACCTTAGGCAAAATGCTGTGACTTTGAGTATGATAGGCATTTACTGGCAACCGAAAATTACTGAATTATTGGCAACTGGCCATAGATCTTTCATTGTAAAATTTTAAGCCAAAGGGTTAAGGAATCATCGCGACAAAAACCGCTACCGACACGCAAAGGGTTAACACCAACAAAGCTCGTCTTGCACGCATGGCATCGATCAGGTGTTATTTTACACACGTATATAAAAGATCGTGATATTTCGGTCCGTTATTTTGACACGATGAAGTAGTCAACTTATTCAGAATGGTTAATTGCTTCATTCTGATGATGTGCAAGAGGAGAAGTTTCTCATGAGCCCCTGCAGACTGAAAAACACGTAACCACACTGTCACCCATTCCCTGCCACTGTACGTACATTTCTGTTTCTGAAATCAGTCTATATTCATTCAAAGACCAGAAGCCATAGCCGTCAAATGATCGTGGTTACAAATTGGTCTCTGCAAGAGGCATAGATCCTCATGATCTATACCTTTTGCAATTGCGTGGGGTTCAAATTTTCCCGACAGTTTAATGACAAACACGACAACAATGACAAACACGACAACAATGACAAACACGACAACGCCAAGCGAAAGTGCTTGTCAATACTTGTATGCACTCCCCCCCCCCCACCCCCACCCCGGGGAGGGGGGGGGGGGGGGGCAGGGGTTCCGGAAAGCCCTCCCCCCAAAAAAAAAATTCTTTAAAATGCTATAACAAAGTTCCTTTCAGGCGTGTTTTGACATGACCCCTGTCCCCCGTTGTTTGATATTTTGGCGAATGGTGAGTCAACACGCATTCTCTCTCTCTCTCTCTCTCTCTCTCTCTCTCTCTCTCTCTCTCTCTCTCTCTCTCTCTCTCTCTCTCTCTCTCTCTCTCTCTCTCTCTCTGTTCGTGTATCAGGTTGAAGTGAACGTCCTAAACAAAAAGTTGGAACCCCCCACCCCCTTCGAGGTAACTGATCCGCCCCTGCCCCCAACCCATCCACAA
The DNA here is from genome assembly GCA_036245525.1 of Semisulcospira habei. Taxonomy (NCBI): domain Eukaryota; kingdom Metazoa; phylum Mollusca; class Gastropoda; family Semisulcospiridae; genus Semisulcospira; species Semisulcospira habei. The sequence continues at coordinate 155,411,185 of BTPG01000002.1, forward strand.
CGCTCCCTCAGCCCTCCACCCACCCCCCACCCCACCCCCCTCCCACCCCCGCCCAACCCCCGAAACCATGAAACAAAACGATGACACGCAGGGAGGGGGGGGGGGAAGAGAGAGAGAGAGAGAGAGAGAGAGAGAGAGAGAGAGAGAGAGAGAGAGAGAGAGAGAGAGAGAGAGAGAGAGAGAGTGCGAGAACTGGATCGACCCTAGCTCTGACAGTCGATGCAGTCCGTCTTGTATAATACAAACTAGAATGTAAAATGGACGCATGATTTCGCAATGATTATTGGACACGCTGTAAACAAATGGCAGTATTGTCATTGTGTTGTCTCAGAACTGTATTGTCAGATGTAAAACGGAGACCGTGCAGAACTAGACACCAAAGGTTTTTTCACAACACTTCACACACTCCATTTCGACTCGACTTACGCCACGCAGACGACAAGCCGACGGCACGTTCAAAATAGCCTTTCACTCTTTCAGCCAAATGCTACAATTGTTCAGCTCACCTTGTGTTGATCTGTGAAATTGGAAACCATGGTTTCTAGCCGTAAGGTCCTAATTTCATGCTCATTTGAGAAGCACTGGTTGTCCTTCGAGGCTATAGCCAACATAAATTGGGCTTGAACACAATTAACAATTAGTTGTCCTTGAAAATGTCAATAGTTGTTCTTGAATGCATATGACATTGTTACGTGGTGGCTGTTGTAGTCGAAGTATGATAAACACACTAGACACACACACGTAGAGTTCTTTAAAATAAACCTCGTTCAGCTGCAATCCGTCACACGTGGCTTAAGGATGTAGCCAATACTGGAGTAACAGTTCCAACAATATTTAATTCAGCGATGCGATATCCACACAATAATGCACTTTCAAATGCACAAACTACTGATACAAAGTCTCTTGAACTGCAATGTCCACACTGCGACACAAAGTTTCTCATACACAGCGTCTCTCCCAATAAACTACGCGTCTCTACAACTGACAAAGCAAGACAATGTACGAACGCGCTTTCCCAGCGCCCTCCTTATACACTACAAAAATCTAGAATCATCTACGGAAATAATACAACGCAACCAATCAGAACGAAACAGGTAGCCGAAGCTCATTAAAATAAACATTCCAGAAAACTATAACAGGCTACAAAATCTCGGCTGCTAACTTCAGCTTTAAATTCTAAAGTATAATGAAGACACATAAAAGTATGGTATCCCTATCACCACATTCTATGATAGCTCAAAAAGCTACGAGAACATTCCCAAAACAAAATAAAGGCTGCTCAATCCACGCGCACAGAATAACAAAAAGTAGCGAAAAATGTTGCGATGCCAACTAACCGACGTGACACTTACGATGTCACTAGACAGTGCGACCTTTCTAGAACGTTCCGGACTTAACTTAACAAAACGAAATCGGCTCTACTCACGAATAAAAGAAAATCTTACTAAAAAGGCACGTGAATTGTAACCGTGAAAGCTCAAATAAACATCGGATCGTTACCTACGATCAACATACGCACGCTCTCACAGGATAACACAACCACAATCGTAACATTACTCCCCTCTTAAGAATGAAATTTCACAAAAATTTCTTCTCAAATTTCAAAAATACGGTTGTGGCTGTGTAAACCTACACAAAACCCTAAACAAATATAATTTCAGATCAAAAATCAAATTAAAATAAACGTCTCACAGTTCCTGTAAACAGTCCTGAGCATCGAAATGTTTCATACAAATGTTCTGGACACAGAAATGTTCATCTAAACTGCTCTGCTCAGGTAATCTGCTCCAAAATTCTGCGAACCCTTGATAGACTGTAGTTTAATGTCAAAATTCTGCAAGAACATCGCCCATCTCATAATACGAGAATTTGTAAACTTTGCAGAGTTTAGATAGTTCAAGGGCTGATGATCTGTTTGGAGAACAAATGGCACTCCCAGAAGGTATAGTTCGAATCGCCTTACTCCCCAGATGATGGCTAGGCACTCCTTCTCGATGGTCGAGTAGTTTCTCTCAGCTCTGTTCAACGTTTTGTTGGCGTAGCTCACTGGGTGGAGTTTTCCGTTATCTTCTTGCATCAAGACTGCACCTATTCCTTCGTTGGAGGCGTCTGTTCTCAGGAAGAACGTTTTCAACGGGTCAGGAAGGTGTAGAACAGGCTTCTCAGTTAGGATGTCTCGAACCGCCTGGAATGCTCGCTCTTGGGCATTCTCCCACTTCACTATGTTAGGTTGTCCTTTCCTCAGCAAATCAGTCAAGGGTGCTGTGACTGCCGCAAAGTTTGGTATGAACTCCCGGTAGTAGTTCGCCAAGCCCATAAATGAGCGGACTTGCGTCTTGGTCGTAGGTCGCGGGACATCCCTGATCTTCTGCACGTTGGCGTCGTGTAGCCCCTTTAAACCTTCGCTCAATTTATGTCCAATGAAGTCTATGTTGTCAGCCCCAAGAATACACTTGCTTGGACGGATGGTGAAATTCGCATCTGACAGTCTTTGGAACAGTTCTCGGAGGGCTTTGAGGTGGTCCCCCCCAAGTTTTGGTATGGATCAAAATGTCATCCCAGTAAAAGACCACATTTTGCATATCTTCTAGGATCCTTTTCAGTCCTCTCTTCAATGTGGCACCACTGTTCACCATACCAAAAGGCATTTTCAGGAACTCCCAATGACCGTCGGGTGTGACGAACGCTGTCTTGGGGATATCTTCTTCTGCAACCTTGATTTGCCAATACCCTTTGCTTAGGTCAATTTTGGAGAAAAATCGGTATCCACTGACCTTCTGGAACAGTTCTTCCGCTGTGGGCATAGGCTCTGGATCAAAGATTGTTAGTTTATTGAGTCTGCGATAGTCCACACACACTCGGTTGGATCCATCTGGTTTCTTCACGATGACAACTGGGGACGCATATGGTGACTTGGACTCTCTGATGACATTCAGACTCAGCATTTCCTTGATATCCTTTTTCAATTCTTCCCTCGTGCTATAAGGAAGACGATAAGGTTTGCTGCGAACTGGCTCGTTTGACGTCAGGTTTACCTCGTGCAGGATGGTGTCTGTTGTCCCTGGGTCAGGTGTAAACCGATGCTCGAACTCTTGAGTCAAGACGCGCAGTTCTTCACGTTGAGTCTGGGTCAGATTCTGACAGAACTGGATATCTTCTATATCCTCTTTGTGTCGGAGTTCATTAAGGTCAAACAGGTTCTCATCGTCTAGTCTTTCGTCATCAGCAAGACGCACCGATTCCGTCAATTTTGGTTTGTCTTGACCTCTCTGTAGCTCCACCAGCCTGTCCCTATTCACGACAGCTGCTTCCGTGTTGTCCGCCACTTTAAGAGGGATGGTCTGATGACTCTTCTTTGCTTGACTTCTCGTGGTAACAGAACATATTTCAGGTCTCCACTCTGGATCTGGATCGTCTGCGTTTCTGGCACCATCAATGTTTCCGATGATGAGGTCGTAGACTGGTGTCTTCACGCACAACGCCTTCACCTCTCCTGTCAAGTATGGGGTGTCGACACTGACTTTGGCAAGGGGGATAATCCTTACAGTTCCGTCAGCCAAAATGAGGGTGGTCCACTCCTGTAGCTTCTGGTCTTCAGCTACTAGGTCCTCTCTCACGATGATGCAGCTACAACCAGTGTCTCTCAACACTCTCACTGGTGTGTCGCCGACGAATCCTGACACCACCGGCATGTTCGGCACTTCATTCTCTGGCAGCGCGATGTTTGAGACTGGTAAAAATGTAGCCCCATCTCCTACTGGGATACGTCCATTCTTTTTGAAAGATTCAATCAGCTCTGGTGTCACTCGCGTTTCTCTAGATTCAAAGTCATTGGATGACGTCACATCATTGGCTAATACAGCGGCAGCTCTGTGTTGAGACGTGGTACTGCTTCTGCCTGCTATCCCACGATCTTGGTTGGATCTTCTGATGTTGTCGCCTCGGGGAACATCTTTAGAAGGACACCGTATCGCTTTGTGACCTTTCTTTCCACAGAGAAAACATGTCAGGTTCTCCACCGGCTTGTATCTCGGGGTGTCTCTGACATTATGGATTTCCTCTGCTGGTGCAGACACACGCTGTGGCTTACTGGACCCGAACTTCATGTTGTGAGCGTCAAGGCATCTTTGAGCGAAGTCGGCCAGGGCCTTTAGTGACTGGTCTTTTTGCTCTCTGAGGTGGGCGGCCAGGTCCTTAGAACATGCGCTGAAAACTTGTTCTTTGATGATGAGGTCACACAAGTCCTGGTACTCTCTGTTTAAACCAGCCAGCTCTATCCATTTCTCCAGGTAATTTCTAATTCTCTCAATGAATAGGCCGGGTGTTTCTCCATCTTCAGGCTTGCAGTTCCGAAATCGTCGCCTGTAACTTTCTTCAGTGAAGTCGTACTGTCTCAGCAGGGCGGCTTTCAGCTGTGTATAATCTTTGGCTTCTTCTCTTGGTAAGCGGGTGTAAAATTCAAGCGCTTTGCCAGTTAGAAGTGCGCTCAGTTTAATAGCCCAAGTCTCTTGTTTCCAATTGTTGCTATTTGCGAAGCGCTCGAATCGCTCCAGATAAGCGTCCATCTTATCTGAATTTTCGATGAAAGGTGGAAGTTTTGGCGCACGGGCTGTTTGTTCTCTGCTCGCTAATGCTGTTGCTTCATTAGTTCTCTGGCTCTGTGCCTCTATCTCCATCTGCTTCAGATGAATTTCGTGTTGTCGCTGCCTCTCCGCCTCTTCTGCTTGAATTTCGAGTTTCCTAATTTCACGCTCTTTGGCTCTTTCTTCTCTTTCCAGTCTCTCCTTTTCTTCTTTCTCTCGTTTCTTTTCTTCTTTTTCTTCTCTCTCCAATCTCTCCTCTTCTTCTTTCTCTCGTTTCTTTTCTTCTTTCTCTTCTCTCTCCTTTACAAACTCGAGGAGTCGAGCTCCTTCGAGTCCACATTCATTTCCAATTTTCAGGAATGTCTCCATTTCCGATGTCGCCATCTCTGCTTTTCACTGCTGGCTGTTTTCTCCTGCTACCCTTTCCACTGAACCAACTGAAGAAATCTCGTCGGGGGTCGCCAAAATGTTACGTGGTGGCTGTTGTAGTCGAAGTATGATAAACACACTAGACACACACACGTAGAGTTCTTTAAAATAAACCTCGTTCAGCTGCAATCCGTCACACGTGGCTTAAGGATCAGTAGACAATACTGGAGTAACAGTTCCAACAATATTTAATTCAGCGATGCGATATCCACACAATAATGCACTTTCAAATGCACAAACTACTGATACAAAGTCTCTTAAACTGCAATGTCCACACTGCGACACAAAGTTTCTCATACACAGCGTCTCTCCCAATAAACTACGTGTCTCTACAACTGACAAAGCAAGACAATGTACGAACGCGCTTTCCCAGCGCCCTCCTTATATACACTACAAAAATCTAGAATCATCTACGGAAATAATACAACGCAACCAATCAGAACGAAACAGGCAGCCGAAGCTCATTAAAATAAACTTTCCAGAAAACTATAACAGGCTACAAAAACTCGGCTGCTAACTTCAGCTTTAAATTCTAAAGTATAATGAAGACAAATAAAAGTATGGTATCCCTATCACCACGTTCTATGATAGCTCAAAAAGGTACGAGAACATTCCCAAAACAAAATAAAGGCTGCTCAATCCACGCGCACAGAATAACAAACTTACTTACGCCTGTCACCCCTACCCGGGTATAGGCCGTCGACGAGAGACCTCCAGCAACTCCTGTCCTGTGCTTCTCCTTCGATTCTACTCCAGGTGGTTCCCAGTCTCTTGATGTCTGCTTGGAGGTCTCGACGCCAGGAGTTTCTCGGCCTACCTCTTTTCCTCTTTCCCTGGGGGTTCCATGACAATGCCTGCCTAGTGATACTGGAAGCTGGCTTTCTCAGACTGTGACCGATCCATCCCCATCTTCTTCGCCCAATTTCATTCTCTGCTGTTATCTGCTCTGTTCTCTCCCAGAGTCTGACGTTGCTGATCTTCTCTGGCCAGTGGATTTTCAAAATTCTTCTAAGGCAACTGTTCATGAAGGTCTGTACTCTGTTGACTGTGGTTTTTGTCAATCTCCAAGTCTCTGCTCCATATAAGAGAACTGCTTTTACATTGGAGTTGAAAATCCGGACTTTGGTGTGTTGTGACAGCTCTCTGGAGCTCCACACCTTTTTCAACTGGAGAAAGGTTGCTCTGGCTTTACCGATTCGTGCTCTGACATCTGCATCAGTGCCGCCTTTTTTGTCTATGATGCTCCCGAGATAGGTGAAGGACTCCACCTCCTCCAACGGGGTGCCAGCAAGCAAGACTGGTTCTTCCCTGGTTGCGTTCAGCCTCATTGTCTTTGTTTTCTGTTTGTGAATGGTGAGGCCCACTTGGGACGAGATGTCAGCAAGCCTCGTGGTCTTGTCCTGCATTTGTTGATGAGTGTGGGACAGTAATGCCAAGTCGTCTGCAAAATCGAGATCGTCAAGCTGTGTCCACAGTGTCCACTGTATTCCACTTCGTCTGTGCTCTGTGGTCATCTTCATGACCCAGTCTATGGCCAGTAGGAAGAGGAACGGAGACAGCAGACACCCCTGCCTGACACCAGTTCTGACCTGGAGCTCTCTGGTGAACTGCCCTTCGTGGATCACGCGACATGTCATGCCATCATAGCTGCTCTTGATCAGGCGGACGAGCTTTGTGGGTACACCGTAGTGTCGTAGGAGTTTCCACAGAGTCTCTCGGTCCACGCTGTCAAATGCTTTCTCATAATCCACAAAGTTGACGTACAGCGGGGAGCTCCACTCCAGAGACTGTTCCACGATTATGCGGAGAGTGGCGATCTGGTCTGTACATGATCGGTTCTTCCTGAATCCTGCTTGCTGGTCTCTCAGCTGGGGGTCAACGGAGCTCTTCATTCTCTCTAGGATGATCCTGTTGAAGACCTTTCCTGGTACTGACAGCAAGGTGATTCCTCTGTAGTTGGAACACTTGCTGAGGTCGCCTTTCTTGGGAAGCTTGATTAGGTACCCCTCCTTCCAGTCAGCCGGCATCACCTCCTCTTCCCAGATCTTTCCAAACAGTGGGTACAGCATCTCAACTGTTGTCTCTAGGTCTGCTTTCAGAGACTCCGCTGGGATGCCATCTGGCCCTGCTGCTTTGCCATTCTTCAAAAATGCCACTGCTTTTCTGATCTCTTCCCGGCTGGGTCTGTCACAGCTGATGGGTAGGTCGGTCTCTGCCGGCTGGATGTCGGGGGGGTCGGGTGGGCTAGGTCTGTTCAGTAACTCTTCAAAATACTCGGCCCATCTGTCGAGTTGGTCTGCTCTGTCTGCAATAGGCTTGCCTTCTTTGTCTTTTACTGGTCTTTCTGTATGGCCATACTTACCCGACAATCTTCTGGTAATGTCGTAGAGCTGTTTCATGTTGCCGCTGCCTGCTGCCTTTTCTGCCTCTGCTGCCAGGCTGTCTGTGTAGGCCCTCTTGACTGCCCTGATACTCCTCTTCACCTCGCGGTTGGCTTCCGAGTATTCCCCCTGTGCCCTTACTTTGGCTGCTCTCGTGCGACTGTTGTTGACCGCTGCTTTCTTCTGCTTCCTCGCTTCTATCTTCTTCAAGGTCTGTGCCGACAGCCAGTCCTTGTGGTGGTGTTTCCTGAACCCTACAGTGTCTTTGCAGGTTGAGTTCAGCGCCTCTCTAACTGCCTTCCACTGCTGCTCTGTGGTGACCGCCTCCTCTTCATTTACTAGCTCCTGTAGCGCTTGAAACCGGTTGGACAGCACCAGTTTGAACTCTTCTCTAACTCCAGTTTCTCTCAGGAGGCCTACATTATAGCGCTGTCTTCTTGTTGTCTCTGTGCGGCTTTTCTTTAGCTTGAGCTTCATTCTTAAGGTAAGCAGATGGTGGTCTGAGGCGACATCTGCTCCCCTCCTCACTCGAACATCTTGAAGGGATCTTCTAAATTTCTTGCTAATGCAGATATGGTCTATTTGGTTCTCTGTTGTATGGTCAGGTGAGACCCAAGTTGCTTTGTGTATTCTTCTGTGTGGGAAGATGCTGCCTCCAATGACAAGTCGGTTTAGAGCACAAAAGTCTACAAACCTCTCCCCGTTCTCACTCATCTCCGAGCCTAGTCCCTGTCTCCCCATCACCTCTTCGTATCCGGTGTTGTCCTCCCCTATTTTGGCATTAAAATCGCCCATGACGATGGTGATGTCTCGCTCCGCACATTTGTCCACGGCACTCTGGAGTCGGTCGTAGAACTCTTGTTTCTCTTCCTCGTCACTGTCATTGGTGGGCGCATAACACTGGATGACGTTCAGCTTGAGCTTTTTCTTAGTTCTAAAGGCTGCTGTTATAATTCTTGGCCCAAGAGGTTCCCAGCCCATCAGCGCTCTCTGTGCCACTGGTGACAGCATGAGTGCTACTCCTTCTGTATGGGGGGCATTCTCCTCTTCATGACCTGAATACAGAATCATTTCCCCACTTAACAGCCTTTTCTGGCCAGACTGCGTCCATCTGGCTTCACTGATGCCTAGCAGGGAAAGGTTGTACTTTTGCATTTCCGCTGCTATCTGGGCGGCCTTGCCGCTCTGGTACATGGTCTTGACGTTCCATGTGCCCATGGTTGTATCCCTGGATAGAGAGAGGCGGCTCGGTCCTGTGGCTTCCGAAGACTTCCGGCTTTCACCACAGGACGTCATAAGTCTTCTAGTAGAAGAACCTTCCTCCTCCAGGAAAGGAATTACTGTTAATCTTTTCGTCGGCGTTTTTGTAGCTATTTCCTTTTTTGCAGGGTGGGGAAGCTACCCCCACGCCCAACCCCCTTACTAGGAGGACCAGGGGTTTTCTGTCGGGGTCACCTTCCCTTAGACCATGTTGGTTCACGGCACCTTATTTCATTCGGTGCACCCCTCTCACGAGGGACCCCCTATCCACCACCCAGGGGACGCGCCTCAACGCCGTATGGTCCCAGCGCGAGGACAGAATAACAAAAAGTAGCGAAAATGTTGCGATGCCAACTAACCGACGTGACACTTACGATGTCACTAGAGAGTGCGACCTTTCTAGAACGTTCCGGACTAAACTTAACAAAATTAACAAAACGAAATCGGCTCTACTCACGAATAAAAGAAAATCTTACTAAAAAGGCACGTGAATCGTAACCGTGAAAGCTCAAATAAACATCGGATCGTTACCTACGATCAACATACGCACGCTATCACAGGATAACACAACCACAATCGTAACAGACATAATTGCCGTTAAAAAAAATAATGACAGGAACTGCCCTTGGAAAATAGTGGAGGAATGAAAACAAATACGTCATTGGTAGCAGGGGTTTGCTACACGGACCCTTGAAGGCCTGAGGCAGGCCAAAGGACCCATTGTACCCCGAAGACCGAAGGCCTGAGGGGTACAATGGTTCCTTTGACCTACCGAAGGCCTATAAGGGTCCGTGCAGCAAGCCCCTGCTACCAATGACGTATTTGTTTTCATTCCTTCCACTATTTTCGTAAAAGAACTCAACAAAAAATCTTCCGACCTGAATCACGCCAGACATGACTGACGTCAAAGGAATATACATTTATACATAATAGACTTATGACGTAATTAAAAATCTTTCATGACGTCTCCGTCTCCAGTAGTGTGCCTGTTGTTTCGAACAATATATGTAACTTTGTACTTTAGAACGTTTTGGTGATCTTTTATAGAACAAAACTGGCATCCAAGACGCATCAGAAAGAGAGCTACAAAAAGTCCACCATTAGTCGCTACAAGGGTTTTTGTAGCACGGTCACATGGTACGGTTTGCGCTAAAGTGATTTGTCGTGTGACGTAGGGATGAAAAGAACACTAATTGTCCTTAGGCAAAATGAACATTTATTGTCATAGAACATCATTTACATTAATTTCCCTGAACATAATTACGCTGACGTTTTCTTGAACATTTAACCCTTTCCCTGCAAATGTAAGTACATGGTTGTTTCTGAAATCTCGGTTCATTCAACGACAAAAAGCCAACACCGTCCAAGACTTGAAACGTGGATACAAATTGGTCTAAGCAAGAGGTATAGATCCTCATGAGCCCCCGCATTCGCGGGGGCTCATGAGGATCTATGCCTCTTGCAGTTGGATCGTGTTTACTTTTTTTTCTTGGCCGCGGAGGCTTTAGGTATGTGAAAAGACGTCGCAGTCAGCTGCGATAACATTAGTTCAGAGCTTGTAAAGACGCAATATCTGCATGTTGGTTTGTTGATATTAAAGCTTAACGCAGCAGACTTTGAATACTAAGCTGGCATTGCGACCGTTTTATGGCAAAATACAATGAAATCTCGCTTTTCTAAAAAGAATGGACATCCAGGCTTTTGCTGTGTAACGGCAGATCGCCTTTGAACAACCACGGTGGGTATATATGTCGTCCATATTTGGCGCTAGAGATGAAAACAGCCTGGATCTTGTGCAGGAAATTAGATTTTTACTGTTCACTGCACACGGGCAATGTACCCTTTAAATGTCTACATCCATAACTGTTCCTTTCTGGCAGTCCATGCGGGGGAAAAAAGTTGTTGCCGAGCGTGTAAAGTGCAACGAAACGAACAATAGAAAGAAACAAGCTTTGAAAGGACGAGCACAAAGCGGTTTACTACTTTTTTTTTTAATGGACAAACAAACAAGGAGAATGAGCTACCTATTTTTTTTCGGAGGCAAATGTTGAAGGTGCATAGACTGTGATGTGTCAAGGGTAGTGCCGGATTAGCTTAGCGCCTTTATAGGCGTCAAGCTAATCAGGGACTACCCTTGACGTATCAAGATCGGTTCATCTCCAGCGAGGCGTTTTTAGTACTTAGATGGCGGTTCTGCAATGTGGGATATTTGGCTCTGGAGGCGAAGGGATTAACCCATTTAACACCATGGCCACATTTCCCGAATTTCGGAGGTGTCACCTAACGATTATGTACCAGTTGCAGGAGATGGATAGACCATGATAATTAAAGATTAGCTTGACGCCTGATGTCCGGGCTTTTAATCCACTGTTTTCGTTGAGACACGTGCAATTTCGACCTAATTCTGATTTCGGGAAATCGTCTATTAACCCATTCTACCCCAACACCGAAATCCCCAAATTTTGCTGTTGTCCTCTGAAGACTGCAGTGCAATGGAGGACACAGATCGACCATGATAGTTCAAGGGTGATGCCAGAATAGCTTGGCGCCCATAGGCGCCAAGCTATTCTGGCATCACCCTTGAACTGTCATGGTCGATCCATATCTTGCTGTGGTGTGTCTGGGGTAGAATGAGTTAATGTGAATGATGTTCTGGGACAATAAATGTTAATTATTCCCAAGGTCAATTGATGTCATTTTCAAGGGCAAATATGTTATATGTTTTCAAGAACAACTATTGGCAGTTTCAAGGACAATTAATTTGTAATTGTCAAGCTCAATTCATGTTGAGAAGAACCCAACGGAGAAAGAAACACACTTAAAAAAGACAGCTACAACACAATTGTGTTGAAACTGTCTTTTCTAAGCGTGTTTCTTTTTCCGTTGGGTTCTTCTCTGGATTTTACACGCTTGGCAGTCAGATATTTGGTCTGGATTGTCAATTCATGTTGGTTATATTCTGGAAGGACAACCAGTGTTTCTCAAGCGAATATGACATTGTGTCATATTCGCTTGAGAAACACTGGTTGTCCTTCCAGAACATATTGTGCCGCGAGCAGAACAAAGGGCTGTACGTAACATTTGTCGACCTAACAAAAGCGTTCGACACTGTGAGCAGGCAAGGCATGTGGCAGATCCTGGAGCGACTTGGCTGTCCCCCAAAGTTCCTCAACATGATTGTCCAGCTACACGAGGACCAGCAAGGCCAGGTCAGACTCAACAATGACCTCTCAGAACCATTCCCTATTCTCAACGGCGTAAAGCAGGGCTGCGTGCTGGCACCGACCCTCTTCACCATCTTTTTTAGCATGATGTTGAAGCAGGCCACAGTGGACCTCGATGATGACGATGCAGTGTACATCAGGTATCGTCTCGATGGCAGCCTGTTCAACCTCAGACGACTGCAGGCCCACACAAAAACCCTAGACCAACTGATTCGTGAGCTGCTTTTTGCTGATGATGCTGCCCTCGTTGCACACACAGAGAGAGCCCTGCAGCGCATCACGTCTTGCTTCGCAGATGCTGCCCAGCTCTTTGGACTCGAGGTCAGTCTGAAAAAGACAGAGGTCCTCCATCAGCCGGCACCCAAGACAGTGTATCGCCCTCCTCACATCACCATTGGCGAGTCTGAACTAAAGTCAGTGCACCAGTTTACTTACCTTGGCTGCATTATCACGTCGGACGCCAAGCTGGACAAGGAGCTTGACAGCAGGCTGGCAAAAGCGAACAGCGCTTTCGGGCGACTTTTCAAGCGGGTGTGGCACAATCAACAGCTGAAAAAAGGCACCAAGATCAGCGTGTACAGAGCTGTGGTCCTCACCACCCTGCTGTATGGTTCCGAGTCCTGGGCCCTCTACCGCAGCCAACTACGACTCCTCGAACGCTTCCACCAGCGCTGCCTGCGTACCATCCTAGGCATTCACTGGAGTGACTATGTCACCAACGTCGAGGTCCTTGAACAGGCTGAAACTGTGAGCATCGAGGCTTTGCTGCTGCGGACACAGCTCCGCTGGGCGGGGCATGTCTCCAGGATGGAGGATCATCGCCTACCAAAGATCACCCTGTTCGGCGAGCTTGCTACTGGACACCGTGACAGGGGGGCACCAAAGAAGAGATACAAAGACTGTCTCAAGAAGTCACTTAGTGCCTGCCAAATCGACCACCACCAGTGGTCTTCGCTTGCTGCGGACCGTGACACCTGGCGCTCCACCATTTACAAGGCAGCTGTCTCCTTTGAGGACTCTCACAGAGCTAGCCTTAAAGACAAGCGGCTCAGGAGAAAAAACAGAGATGCCGCAGCTCAGAACCCTGGCCATACCTTCCCCTGCAGCCACTGCGGTCGAACCTGCCTGTCTCGGATTGGCCTCCGCAGCCACGAACAAGCCTGCAGACGTCGTGGGCAACTCCTATAAAATCTTCGTTCGCGAAGTCAAGCCAAGAGAGAGAGAGATGACATTGTGTGCTGCTTTATGATTTCGGACCTTTCGGCTAGAAACCATGGTTTCTAATTTCACAGATCAACAAACAGTTGAACAAATTGAAGCATCTGGTTGAACGAGTGAAAGGCCGTTTTGAACGTGTCGTCTGCGTGGAAGAAGTTGAGGCGAAATGGACAATCTGCCCGCGACACACCACAGCAAGATATGGCTCGACCATGATAGTTTAAGGATGGTGGCAGAATAGCTTGGCGCCTATTAGGCGCCAAGCTATTCTCCCACCACCCTTGAACTATAATGGTCGATCTGTCTCCTGACTTGTAACTCGGTCCTCAGAGGATAACTCCAGAATGTGGGTATTTCTCTGCGTACCTCGGGCACAATGAGTTAAGTGTCTTGTGTCTAGTCCTGCATGGTCTCTGTTTTACATCTGACAACAGAGTTCTGAGACAACACGATGATATTACTGCCATTCCTTTACAGCGTGTCCAATAATAAATGAGAAATCATGCGTCTATTTTAGTGTGTATTTCTACAAGACAGACTGTATCCACTGTCAGAGCTAGGGTCGAGCCAAGTTATCGCAGTCTTTTCCTCTGCGTTTCATCATTAATTTTTTGTGTCGTCCGCGTAGTAGAAATCGAGACGAAATGGAGCGTAAAGTGTGGGAAAAAAAGCGTTTGTGTCTAGTCCTGCACGGTCTCTGTTTTTACTCTGACACTACCTTTGAATTATCGTGATCGATCTATCTCCTGCTGTGGTGCGTCGGGGTTAAATGTTGTAAGGAATGATCTTGAGTGACTAACCTTGAAATGTTCGATCTATTTCTATATCTTTATCTATTTAGTTAGGAAAATAAGGCCAAGGTTTGGGGCTTTTTCGAGCAGTATATTGGTATTCTGTTGGGGTTTTTTTACACGGAGGTTTTTATTTAATCTTTTCATGTTTTGTCATCTACTTTTTTTTTTCTTTTTCTTTTTTGTTGGGTGGGTGGGGGTGGTGGGGTGGGAGGTGGGGGGGGGGGGGGGACGGGGTTAGGTTTGTTCCCTTGTTTGACTGCTGGCTTGCTTGATAGGCTGGTTGGTTGGGTATCTATTAATTTATTTCATTCATTCATTCGATTATTCATTCAATCATTTATTGATTGATTCATTCATTGATTCATTCATTCATTTTCTCAATTTTTTTCTTTTATTTATTCATTTATTCATTCTTTGTTTGCATTTTTATTCATTTATTTAACACCCTTTTACTTTTAACTCATTCAGCCCGACGGCCGTATTTCCCAAATTTTGGAGACGTCATCTAATGACCATGCACTAGTTGCAGGAGATGGATCGACCATGATAATTCAAGGGCAGTGCCAGATTAGCTCGGCGCCGACAGGCGCCAATCTAATCTGGCACTACCCTTGAATTATCATGGTCGACCCATCTCCTGCTGTAGTGCATCAGGGCTGAAATGGTTAAGGTAGCCGTGATATAGCCTAAGTTGCCTGATAGGCGTCAAATTCTAAAAACAAACTATTTTAAAGATGTGATTATTTAATATCTTAGCGTAAATTATTATATTCTTAGCTTTAAATTTTGATTAGTTCTCTGAGTTTAATTGTTAAATGTTTTAGCTATAACTGAGTGTCTGAGTGTGAATGATGAAGCACATCCCAAACTGTCGTTGTTTTGCAATGGAACTGATACACGGCAATGCATTATTTTTATCTACATTATTTATTTTCTTCTTATCTTTATTGTCTCGGTTATTCCTTTATTCTTTCATTCACGAAATGCATATATAAATGAGTGTCTGTCTGTCTTAACCCGTTCAATGCCGTCTGAAGCAGAGTGTGTTTCTGCAATCTTCAAAGAAGTACCCAACGGAGAAAGAAACACGCTTAGAAAAGACGGGTACAACACAATTTATTAATATTTCGGGTAAATACCCTTTGTCAAAATAGACAAACAAACAAACATAGAGATTAGCCGCTACTTATCTTCAATGGCAGAAGGAATGTGGCAACTGAAGGAGGTGACGTAAAATCTGCAATCTTCGTTGATTCAGCACACAAAAAGAGCCCTACCTGTACCAGAAACGTGGATTCAACGTTGTGTCACCAAGAGGTATAGATCCTCATGAGCCCCCGCAAAGGCTCATGGGGATCTATACCTCTTGCAGTCGGGTTGTGGTCAGATTTTTTTCTCAGCAGTGAATGGCCTAAAAGGGCCTATTGACGCCTTAACCCGTTCACTCCCAGTGGACGCGTGCTGTGTTCAGTTTTGAATTCATTATAAATACGACGTCCAAGATACCAAACCGTCAAAGGAACATGAATACAAAGCGATTTCAGCAAGAGGCATAGATCCTCATCTGCGGGGGCTCATGAAGATCTGTGCCTCTTGCAAAAGGGTGTGGTTCAATGAAACGCAATAAGGATAGTAAACAGACAGCACTTTTCTGTTGATGAAATATTTAAATCAGGACCTTGTCCATAAACGTGTATTGTACTACTTCCTTCTTCCTTGTTTTAGAGTTGTGAAACTAAAAAACAAGAAAAGACAACGTTTGAGCATTGACCCCCTTAACTGCCGTAACACACCAACCACCATACAAATGCAAGAGGCACAGATCTTCATGAGCCTCCGCAGTTGCGGAGGCTCATGAGGATCTGTGTCTCTTGCCGACAGCACTGCGTATCCATGTTCTTAGGACGGCTGGAGGTCTTTGGTGTTGAACTGACACAGATTTCAAAAACAAGCACGCGCGTTGGACATTGGCTTGGCGCCTGATGCCGCCATGCTTAGCTGACACTACCATTTCAAATGACAAGCACGCGCCTTGGACATTGGCTTGAGGTGCCCAGTAGTGAAGGTACTACCTACGGGCGTAAGTAGTGCCTACAGCAGGTAGGCAGCAATGCAGGGAACAAAGCGCCCTGCGAAGGCACTGCCTACGCTGCTGCCTACGGTAGGGCTGCTATTCCGAGGCCTACAGCCACTAGGAAGTACTTACCGCATGTAAAGAAAGATGGCCGCGCCCGTGCTGTATGGAATGCACAACCGGCGGAGAGCCATACGAAGAGAGCGAATATTCCGCGATCGAACCCATCCATTGGAGGTATATGACGACGAAAAAGTCTACAAGAGATTTAGATTCCCGAGAAACTTCATTTTTCAACTTGCTGCTGAAATCGAAGACCAAATCAAGCATGAAGTGCCGAGAAAAGGGTGCCTCTCCCCAGTGTTGCAAGTTTGTCTTGCACTGCGTTTTTACGCCTCGGGAACCAACCAGACGGTGATAGGAGACTTGCTTGGTGTTGATCAAGCCACCGTTTCTAGAACAGTCAGCAGAGTTACAGATGCGCTTTTTTCGACTGTCAGAAGGCACATCGTCTTCCCAGACCAGACAGAGGCTGACTACCAGAAAATCAAATTCTACAGAATGGCTGGAATGCCAGGTAAGGATGTGTGTTTATGTTGTGCCCCCTTCCCCCCCCCCCCCAATTTTTAATTTTAATTTGTCATCACTCTTAATGGCTACAATGGTCTGAAAGCATGTAACATGAATGTGATTTTACAAATACGAAAAACTGAAAAGAAAAGAAAACGTCCAAATTCTGTCATTCACTAAAATCAAAAAGTAAATTTGTATAAACGAAGCATGACTACATTTTGTTGTACATTTATTCATACTCAAGTGCACAGATTTTCCTTCTCATTTACAAACAAGCCCTTCCACCTGTGACCAACCCTTTTCAACTACATGATATCGGAGAAATTGATGTCACCTATGTGTACGTTTGTACTAATTTTATCACCAAGTTAATTATCCATAGAATGTTTTGTTCCACAGGTTATCTGCAATGCTGACCTTGTGTTCATCAATGTTGTTGCTCGGTGAGTAGATTCAATATTTTATTTTAACGTCTCTTAACTTACATGTACTTTTAGACCACTTCATTATCACGCATGAACATACAAGCAAATCTATTCAATTTAAAGTTACAGTGCAACAATAAATCTAACATTACTACAACATTGTACTAAAGTCTGCAGACATGTAAATTATTCTTATTTAAAATCTGCCTTCCTCTTTTTCTCAGCCATCTTTCCTGTATAGGCGTCCGCCATACGCCATACGCCTACTTCCGCGCCTGCGCATTGCAGGGGATTCCCCTGCAATGCGCAGGCGCGGAAGTAGGCGTATGGCGTATGGCGGACGCAAGAGTATATTTCCTTCTGCTTGTTAAACATACACTGACCTGTGATGTGTTATGTTTTGTAATTAAATGTTGTTAATAAAGTTATGCAACAGATGTAAAACTACCATTATAATTTTTATGTACAAGAGATTGATGTTTATTTTTTGGGTTATGTTGAAATAATATAGACTGAAAAAATAACAGTATTAGTATAGTATGTTTGTTGTATATTTTTATTTCGTCATCATTTAACATTTTATTGACTGAAAACAAAAACAGTATTTTTGTTGTATAATTTTTTCCGTCATCATTTAACTATTATTGTTCAATGAATAATTTTGTTTTACTGTGTGTGTGTGTGTGCGCAGTGTGTCAACATGTAACTTACCAGAGTTAATTAATGTAAAATCTCACAATAATTCTTTCAGTTAAGAAGACGGTATATCAATTAGTTTATAACACAGTACACTTCATGCTCAGCTGTTTTGAATCTATATCCTGCAGTTGGTTACAGGTTCAACACAGACTTGGCCATTAATATGTTTTCCAAAATTATTGGAATTTATGTTAGTGGCAATAATTTTATTTTACAAGTTCTCATAACAGAATAAATAAGCATTTACATTATTAGTTGTAAACTTACTTATCTGTGTCTGGGAATAAAATTGGCTACATGTGACCCATCACGACAAAATGAGTCTTAACTGGTAATTTGGATTTGTTTTACTTATTATTATTTTCAAAATCTACAATTTCTGACCTTTTATTTAATATATTATGCATAAGCCTAGTACGCCAATTGAGGAAGTTATACAGGTTTAAAATGGGTCAAATGGTTGGCAGCCATTTTGAGAAAAGTCAGTTTAAAGATAGTCATGTCATTATCCTAGTTTTCCTTAGCAAGAGATACCTCTCCTGCTAAAGTAATGTTTGCGAGTTAAGACTCACTTTGTCATGATGGGTCACATATATCTCTGTCTGGCATGATACTCTCATAGTCATAGTGTATGCTTAAGTAATACAATCAATGTTTAAGCAATAAAGTAATATGAAGGTTACTTTGGTGTAAGCTTCTTTTTTCCCCCCGATGCTGAAGTGGTGTTCTCGAAATCTGTCTCTCATTACCATTCCCTTCGTACAGAAAATATTGTTTCAGTAGGCCTACCTTACTGGCTATCATCACTGTTAGAAAGGTGAGGTGGCTGGTTAACTTGTGGGCGAATGAAGTTGTTAATAATTCTGGCCCGCACTGCTTTTCCTGCCTCTGAACGTGCCCTCTCGTTCGCATTTTGTGGGATGTTGCAAATGGGCTGACCACCTATTAAATAACAAAATGTGGCAATTTGGTGTGAACTAAAACAAAACAGACAAGTAAGCACAGGATTTGTTAATGAGGAATCCCCACCCCTCTACTGATAAACTCATGGTTGTAGAGTCATATCAAAGAGCTTACACCAAGAGTGGAAACTTCTTAATTGTTATTACTATTAGTAACATAATAACCTTACTACTTTCCTCTCTGGCTCTTGGTGTAGATATAAGACTTGAGTTTTCTTTTCTTTTCAGTTTTTCGTATTTGTAAAATCACATTCATGTTACATGCTTTCAGACCATTGTAGCCATTAAGAGTGATGACAAATTAAAATTAAAAATTGGGGGGGGGGGAGGGGGCACAACATAAACACAAATCCTTACCTGGCATTCCAGCCATTCTGTAGAATTTGATTTTCTGGTAGTCAGCCTCTGTCTGGTCTGGGAAGACGATGTGCCTTTTGACAGTCGAAAAAAGCGCATCTGTAACTCTGCTGACAGTTCTAGAAACGGTGGCTTGATCAACACCAAGCAAGTCTCCTATCACCCTCTGGCTGGTTCCCGAGGCGTAAAACGCAGTGCAAGACAAACTTGCAACACTGGGGAGAGGCACCCTTTTCTCGGCACTTCATGCTTGATTTGGTCTTCGATTTCAGCAGCAAGTTGAAAAATGAAGTTTCTCGGGAATCTAAATCTCTTGTAGACTTTTTCGTCGTCATATACCTCCAATGGATGGGTTCGATCGCGGAATATTCGCCCTCTTCGTATGGCTCTCCGCCGGTTGTGCATTACATACAGCACGGGCGCGGCCATCTTTCTTTACATGCGGTAAGTACTTCCTAGTGGCTGTAGGCCTCGGAATAGCAGCCCTACCGTAGGCAGCAGCGTAGGCAGTGCCTTCGCAGGGCGCTTTGTTCCATGCATTGCTGCCTACCTGCTGTAGGCACTACTTACGCCCGTAGGTAGTACCTTCACTACTGGGCACCTTCTGTACATTGCACCCCTGATGCCGCCATGCTTAGCTGACACTACCATTTCAAAAACAAGCACGCGCGTTGGACAGACTTGAAAGGACCTAAAAGATCCATAGTCAACCAGACCAACATTGGCGCGATATGGAAGCGAACTCCGGGGGACTGACTTCTGGTGGGTGGGGTGGAGTGCGTATGGGCCTTTGCGAGCTCGAGAGATCCCATCTTGACCAAACTTAACTGAACAGTAAAGGAGTTAACCCATTAAGCCCTGACGCACTACAGCAGGAGATGGATCGACCATG
The DNA here is from genome assembly GCA_036245525.1 of Semisulcospira habei. Classification (NCBI taxonomy): domain Eukaryota; kingdom Metazoa; phylum Mollusca; class Gastropoda; family Semisulcospiridae; genus Semisulcospira; species Semisulcospira habei. The sequence goes on from BTPG01000002.1 coordinate 155,431,056, forward strand.
ATAATTCAAGGGTAGTGCCAGATTAGCTTGGCGCACGGCCCTTGAATTATCATGGTCGATCCATCTCCTGCAACTGTTGCATAGGCATTAGATGGCGCCTCCAAAATTTGGAAAATACGTGCGCCGGGCTTAATGAGTTAATGTATTTCTCAAACACTGCAGAGGTGTCTTCTCTCTAAAATATTTATTTACTACAACTCCATTAACTCATTCTACCCCATCACCGAAATCCTTAAATTTTGCCCTTGTCCTCTGAAGACTGCATTGCAGTGCAGGACACACATCGACCATGATAGTTCAAGGGTGATGCCAGAATAGCTTGGCGCCTAAATTCTGGCATCACCTTTGAACTATCATGGTCGATCCTTATCTTGCTGTGGTGTGTCTGGGGTAGAATGAGTTAATGATTATCATTTCAAAGTGAAAATAAATGGGTTAATGTACGTTTTGAATACTGCAGAGGTCTCTTCTCTCCTCTAAATTGTTTATTTACTACAACTCCATTAATCATTCTTTTACAGTGAAAGTCCATAATGCTTTCGCCTAGAATCAATATCACGCCTAGAACGAGTGGACCACGTCTTTTCGGTAATGTTGACCCCTTCACTGCCTAGAAAAAGTGAACGAGATCCAACTGCAAAGGACACAGATTTGCAACTGCGGGGGCTGATGAGGATCTATGCCTCTTGCCGTGACCAATGTGAACCCATGTTTTTTGGACGGTTTTAGCTCTTGGCCGTTGAATAAACAAAGATTTCAGAAATTATACTGTAAGTACAGTGGCAGAGAAGGAGTTAAAACAAAAACTCCCAACAAAGAAATAAACATCCTTAGAAAGAACAGTTAAGTGCTTGTTGATCTTGTCCTTTATTTCTGTCTTTGGATTTTGTTTTCATTTTGCATGCTTAGCAGTCACCTGTACTGACGATCAACAACAAAAAAGCGACATTTTCGGAGCCACCGAAAGCACTAAAAGTGTTTCCGATGGTTCCGAAAATGGCACATATCTTTCGCGCGTCAGTGTAGTTGGTCTGGTTTCGGTAGTGCTATAATCTCACCTTTTTTACCAGGCGCCATGCGAGTCAAGCACTATCTGTGAATGAGATCACTCGTGGTCGATCTCCCGCAACGGGCGCTGGAAGTTCGCAACCCGCACCAGATTTCACCCAAACTTGTGTAATTGCTTTCTGTTGTTGGTTGTTGTTTGTTTTTTTGGTTTTTTTTTTTTTTTTGGGGGGGGGGTTATTAGAGTAATTTTCTTTAACCCATTGGCCCCAACGCCCGACAGCAGGAGATGGGTCGACCATGACAATTTAAGGGTGATGCCAGATTGGCTTTGCGCCTGATGGCGCCATGCTTAGCTGACACTATCATTGTCGTTAGTCGTTAGGTGACAATTTCAAAATTTGGGAAAAGCGGCCGTGGGGTTAAATGGGTTAAATTGCATTGTTCCGTGTTGAGCGTTTCGTTTTGGGGTTAATTCTCTTCGTTCAGCGGTTTTTCTTGTCATTATTTTAAATTTTTTATTTTATTCGTCTTCCTTTTTCTGTGTTTTTTTTTTCTGTTCTTTTTATGCCTTTTTTGTTTGCTTTGCTTTGAGGACTGCTCTTTTCACGTTCTCGTTTATCTTCATCCTGTTCATTCTGTCCGAATTGCTCTTACATGCGATATAATCGCAAAATATCCTGATAATGACGCGGAACTACACGTCTGCAAATTATATCGACATTTCTCACCAAAAAATGCATTTTAAGTATTCACTAGGCGATGGTCATTCTTGTGCAAAAAACAAAACAAAATCAAAACTAAACAAAAACTTGCAAGAAAACCCCAAACACTCGATGTATCTACATACATGTTTTTTCACGCACAGCGTCAACCGTGTGAGATGACAGCTCAAGGGTAGTGCCTGATTATCTTGGAAACTCTAATGAGGCGCCAAGCTAAGCAGGCCCTGCCTTGAACTATCGTGCACAGTATATCTCATGCAATCTTTTAGCGGTGTCTATACGACTATCCTAAACTGTTGAAATATTTGAATCTGGAAAAGAAATGGTCGTGGGTTGTTAGTAGTTACTAACAAAAGCTTCGATTGGTCCCGTCTGCTTATTGCCATACTTTCACTGGCTATCAATAATTACTGCGGAATGGCTGTGAGAAAAACGGGTTGTCAGAATCTGTTAAAATGTTTGTCTCAGTTGCGATCTGATCTTGAAGTGACTGATCATGAAATTCATTTTCAATGGCGACATATCTAACGGTAACACTAACCCCATTAGCTGCCAGGGCAAGGCAAACCTTAAGCCCAGTTGCAAGAGACATAAATCCTCATGAGCCCCCGCAGTCGCGGGGGCTCATGAGGATTTGTGTCTCTTGCTGGCAGTCTTGTGTTCTTAGTGCCTGACTTTGTTTCCATTTCATCTGCGTTCTTGACGCGGATGTCGGTCAGTGTACAATGGTTTCAGACGCGAAATCCGTGATCATCAGCAGCGAAGGGGTTAGCCGCTGTAATCACAATTAACCACTTCACTGCCAGTGATTATGCGAACGTTTTTTTTTTTTTTAAGCGTCACAGACATAAACGCCTGAAACATATACTATGTTTAACATCTTCTGCGTGAGAAATGCAGACAACGATACGGCTAGCCAGTGGCATAGATCCTCATGATCCCCCCCATGCTGCGTGAGCTCAGTTTATCAAGATCTATATCTCTTGCGTTTGGGTCTTTCTGCTGTGCTTCGGCGCAAAGAAAGTGGCGTAAGGGGGAAGATAATATTTCATTGTTCATGTTACTTTCCACGGCCTCCAAAAGCGTTAAACAACAGAGGGGGGGGAGGGATTAGGGAGGGGGGTTGGGGGGATGGGAAGTGTGGGGGGGGGGGGGTGGCGAACGACATTTCAAGCTGCCAAAACCAAACAACAAGGAAGGGAAGGTGGGAAGAGAGGAGGGGTTTTAAACCGACGTTCGTAAGATCCAGTGATAATTTTACTGCTAATTTTCTTCTTGAAAAAGGCGCGCACGTTTAAGACATTTAAGTCCTATGATTTCTTTTTCTACAAGAATAGTTTTGTCCCCCAAAAAAACATTCTGCCAAGATATTGTGTGTGGGGAGTGGGGTGAGGTGTGTGTGTGTGGGAGGTGGGAGGGGGCGGATACTCTGTCCCCCACCCCACCACCCACTTTTTCTTGGGGGGGGGGGTTGGGAAACAAGGACCCCCCCCCCCCCACACACACACACACACACAGACACACAGACACACACACACCACTACCACCACCACCACCATCTCCCTGGTTCCTACGCCACTGAAAAGGACTAACCCCCTCGCTGCCAGTGATTACGGATTTTGCGTCTGAAACCACTGCACACTGACCGACTTTCCCATGGAGAGCACAAATGAAATGGGACCAAACAATTTATGTGCACGAAGCACACGGGACTAGCAAGAGACATAAATCCTCATGAGCCCCCGCGACTGCGGGGGCTCATGAGGATTTATGTCTCTTGGAACTGGGCCTTGGGTTTGCCTTGCCCCGACATTTAAGGGGTTAAACTCTTACGCTCTTCCTTGTTCGACGAAGAGACAAAGACAATGAAGACAAATGCTCGAGGGGCCATAGATGATGGAGTATTTTCCCTGTTTATTGCCATTGGTATCTGAAGTACACGTTCGATTTATTGAGAAGGAAGCGATCAAGGTTCGCCAGAACCTGACACTTTCAAGACAACAAAAGGTTCCCAGTTTACTCGTACTCAGTAAAAGTGCCCCGAGGAAAGCACGATTCTAAGTGATTGCCGTCAATTGTGCATGCTTGTCATTTAGTAGTATCTGTAATGTAGTCTATGGGTTTGTACTATAGATTCCACTGGTATTTTGTTTCGCTGCTGGTGATTTGCATTTTCACACTATACACATTAGAAACTATCAGACATTGATCAGAACAAGAAGAAGAAAGGGAATAGCTCGTACATTAATCCATTACATCCTGAGGCTGATTTTGTAAAATTTGCTTATTGTCCTATGAGGGCTGCATTACAGATTAGGAGATGGATCAACTGTTTTAGTTCAAGGGTGGTGCCAGAATAGCTTATCGTCTAAGGCGCCAAGCTATTCTGGCACCACCCTTGAACTATCAGTCAAATTTATTTCAAGCAATGGGTGTATCAGGATGAAAAGGGTTAACAACAACGCTCACACAAAGTAGGCCTATGCACATGGAGAATTTACATTGTGGAGCAAGCATACATTTGCGTGCGCGTGGTTTTACGTGTACAAACACTGAATTAGACATTCGTTCTTAAAATTACAACGCGTGCGGAATAATTATCATGGCACTTCCGTACAATTAGCCCCTTCACTGACGAGAGAGAGAAAAAAAAACGAACGCGATCCAACTGCAAGAGGCATAGATCCTCATGAGACCCCGCGACTGCGGGGTCTCATGAGGATCTATGCCTCGTGCTGAGACCAATTTGTATCTTGGACGGTTTGGGCTTTAAGTTCGTTGAATGAACACAAATTTCAGACAGAAATATGTACGTACAGTGGCGGGGGACGGGTTAATAAGATCATGTTTATGACGATAAACATAACATTAACCCCAAAATAAAACAAAACAAGATTTTTTTTTCACGAAAAAAAATATCAAACTTGATAGACTCAGTGCACATAAGAACGGTTGGCATCGTTGGCGCATCGCTCCATAAAACCACAGATTAGATAGATAGGTAGGTGGGTGGGTGGGTGGGTGGGATGGGATGGGATGGATACTGTTTATTGCCATTTGCCTTTAAGAACATAAAGCATAGGAATGTGTGTTGGTGTCGTTACAATTACAAACATCACAGTCAACATAAAAAATAATTAATACTCTATCACGCAAATCCAATGCCCAACATACACTCTGAAAACTTTAAAACTAAACAACTAATATTACAAACCAATACGTACCGTACACACCCACGCTCATCACACACACACACACACACACACACACACACACACACCACACACACACACACACACACACACACACACACTATGAACTGGCAGAAAAACGGTCTTTAAGTATATGCAACAGAGAAAAGTGTGTTTTAAACTTGGATTTAAAAATGGAGAGAGATTATGAGTGACTGGGAGGGCTTTCCATGTAATGGGACCAAAATACGAAAATGCACGATGACCTTGAGTAACCTTATTACGTCTAGGGATACGGAAAACACGAGTGTCTGAAGCAGAGCGTAGTGAGCGGGACGGTGTATACAGCTGGACAAGATCAGATAAATAAGGAGGGGCAGAACCAGAGATGATGTTAAAACAAATAACACAGACTTTATACTGAATTCTGTATGAAACTGGCAGCAAGTGCAAATCAGCTAGTAGAGGCATAATGTGTTCACATTTCGGTACACGAAAAATCAGACGTGCAGCACAGTTCATGACTCTCTGGATTTGGTCAAGAAGAGTTTGCGGAACACCGGACAAAAGAGAATTGCAGTAGTTTATAGGGGCAGCACAAGGGAGGTAACAAGTGTTTTGGTAACTTCAACAATCAGCAGATGTCGAACAGTGCTGATCCTTCTGAGTTCAATGAAGGCAAGCTGGCAAACTTTCTTCACTCGCTCCTTCATTGTCAGCCTGTTGTCCGCAAAATTGACACCCAAATTACGAGCCGAGCTAGAAAAGGAGATGGTGCTCTCGCCCACCATCATTGACTCAGGAAGATCAGCACTGTACGTAGAGGAACATGTCAATCGGAGGGCCTCAGTCTTGTCACTGTTCAGCTGGAGCTTGTTCTGTGTGGTCCACTTCTGAACGTCACAAATACAAACCTCCATAGACTGCACCATCCGATCCACGTGTTCACGAGGGGAGTGTTTGTACAATTTTGTATCATCTGCATATAAATGATAAATGATAAATGATAAGAAACAAAGTGACGCTCAATGACATGGGACAGGGTAAAGACAACGTAAAAAGAACAGGCCCCAAGACCGACCCCTGTGGAACGCCACAAAGCAGCTCCACAGGGTGGGACTCGAATCCTGCCACTGAAAATCATCTGCAAGCGACCATCAAGGTAGGACTGGAAATTGTTTAATGCAGTGCATTGAATGCCAAACACATCACGAAGGCGGGCAAGTAGAATGTCATGGTCAATGGTATCAAACTCTGCGCTCAGATCGAGCAGAGCCAAAACAGAGATTAGATCCTCATTGCTAGCTGCAAGTAGGTCATTCACAACACGCAGCAATGCTGTCTCCGTGCTATGACCAGACCTATATGCTGACTGGAACACATGCCACAGACCATTATTCTTGATATGGTCTAGCAGCTGTGTGAGCACTATCTTTTCCAGAAGCTTTGAAAGAAAAGGTAGGTTGGATACGGGTCTGTAGTTTTTCAAACTGTTGGGATCAAATGAAGGTTTCTTTAAAAGTGGCTTAACAATTGCAGTTTTGAAACAGGTAGGTACAGTGCCGTGTAAGAGGGACTCATTTACAGTAGCTGCAACAACTGGTACAATTGCATATCTACATTTCAAAAAGAAGGGACGAAGGCACAGGGTAGTCTAGCTCAGAGGTCTTGAGAGACATCTTACTCATGGTGTTCAGCACTACCTTTTTAGTCACTGGACTGAAGCATGCAAGAGGAGTGCCGGCAAAACACTAAGATTCAAACGAGCAAGATGTCTGAGTGTAACGCACGCAGACTTGCCCACAGTCGTACGCACAGACTCTCGCACAACAGACGCATACACCGCCACTGACTCAGACGGGCGCATTCATGCGGTAAAACTCAACACACGGGCTCCCTTTCTAAAGTAACTTTTATACACTAAAAGGTTCAAAAAGATTATCAAACTATATACACTTCTCTACCTACATCCGAACATCACACACACACAATTCACAATATCTCGCCAGGCTAGGTGTTAGTTCTCAGTCTCCAACCTGTTTGATGTTATTGCCTGGTTACGTTGGTCCTTCTCACGTCTAGGCGTGAAAGTCCGTTGTATGCTCTTTCCTGTCGTCCTGTGTCTTTAACACGGACGTCCTTGTACTCGCACCGTAGCGCAGTTCTCGCTGTGATCCGGGTATCTTGGTCCTGATCAGACTCACTCTGAGTGAAGAGCTGGAAGGATGACCTCACGTTAGGTCCCACCTGTGACTGACGTCTCGGCGTCCGTCGTTCCACTCTTTACAAGCACTCTGAATTCTAGGTGTCAGAGTCTTGGAATGCGGGCTAAGGTATCTCGCATAACGTCTGTCCAGAATGACAGTCAAGCCCCGCACTACCGTTTCTAAACCTCTGACAGACTAACTTTCGCCTAGAACTCACTATAACAGAACTCACTAAACTCCGTGTTAAACATGTCCTAAAGATTTCACGTGGACAACGGGCCTCACGGACTATTGGCACAAACAAACCGTTAACAAAACCCGTACCGTATTTAATCTAATGTGTGAGCACTATGCACGAGCATAGAGCTTATCACAATGAGCATCATCACATTTGTCAATGTTGTCACGTATTGTTCTGACTTTGGAACAGAAAAACGAGAGAGCAGTTCTGGGAGATCGCGGATTGGCTGTATGCTGGGCAGTTGAACAGATTTGGCCTTTCCCAGAAGTCCATTAGTCACACGGAAAAGTTCTTTGCAAGTACTTGCTGCAGCAACTTTTGCGCAAATGAAAGCAATCTTGGCATCAGTGGTCAAGCGAGTAATCTTATACTTCAAACCATTAAGAATCTGTTTATGAACAGTCAGCCCAGACTTGAGCCAACGCCTCTCTGCCTGACGCCTCTCGTGCTTCAACGTGCGCAGTTCAGCGGCCACAGACGGATACTGACCAGGGCGTGGAGTGATGCTGCGACACCCGGCGGCGAGTGGCGGGAGCATGCTGGTCTAGGACAGTTCCGCAGACCGGCGTTGAGTTGCTCGGCAGAGAAGTGGTGGATGCCGACAAAGTCTGCAACATCGGCTATGAAGTTGTCGTGGTCGATCTCCTTGAGGTTTCTCGAAGTCTTGGTAACAGGCTGCGGCTGAGGTTTGGTTATATCCAAAAGATACAGAACTGGAAAATGGTCAGACATGGTGTGGCTCACAGAGGCAGACCTAAAAATGAATCCTCCTCTCTATACACGACCCAATCAAGTGTATGACCTTTGGTATGCGTAGGCTGATGCACGCCTTGAGACAGACTGGAGGTTTGTAATAGGTCAAGCATGCGAGCCGTGCTGGTGTTGGAAGGACAGTCCAACTTAAAGTTGAAGTCGCCGACAATCACAAGCTTACCCCCCAAAAAAAAATTACAGTGCTCCATGAAATCAGCAAACTCGCTGAAAAATGTAGTGTCTATAAGTTTATTCTTTCTGTTAGGGGGTGCACGGTACAGACAGTACAAGTGCACATGCTGCGGCACAGAAGAATCAACTGGGCAAGCTCAAATGCTGAATGAGAAAAGGGGAGTGATGATGTGATGTTGGCATGCTCCAATAAACTGTCACGGATCATTTAAAGCCAGCCCTCCACCACGAGTAGCACGGGGGAAAGGATCTGAGGCAATAGCCAGATGGAGTTATGTCCACACACTTCGCCTCGTCGCCTTGACATTTAAGCCAGGTCTCTGTCAGGAACAACACATCGATGTTCTGGTCATGGACAAAATTACATATCTCAGTCCTTTTGTCACGCTGTCACACTGATTGTGCATTGAAAGTACATACGTTAAAATATTCCTGCTGAGGTTTAGTGTTTATGTAGATGAGTTTTTCAGGCGAAACTATGTCCTTTGAGGGTGCACATGACAACGTGTTAGACCTGCCAGTGATGAGAACAATAATTTGTCTGTTTTCTCCTACCACCTCCCCGTTTACGAGGCAAATTACACCCTATCCCCAAACTCCGAAGGTGTAGGATGAGAGTGGGATCCAAACTTATGGCCACAGGTCTATTACACAACAAATCATCTTTGGAGTACTTGTGTTGTGGAACAGTGGGGGGGGGGGGGGGGGGTAGACTAGAGGGGTTCACTGGCGGACTGGATTGATACTGATACACAGTGCATGATGACGGACTGGTGCCACCGACAGACTGGGTCACTGCAGGCAGACTAGAAGAGTTCATCTGTAGACTGGATATACACACAGTATGTAACGATGGACTAGTGGCACAGTCAATCAGGGGCACAGTAGGCAGACCAGATAAATTCACATGAAGACTGCGTGTATTCACAGTACTACAATTCACATAGTTGAACTGTGACACTGAGGACAACCTGTGTGAGTTCATGTGAAGACTGGGTAGGCATACGGATTCGTGAATAGTAACTTTGACTAATGCAAATTCCCACCGCGTGCGCGCAAGCGCCTATACTAAACTCAAGACAAAATACAAGGGAGGAAACACGAACGGCACACGCGAAAGACGATGCACTGTGATTCCAGAGCAGTTTCAACCCTCAAAGCAACCATTCTCCTAAAACCCCGAACTGAACAAACTCAGTAGATATTTTGCCGCAAATCTACACCAACCTTGCCCGCCGATCATAACCGATAGTTTAGTATCGATGCTTTTTGCAAAGTGAAGCATCAGTTTTGCAGACGCCCATCGTAAGGTTTTAGCTGCGCCCGGAAGGACGCAACATGCTCATTTTTCATTGGTGGTAAATTAGCATATCCAATGTAATTAAAACAAGAGTGCGTCTTACTGTGGACATGAACTTGTGACCCTTGCTGCACGCAGCAGTCGCATTAGTAGTCCAAGAGCTAGCCCGATCTACCGTGCACCCCCCCCCCCCCACACACACACACACACACCCCCCTGTACTCAATAAGATGGGTTTCAAAGTGTACCTTAGTATGTCCTGAGATGTTTAAGCAATGTTCCAATAAAATCCTTAGGAACACACCAGAGATATAGCCGATAACGCAATGATACCCCCATTCACGCTCTTTGCGGATGCTAAAATGAGCTTGAGAAACATTTTCCTCTAAATAAATCTGAATTCATTCCAGAATCCCAAATCTGGCATTATTAATGCATAGCATTTATATGGCGCATTTCTCATATTTATAATATAACTCAATGCGCAGAATGTAGCCGCGAACTGAACCCAACAAGCACGCTCACGTGAATCACACGCATTCACTCACACACTGTACGTAAACACAGAACATTCACGTGGTGCTAAGGGCAAGCTCAAGCGAGCTACACGGTATTTGGAAATCGTTTTGTATTTGAAATTTGATTAAGTTGGCTGAAACTGATACCAAAGTGGAGGGGGAGGAAGAGCCGGAGTACCCGGAGAAAGAACCCCCGACGGTCCGCCCGAATTAACGGTGACACTTACTAGAGGAGAAAAATCCGACGCCGGAACCCGGAATCGAATCTCGCACCTTTAGCATTGGTGGCAGGCGCCTTAACCACTGCGCCACGGACCGCCATTATTATGTTAAGGCACACCTTCTGCGTCCTCTGCCAAAAAAAAAAAAAAGAATAAAAATTATATTGAATCTGTGGCTCACAGAGAAGGTATTTGTGCACCCAATAAATGGCCGTTTCCTCAAAATCGCAAAAGAAAAAAGACAAAAATAATGTGTCAGATGCCTTCAGACATTTTCAGGCTTACATCATTAAAACAGATGTCACAATTATTATAAACTTGACTAGGTGATGTTGTGATCACTATGACTGCCACATTGATTGAATTTGTATTCCTACCCCCAAGTTGTAAAAATACACTAAATTAATTATAATAAAATACTAAAGTTATTTCATTTCATTTTGACCTCTCTTTACCCATAAAGTTTCAATAATCTGAGCATAAAGTGCAAGAAAATGAGGAAAGCCGGCATCCTTTATGATACGTTTGTGGTGGTGAATGATAGCTTTTTTCAATTTAAAATTGCCAAATTGGGAATCTACGTTGTATCCGATGCCCTAGGAAATTTTGTATACAACTGATAGGTCTTTTTTAAGTTTTAATGGTTAGGATAGAGTACCGCAGTTACTCCCAACCTGCTTTTATGATGCTGTGATTCATTTAGGGGCCACAGTTGCTGAATCTGCTGCCCTACCCCATTTTACCAGTAAACAAAGCAACGCAAAATGATCATAAAAATTGATTATATCATACTCCTCTGTTTAAATATTTTTGTTGCCTGTTTTCTTAACAAAGTATGCACATTGAGCATACAATTTGTGATCATTTCATTAATTTCAACGTGACCCATCAATTTAATTGTAATTATTTTTTGTTAAAGCATAAAAAGGGGGAAACGTCTGTAAACAGGGGCTGTCGTTGAAGAACTTCGTTTTTAATAGAACAGCAAGACTATAGAATACAGTCCAACGTTCCACATATTTTACGGACATTAAAGGGATCGGAGAAATGACATCTCCCTGAGATACCATCTTCCCTGTGTTTGACAAGACTTATGAGTGTGCCGTCGACTTCAGCCATGCAATTCTGTTGAAGAGGAAGTCTTTCAGCCATCAGTACATCATGCCTCCAAATCCAGACAGTAGAAGCTTTAGCAGCAGCCCCTGTTTACAGACTCCCCCCGCCCCCCTCCCCCTCCACCTTTTATGTTCTTAATCCAAAATAGTTACAATTAAATTGATGGGTCACATTGAAATTAATGAAATGATAACAGATTTTTTTATACTCAATATGCATACTTTGTTACGAAAACTGGAAACAAAAATATTTCAGAGGAGTATGGTGTAAGCCATTTTTTGGATCATTTTGCGTTCTTATGCGTACTGGTAAAATGGGGGTGTAAAATGGGGGTAGGACAGCAGAATCAGCCACTGTGGACCTAAATGCATCACAGCATAATAAAATCAGGTTGGGAGTAACTGTGGTACTCTATCCTAACCAATAAAACCTTTAAAAAGACCTATCAGTTGGATACAAAATTTCTGAGGGCATCGGAACCTTTTTTTTTTTTCGATTTGGCAGAAATGGCCATTTACTGGGTGCACAGATGCTGAGCCACAGGTTGAATATTTTTTCATTCTGTTTTTGCTGAGGACGCAGAAGGTATGCCTTAACATAATATTCCTGATTTGGGCTCCTGTAATAAATTCTGATTTATTTAGAGGAAAATGTTTCTCACTTTAGGACCAGTGAAGAGCGTGAATGGGGGTACCCTTGTGCCTTTTGGCGGATCCGGGGGGAGGGGGGCCCTGCCCCCCCTCCCCCGTCAGCCCTGAAAAAAAAATTTCGATGGTTATTTTCGGAAGTTGTGTTTTACTATTCGATGGTTCTTCTTTTCTTGTACGGTGTATTTTAGAATTATCTCGCGGGGTCGATGGGTGAGCATAGTGTGTTCATGGACCTATAGTCAAATATCCTCACTTGGCACTCCTTACCTGCACCTTCACGCAGACATAGAGTGCCATGTGCCCCGCACTCACAGGGCCGGGGCACATGTAAATCAGTGCCTCTTGCTGTGCGATACAATCCTCATTGCATCCTCAAACTGAGGCAGCCATCTGGCAATAAGCCGCTGACTGCTGGTCAACCCCAGCGGTGAAAAAGTGTCCTATCATGGCTGACTTACTTACTTACACCTGTCACCCCTACCCGGGTATAGGCCGTCGACGAGAGACCTCCAGAAACTCCTGTCCTGTGCTTCTCCTTCGATTCTACTCCAGGTGGTTCCCAGTCTCTTGATGTCTGCTTGGAGGTCTCGACGCCAGGAGTTTCTCGGCCTACCTCTTTTCCTCTTTCCCTGGGGGTTCCATGACAATGCCTGCCTAGTGATACTGGAAGCTGGCTTTCTCAGACTGTGACCGATCCATCCCCATCTTCTTCGCCCAATTTCATTCTCTGCTGTTATCTGCTCTGTTCTCTCCCAGAGTCTGACGTTGCTGATCTTCTCTGGCCAGTGGATTTTCAAAATTCTTCTAAGGCAACTGTTCATGAAGGTCTGTACTCTGTTGACTGTGGTTTTTGTCAATCTCCATGTCTCTGCTCCATATAGGAGAACTGCTTTTACATTGGAGTTGAAAATCCGGACTTTGGTGTGTTGTGACAGCTCTCTGGAACTCCACACTTTTTTCAACTGGAGAAAGGCTGCTCTGGCTTTACCGATTCGTGCTCTGACATCTGCATCAGTGCCGCCTTTTTTGTCTATGATGCTCCCGAGATAGGTGAAGGACTCCACCTCCTCCAACGGGGTGCCAGCAAGCAAGACTGGTTCTTCCCTGGTTGCGTTCAGCCTCATTGTCTTTGTTTTCTGTTTGTGAATGGTGAGGCCCACTTGGGACGAGATGTCAGCAAGCCTCGTGGTCTTGTCCTGCATTTGTTGATGAGTGTGGGACAGTAATGCCAAGTCGTCTGCAAAATCGAGGTCGTCAAGCTGTGTCCACAGTGTCCACTGTATTCCACTTCGTCTGTGCTCTGTGGTCATCTTCATGACCCAGTCTATGGCCAGTAGGAAGAGGAACGGAGACAGCAGACACCCCTGCCTGACACCAGTTCTGACCTGGAGCTCTCTGGTGAACTGCCATGGCTGAACTGGGGCCCAAATCAGTCCTTCAGCCAGGCATAGAGTTTCGTGTGGCCCTTCAGTCATAGGGGCTAATGAAAAGCATTACCTCTTTCTGTGCCATATGAATGGTATTGCATCCTCACACGTGGCAGTCATCTAGGTCTAAGTCTACGCCTGTGTACAAGCCAACTGTGATCAGAAAGTGAGAAATCAACTGCGCTGTGAGTGTCTCCCCCGGGGTGAGCAGCGGACTGGCCCGGGTGTCACACCCCCTAATCCTGTCACACAACACTCTCTGAGCACAGATTGCATAGCTTTGTCTTCCGTGGACATGCACAAGTGCCCATCAGAGTAGCAATGTGGTCATTGATGCGTGTCACCAGAGGGGAGGTGTGAAATGTCTTATTTTGATCAACCTTAAACTAACCCTTAAATAATCGTCAGTCAGTGTAAGAGGTATACATCATGAGTAATAATGACTATTTCTGTGATCGGACCCTGTGTTCCTCATATGGAGGAGGTTTTAGGGTGTATAGAGCAGTATCACAATTTTCACAAATGGCTGTGTTGTTCCTCAGACGGAGGAGTACTTGGTAGTGTAGTGTTGTTGTCAAACACAAGGTGATTGCTCCTGCAGAAACTCCAGGTAGAACATTCTTTTCAATAAGAAAATTAACACCATATAAGAATCAGAAGTGCGCGATTAATCTTGTTTTGTTAGGGAGGTGGGGTGGAGGCGGGGAGGAGGACAAGTGTATGTAGATATGATTAGCCCTTCCTTTTAAACCTTTTAAAAAGTGCCAAAAGATGTGCTGTGTCCCGAAATGAAAGAACAAACGTTTTAACAAATAAATATCGTAACCTATGCAAACTCTAAATATGTCTCGGAATACTCAAAAAAACCAAAAAAAAAAAAAACAAAACAAGAAGAACAACAACAACAACAAGAAACACACGTAGAGAGAACGGTTACAACACTATAGTACAATTTTAAAGAAAATGCCGAAAAGAAAGGCATCAAGAAAAAATCATTTTCACAGAACTTATTTGTAATTGTTCTTTTTAAGCGCGTTTCTTTCGTTGTTGATGAATTTATACTCGCCTGATAGTCACTGTTTTGGTCTAGATTTCTTTTGTATGGCACAATTTGGAAAACGGGGGGGAGGGGGGAGGGGGAGGGAGGGCTGTCGGCCCCCCTCCCCCTCGTCGAGAAACCATCGATCCGCCCCTGTCATATTCACAGTCTGATGTTCTGAATTTGCAGAGAAAACAAAACAGAGCCCTATATAGCAAGACCTTTAGGAGTACATACACACGCGCGCACACACACGCACGCACACACGCGTATAAGCACGCACTTACGCTCACGCATACACACGCACTTACGATCACGCACACACACGCACACGTACACATACAAGCGCAAACACACACACACACACAAGCACGCACGCACACACGTACGCACACACGTACGCACACACACACACACACACACAAAACACGCACATGCACACACATGCACACACGCACGCACACGCGCGCATACACATACACACAAACACGCACACACACACACACACACACACAACACACGCACGCACACGTGCGCATACACATACACACACACGCGCGCGCGCACACATACACACACACACGCACACACACACACACACACACACACACAAACACGCACATGCACACACGCACGCGCACGCGCGCATACACATACACACACGCGCGCGCACGCACACACACACACACACACACACACACACACAGACGTAGCATTGAAATGAGGGCAACACCAAAAAAAAATCTCACAATACACAGGATTAGGATCAGATCATCAGACGTAACTCAGTCACGTATCGACAGCCTAAGAGCAAATCTATGTCATTCCTTTATGCGTGCTGAGTGGGAAAACTATTTTTCCGGAATCAGAATATTGTTTAGAAAGTTACGTTGGGATTATGACGTTACCTCGCTAGAGTCCAGCAGCCAGCCCTTTCCTCATGCCTGAGGCATAGATTCTCATGAGCGCCTGCATCTCAGGGGCTCATAAGAATCTATGCCTCGGGCTGGCAATGATGAACCCCATTCACATCCTCCGAGTGAGGAAGTATCGAAACTGGGCGTGTTGTTCGATTAACACACTGAGTTGATGAAAGGGGTGTTTGAAGTCATTATATGGCGTTTATGGATATCTTGAACATAATGGATATTTTACTGCAGAGGTCGACCTAAATTGTTTCTTTTATTGGCTCTAAAATTACGCACCATTTTCTCAGCAAAAAAAATGGTAGTGTTTTGTGTGTGTGTGTGTGTGTGTGGGGGGGGGGGGGTCCTAAGAGAAAGCGAAAGTAATTTGCATTTGTTAGAAACGGGGATATACACGTATTTTCTTGGTGAGATTTTTTTTGTTGCTGCTTGTTTTTGTCTTTGGTCCAAACCATGTGGCTACCACTGTTGCGCTGTATTGATGAGAGTCTGGAATGAGTTAAAATTTAATGTGTATCACGCGGTTCTCCGGTGGCATGTAAGAGACTCATCAGAAATAGATCAGAATCGTCTGCTGTAAATAAGTTTAAGACCAGTGTTGGGACGAGGAAAACCTAAGTATAATTTAACCCAGTAAGCAATTGTCCTCGGGCCCACCGCGGCCGTCGTGGGCTCGAAGACGTTTTGCTACTGGGGTAACTTTGCCTACGTATGTCGACTTCAGCCGTCGCGAGATTTACTTCTAGAACATTATCGACGGCGAGATCAGCCCAGCCAAGGTTCGCTTGTAGTGCGTGTGCCTGACTATTTTTAGCATTGAATGTGTTGTTTACAAGCCGTTACCTGGTATACCTGGTTACCTGTCCTGTGAAGAAGTCTGCCTTCCGCCTCATCTGCAGCAGTCTCCAACGCAAGCTTAGAGAGCTCCAGAACGAGTGGTGGTCCAGACTGGCACAGAGGACCTAGCTTTGCGCTGACAACGGTGACTACAGGGGCTTCTACGAAGCACTGAAAGCAGTGTATGGCCGCAGACACTTGGTTCAAAGTCCCCTGCGAAGCGCTGATGGACAGGCACTCCTCACAGATAGTACGTCCATCTTGAACCGTTGGTCGGAATACTTTCAGGACCTCTTCAGCGCTGAGCGCACTGTTCAAGAAGCAGTCATTTTCCAAATCCCACACCTCCCAGTAAAGGTTGAATTGGATGAACCGCCCACCACTGAAGACACCCTCAAGGCCATCCACCAGCTCAAGAGTGGCAAAGCAGCAGGCATTGACGGAATCCCGCCAGAGATCTGGAAACATGGAGGCCCAGCACTGCACAACAAGCTCCACGACCTCTTTCTCTGCTGCTGGGAGAAAGGAACACTACCAAAGGATCTCCGTGATGCAGTCATCATCACCCTGTACAAGAACAAAGGAGAGAAGTCCGCCTACTCTAACCATCGTGGAATTACCCTGCTGTCCATTGCCGGGAAAATTCTTGCAATGCTGCTCCTGAATCGGCTGGTACCTGCCATCGCTGAAGACCACCTCCCAGAGGGCCAGTGTGGCTTCAGAGCCAACAGGAGTACCACCGACATGGTCTTTGTGCTGAGACAGCTTCAGGAGAAGTGCCGCGAGCAGAACAAAGGGCTGTATGTAATGTTTGTCGACCTAACAAAAGCGTTTGACACTGTGAGCAGGCAAGGCATGTGGCAGATCCTGGAGCGACTTGGCTGTCCCCCAAAGTTCCTCAGCATGATCGTCCAGCTCCACGAGGACCAGCAAGACCAGATCAGACTCAACAGTGACCTCTCAGAACCATTCCCCATTCTCAATGGCGTGAAGCAGGGCTGTGTGCTGGCACCGACCCTCTTTACCGTCTTCTTTAGCATGATGTTGAAGCAGGCCACAGTGGACCCCGACGATGACGACGCAGTGTACATCAGGTATCGTCTCAATGGCAGCCTGTTTAACCTCAGACGACTGCAGGCCCACATCAAAATTCTAGACCAACTGATTCGTGAGCTGCTCTTTGCTGATGACGCTGCCCTTGTTGCACACACAGAGAGAGCCTTGCAGCGCATCACGTCCTGCTTCGCAGATGCTGCCCAGCTCTTTGGACGAGGTCAGTCTGAAAAAGACAGAGGTCCTTCATCAGACGACACCCAAGGAAGAGCATTGCCCTCCCCACATCACCATCGGCGAGACCGAACTGAATTCTGTACACCAATTTACCTACCTTGGCTGCATCATCACGTCAGACGCCAAGCTGGACAAGGAACTGGACAACAGGCTGGCAAAAGCGAACAGTGCTTTCGGGCGACTATTCAAGCGGGTGTGGCACAATCAACAGCTAAAAAATGGCACCAAGATCAGCGTGTACAGAGCTGTCGTCCTCACCACCTTGTTGTATGGTTCCGAGTCCTGGGCCATCTATCGCAGCCAACTACGACTCCTCGAACGCTTCCACCAGCGCTGCCTGCGTACCATCCTCGGCATTCACTAGAGTGACTATGTCACCAACGTCGAGGTCCTTGAACATGCGGAAACTGTGAGCATCGAGGCTTTGTTGCTGCGGACACAGCTTCGCTTGGCGGGGCACGTCTCCAGGATGGAGGATCATCGCCTACCCAAGATCACCCTGTTCGGCGAGCTCGCCACTGGACACCGAGACAGAGGGGCACCAAAGAAGAGATACAAAGACGGTCTCGAGAAGCCACTTAGTGCCTGCCAAATCGACCACCGCCAGTGGTCTTCGCTTGCTGTGGACCGCGACCCCTGGCGCTCCACCATTTACAAGGCAGCCGTCTCCTTTGAGGACTCTCGCAGAGCTAGCCTTGAGGACAATCGGCTCAGGAGAAAAAACAGAGATGTCGAAAATCAAAACCCTGGCCAGACCTTCCCCTGCAGCCACTGCGGTCGAACCTGTCTGTCCCGGATTGGCCTCCGCAGCCACGAACATGCCTGCAGACGTCGTGGACAACCCCTATAAAATCTTCGTTCGCGAAGTCAAGCCAAGACCTGGTATACGCACCGTATCCAGAAATGAACTCATAACAGACATAGTGGTGTAGAACACAATTATAATAATAATAATACTGTTATTATATAGGCGCTTTTTCTCAATTTTTGGGGAAATCGACTCAAAGCGCCGCGCCTGAAACCCTCACACACTCACGAAACAGACACGGATTTTACGCCATTTAAGACAAACACAGTACAAGACAAACGAAGGGCCAGTCAGCTACTGAAGTTACAGAAATTTTTGATCGCTTGTATTTGAAATTTGTAAAGTGGCCTGAGACCGGTACCAAAGTGTGGTGGGTGGGGGGTGGGGGGGGGGGTGGAAGAACCGGAGTACCCGGAGAAAGAACCCCCGACGGTCCGCCCGAATTAACGGTGACACTTACCAGAGGAGAAAAGTCCAACGACGGAACCCGGTATCGAACCGCACACCTTTGGCATTGGTGGCAGGCGCCTTAACCACTGCGCCACGGACCGCCCCAATACAGAAATGTTACTTAGTAGGCGAAGAGTTAAGGGTTAACATATTCCAGGCCTGCTACATCCGGATACGCGGCGTCAAACCGCGTATCCGGATGTAGCGTTTCTCGAATGAGGTAATCTCTTCCCTGCCACTGTAATCACATTTTCTGAAATCTTTGTTCATTCAACGATCAAACGCCAACACCGTCCAAAAAAACATGGACACAAAGTGATCTCAGCAAGAGACATAGATCCTCATGAGTCCCCGCAGTCGCGGGGGCTCATGAAGATCTATGTCTTTTGCACTTGGATCGTGTTTTTTTTCTCGGCAGTGAAGGGGTTAATAAAATTACCGCAATGCCTCTTCTAACGCTATTTTTGTATCACTTTTTTTATGGGGAACTGGGTGGCTCGGTGGTAGAGTGTTCGACACTCGTCCGAAAGGTCCCGGGTTCGAATTCAGCTAGGGTCAAAATTTGTTCAGACCCTATTTCGGTGCTTCGTCTTTGAAATCACCTTCGGGATGGACAAAAGACGTTAAGCCCTAAACGCTTAATGTTTTAACTTCTTGTGATCTTTATCTCTTCGACGAATCAAAGGAAGTTGTGATGAGTCAATTAGTTTCCAAGCAGGGACGGATCAGTTACCTCGCGGGAGAGGGGGGGGGGAGGTCATTTCCAACTTTTTGTTTGGGACCTTTAACCTAACACAAAAGTTGTGTTGTACCCGTCTTTTCTAAGCGTGTTCCTTTCTCCGTTGGGTACTTCTTTTCTAACACAAAAGGCCTCCCCGACGCTAGACCTTCTTCCAGTGGCCAAAAAATCAAGGGGGTGGGGGGATGGGGGGGAGGGGGAGGGGGGCGGTTAGAGGAAGAATGCGTGTGTGTGTCAAAACTCTCGCCACTAGCGACTTGTGTGTGTGTGTGTCAAAATCAAACAGGGAGTGGAAGGGGGGTCCAAACACCCCCAAAAGGACTTGTTATAACATTTTAAACAATTTTGGGTCTGGAGAGGGGGTTCCGGAACCCTTAGGATCCCCCCTTTCAGATCCGCCCATGCCAATGTTAGACTGACGGTACGTAATTCACTGCAGGCACTGACAATGCTAACTAACTTTATATCTTCTGTTTACTTCAGTTTATTTCAGACGGTATCGCATTACTCTTTCTATGTATCTGTCTCTGTGTCATGCCGATGATTCACAGTACAGTTCAGTGCAATTTGTCTGTTTGGTCGGAGGCTGTGGCTTTGACGGGATCTTCAGGGACCAGGACACAGTGACCGATCGAAGTGGTCTCTGAATAGGTAAACTATTTTGATGTCTGTTGCAAGTATTTTTTTTAAATGATACATTTGTTTTGGTTTGTGATTTTGGACCCTGCAACTGCAACGTCACAGAACAACACACTTTTTTTTTAAAATGACAGAGCACACTTAATCTGCAGGTTAGCGAGGGTGCGCGGCGGCTGGTGTAATGGCGTTATGATGACTTCGAACTGGCAATCTCGAATTTAGAATACAATAGAATAGAATGGAAAAAATAAAATAAAATAAAATAAAATAAAATAAAATAATGTAACGTAATATAAACATATGATCATATATGATGTGATATGATATAATTTCTTTTATAATAAAATAAAGTATTTTTTTATAAATACAACTTACATACTTACATATATATGTAGAACTTCCATCACGACACGTAACAAAAATGTTATTTTTTAATCTTTCTTTTTTTCTTTTCCGAAAGACCAAACTTCTGGAATGACAGATCACGGTACATTCTCTCACGATTCATGAAAATTCATAATACTGCCGTCACGTGTCACGACTCAGACCCATAATTTTCATCTTTCATTGCATTAACTCATTCCAGACGTTAGAAATACGGATACGCGGCATCAGCTACGTATCCGTATGTCTTACGTCTGGAATGAGTTAATGGGGTCAACTGGAAATCTGGCATGTACACAAAGTTACACGTATATTCAATTTAATGGATCAATCAGACATGTTTATTGGGCTTAAAAGCACAGACCGAGTCAGCAAAAGACCATCGGGCAGAGTTCGGCTACGATCGCCCCGCACGTCCATGCGCAGGCCGTCTGTGACCTTCTGCCCAAAGACTTTTCGCGTAATGGGAATCAATTTTCTGCCGACCTTTACAAGTTTTGAAAAAGCATTGTTTGCCCGCAGGAATTCTGAGGTTCCATTTGGCTTCGAACATGTTATTTTGTCAAAGTTTAACTCGTTCAGTGCGGAAAGCGTCTGAACACCACCCAGCTGCAAAGAGGTATAGATCCTCATGAGCCGCCGCAGTTGCGGATGCTCATGAGGATCTATGCATCTTGCTGAGCCAACTTTGAATCCATGGGCCATCGATGATTTTGTGTGTGGGTTTCTTTATTATTTTGTGTTATGTTTTGTTTGTGGGTTTTTTTTTGTCTTGAAGTTGAATGAACGAAGATTGCAGAAACACGGTCTGCGTCAGCCGGCATTGAACGGGTTAACTCATATCTTACTGAGGATGTAAGCTTCAAACTTGTACACTGCCATATGCAAGCTACATTATAGTACTTACAGATAAGGATATAGACCAATGGCTTTAGTTCAAGGGTGGTGCCAGAATAGCTTGGCGCCTAGAGGCGCCAAGCTATTCTGGCACCACCCTTGAACTATTTTAGTCAAACTTATTTCTTCCGAATGATAAGGGTTAACCAGCGCGGGACTTTGATTCCCCGGATAAACGATACGGTCGACTGATAAAAGAGTTGAACTGTGAATTTTAAAAGTTAGTTCCCCCAGTGCAGCAGGGTACCAAGTTGTACCTTAATGATATGTTTAGTTGTGTCTAGTACTTTAGATTGTACCTAAGTAGTGTCTTAGGTTATACCTAGTGCCACAAGATATGACCCCGATTGAATGCGCTAATCATTTTTCATCACTCGATCTATCTGGATTTGATTCATTACATGTCATGTCTCACGGTGCTTGATGCCATTACTGTCGATGTTTTCTATGCTGCTAAAATTCTACCAAACGCAACAGAGGGTTAACTCTTTGGGCGTCAGTGCGGAATCATCGCGACAAAAATCGCTACCGACACCCAAAGGGTTAATAGCTCGCAATATCTCGTTTGTAAATGTTCTTAGGGTGTCTTAACACATTCTACCCCAGGACCAAAATCCCCAGATTTTGAAGTTGCCCTCAGAAGGACTGCATTACAATTCTAGAGACAGATCGAGCACGATATTCCAAGGGTGGTGCCAGAAAAGCTTGGCGCCTATGGGCGCCAAGCTATTCTGGCATCACCCTTGAACTATCGTGCTCGATCCATGTCATGCTTTGGTGTGTCGGGGCTTAATGAGTTAAAATTATGCTTCAAGAAAAGACTAACTTAACTTACACAATTCTGAATGTCGTAAAACAAAAGACTTTTTTGCTCTTCTTCTCTAAAAGAGTTCCACCCACACGCACCAGGGGCAGTAACAGACCTATGTTACATATGTGTGTGTGTGTGTGTGTGTGTGCGCGCGTGCGTGCGTGCGTGCGTGCGTGTGTGTGTGCGTGTGCGGGTGCGTATATGTGTTAAGGCCCCGCCACACGTGCCGGTTGTGCCCCGATTTTGAAGCCGATTCCGATCCGATTGCGATCGGATGACGTCAATTATCCGATCCGGTCCCAATCGGCTGGGAATCGGGTGTCTAGAACCTGCTCTATTTTTCCGATCCGAATCGGCCCCGGTTGTAAGCTTCAACCAATCAGAGCGCGTCTCGCAAAGCATGTCGTTTCATTTTGCAAATGGCGGAACAGGCCTGTTGTGATCAGTACCACCGCCGTTGCTGATGTTTCGCACACCTCTTCCCGAATATGACGCAAAAGTGCTGATAATGCAAGCACATCATCATCACTGTCAAAACTAGCAGCCATTTTGCAGAACAGGTACGACTTTGATCTTCGGTTCAAACCGGTCGGCTAAACAAGTCGGGAAATGTGTGGCAGTGCACACGTTTTTTAGTCCGGCCCGATCACCTACCGATTCGAAAACTGATCGGGAATCGGCCTCAAAACCAGGCATGTTTAGCGGGGCCTTTCGTGATTGCAACATTTCTTTTGAATGGCATGAATTGTAGATGAATGCATGATTGTGTGTAGATTAGTATCGTAGGTTATGTGCCGTATTTTGGGTTGTTATTTTTCTGCGTTTTGTTTTTTGTAATTAATAACTTGTATAATAAGTTTCATGTGAAGCGCCGAGAGCTCTAGTTTGAGGTTAGGCGCTATACAAATACTCCGATTAGTAGTAGTAGTTTTAGTAGTTTTAGTAGTAGTAGTAGTAGTAGTAGTAGTAGTAGTAGTAGTAGTAGTACATGTACCTACTCACACAGATCGGAAAAAGAAGGGTAGAAAGTCTTTTCTGAGACAAAACAACATTGACAATCGGTTGTGTCGGCGAATTATAGGCATCAAAGCCCGACCTGGAGCAGATCGCTTTAATCTTACACATCACACACGTACATCTAGCTCTCTTTCGCTGTTTTCGGGCTGTGGCGCATTCAACCGCCAAGAAATCGATCTTTCGCAGGTCGATCCATTTTCTGTTGCTATGTGTACACAATCGTAACAGAAATGAACTCTTTAGCCGACCCTCCCATAAATCAAACGCACGATCTTTATTGGCACTGACGTTTGTTTTTTATTCTACGTCTCTGTGAAGTAAGAACAACTGGAATCGACCTCGGGTCAGCTAGAGAGATAAAACTGCAAGGGATAAATAACATTTTTAAAAAAAATTGAATTGAACTAAGTGAGGTTGCGTTTACGCTCAGCTTAACCCCAACAACTAACAAGAGCGAAGTCAAGGCTTCTGCCATAAGCTTACGTCTCCAAGTGGCATAGATCCTCATGCGCCCTCTATGCCACATGGATATGTTCGGGGTGTTGCCTGTGCTTCTCGTACACGCTGGTTTTCCCGCCATGACTTTGCGTTCGTCCGTTGTTGGGAGTCGTGTCGGTGTAAACGTAACCTCACTGTAGAACTGGTGTAACTGGAAGGGGCGGGGGTAGAGGGGGAGGGGGAGTGGGGGGGGGGGGGGGGGGGAGGGGAGAGAGAGAGGGGAGGTGGAGTTCGATTCTACTTCTCACACAATTCAGTCGTACACGTAACCTGAATTTTTTTATTTTAACCAACAACAACAACAACAAAAAATCATTTGGAGGAACAGTTGAGATCAGTCTCGGTCTGCAAGAGGCATAGATTCTCATGAGCCCGTGCAACTGCTGGGGCTCATGCGAATCTATGTCTCTTGCAGATGGAAGAGATTGTACGGATTCGACTCTACTCTTACCCTAGCCTAATACCTGCGCGCACATCCACCATTTGTGGGTTGCATAGGCGATAGTTAATGATCACTTTTACTCAAATGATTCAGGCAGTCGTGAGCGTGAGGGAAAATTAACTTAATTCAGATGCATAGATTCTCATGAGCCCCTGTGATGTATGTTAATTTATGCCTCTTGAAGATGGATGGGGTTCGTATGGATGTGACGAATGTGCTGCACTGATCACATGCAACTTAATTGGCAGCTATGGGAGATATTGCCTGAAGCGGTAGCAACGCCGTGACAAAACTACAGTACACTTTTTTTAAAACTTAAGTCATGTAAGGCGTCCCGCATCAATAGCATCAATAGCTGTGGAAGTGTCGTATAGCCTTCGGCAACGCTATACGACACTTCCGCAGCTATTGATGCGGCGAGCCTTGCATGAGTTAGAAGGCAAGACAAGTCGACACTTCCGCAGCCATTGATGCAGAACGTCTTGAATTTAGTTAAAAGCCAGTCGCAAGTAATAAAAAACAGGAACTCCGAGGATTGCTTTCCTGCCGCGTTAAAGGCTCTGCACCGCCGTAACTGTTCAAAGATACGCTTCTGTAACAGATGGTTACAAAAAGCTACACACAGGTCTAGTTATGGTTCATTTAGACACTAGGGCAACCCAGTTCAGCACACGTCGTCTTTATAACGAGTAACCTGAAAATGACTCCACTCCGTTCTAGAAATACAACGCTATCAGTGCGAGAAACAGCTAAAAATAGACTGTCAAGGGCGATTACGCGTGTGCTTTTACTACGTGTCCAAACTGCTCTTAATGTTCATGGGGTGTGTCGACAAGGCATAACAAACACAAATGGTGCTGAAATCTACCTTCAGATTTATGCCTAATGGTACTTTGACGATCCAGAATCGATCTGACGTTTACTGGAGAGGAAAAAAAGGTTTGTGCTATCAAATCACCACCTCTCCGCCACGCAAGACATCACAAAATCCACTAATCTCCTCTCGAACTTTCGGGAGTGCGTAGCGTAAAGTCACGGTCACGTGACTAAATTGCAGCACACCTACCCTTCAAAGACTGGCCAGAATTCTATAACGGGTTTCCCCAGTGCTGTTCAGTTTTAACAGCAGAAAAATACTAAGCGTAGGAAATGTTACGGAAACAAACTATGCCCGTAGGAGGCTAAACATATTTAGTCTTAATAACTTCATTCACGTGTGGGGGAAGAGGTAGGGGGGGGGGGGGAGAGGAAACGCAAATGGGCAGATAACGCAGGATGCCAGCTTTTTGAGACCTTTCTTTCGCGGAGTAATTCATAAGAGCCTTCTTGGCGCAAGCGGGTGGAATTAAACTCTACAATAAATAAGCTAATGATTAACCCTTTGCGTGTCGGTAGCGGTTTTAGTCGCGATAATTCCTTCAGGAATCATCGCGACTAAAACCGATACCGACACGCAAAAGGGTTAAACTGAAGTGTGTCTGTGTAGAGGATTCACAAACAGATAGTCTTGGGACAATACATTTCTTGTTTATTGATGTTCATGTCACTTTACTTGAAGTGATCACGTTTCTGCGAGCAATTTCAACACGCCGCAAGTGTTCCAGTAAATACGTTTCAACGAGCCCAGCTTCTTAAGTCTACAAGTGGCATGGATTCTCATGAGCCCCTGCAGTCGCAGGAGTTCATGAAAATCCATACCACTTGCTAAAGGGCAGAGATTGGCCTCAGGCACATCGTAAAACTGGACTTTAGATCTATAGACCGTGCGGGTCTAGTGCTAACGATGCTAAACGATTGTAAGAAAATGCCGGGCAATAACTAACACCGAGTAAACTGCACTTTGCCGTATCGTCACTGCAAATTCAGCACCCCCCCCCCCCCCCCCCCAACCTCCGCCCAGATAAGTACATAGATGAACATAGGATACGAAAGAGTATATAGGATACGAAGGCATATTCTGTGATACAAAAGCCAAAACCGCCCAACAAACATGGACTCAATTTGGTCTCAGCAAGTGGCAGGCGCGGAGGCTCATGAGGATCTGTCTCTTGCAGCTGGATCGTGTTCACTTTTTTCTCGGCTGTGAATAATAGTCATTTCTGCCACTACCCTATTAAGCAAATGATTTTCGGGCCGGCATCGGCACAAGTTGGCCCGCGCACGGCTGTGTGCGGGCTAACTTAGGCCGAGGCCGGCCCGAAGACACTTCCGTAAAGGCCCCGCCACACATGCCGATTGTGCCCCGATTTTGAAGCCGATTCCGATCCGACTGCGATCGGATGACGTCATATATCCGATCCGATCCCAATCGGCTGGGAATCGGGTGTTAAAAACCTGCTCTGTTTTTCCGATCCGAATCGGCCCCGATTGTAAGTTTCAACCAATCAGAGCACGTCTCGCAAATCACGTCGTTTCAGTTTGAAAATGGCGAAAGATCAGTACCACCTTCGTTGCCGATGTTTCGCCCGCCTCAGTCATCCCGAATATGATGCAAAACTGCTGATAATGCAAGCACATCATCATCACTGTCCAAACTAGCAGCCATTTCGCTGAACAGGTACGACCTTGATCTTCGATTCAAACCGTTCGGCTAAAAAAAAAAACAGTCGGGGAATGTGTGGCAGTGCACACGTTTTTGTAGTCTGGTCCGATCACACTCCGATTCGAAACTGCTCAAGAATCGGCCTCAAAATCGGGCATGTGTGGCAGGGCCTTTTAAGGCCGCCCAAACTACGCAAATTTGTTCAGTTTGCCGTGGTCGCATCAGCGTGACACTGGGTTACGTGCGACACACATCTTTCAAACGAGAAATCCCCAGGTCTTTAGAAAAAGAAACACTTGAAAAATGTTGTAACTAGTGCACTTGCAGAGACCTACGGTTAGGAAACGATATTAAAAATGCAATGCACTTGCAGCGAGCGCGGCAAGGCGTTTGTTCACCGGTGTTTGTTAACCTGCCTGCCACTGTACGTACATTTTTGTTTCTGAAATATTTATGTGTCCATTCAACGATCAACAGCCAAAACCGTCCGAGAAACGTGGATACAACTTGGTCTCAGCAAGAGGCATAGCTCCTCATGAGCCCCCGCATTTGCGGGGGCTCATGAGGATCTATGTCTCTTGCAGTTGGATCTTGTTCCCGATCTTGTTCAGTGAAGGGGTTAATATCATGTGACATGATTGTCAAATGAAGCCAGTGCCTGTCACTCACTTCCATAATTATGATCATGAACTTATACACTGACTTTTCACTTAGTCTTCTTTTTATAACTTTTTTCTTCTTTTTATGACACTATTCTAGTGCAGTTAAGCCCAGTGGGCATTTCTAAAGCCTATCTCTTGCCACTGGCGGTCTTGGACACAACAGAACAGCCTCCCTTATAGGACAGTCTCACTTCTCGTCAAGTACGGGTTATCTTTCGCTGCTCTTTGATGTGGCGCTCCGCATAGGGCGACACTGTGGTGCATCGTCTCTGTCTTTTTGTCGATTTACCTTGTTTTAGAGAGCAACTGTTCACGTTTGTATATGTCAGAGTGCTGTGTGAAGGCTTCAGGATGAAAACTGTGGACATTTCTAAGATGTTTTTGACTGTGTTGGCGTGTATCTGCGTGTTGAAGGGTGTCTGTGTAGCGAGTCTTTCAGACCAGGATGGCGGCGGCAGCAACGCGCGTGGCAGGATTCAAAATACTCGGGAGTCCCTGCTGCTGCTGAGAGCTTTGAGTGGCAGTAGCCGTTGTGCGTGCGACTTGCCTGACGAGATGAGGAGAACTGTGTTGCCGAGCGATGACGCCGAGTGCAAGAGCAGCGTGAAAAAGAGAAAGAGAGGACAGAGAGGGGGGTTGATGCGACGACTGAGAAGAAACAAGAACAGGCCTCCATTACCATCCATAATCATGGCGAATGTGCGTTCTATTCGACCCAAGAGCGATAATATGAACTTTGAGGAACTGGTAGCGAATGTGCGTTTGACGAGCGAGTATAAGAATGTGTGTTTGATGTGCTTTTCTGAAACTTGGTGGAGCGAAGATGTGAGTGATGATCATCTAGTGTTGCGATCGACGGTTTTGGTACGCCGTTTCAGAACTGATAGAGATTGTAAGATTAGTGGGAAACGGTGGCCGGGGTGGCGGCCTAGGCCTGTATGTTAATGAACGGTGGTAGCAAGTCAAGCGTAATGGTTAGGAAACAGCTTACAACACGTGATGTAGACTTATTGTCAGTTTCACTCAGACCCCGTTATCTTCCCCGTGAGTTTGGTCAGATCTTTGTAACGGTCATCTACACCCCCCCCCCTCACTCCATCCCCTCCCCACGCCTCAGCCCAGATAGCAGATGTGATTAGAGAGTCACTCACAGTTACAGCTTATCTCCCCTGACGCCCCAAACTTTATTGCAGGTGACTTTAACGACTGTGACTTACGCACGAGCTTACCGACTTTTCACCAGTATGTGACTGTCCCCACTCGCAAGAACAAGACGTTAGATTTAGTGTATGGAAACGTCCCCAATGCATACCGATCGTTCGTCCTCCCTCCCGTAGGTAACTCTGACCACAATACTGTGCTTCTTGTCCCAGCATACAAACCCAAAATCCAGACAGAGCCCATAGTG
The DNA here is from genome assembly GCA_036245525.1 of Semisulcospira habei. Lineage (NCBI taxonomy): Eukaryota > Metazoa > Mollusca > Gastropoda > Semisulcospiridae > Semisulcospira > Semisulcospira habei. The sequence continues at coordinate 155,459,991 of BTPG01000002.1, forward strand.
AAGAAGTTAGTTAAGGTGTGGTCTAAGGATAGTGTAGAACAGTTGCAGGGGTGTTTTGAGTGTACAGATTGGGACGTGTTTCTTGATTCTAGTGCCAGTGTAGACGAAGCTACTGAAGTAACTTCTGACTATGTGAATTTCTGTAAAGATATGATTATCCCATCTAAGATAGTGAAATTGTATCCCAACAACAAACCATGGATTTCAAAGTCTCTCAAAGCCACATTGAATGAGAAAAAAGTTGCATTTCAGACGGGAGACAGAGTAGAAAGGAAAGCAGTACAGAATAAATTGAGGAAGCAGATTTTAGACGCTAAGAAAAAGTATAAAGAGAAAGTAGAGTCACAGTTTGAATCAGGTAGCTTAGCAGATGCATGGAAAGGACTTAAAACTTTATCAGGCCACAATAAATCAAAATTCAGTAGCAGTAGCATGCCAATGAAAGAACAAACTGAATTTTCTGAAAAACTAAATGAGTTCTATTGTAGATTTGAGAAAGATGATCTGAAGGATGATTTAGATAACATGATTTCCCAGCTTGAAGTAAATGTGGCAGGCAATGTTGATGAAGACTTTGAGATCCATGCCAAGGCGGTTGAGAAGCTTTTTAGCAAACTGAATGTTAAGAAAGCAGTAGGCCCTGATAATATTTGCGGTAGAGTTTTGAGAGTATGTGCCAGTCAATTGTCTGTTGTTTATAGCCGTTTGTTTAGCTGGTCTCTGAAGGATTGCACTGTACCTAGGCTCTGGAAAACATCTACAGTCTGCCCTGTCCCCAAGAACAACAAGCCCAAGACACTCAATGACTATCGCCCTGTAGCTCTCACCTCAAGTAATGAAGTGCTTTGAGCGTGTTGTCCTTTCTAGACTGCTCGATCAGGTCAAGCCCTATCAAGATCCTTTCCAGTTTGCATACAAGCAAAACAGATGTACTGATGACGCCACACTCACACTCCTGCACCATGCATACACACATTTAGAAAAACCTGGCTCTTTTGTACGCATTCTTTTTATAGACTTTTCTTCAGCCTTCAACACTATACAACCCTATCTCATAGCTCAAAAACTTCTCCGTTACAATGTAACGCCAAGGCTTATCCTATGGATTGTCAACTTCCTTGTAAATAGGACCCAGTCAGTTCGCTTTCAAACAGCTCTCTCATCCTTTAGGTCCACTTCCATAGGCGCCCCTCAAGGTACAGTTCTCTCCCCTGTGCTGTTCACACTGTACACTAACGATTGTAGTGGCACGGACTCTACCCTTCTTATAAAATACTCGGATGACACTGCTTTAGAAGATCTCTCCAATAATGATGCGACTTACTTTGCAGAAGTAGAACGTTTTAGTGTTTGGTGTAAAGATAATTTTCTAGACCTAAATGTGAGTAAGACCAAGGAACTACTGATAGACTTTCGAAGAAACCCTGCCCCTGTCCCTGTTCTGATGATCGATGATGTGTCTGTTGAGCGTGTGACTGAGTATAAGTATCTTGGAACAGTCATAGATGATAAGTTGTCCTTTAACGCAAACACCTCCCTCATACACAAGAAATGTCAGTCACGCATCTACTGCCTCCAGAAACTCAGAAGCTGAATGTGAACCCCTCTGTCCTTCAAACTTTTTACTGCTCTTTTATTGAGTCTGTCATCACTTTCGGTTCTGTGTGCTGGTATGGAGGTCTGAGTGTGAAGAACAAGAACACCTTGGCACGAATGGTAAACATCTGCAGCAAAGTGACTGGCAGTAAGCAAAACAGTGTGGAGTCCCTGTATGAACAGCGTGTGGTGAGAAAGGGTAGGCGGATAGCTTCAGACAAATCCCATGTCCTTGCCCACCTCTATGAACTCCTCCCCTCTGGCCGCAGACTCCGCACGCACAAAGCTAGAACACTTAGACTACAGCACAGTTTCATCCCCAAATCCATCACTCTAAGCAATCTGTAGGTACATCCACGCATACCTAAACCTAACTCCTCCCCCTATCCCCCTTTACCTGTGCAATCAGTAGGAAGGGAGCTTGTTGATTTTAGAGAAGTGATTATATTGTGTTTCATTTGGTGGTGAACATGGACATACTGGGATTGTTGTTACTGAGTGTTTACCCACTAATTATTTTACTATGGTAGACTTTAATTATGCAGCTTGTGTAATAATGTGTAATAATGTACTGAGATGTTTGTATAATAAGTAGTGAGGGTTAGGACTAGGTTGAAACACGCGTATTATGCCATGCATATGTAGAGGTGGGTGTGAATGTACAAGTGCCGCTCAGTTCAGTCCATAAAAGATGTTTGTGTGAGATGTGTAAGAGTTATGTGTAAAGATTTTGTAGTGTTTACTTTATATCCATTTGGAATTTGTAGCTGTGCAAGTGCAGGGAGAAAATGTTCATAATTATGCTATAATGTTTTTATGTCTTGTTTGTACTATTTGTTATAAATGTACCACAAGCGAATTTCTCTTTTCGAGATAATAAAGTACTCTTATTCTTATTCTTATTCTTATTCTTATTCTTTAGCGTAGGAGAACGCTCACTGAGTTCCGGCTGCTGTTTCGACAATGGCGTCAGCATTAAAGGCTGCATTTCCTTGGGTGCATAGTTTGGAACTATCCGGTTCACCAGACACGAACAACGTGCTTGGAATTTGTCATGAGACATTCAGCACGATGTCAAAGCCCTCCTCCCGTGACAAAAAAAACAACAAAAAACCAAACAAACGCAAACACTGCTGAACGGGTTTGAATAAATTTGAAGACGCTACGAAAAGCACACATGAAACTCCCAGAGCTACTAAGGTCGATCTATCTGCGGCAAGTACGATGTAGTTTTTTTGTCACTGCAGAATGCAGTAATACTGTGTTTTCGTTTGAAACGAACGACTAAAAAAAAAGATAATAATACCGTTATTATATAGGCGCTTTTTCTCAATTTTGGGGCAAATAGTCGACTCAAAGCGCCGCAAACTGAAACCCAACACGCACACGCACGTAACAGACACGGATTTACGCCATTTAAGACAAACACAGTACAAGACAGACGAAGGGCCAGTTCAGCTACTGAAGTTACAGAGATTTTTGATCGCTTATATTTGAAATTTGTAAAGTGGCCTGAAACCGGTACCAAAGTGTGTGTGTGTGTGGGGGGGGGGGGGTGGAGGGATGGGTGGGGGGGGTGGAAGAACCGGAGTACCCGGAGAAAGAACCCCCGACGGTCCGCCCGAATTAACGGTGACACTTACCAGAGGAGAAAAGTCCGACGCCGGAACCCGTTTTCGAACCTCGCACCTTTGGCATTGGTGGCAGGCGCCTTAACCACTGCGCCACGGACCGCCCCAGCAACGAACGTGAGCGAAGTGACGGCGGACAACCAGCTTGTAACAAAGCATAGACAAAACACTCTAAACATCTCCAAGAGGCATAGATCCTCATGAGCCCTCTGGGCTCATGAGGATCTATGCCTCTTGGAGATGTTTGGAGTCTTGTCTATTCTTATAGTACAAGCAGGTTATCAACGGCGATGTTGCTCTTGTTCTTTGTCGGTAGTCGTTCGTTGCACACTGACGAAACCTCATCATGAGTTGAGCTTAGGCGAACTTTAGAGTCAACGCAAGAGATAGGACAGAGAAGGGGGAGGGGTGTGTGTGTGTGTGTGTGAGGGGGGGGGTGGGGACTTGGCATGGGCTGGCTGCTGAGTGCCTATGATCTGATGTTAAAAAAATAAACCCCTTCAATGCCAGCTGACGCGAGATGTACCACAGCCTGCGGGTAGTATTACGTTAACCCCTTCCATTGCCACTGTGCGTATGCCTTTCGTACTTTTTTTGTCTCTTGGAATCTTGGTTCGATCAACGACCAAAAGCCAACACCGTGCAAGAAATACAATGATGGATGCAAATTCGTCTCAGCAAGAGGCATAGATTCTCATGAGTCCCCGCAGTCGCGAGGGGCTCATGAGGATCTATGTCTCTTGCAGTTGGATCGTGTGTTTTTTTCTCGGCGACAGTGAAGGGGTTAAATAGGCTCACCCAAGAAACACGAGTACAGCTTTGTACTGAAATGTATAATAATGATAATAATAATACAGGAGATTTGTTAAGCGCTTATTCTAAAAGTAGCTCAAAGCGCTGAAACAATGAATAGGTTAACAGCTAACACGCACACACACACACACACACACACACAACATACGCGCGCGCGCGCGCGCACACACACACACACACACACACACACACACATTCGTGACAGTGGTGATGAATTGTGCATGGCTTGGTAAATAAACTAGTAAAATGCAGCGTTGTAGAGGTGGGTTTTGAAAAGTGTATCAAAATAGCACAAGCAAGAGGCACAAAACCTCATAAGCCTCCGCGTTTGCGGGGGCTCATGATGTTTTATGCCTCTTGAATTTGCTTGTTATTCACATTTCCCGGCCGTGAAGGGGTTAAACCCTCATCTCAAACATCCCACACACCCCAACCACCCACCCACCCCCCACCCCCCTCCCCGACCCCCATCTCACTCATCCTTTTTCTGATTGTTCAATGCATGTAGGGCGTGTCAAATGTCTGTCTGTGCCACAGACCCCGGGACATTCGCCCTGGTCAAATGCTGCACGCGCGCAGCCGCCACGCGCCAGTGTCAGAAATTAACTGCAAATTTGCATTTTCATCCAAATGAGTGTTGCCACTTTGACGACTGTGTATTGTAATGACTTGATGTGTTCGCCGGTTGCTTGTACATGATTGTAATCGGATGAGTGAGCAGGCACACAGTGAGTCGGTTTGTTGGTTGTTTCTTAGTTTCTTTCTTTCTTAGTTTGTTTATTCATTTTGTTTGTTGCTTGTTTGTTTGTTTGGTTGGTTGGTTGTTTGGTTTGTTTGTTGGTTGGTTGGTTGGTTGATTGGTTGGTTGGTTGCTGCTTGCTCTCTCGCTCGTTCGTTCGTTCAGTTGTGTGTTCGTTCGTTTGTGTCTTCGTTCGTTCGTTTGTTTGTTTGTTGTTTGTTTGTTTGTTTGTTTATTGTAGAACCCATTTTCTTTGGCACTGTTCTCAGGAACAGGTGTGTGCGTGTGCATATGTATTTATTTGCTCAAGGAGATAATTTTTAAGAGGTCTTGATGATTTTTAACAGATCATGATTACAGATTATTTTCTAGGCTTTTCTGTGTCATTTGTTTTTTCTCAGTCTAGAAGTTACAGGTAAGCGCAATGCCCATGCAGTGCGTACAAGCGGCCGTGTAGGGACAAACACCTTCCCTCGATGGACTCACTGGCAACAAATATATTTAACCCTGTTACTGCTACTGACGATACCGCTCGGCGGAAAAGACGCGTAATTACGCCTCTCTCCCGCAGAAGGGTCTCGTCAGTAAGCAGTTAAGGGGTTAATGATACTGACCCTGTTTTAAGTGCACGGACAGTCCAAAGCTTTCGTCCGTGGTACAGAGATCCTAAGAAACGCATCTGGAAGTGCCAACAAACATCTGCTCAGTTTGTCTATCCATGAGATGCATAAACTTTTTGCACCCGGCCACAGCGTAATTGAGGACGGGGGTCTACCTCACGATTAAGCTAGCTTATTTCAACAGTTCTTGGAAGTTTGTATTCACGCAGCTCTGGACAGACAAACAGTTAGATCCCCTGCCTGCAGGCAAGGGATCTATCTGTTTGTCTGTCCAGCGCTGAGTAATTCCCCTTGGTATGTGTACAGTTCTACCAGCGCTAGCCTCACGTATCTGGTTTGTGAGTATTTTGTAAGTTCATAGACTTAGAGTGAGATTTTCATTGTAAGGCAAAATACAGAAGTCCATTATTGTTTGTATAAATTGTGTTGTACCCGTCTTTTATAAGCGTGTTTCTTTCTCCGTTGGGTACATCTTCTTTTCTTATAATTTGTGTGAAATCAGGCTGGCTTTACCTAGCTTCATGCTATACTAAGTACACCTGCATTTTCTTCTGAAAGTGCGTCGATGTGTGTGTATGCATGTGCGTGTGCGTGCGCGCGCGCTGCAATCATCTTCAAGAGGCATAGATGTTCATGCACCCTCGGGCACTTGAGGATCTATGCCTCTGGGAGGTGTGCGCATATGTGTCATTGGTTTGTCAAACGTCATTTGTCATGACGTATTTTTTTGCTTTTACGTAATTTTATATTTAACGTGATATGAGTTTCGCTTTCGCTTCAAGACTTGGGAAAATGGTGACAACACTAGAATTTCACGGTACAATTTCAGACTTGCTATAATTTGTGTGAAATCAGGTTGACTTTACCTAATTACATGCTATACTAAATACACCTGCATGCTCTTCTGAAAGCGCGTCGATGTGTGTGTATGCCTGTGCGTGTGCGTGAGTGCATGCGCACGCACCAAACATCCTCAAGAGACATAGATGTCCATGCGCCTCCGGGCGCATGAGGATCTATGCCTCTTGGAGATGCGCGCATGTGTGTGAGAAAGAGCGAGCGCGAGAGAGAATTACGTAATATTTAGAGTATCAGTGTCTGCGTGGTGACGGAGTTTCTTCTTTTACGTCACCGGCACTGTCTGACTTTCTCTAGAAGTGAAGGTTTTTAAGTCCCTTCTATATATAGAAGGGACTTTTTAGGACGGGTCGCAGTGGGGCGAATTTAATAGCATGTCCATTATGTCAAAGGCGGGCAGGCTAAACCTCTAACAATTGAAGTAACAAGATAAAAATTAGGTCATGTCTATTTACGCTAAACTCGCTGCTGAACGTACACGGCATTTGGCGCGAAGCGCCGTATGTACGTATGTGCGTATGTATGTATGTATGTATGTATGTATGTATGTATGTATGTATGTATGTATGTCTGTATGTATGTATGTATGTATGTATGTATGTATGTATGTATGTATGTATGTATGTATGTATGTATGTGTGTATGTATGTAAACAAGAGAATCTCCGATATTTCTGTACACACAAGCTTGAAACTTGGCCGAAATACTTTCTTAAGTGGGCGGCTAAGAGAGCCTCCGAGCATATTGTAATTCAGGACAAACAGCCGTTTATAAGAAGTTGGTTAACCCAGATTAGAGTCCGTAATTTTTGACATATTTACTTGAACTTTTGCATATAGCTAGTTTGGAGAAAGACATTGGATGAGTTCGTTAGCCAGCTTTGTATCCTTTCAACTTCTTTAGTAAAAATTAAATCAAAACATTTTTTTTTTTTAACTTCACTTCTAGATAAAGTCAGACAGTGCCGGTGACGTAGCAAAAGCAACTCCGTCACCACGCAGATATATGACGTAATTCTCTCTCTCTCTCTCTCTCTCTCTCTCTCTCTCTCTCTCTCTCTCTCTCTCTCTCTCTCTCTCTCTCTCTCTCTCTCACACACACACACACACATTTGCGCGCATCTCCAAGAGGCATAGATCCTCATGTTCCCGGAGGGCGCATGAACATCTGTGCCTCTTGAGGATGTTTTGAGCGCGCGCATGCACTCACGCATAAGAACACGCACACGCATACACACACATCGACGCGCTTTCAGAGGAGCATGCAGGTGTACTTAGTATAGCATGTAGCTAAGGTAGAGTCAACCTGATTTCACACAAATTATAGCAAGACTAAAATTGTACCGTGAAATTCTAGTTTTGTCACCATTTTAGCAAGTATTGAATCGAAAGCGAAACTCGTATCACGTTAAAGATAAAATTACGTAAAAACAAAAAAATATGTCATGACAAATGACGTTTGACAAACCCCAATAACACATATGCGCGCATCTCCAAGAGGCATAGATCCTCAAGTGCCCGGAGGGTGCATGAACATCTATGCCTCTTGAGGATGTTTGCAGCGCGCGCATGCACGCACGCACACGCATACACACACATCGACGCACTTTCAGAAGAAAACGCAGGTGTACTTAGTATAGAATGTAGCTAGGTAAAGTCAACCTGATTTCACACAAACTATAGAAAGACTGAAATTGTAGCGTGAAATTCTAGTTTTGTCACCATTTTCCCCAAGTCTTGAAGCGAAAGTGAATCTCATATCACGTTAAATATAAAATTACGTAAAGACAAAGAAAAAATACGTCATGACAAATGACGTTTGACAAACCAATGACGCGTATGCACTGCGCGCGCCCCTTGTAGGGTTCACTATGACGCATTTCTGCATGGCTTTTTCAAAAGGAGATATCTCAACATCAGAATGAATCAAGTCAAAGACAAAAGGTAGAGACCCTTGACAACGAAGACAGCTCTCATATAGAAGGGACTTTGTGGGTTAACTTGTTAACTGTTTTGATTATTTTCTGAAAAGAATTAATTTTTACTAAGAAGTTGAAAGGATACAAAACTGGCTAACGAACTCATCCAATGTCTTTCTGTAAACTAGCTGTATGCAATAGTTCAAGTAAATATTATAACAGTTACGGACTCTAATCTGGCTCAACCGACTTCATATAAACGGTTGTTTATATCTTCAATGAGACATTCAATTACAATATGCTCGGAGGCTCTCTTAGCCACCCACTTAAGAAAGTATTTCGCCAAGTTTCAAGCTTGTGTGCACAGAAATATCGGAGATTCTCTTGTTTACATACATACGCACACACATACATACATACATACGCACATACATACGCACATACGGCGCTTCGCGCCAAATGTACGTTCAGCAGCGAGGTTAGCGTAAATAGACATGACGTAATTTTTATCTTGTTACTTTAATTGTTAGTGATTTAGCCTGCCCGCCTTTGACATCATGGACATGCAATTAATTCGCCCCACCGCGACCCGTCCTAAAAAAGTCACTTCTATAAATAAAAGGAACTTAAAAAAGGACTCTATACTGTCTTTTTCCGTCACAATTCTCTGCTACATTTGTGTATTTATATTGGTTATTATCTATGCTGTACTTCACCCTGGCCCCAGCAAAAGATCGTCGGTCAGTTTTCGCTCGTGACTTCGGCCCGATGACATGTTGTCTGCTGGGTCGCCATTGGCACAGAGCCGTTAACAACGTGCCGCCTCGGGATACGCGGCATATGCGACGTTTCCGGAGGCGGCACGTCTCGAATGAGTTAACCCCTTCACTGCTGAGAAAAGGGAACGCAATCTAACAGAAGAGGCATAGATCCTCATGGGCCCCCGCGACTGCGGGGGCTCATGAGGATCTATGCCTCTTGCTGAGACCACTTTGTGTCCACGTTCTTTGAACAGTTGTGGGGTTTTTTTGTGGTCGTTCAGCGAACACAGATTTCAGAAACAAACTGTACGTGCTTTAGCAGTGAAGTGGTTAAAGCCCATGCGCACGTAGAAACGTGAAACAGGAGAAACGTAATTTCTGCTCTATATTTTCATGGTATCAAAACGCCTCCCCCACACGCAGAAACACGCTACAAGCGTTTTGACGCGGCAAGTCTACCTACCTCTACCATATATATGGAAAGTCTCGGGAGACGAGAGTCGCATTCGGTAATAGCAATATAACCCGCCAAATGTGCGGGAATTCGCAGAACAGCTCAATGAAATCAGTGGGATATTTTGCAGTCCGATGTCACCACGGATAAAAATTTGGAAGCGTTTGGCGTCTACATGACGTCAGATTACACGTGACAGACTCGGGACGACGCTGATTCGGCCGCTGGTAGAAATGTTACTGCGAAATGCTACGGGCATAGAGAGAGGTTCCATCACCGCATTTCGATCATAATAGACCGTTTCGCATTTTGTAGAAACGGTTGAAATGGAGAAAAAATGGAAGAACAGCGTTCGTTTCGTTGAAATATTTCATTTCATTTCGGCATTTGCGGAAACCGTTAGGTCCAGAATTACATGTATAATATAATATTCTGACATGTTTATTGTTGTTGTTTCAGATTTTCAGTGAACTGATTTCGTTGGGAATGTTGACACTGTTAACCATGGCTTCAAAACTTCGGTGCAAAACGAAAACGGTGCAGCTTCCCTAACGGTCTGGTTATAAATGACAGTTTCATTCCTGGTGCAGGAGATTCCCACAGGACTTTGATTGCAAAATGAGACTTTCATCTGTAGCCGCCATTTTTATCCACGTGGCCTTCAACGTCATGCGCGCCGCTGCCGGCAATGTCAACGTGACGTGCAAGTCCGCACGCGTGACGTCTTTTGCAAACAAGCTGAGCACGTCATGGGTGATCTCACAGCACCCAGGCGTCACTAGAGCGAGTCAGTGCGCCGTGTTGTGTCAAGGCGACTCGAGGTGCGTGTCGTTTGTCTACAGTGGCATCAGCAAAGATTGTCGGCTGTACGCTGTGGTGAAGACTTCGTCAGACATGGCAACAAATGCCAGTGGTTACTATTACTACAACACGTGCAGAGGTCGGTTGTTACATGTTGTATACACTGATCTTGTGTGTGCGTGCGCTTGTGCGTGTGTGCTTATGTGTGTGTGTGTGGGGGGGGGGGGAGGAAGGGGGAGAGGATTGGTTTTAATCTGTAAATGATATTCCTAGCATTTATAACTCGTCACGCCTCGTCTAGGTGCATTACTGAGGAAGGCAAAGACAAGAATTCCATTTTTTTGTGAGGAGCCAGATTCTCATTGATCGCGGTTATGCGCAGGCCCACTGCGCGGCATAACCGTATTAAGGATATACCCCAGTAGCAAAACGTATTCGGGCCCACAGTCGTGGGCCCGAATACGTTTTGCTACTGGGGTATACTATCCTTATCAGCCCCACCCCCAGCCCCACCCCCTCCCCCAACCCCACCCACCACCACCCCTTCTCCCGGCTTATGAGGATCTATGCCCTATGCCTCTTGGAGATGTTTGCCGGCCAACTAACTGCGGCCGACGTCGGCTCGCGGATCTTTTGCTCGTCGGCGACAAACATTGTACCACGTTGTTTTCCAGTCACCCCAGTTGAAATAACACTGTCAGTTGACCGATTTGAAATCGCGACCGTTGTGTGGTAAAACACAAGCTTTATGAAAAACGCTCGCGCATTAGAGGGCTTGTCCCAATGGAGGTCTCCAATTCCTTTGTTTATCCGAGAAGAGGTTCAATATTTTCAATACTCGTGTGGTTGTAACGCTTTCAGGCGTTGATTGCACTCGCCGCTATTGATTCGGTCACTTCCGGCGCCAACTGAGCCGGTTGAACGGTTCGAGTCCGACAGCCCGAAGGTAGTGTCTGATTAGCTAGGCGCTAGGTAATCTATTGAGGGGAGTGTCCTAACATGGTGATTCGTTATTGGTCTTTTTTCGGTTCTCGTAATTCGTGCTTTCATCCTTGTGATCCGTGAAAGAAGGGATCGTCGTGAATCGTGAAAGCCAAAATGCGGTGTTCGTGATCCGTGAAAACGTCCTGCTAAATTCGTGAAACGTGAAAGTTTGTTGCCACTGTTTAATTTGTACAGGGAACTCTATTCCCCACCCCCCACCCCACACCTCCCACGTTGTTGGAGTTTTCAGCCGATGAAAAGAGTTTTCATCGTGTTTTTCCCTCGTAAAACGTCAGTGAAGGCCATTTTGGGGATTCGTGAATCGCAAAATAAATCGACATGAATTCGTGAACCCCCCCCCCCCCTTAACCCCCCGCCCTCAGTTTTTGTCATCCCTTCAGTCCAGATTAACATATTTCTACCCCATGACCGAAATTCCCACCTTTTGAAGTTGCGCTCTGAAGGACTATAATACAATTCTAGAGACCGATCGAGCATGATAGTTTAAGGGTGGTGCCAGAATAGCTTGGCGCCTATCATGCTCGATCCATGTCTTGCTGTGGTGTGTCGGAGGCTGAGTGAGTTAAACACAGTTTATTCATCTTGTGTCTCGTTAAGGGTCAATTTCAGAGCAGCTAAAGGACACTTGCCGTATGAATACAGGGCCAAGCGTCTAGCTAGCTAATTGGCGGAATAGCTGTCATGAGCTGTCACGGTCGACCCATCTCAAACAACTTAAACTTAAAAGTGAAACGGCTGGCCCTGACAGTGAAAATCTTCATTTACTTTTCTTCATATTTCAGCGCGTTGTTGTCCTTTGCGCAGTCGCTGCTGGTGATAATCAGACTTGTTGGCCGCAGTGGGTCCGCGCACGGCTGTACGCGGGCCGACTGCGGCCGTCGTGGGTCCGAAAACGTTTTGCTACTGGGGTTGTTTAGCAAAATATTTCCAGCGGATTAAATTCAGTCCCGTCATGCTGCTCTAACGAAGGAAGTAACCCTTTGGCTGTTGATAGCGAGTTTTCTTTTATAAAGGTGACCCTCAACAGAAAGCGCTACCGACAACCAAAGGTTAACCCCCTACACTCTGGGACGCTGGCTGCGTGGACAGCGGGTTAAATAAACACAAACACACACACACACACACACACACACATACACACACACACACACGCACACACACACACACCTCCCTCACACTCATACAGACACACACACACACCCACACACTCATGCACACACACACACACACACACCTCACACGCACACACACACATACGCACACACTCACGCACGCACACACCTGACACACACACTCACTCATACACACACTCACACCGGCCTCACACTCACACGCGTACGCACACACACTCACGACGCACACAAGCACGCACACACATACACTGACACACACACAACACAAAACAAACCCCAACGTGAATTCTAAACTCAGTGTCCGAAATGTCTATCAGTTTGTCAGGATATGAACGTTTTCAGATAACTGTGTCTGTGATGTTAAAACATCGTAGACATGGTGGTGATAATCACGACGATGTCATCGTCAGCCTGTCGTGATTCCCAGCGAGCGCAAAGTTTTCGGGCCGTAGTAAGCCAAGGGGCCTTGCGCTCAGTGCTTCATCATCACTATCGTCTAAATCGTGGTCTATTGCCCAGAAAGCAAAAGGTCTTCGGGCCGACGTCGGCCCGAAGATCTTTTTGCTACTGTGGCATGGATGATTATGTGTCTGGTTTCTTTTGTTTGTTTGTTTGTTTCAGCCCCGGGTTATTACGGGTCGGCGTGTACGACCACCACCCAGTGCCTGCTGACCAAGACGCGGTGTTTCCTGAGCGCGTGTCGGTGTGAGCCTGGATACAGTTTTGATGCCTACAAGCGGGCCTGCGTAACAAGCTTAAGTAAGATTCATTATTATCATCATCATCATCATTTATTATTATTATTATTCCGCCGTGATATGGCCTTCGCCGCCTGCTCGGCATTAAACCCAAATGACTATTATTATTATTAAAATTATTCCATCATGAGATGGTCTTAGTTGCCTGCTCGGCGTTAAACTCAATAACTATAGTGTGTGTGTGTGTGGCGGGGGGGGGGGGGGGGGGGGGGGGGACGAAAGTGGGGTTGTGTCAGGACTCTCACCACTCGCAGAAATAGCAAACAAGGGGGACTTTGTTACAGCATTTTAACTCATCCATTCGCGGTCAGCCGCATCCGGATGCGCGGCATAAGCCGCGCATCCGGATGCGGCTGGCCGCGAATGAGTTGAAGAATGTTTGGTTTGAAGCAAGGGGTCCTTCCCCATCCACCCTTGCTCCTAGGATAGAATTGAACTTCTTGTCTTGTTCTTGCGTTGCAGGCTGCGCTAAATACAGCACAGAGTTTGAATCCATCCCCAACTATTTCATCAACGCTAACAACGAGGAGGCCCTGTTGGGCGTAGACACAGCGGGCTGCCTGGACAGATGTCTGAAGGCAACCAACTACACGTGCCGATCACTGGACGTGCGACTGTCACCTGACCCTGCGTGCAGCACCGCCTCCGTCACCAAGCTCACCGCGCTGGCTTCTGATTGGTTGATGGGCAGCTCCGTGGGGTGGAATTGTGTGCACTATCAGCGCCATTGCTCGCTTTGACGTAGTCACTGACGTCATGTACATCGGTCCGAGACATCTATACGTCAAAGGGACGGCTAGGTTATAGGGACATCTTACAGGAACATTTACGTCATAGAGACATCCATGTCAAGGAAATTTACGTCATAGGAAGACATCCATGTCAAGGGAATCTACGTCATAGGAACTTGCTAAAAGTATACTTTTAACAAGTTCCTGTGGCACAGAATACCACGCAAAAAAAAAAAGAAGAAGACACAATTACATATATATCATAAGGCATCCCCGCCGACAGTGGGATAATGAGTGAGTAGAGTCTTCTTTCTTTGTAATTTCACAGCGGCATGAATGATGCAGGCGAGACTGATGTTTGTAAATGCTTTATCCCATGCAAAGCGTCCAGCATCAATAGCTGCGAAAGTATCGTATGGCGTTGCCGCCGGCAACGCTATCCGACACTTTAGCAGCTATAGGGCTCGGAACTGAAGTTCCCCGCGTTGCCTAGCAGCTTCGGCGCGTCAGCCGCCATCTTAAGAGGATACCATAGGCATCAGATAGTAGCGAAATAGTGTTTGGGAAGCAAACAAAAACAGATTCTGGTGAGCGATTTCCTACAGCGATGGGCAAGACTTGCTGTTATTGCCGCTTATAGTACATCAGGACTTTCCTGGCATTACTGACAAAAACAGCGATTTCCCGCTGAGCGCTTTAGTCCCGTATCCTCACAAGATGGCCGCCACGACTGGCGTGATGACGTCAGCTTCCCGAGCCCTATTGATGAGGGACGCCTTGCAAGCGATAACCGTGTACTTTAGACGATCCTCTCTCACCTACGCGTTTAACCCACTTAACCCCGCGGCCATATTAAACGGATTATTTCCACGACTGATTTGGGAGGCGTCACCTGACGACTATATGTACCAGTTGCAGGAGATGGCTCGACCATGATAATTCAAGGGTAGTGCCAGATTAGCTTGGCGCCATCAGGCGCCAAGCTAATCTGGCACGACCCTTGAATTACCATGGTCGATCTATCTTCTGTTGTAGTGCGTAAGGGCTAAATGGATTAGTACAAGTTCGTTGAGTTATGGACCTGTCGTACTGACGGGCCCCAAATCTGAATACCAGCACACCCACCGAGTACAGCAGAACTTGTTTTGAGCGACCAACCCTTACGAGAGATCACCTGTCATTAAAGACCATCACTTGGGTAGCTGCAGCCACCTAAATGGTGGTCTTTAACCCCTTCCCGGCCAGTGGACACAGATTGTCTTTCCGCAGTCTTCGTTAATCTTCAACGCCAACCCCGGCCCTAGCCGTCCCAGGAACAAGGATTCAAAGTGGTGTCAGCAAGAGGCATAGATCCTCATGAGCCCCCGCGACTGCGGGGGCTCATGAGGATCAATACCTCTTGCAGTTGGGTGGTGGCCAAGTTTTTTTTCTCGGCAGTGAAGGGGTGAATGGCAGGCGACACGTTTTGCCCTTCAAGGTTTCTATTGAGAGAGCAACGGTCTTCTTTAAGTACCATTACGCATAAATCTGAAGACACATTTCAGCGCCGTTTGTGCTTGTTATGCCTTGTCGACACACCTAATGAACTTTAACAGCAGCTGGGACACGCAGCAATAGCACACGCGTAAAATTATTTAATCTGCGCAATTAAGCCCTTAGCGTGTCAATCTATTTTTAGCCGTTTCTCGTACCGATAGCGTTGTATTTCTAGAACGGAGTGGAGTCATTGTCAGGTGACTTGATATAAAGACGACGTGTGCTGAACTGGATTCTCCGGTGTCTAAATGAACCATAACTAGACCTGTGTGGAGCGTTTCGTAACCATGTTTTGTTAGTGCAAAATAATAATAATTTTAAATAAAAAGGTGGTTGCTTAAAAGCGGTTCTTATCGTAACAATAACATGCAGTAGAATCGCACAATCTGCTAGGTTCAAAAGTAGGTTGTTTCACCCTAGCGGATCATTCTGAAGCCACGCTGTACATTCCAGGTATCATTGAACCCCAAGGCCGCATTTCCTAAATTTGGAGGCGTCACCCAACGACGATGTATCAGTTGAAAGAGATGGCTCGACCATGATAATTCAAGGTTAGTGCCTGTAATCTGGCACTACCCTTGAATTATCATGGTCGAGCCATCTCCCGCTGTAGTGCTTCGG
This sequence comes from Semisulcospira habei, assembly GCA_036245525.1. Classification (NCBI taxonomy): domain Eukaryota; kingdom Metazoa; phylum Mollusca; class Gastropoda; family Semisulcospiridae; genus Semisulcospira; species Semisulcospira habei. The sequence continues at coordinate 155,475,966 of BTPG01000002.1, forward strand.
GGCTAAATGGGTTATATAAAGTCAGTCCATGAAATCATAAATTTTGTGAAGGCTTCCGCCTCATCAGTAGTAACCACAGAGACGAGAGGGGGAGGGGGGGGGGGGGCGGGGGATCAAAGTTATGGCAAGAGTTTCTTGCCCCTTACTCAAAGCGTGAGTAGCACATTCTCCTTAGTATCCTATCGACGCACTGAGAGGGCACGGAACTCTTGCCATGACTTCAATTTTCTCCCCATGTGATGTAACCGGGTATATTGTGCTGGTCCGTGATTCTGGGCCTTATGGCTAAAGTCCGTAGGTCAAAAATCAAATTCCAGTACACACATGCTAGGAACCCTTTGGCTGTTGGTACAACTGTTTTATCGCAATGTTTTCTTACATCACGACAAAAAGAGGTACTGACAGCCAGAGTCCATTTTCCGCTACCATTAGAACAAGACAAACTGTGATATTATAGAATATAAATATGCACAGAGTGGCAACTATGTGTTTTTTTTTTTTACAAAAGCCATTATTATATTATGTCCCTTTTCATGAAAAACAGATTTTTATTGAAATAAAATTTTAAAATCTCCTTTTTCATAAAAATGGACATACTACTTTTTGAAAAATGAGGGCAATGTTGAACTGCTTAGTGTACTGTTTGAGCGCTATATATGTACAAATTGCAAAAGAATTTCTTTCAGAGTCGTTGAAGAGTTCTTCAATAAATCACAACTGATTTTGATTACCACACACCCACCACACACCACCACACACCCCCACCCACACCCACACAACAACACCACCCCCCAACACACCAACCCCACACCCCACCCACCACACCCCACCCAACCACCCCCAACCCAACACCCACCAACACACCCCCACACCCCACCAACACAAACCCACACACCCCACACCACCCAACCCCACCCCCCACCACCCCACCACCCACACCAACCACCCACACCACACCCACCCCACCCCCCACACCCCACCCCACCCACCACCCCACCACCCACAACACCACCCAACCCCCCACCCCACACACCCACACCCACAACACCCCACCACCAACACCCAAACCACCCCCCCCACACCCACCCACACCCACCACACACCACCCCCCCCCACCCCACCACACCACCCACCCCACACCCACCAACACACCACCCACCCACCCCCACACCACCCCCCCCCCCACCCAACCACCCACCACACACCACCACCACCCCACACACCCACCACACCCACCCCCACCCCCCACACCCCCCACCCCACCACACCCCCCCACCCACACCCAACCCCCACCCCCACCCCACCCACCCCCCCACACACCCCCACCCACCACCCACCCCCCCCACAACCCACCACACCCCCACCAACACCCACCACCCACACCCCCCCACAACCCACCCCCACCACCCCCCACCCCCCACCCACCACCCCACCCACACCCACCCACCAACCCCACCCCACCACCCACCCCCCACCCACCAACCCAACACCCCCCACACCACCCCACACCCAACCACCCACCCACCCCCACCCCCCACCCCCCCACCACCACACCCCCACCAACCCACCCCCACCACCCCACCCCACCACCACCACCAACACCCCCCCACCCCACCCACCCACCACCCCCCACACCCCCCCAACCCCACCCCACCCCCCCAACCCCACACCCACCACCACCCACCCCACACCCCCACCCACCCCCCCACCAACCCCCCACACCACCCCCCCACACCCCACCCAACACCCACCCCCACCAACCACCCCCACCCACCCCAACCCCACCCACCAAGCCACTGTGAGCAAGCATTCACACACACACACATACACACAATCTATCTCTCAACCCCAATTCACCTCGCTCTACGTAAAAAGGTAAACATTGCAAGGAAAAATGAATTTTTTTTTTCTAAAATGTATTTTTTTGAAAAATACTTACCGATGGCATTACTATCTGGAATACACTCAATTGCCTATAGATTTCAGCCAAAAAAGTTGTGTAACCCACACAACTGGGGAGGAGACACCGGGGATCCACGCACCGGGGCCCCGGGTGGCCTCCCCTTACTACCCTATCCCGGCATTCGTAGGGCGACCCTGTCAGTTTCACACATAGCGAAAAGAGGCAAGCGGGGCAGGCGGGAGGGCAGTCTGAGTAATGCCATCGGTAAGTATTTTTCCAAAAAATACATTTTAGAAAAAAAAATTCATTTGTTTTTTCAAAATACATTACCGATGGCATTACTATCTGGAAGAATGTCGAACAGGCGGAGGGTGCCGTTCCTATAACCGCAAACCCAACCACCCGTTGGCCGAGAGAGAGAGAGAGAGAGAGAGAGAGAGAGAGAGAGAGAGAGAGAGAGAGAGAGAGAGAGAGAGAGAGAGAGAGAGAGAGAGAGAGAGAGAGAGAGAGAGAGAGAGAGAGAGAGAGAGAGGGAGGGAGGGAGGGAGAGAGAGGGAGGGAGAGAGGGAGGGAGGGAGGGATTGTACATTGATTGTACATTGCTTAACGTCCCGACAGCAACAAGGCTTTCTCAGGACGTGCCTGCACTGCTTGTGAAAAAAAAAAAAAAAAAAAAAAAAAAAAAAAAACCCAACTAAACAGAACATTGAATGTATGTCGCCAGCCGGTCAAACACATTAAATAAACCTAACACATGGGGCCTAAATAAAGCTAAGACCATTTAGCAACACACATCCAATATCAAGAGCTACAGGCAGTGCAGACAGTAGGGAGAGTTTAAAAAAAGCAAATACAGGTGAATGGACCTCGGGTAGACAGAAACACATGCCCCAGAATAGAGAGAAAAACCCACCCTGTGGGGCTGACCAGGGTGACCCTGGGAACTAAAAAATACCTAACCCCACCCAAGTCCCCCAGGGCAGACCCGGGTGGGGTGAGGGAGGGAGGGAGGGAGGGAGGGAGAGAGGGAGGGAGGGAGGGAGGGAGGGAGAGAGAGAGAGAGAGAGAGAGAGAGAGAGAGAGAGAGAGAGAGAGAGAGAGCACTCCCGACGATTTCAGCTATGACGTATCTAAGACGCCAGGGGCGCGCGGAGGGAGTGCTGGGCCGCGGAAATGTCGCCCACCCGTGCCAGGGAGTCACGTTGGCCGGATAGGTCTCTGAGATAAAAGCGGGCGAATGTGGAGTCAGCTCGCCAGCCGACCGCCGTAACAATATCTTTGACCGAACAGTTGCGGTCCAGGGCAAGACTGCTCTTACTTCATGCGCCCGGATGTGAAGAAGCCTATCGCCGTCCGGGGAAGAGGTCCTGGTAGGCCGACTTAATCACCCACCGCAGCCAGGACGACACTGTCTGGGCCGAAATATCTGGCCTGCCTGCGGACAGTGGGAGGAAGAGGCGAGAGCGCCCCCGGCGTCGCGACTTAGAGCGACGCAGGTAAATCCTAAGCGCCGGCACCGGGTCATGTTGGCGCGACTCAGGGGCCATGTCCGTACCACGGAGAGGCCTTATGGTCAGCATCAGAGGGGCCGCCGCAGGGTGCGGTTCTTTGCCAAAAAGGATGGGTCGGTGAGAAGCTGTGCAGAACCGTCCGAGCGAAACTGCAAACAGGAGGGAAGTACTGAGAGAGCGTGAAGCTCGCTCACTCGGGACGCCGTGGCGAGAGCCAGCAGAAAACATGCCTTCCTGGTCAAATCTGAGAAACTAGCCAAATGCAGAGGTTCAAAGCGGTCCGTGTTCAGCCACGTTAGTACCCAGGCGAGATCCCACCGAGGTACTAGGGACCGAGAAACTGGTCGTCGGAGCTCAAAATGTGCCAGCAAGTCCATCGGATCCTTGCAAGCGCCTGGGTCTGGTTGGCCCAGGTGGCGGTAAGTGTCCGCGATCATGGAGCGATAACCTTTGATGGTAACGGGTGCTAAGCCTTGTTCTTCAAAAAGCCACAGGAAGAACTCCGCCAGCTCCGGGGTGGCTAGATGTGTGGGAGGGAGACTTCTGGAGGCGCACCAGGCCTAAAGGACCCTCCACTTGCTCTCATATACCCGCCGTGTAGACCGTCTGCGGGCTGCTGCAATAGCCGCCACCGCCGCATCCGAGAAACCTCTAGCGGCGAGGGCTTGCCAGACAACCTCCAGGCGTGAAGGAAGAGGCGCTCCGGGCACGGATGGAAAAGCTGCTGGCGGGACTGCTTGAGCATCGTAGGAGGTGTAGGAAGCTCCAGCGGCGGGTCCGTCGCTAGCTCTAGTAGGTCCGTGGTCCAGCTCTTGGCCCAGTTGAAGGAGGACCGCGGAGCAACCCAGAAGCTTCCGCAGAACCTTCGGAACGAGGACTGACGGGGGGTAGGCGTAAGCGATCAGACTGTCCCAGGGGATGGAAAGCGCGTCTACCGCCCAGGCGAGCGGGTCCGGGACTAGTGAGACGTAGACCGGGAGCTGTTTGTTCCATCTGGTGGCAAACAAGTCCACTAAAGGAGTTTCCCACCGGGAGCAGATCAGGCGAAAGATGTCCGGGCGTAGGGACCACTCCGTGTGGAGCAGCTGTCCGCGGCGGGACAGGGCATCCGCTATCACGTTCAGGTGACCGGGAATGTGGCGAGCCCGTAGAGTAATGCCCCGGTCCCTGCACCAGAGGAGGAGATGGTAAAGGAGAATGCACAGGGAGAGCGAGTGAGTGCCCCCCTGGTTCTGTATGTAAGCCACCACCGTCGAGTTGTCTGAGAGAACGAGAACGTACTGGTTGGTCAAGGTCTCCTGCCAGAAACTGAGGGCCAGCCAAATTGCCTTCAGCTCCAGCCAGTTGATGTGTTTGTCCTCCAAACCCCGCGGCCAAAGGCCCGAGGCCGAGACAAAGTCCGGTAACAGATGCGCGCCCCAGCCGGCCTGACTCGCGTCGGTGCAGAGAGACCACCGGGGCGGAGGTGAGTGAAGAGGCACGCCCGTAGCCAGCCAAGCGATGTCCGCCCACCTCTGGAGGTGTGGACGAGCCAGAGGAGTCACCGGTACAAAATCCGCAAGGGAACCCGACGAAGGACGCCAGTGTAGTAGGAGATGTAGCAACGGGCGGGCATAAAGCCTGCCCAAGGGAAGCAAGTCCGCAGCCGCACTGAGCAGGCCCAGAAGTTGAAGCCAGACCCTGGCTGAGAAGGAGGACCCTACCTCCATCGAAAGCGCTAGATCGACGATCTTCTGCCGCCGAGCCAGAGGCAGGCGGACTAGATTGAGATCGGTCAGGAATTCCATCCTGAGATGTAGAAAACGCTGAGAGGGGGTAAGATCCAATCTGCCCAGATTGAGAAGAAACCCGAGACGACGCAGGAGGAAAAGCAAGGTGTCTCTGTCCTCTTGGAGCGACGAGGCTATCAGATTTCGCAGTAGTAGGTCGTCCAAGTAATTGGAGGCCGGGCTCAATGATCGTTGGCGGAAGTAGGCCATCACTGCGTCGAGGATCCTCGTAAAAACCCACGGACTGATGTTGAGGCCGAAGGGAAGGGCACAGAACTGGTAAACGACTCCCCCAAAGGCAAACCGCAGGTACCAGCGAGACGACGGATGAATCGGGTCGTGAAGATAGGCGTCGGATAGATCGAGGCTGATCGCGAAGTCCATCGGTCGGACAGCCGCTCGGAGGATCCTGGCTGTCTCCATCCGGAACCGAGGGGCCGAAATGAACTTGTTTAGCGCCGACAAGTCGATGACTGGGCGCCACTTGCCTCCTGGTTTGGGAACGAGAAAGAGGCGGCTGTAAAATGCTGGTGAGTCCTCCGTCGCTGCTTTGTCGAGGAGAGCCGAAACTTCTCTGCGCAGACAGTCCGCCTGAAAGGTGTCGAGTGGAGACTGGTTCCACGAGGGGGACCTGCGAAGAGGTGGAGGGGACCGGAAAGAAAGCTGGAGGCCTGTAGAAATCGTGGAAAGGATCCAGGGGTCGTCTGGGAACAGCGACCTCCAATGGTCGCTGTACAGAGACAGCCGCCCGCCGACTGGAGACCCGGGAACTGCCGACCGGGGCGAGAGAGGGGGCAAGTCAGCGGGCCCGGCCGCGACCGGACCTACGGGCGCCGCGGGACCAAGAGGGGCGGGAGGAGGGGAAGGGCTGAGGGGCCTGAGGAGGGCGAGCCCTACCTCTGGCCGAACCGACTGGCAGCAAGGAGGGTCTAGAAGACCGCCGGGCACGACCCCCGGCCAGGCGGGGGCCGCGAAAGCGAGTCGCTGCAGGAGTGGAGACAAGTCTGGGCCACAGGTCCTTGGATGAGTCTTTAACTGACTGCCACGTGTCCCCGAAAAGCTGAGATCCACCTAGGGGGGCCTGTCGAAGTTGGGTCTTCACTGACTTCGGGAGATCCGCGCAGAGATGCAGAAGGGTATCCCGTCGCCAAAGATCACAATTGGCGGCCGCCGCCATGGCGTTGGTGTAGGAGTGGTAGGCGGCCCAGTTGGCCACTATCAGGATGGACTGCACATCGCGGAGAGGGGACGGCACCTCCAGATCCCAAGTTCCCTCCAGGCACTGCAAAGCCGCCTGAGTAGCCAACTCCAGAAACCCTGAGCACGCCAGCGAATTTCGCACTAAGGAAGCGATCCTGTCGAGCGGACGAGGCCAAGCTTTCAAGACAATTCTGCGGCCTCCCGCCTGTACTAGGGCCGCCGTATCCACCACTGGGAGAGGGACGGCGAAGGCTTGAGAATGTCCCGCGTACCAGGCCTGGCGGAAGCTCAAGTTAATCCCTGCAAGCCACCGTGAATCGGAGAAGAATCCCGCGTCGCTGAAGTTGTCTTGTCGTAACTGGTCGGAGAACGCATCTGTGAGGTCCCGGAAGCCGGCAGGTTGAGGAAGGGACTTGCGGTGCTTGACGTGCCTTTGTGCGTCGACCATAGCGGAAGCCTGTCTCTTCATCGGGGGTGAGGGAGGACAGAAGTCGGGCGGAAGAAACTTCGCAATAAGCCGGGAGGCCTCATCCAAAGCTCTGATAGTCTGCGATCCGAGCGAAGGGCCGATGATGTCCAAGGAGGAGGAGGCCGACGAGAACGCTGACAGGCGGGAAGGGGATCCCACCGCCGAATCCCGCAGGAAGATGGCCGAAGCCGAATCCGTAGGATGAAGGCTGAGGAAATCCGGTTCCGAAGAACTAGACCGTCCCTCTCAAGAATGCGCCGAAAGGGGCGACCGGCTCCGAGAGAGCCGCATCGCCGCGCGAGAGATAGACGGGGCCGCCCGCGACGCCCGCCGGACGGAGCGTCGCGGGGACAGAGGGACCGCGAAGGAAGGACGGTCAGCAGTGAAGCTAGATACCGCACGCTGGTGACGGAGACCACTCTCCGAACGAAACCGGTCTAGCGACGTAGCGGTCTGGTCACACCGGGCCCGTCTGGTCGGAACGGGGCGGGGGGGGGGGGGGGGGGGGGGACCGTAACGAGTCACGCCTAGCCCGCTCAGGAAAAGCGGAGCGGGGAGGGGACAAAAAACGTGTATGCGGCCCCCGCTCCAAGGTATCGGAGCGTGGGGGACGCGCTGTCATGTCACACCGTGCCCACCTGGTTGGAACGGGGCGGGGGGGAGGGGGGTGGGGGGAACATTCTAGAGTCACGCCAAGCCCGCTCAGGAAAAGCAAAGCGGGAAGGGGACAATTCATGAACACGCGGCCCCAGCTCAGGCGCCTCTGAGCGAGGGGGACGTGTGTCAGAGTCACACCGTGCCCGCCTGGTCGGAACGAGGTGGGGGGGGGGGGGGGGGGGGAACTGCCTATGGTCTCGCCAAGCCCGCTCAGGCGACGCGGGGAGGGGACAATTTCTGAGCACGTGACCCCCGCTCAGACGCCTCGGAGCGTGGGGGACGAGTGTCAACTTTACCCCTGGCCCGCCCAGACGAGACCGGGCGGGGGAGGGACGAAAGCGAAGCTGGCCCAGCCCGCTCGGAATTAACCGAAGGAGGGGGCAGCACTGCTAAGGGCCTCAAGTCACGCTCCGACGCCTCGGAGCGTGAGAGAGAACCTCTCTTAGTACGTTTCCTCTCATTCTTACTACGCTTGCGTTCTTTCAACCGCACCCGCTCAGGAGACCCAGAGCGGGGGGTGGCTGACGAACGCTCCGCTCGCCTAGACCGCTCGCTCGAAGCAGAAGGGGGTGGGGGGGGGGAGGGGGTGAGCGAACTCGATGGGCTCAAGCCACGCGCTGCCGAAGCAGAGCATGGGGAGCGCGACTCCGAAACTCGCCTACCCTGCTCCGAAGACTCGGAGTGGGGAGGGCGAACCTGTGAGGTAATAGTGCAAGAAGGGGACTTACCTGAGGGCCTGACAGCCCGAACGACGGAGCGGAGCGGTGCCCGAGGAGCCGACGTAGCGACGACTACCTGTGGAGGATTCTGGGGAGACTGAAGCGGCCGGGAGGGCCGGTCGCGCCTGTAGAAGTCCCACATCTGCGACCACCGGTCTTCCATCCACTCGTCACACACGTCACACGTCCTGTCCGATGAACAGCCCGAGCACGGCAAGCAGGCGTCGTGGGCGTCGGAGGGCCACTGAAGTCCCCGCAAATACGGCAAGACTTCAACACTGGAGTAGCCATAGCGTCACTGATAAACCCGTACTAAGGCTAAAAGTCAAGTCGCACAAAGTTCACAAAGTCACGTGCGGAAGCCAACCACAAGGTCACTGGCGAAGCTCACTGAAAGTCAAAGCCGGTCTGAACCGGACGGCGCTCAGTACAAACACAGTAGTCCCTTACAAACTACGAGCAGGAGAGAAGTCAACGAAGTAGAGAGTCCAAGGCTATGAAAAACCCTCAAAGCGAAGGCCAAAAAACTGTCAAACTCTGGTAGAAAAAAGTTTCCGAACGGAGTAAGGCAAAAACTCGACCGTGGACGGTCGAGCTATGAGTGAAACTGACAGGGTCGCCCTACAAATGCCGGGATAGGGTAGTAAGGGGAGGCCACCCGGGGTGCGTGGATCCTTGGTGTCTCCTCCCCAGTTGTGTGGGTTACACAACTTTTTGGCTGAAATCTATAGGCAATTGAGTGTATTCCAGATAGTAATGCCATCGGTAATGTATTTTGAAAAAACAAACACCCACTCTCACTCTCTTGTGTGTGCAGCCAACCCTACTCTGAACAGTACCGGTGGCTGCATGCAAATGGGGGTTAACTCATTCGCGGCCAGCCGCATCCGGATGCACGGCTGGCCGCAAATGTGTAAAACAACATTCATATTTCCCAAAACACAACTCCATCCATCTTATCTACTATCCGTCATATCGTCCATGAGCATGTACACACCCAGTGTGCAAAGGGTCATTGGGCCGACGTCGGTCAGTTGGCCCACGCATAGTTGCTTGTGAGTGACATCGGCTCAATGATCTTGCACACTCTGGGCAAGCAGATGCGACTACCAGTGCCGGTGTTTGAAGATCAGAAGTGGGCAGTCACTCTGTCAATTTCCATCAGATCATCAACTATCTGTAACAACAACCAAATAAATGTTATTCCTAACTGCTATTCTGCAGTTTCATCCATCCAGATACATAAGCAAGAGACATTATATATTCTCATGAGCCACTGCGAATGCATGAGAATATATGTCTCTTGCTAGCAACGGAGTTGCCTCACAAGACATCCACAGTTTGAGGTACATATCCGGAATATAACATGCAGTACAACTGCTAAGAGGATGCATCCCGCATTGATCAGGGCAATCCAATAAAACAGTCCCTTTAGTCCGTACTATTAACCCTTATCATTCGGAACACACCAGTGTGTGAAGTAAGTTTGACTAAAATAGTCCAAGGGTAGTGCCAGAATAGCTTGGCGCCATCGGGCATCACCCTTAAACAAAAGCCATCGGTCTATATCCTGATCTGTAAGTACTATAATGTAGCTTGCATATGGCAGTGAGCTTAGTCCTGCGCGAGCCACTAAGCAAGGTGATCCGCTAGCGGAACACCTTGCTTAGTGGCTCGCGCAGGACTAATTAGCCTCAACATGACATAAGGTTAAGGGGCAGAAGTTGCTGTCTTTCTTGACAATAAAAGGGCTCAGGTTACGGTCTTTGACCTTGATCCTGATCTTAATAATTCCCATTACTGGTGTGATGCACATTGGCACCAGAGTATTAACACTTTTAACTTTACCCCATGGTGCATGCCGCAATCTTTACTGTCAACAGTAATGGTGGCTGCATGCACAAGAGGGTTAACCCTCTGGCTGTCAGAGTATTTTGTCATGATGATTCCCAGAGGAATGATCGCAACAAACAGCACTACCACCAAACAAAGTGTTAAGCTGTCAAGTGACACATGTTGTCTTCATTCAACACTGTAAAAGTTGCAAGATGGGTCAACTGCAAAGGCTCATGGGTACCTCATCAGGCACTGAGCTAGTCACGCATCACCTCAGAGCTAACACAGTTCATGTATTTTCCAAAGTTGGCACTGTTGTTTCTTTCTTACGTCTTCACGCACCAAGCTAATCAAGCACTATGTTTGAGCTATCACAGTACATGCATCTTCAACTGACTTTTATTGTTAGTCATCAGGCACTCCCTACTCAGGCGCTACCCTTGCGCGTTCACAGTTAATGCGTCTTCAACACGTCACACTGAAACTTATTCAGTAAACATTTCTTTTGCTTTACTGTGCATTACTGTATTCTTCTACATTAGCTCTGCAGTAGGAATATTTGGTGACAAACAGTTACCTTTGAGTTATACACCCAAAAATCTGCTGTTAATGCATTTTGATTTTATTTTGTGTTACAAGCACCTGCACGTGTGTTCCTGTCTCCTGGTGCATGTGTACTCTTGACTATAAACCATTTTCTGTATGTGTTAACTCATTCAAGGTGCCTGGCATCAATAGCTGTGGAAATGCTGTATAGTGTTGTGTTGTAAATATATGTAGCATATCACAAATAACACAAACCTGTTCAACGGCTGTTCCCATCCTGCGAGCCACATCATTGCGTTCATTGATGGAGAGGTGGAGAAACTTCCAGATCAGCTCTCCGTCTAGAATCAGGCGGTGGGGGTTGGTCAGGCTGGGAACAGTGTGGACAACAGTCCTGGCAAACAGAAACAATAAGGGAATTAACCGCTTGTTGCCAATGACGACTTCAGCTGTTAAAGCAATTACAGTCAAGTCTTAATCCCACTGTGCATGCAGCCACTGTTTACAGTATGAAAAAATAAACCAAAGTTTGATGTATCAAATCAAGCACCTTCAGCAGATCAAAATATGAATCTGCTGCGGCCGTCAGTTTTAATCCATCCAGCCCTGACAAACTATACAAGTTTATGGATCGACCATGATAGTTCAAGGGTGGTGAACCGTCATGGTTGGTCTGTCCCCAAAACTGCAGTCTTCAGAGGACAACTCACAACATAAGGCATGGCGATCTTAGTGTTTCATGTGTTAATACTTCAAATGCCAGCAGATAATGCTAAATTCAACCCAAGGATCCTTAACCCTTTGCATGTCGGTAGCAGTTTTTGTCGCAAGGGTTAAGCTGATCAGGCACTACCCTTAAGCAATGCATGTGTTTGTGTACAATTGTTACCAAGAGCAGGCAAGTAAACATCTTTGAAACAGAAATGACTTCGATGATCACGACAGCTCGCCAGCAATTCCTAATCAGCAATGGCACCTGAAAAAGCAACTGCTGTCAGGCACCACCCTTAAACATTAGCAGACAAAAATAAATTCATCAAGGAGGAAACGTCATGTCACCTGTATGCCTTGGGGTTGAGGCCTGCAGTGTGTGGAATGTGGGTGGTCAACGCATTCTGTAACATCAGCAGACGACGGTAAACCTTCTCAGGAATCGGCAGTAAGTACCCTATACCACCATCAAGAGTGGCTGGGGGGGAAAAAAAACCGATTTCAATCTCAAAGTTCAGAACAGTCAAGCTATTAAAGTTTGCTGCTTACTCTAGATGATTGTCATATTCTCATCTATTTGAAAATCAGCTGGTGGCCAACAAATTTCTAAGTGAAGATAAATAAGTACTTTTCATGTGATTTTGTTAACTGTTTCGCTCACTCGGGGCTTCTTCGGCTGTTTCCGACTAGGCAACCATGCGATCCAAAATGGCCGCTGCTTGACGCTTTCTTCTTGAGTGCCGTGGGAATTTGTCAAATTGTGATCAAGAAAATCGTTTGAAGATGGGGAAAAATGTTGGTACTAAGTTCCGAACACTTCATAAGTTTGGGAAGCGCCGCAGGAAGAAAAATAAGACGCCAGTTTTGTCGAAAAACACTCCGCAAGAGGCCGAGCGGTGCCTTCGATATCGTCGCTCGTGAATGGGGATGGTGCATCGAGTGAAACTGCGCCAGAGTCTGTGGCATCGACGAAAAAAAGAGAAACTTTTTCAAGAGGGAGAAGATGGCAGAGGATACAGTTGCAGAAGAAACAACACCGAAGACCCGGAAAACGTCGGATACGAACGGGAGTGACACCAACGACGACCCTGCAGATACACGGTCAGCGAGCGATGGCGATCTGAATTTCATTGCATATCTTGGCTGTTTACAACCACTAATAACCATCCTCCACTGCCCAGTTTGCAAGAAAAAGGTGAGCGATCTTGTTTTATTGTTATTGTCTAGGCCACATATGCCGATATTTCGCTTTTTGTGTTTGTGTAAATGGTTTGTCATGAACTGATGAAGCAGATCTTGTGTGTTCACATAGTTCAGAGTCCCCCACTTTTTCTGGATCAGGAACTGGCCGTTTTGCTGTGCAGCATATACAGCTTTAGTCGGACAGAAAGCTGAATGAAAGAAGTATTCATATAATTTTTTGGGGCAGTGCATGCAGGCTGAGCATGATGCTTGCTGCCGTTCTGTGTGTATGTCACATGTTGAGTGTGTACTGTGTATGTGGACATAGACTAAGTTTGCAACTTGTGTTCATTTCAGAACCTGTCGATCAGCGAAGGAGGTGATGGTGGGCGAAAGGGAGCTGCCTGTCTGCTGTCCGTGAACTGCACAAGGTGTGGGGAGCTGTTGTCAGAGTGGACATCTTACGGTCTGGCATCACCCACTCTGGCTTTGACATCAACAGACGTGTTGTTTCACCTGCAGTCAGCAACGGCCTAGGTTTCACACAGCTTTTTTGGAGGTTTTCTGCAATGCTGAACATGCCTCCACCAATGAATGAAAAGACTTGGTATCACTACCAAAAGCAGATGAAGTTTGTAGAGCTGGAGGACCTGGAGAGAGCAAAATCTGCAACCAGGAAGACCTCGAACAAAGAGAAGGATCGGAGAAAGAAGATTGATGACATTCGTCGACGTGAGAGAGAGCAGCGTCGCCATCGAGAGGATGCCATTTATGGTGCAGGACAATTTTAACTGTCTGCCAAAACTTTCAGTGCCTCCCCATGATGCTGAATGCTGTTTCAAGTGAACTTAACTGCTTTTGACAGAATTTAAGTTCATTCTATGACCTATACTGTAGTGTGAAACATTTCTAAACTTTGAAGCCAATTTTCTAAGAACTGTGTATTTTGCATGTGTGACGAACTTTCCCCCTCAGTAGCTTCTGTTCTAACAGAGCTATCAATCTGAAAATTTGCATGCTTATGTAAAATTGCATGTAGAGTGCAATAAAAGCATCAGAATAAGCCTATGTCTTATAGTTGTCAAGTTACAGGACCACAAGTGGTGGCAAAATTTTTTACTTTTTTGCCACGTTTGTATGGCGGGTGAGTGCTGAATCTGTTATTGGTACACATCAAAAACTGCTTTCCTTGCACAGAATGAACACAGCTTTACAAGAAACAGTAATTTCTACATTGAAAAAGCAAAGCAGTTTTGTACAGCAGAGGGGGCAAAATACCATGCATTGCCGTCGTGTATTATAATTATGATCAGCTGTAGATTTTTTTCTAAACAACCCAGCAACTTCAAACTTTGCAAGGAAAACATCTATGATGTGTACTATGAGTGTGCCAAATTTCACAACTCTATCTTGAACAGTTTGTTTTTTACAATTTTTACAAAAAACGGACGCCAAGAGCCACCTTAAACCTGTGTGCGTGGTCTTCAGTCATGGATCATCAAATCTACGATGGTAACCCACATATCCTCAATTAACCCCCTTGTCATGCAGTCACCTGTACTGGAAACAATACTAGTAGCTGCATGCACAAAGGGGGTCAACACTTTAGCTGTTGACAGCGTGTTTGTTCGAGGTGATTCCTGCAGGAATCACCTCGAGAAAACATGCTACCAACAGCTAAAGGTCTGACGTTCTCACCAAAGTATGTGATGTGTCGTTTTTCACACAGTTCACTGTAGCGTCTGCGGGACGCGGGATCCCAGATTTTGCAGCGAACACGGAACATGCTGTTGACGTGAGAGCCCAAGTTGAAGTCGGCCTTGCGAATCAATCGCTGTCCTCCATGACTTTCTCGCACTGTGAAGCAAACACAGGAAAGTCTTTGATGCTAGTAAAAGTGAACGCTCCATTATTCCTGTCCATCTCTCTGTTGTTTGACCCATGACAAAGGAGATGGTTCGTCACAAGTGGTCAGTACTGAACCAGATACATAACAGATGGAACAGGGGTCTCGCAATTGCAGGGGCTCATGAAGATATATGTCTCTTGCTGACAATTCTACATATGTGTTTTCAGAGAAAACAACTGACCAGCTGCCGTACAGTGGTGACAACCCTTTCCAACAATTGGCAGCCAAAGGGCATGGTAGCCCATTGGGACAGAAGTCTTTTTTGCCAAGTGGTATCAGCAACATTCAAGGGATTAACATCATATACAGAGTTCAAAGTTATCTGCAAACTGCCATTTTACCTTTAACTCATTCAGCCCGGCGCACGTATTTCCCAAATTTTGGAGGCGTCACCCAACGACTAGTATGCACCTTTTACAGGAGATGGATTGATCGTGATAATTCAAGGGCAGTGCCAGATTAGCTTGGCGCCGACAGGCGCCAATCTAATCTGGCACTGCCCTTGAATTATCATGGTCGACCCATCTCCTGCTGTAGTGCGTCAGGGCTGAATGAGTTAACGTCTTGCAGCCATTATTAGACATGAATCTGCATTGCTTCATGCTCACTGGTTGATTCTGAAAGTTGATATTAACCCCTTCACTGCCAGGTGATACAGAGCATGTTGATGCAATCTTTTTTCACTCAACGTCAAAGAGCCCCGCTGTCAAGGATCACAGATTCACAGTGGTGTCAGCAAGAGGCTTAGAGCTTTATGAGCCCCCGCAACTGCAGGGGCTCATGAGGATCGATGCCTCTTGCTGTTGGATTGTGTTTATTTTTTTCTCGAAAGGGAAGGGGTTAATCAATGGAAACTGCAAGGGATACAGCTATTTATATAAATTATCGCTGAATGTACTGGTGTACAAGCCATCAAGGAAATGCTCACCTTCCGGAGTGTAAGAGAGGATGACCAGATTCTTGTTTTTGTCGGACACTGCAACACACAAACAAACACACACACTATATCACCACACTCCCCACCCCAAGCTGACTGTCATAATGTATTTCACTATTTGTGGTACGTGAGTCATTGTCTAAAGCGTGCGCATGCGTGCGCGAGTTGTGGGTGCGCGCTTAGAGTAATAATTATTATAAGATAAGTGCATTATAAATACCGTAATTATTATTATTATTATTGTTTATTATTACACACACACACACACACACACAAGCATTTAGAACCATCAAAATACATACACATACTAGATTACAGAATAGGCACATGATGTACAACTTATTTTATTTCAAACAAAATACATCGTAAAAGAAAAAAATTAGCCGACTTCACTGATAAAAACATTGGAGGTACGGTAACAAAAGTTGGATGCTTTTTCTGAGGTCATGGTCATATTTCTTTTCTGTAGTAAATACTTCCCCAGTTTGGTTTCACCCATTTAACCCCAAGGCAGCATTCCCAAATTATGGTGTTGTCAGCTAACAACTATGCACCAGTTGCAGGAGATGGATCAACCATGATAATTCAAGAGAAGTGCCAGATTAGCTTGGTGCCTGTTGGCGCCAAGCTAATCTGACACTACCCTTGAATTATCATGGTCGATTGATCTCCTACCTGTAGGGCATGGGGCTAAATCAGAGAAACAAGGGTGCCCCAACATTAACCATATTCCAAGTCCTGCATATTTGCAAACACAGCAGCAACAGCAACAACAGAGTAAATAAAGTGTTATTATTAATAACAGACCATATACACATTCCTTCCTTACCAAGAAAGCAGAGGTGACTGTTGTCTACCATGAATTCAACTGTATACACTTCTAGTGGCCGCAGATCCTGAAAAAGAAGCCACAATTTCATCAGCATAACAGGTAATCTGCAAAGCAAAACCTTTGCTGTAATCTGACATGTAAAGATATGCGATTATGCAAAGTATGCTTTAAAAAAATAAAAAATCAGCAAAATAAAAGTACAAGCAAAACATTTACTGTAAACCACTTCAAATTTACACCCTTCATCCACAACACAAGTACAGAAGAGAGATTTAACCCATTACATCTTGAGACTAAATTTTTTTCAACCTTGCCTATTGCCCTATAAAGGCTACATTGCAGATTAGCCATTTTAGTTCAAGGGATGAGCCTGAGGCTCCAAGCTATTCTGGCACCACCCTTGAACTATCATAGTCAAATTTATTTCAAGTACTAGTGTATCAAGATGAAACAGGTTAATAACAATCATAATAATAATAATAGTAATAATAAAAGTACAGCCCAACAAGAATGGCAAAGATCTCCTGGTTCGTGTGCAGGACCATGCTCATTCTGCACACAGTGGAAGGGGTGACCTACTCTGCTGACAAGGGAGAGAACTTTGAGGTCATTCTGGTAGCGGTAGAGCGTGACAGACTTGAGCAGGTCACCGACCAGGATGAGGTTCTTGACGGTGGTGAGGGAGACAATGTAGATGTGGGTGTCGATGAAAGCCACTCCACTCAAATCACTGTCCTTCAGTTGCCAGATGTACAGCTACGGACAACAATAAAGATGAGATGAGATAGTTTATTGCCATATGTTTCCATGTACAAAACAATAAAAACATTGGAATTTGTCTTGATGTCACTTACTAAGACTAAAATAACACACACACACACACGCACACAGTAAACTCTAAAATATGATTTTCATGCTAAATACTAAGCAAATAACGGTATCATTATTGGGGTGTAGGGGGCTCTGGATAGAGGTAGCACCTTTGCTGTTCGGCAGCTGCGTCCTACATAGGACGGACGGGCATCACTGGTCCTCATCCATCTCCTTAATCTCTCACGTGCTGGCTCCAAGCGCCACACCCTGGCAAACCACCTCAGATGGTGGGCTAAACCACGTGAGGGGGTGGTGTTCACATTGCACCACTAGGCGGATGAGCTGTTTCTGACAGCCAACGGCTAGAGGACGGAGGAGATCAGGTTGGATCCAACGGCCAAATGTGGGGGAGTAAACCCTTCAAATCAGGAGTGGAGCCCCGAAGGCAGACAGCTGCCTGTATTCACGCACTGTTCTGGCAGCTCCTGCAGCCAAACTGGTGCCAAACGTACTGCTTTGCATTCCTTTGGATACATCAGCGAGGCCGAGAGGGGGATCTTGACGACTGGGCACCCCAGGATCACCATACACTTCGCCCAGGCTTGCGCCCTGGAGAGGTCACTCCAGTGACTGACCCAGCAAGCGCATATATACTCAAAAAAAAAAAAAAAAAAAAAAAAAAAAAAATTAAACACGGCGAACGGGCACGCCTCACTGATACAGTAAAAAGCTGACTGTACACATTCCGACAAGTTCTCACTCGCCACTTGCGCTCTCTCCAATCAGGCTGGTTGATCAGAGAGCGCGAACAGCCAGAGGGAAAAAACTGTTGTGGAATCGGAATAAACAATATTCTCTTAACTTTATTGTCAGATGAAAGAAAGTCTGGGCTGCCTTCACCGCATAGTTTTGCATCTTTTCCACCGAGTGGAAATTGTTAGTACCAGCAAAGGGATTAAAGTCTGAAGGAGAAAACAAGGATGTTTCTTATGACTGTAACACAGCTGAGAAAAATCGAAATGATCATTACATGTAGAATGTTGTCATGGGCCCGAAGACGATTTGCTACTGGGGACTGTAGTTGCTCAACAACATTATACATGTAACGATCATTTCGATTTTTTCTGCTGTGTTACAGGCATAAGAAACATCAACTGATTAACCCATATCATACTGAGGCTAAAAGCTTCAAATTTGTACACTGCCATATGCAAGCTACATTATAGTACTTGCAGATAAGGATATAGACCAATGGCTTTAGTTCAAGGGTAGTGCCAGAATAGTTTGGCGCCTAGAGGCGCCAAGCTTTTCTGGCACTACCCTTGAACTATTTTAGTCAAACTTATTTCACACACTGGTGTATTCCGAATGATAAGGGTTAAAAATAGAGGTGACAACAACAACAAAAAACTCTAAAATCTAGGGCAGGCTTACCAATCAACCTGTATGTGCTATCACTTGCGCCTGTTGGGCACATGCACAGCTTGCGTTTCCATTGTTTACGTCCATTCCCCTTGGTATACATACAGTAGAACCTGTTTCGAGCTACCACTTTTTTTTTTGCAACATGTGGTCTTAACCCTTATCATTCGGAATACACCAGTGTGTGAAATAAGTTTGACTAAAATAGTTCAAGGGTAGTGCCAGAAAAGCTTGGCGCCTCTAGGCGCCAAACTATTCTGGCACTACCCTTGAACTAAAGCCATTGGTCTATATCCTTATCTGCAAGTACTATAATGTAGCTTGCATATGGCAGTGTACAAATTTGAAGCTTTTAGCCTCAGTATGATATGGGTTAAAAGACTGCTGCGCTCTAAAGAGAACTACTGAAGGGCAAAGAAAGTGTCACCTGTCATTAAAGACCATCAGAGAGGTGATCTCTCACAGCAGGTTCAGCAGCACCTTCACCAAAAAGAACCCACGGCAAATCTTACCTTCTGTCCGATGGCAGTGAGCAGAAATCCATTGACATGTGCAAGAGCTGACACAGGTCCTTTCTGTTCCTTGTCATACACCACCTACACACACCAACAGAACTCATAGAAATTTCCCTGAAAATTCATGAAATGTTTGAAAAATTTCAAAAACATTTTCCATAAATTCTTAAGAACTTCATAACACTACACTGTGATTGCCTGCACTGTATTTGGGTACTTTTGGTGAAAATGCCCAAATGCAGACTCCTCTGTTGTTGGTACTGGATGTGCTGGCTATGTCAAAAGTGTTTTCTTGTCATTTTTTCCCCCATCAGCACAAACATGCTACATAAAGAAATCATAGACTGTCTTCTATGAAAACATGACAGTTTCAGATAATTTCAGTCATAAAACCTTCACCGTTTTGTTCAGTTCTCACAGACTATCATAAACTTCAAAATGCAGCCTAAAAATTTGCAAGCCATCAACATGTCTCCCGTTCGCTCACCTTGACTTTGTTCTTGGTCAGAGGCTGGCCTGGTTCTGGGACGACCTCAATGATATCCAGTATGATGACCTAGGGAACAAGCAAGATAAACTCATTTCTGTCCCACCAAGCACAATTGTGTGTAGTCATCTATGGTCTCACAAACAAAAGGTGAGGCAAGCACTGGTCAAACTGATACAGTACACATACCATGGAAAGTCACTCAGTGCTTGACAAACAAACAGATCCCCTGACCCCTGAAGGGGTCAGGGGATCTGTTTGTTTGTCCAGCACTGAGTGACTTTCCATCTATGGTCTGCAGTCATTAACAAAGAGACCATCATTTTAACTACATCCGGCAAGTATAGTCAGTTTAAATACATTCTCAATACAAGAACAGGTAGGTGGAATCTCAGTCAGCAAGAGGCATAGATTTATATGAGCCCCTGCAGCTGCAGGGTTTTATGTGAATCTATGTTCCTTGCAGACAGATCAAACAGTATGTCACTGAATTAGGACATGGTGACTTGTAGTTTTACTCAGATCATTCAAAGATTTTCAAATAATGCAGAAACTATAAGCGACTCACACCGTACACACCCAAACGCTTGCTTCCTTGCTTGACCCTCATCATTCAAAATACACCAGTGTGTGAAATAAGTTTGACTACAATAGTTCAAGGGTAGTGCCAGAATAGCTTGGCGCCTCTAGGCGCCAAGCTATTCTGGCACCACCCTTGAACTAAAGCCATTGGACTATATCCTTATCTAGAAGTACCATAATGTAGCTTGCAACTGGCAGTGTACAAATTTGAAGCTTTTAGCCTCAAGGACCTAGGGAGTTGTGTCATGGGACCAGCAATTTCACCCGGTTGTCATGCACTGTTGGATGCCTCATGCCTGATCAGAATAAAGCATGTTCCATTCCCTGCAGGCACTGATTGTGATGTTCAGCCTGTTCCCAAAGCAGCTCATATGCCCGGCACTGCTACACACCACTGCCTTATAGCGCATCCAGGCCTTTAACTCATTCGAGACGTGCTGCCTCCGGATATGCGGCTTATGCTGCGTATCCAGAGGTGGCACGTCTCTAATGAGTTAAGCCATTTAACTGCATGGCCTCATTTCCCAAATGTTGGCAGTGCCACTGATGACTATTCACTAGTTGCAGGAGGTGGATCAACAGGGCAGTGCCTGATTAGCTTGGTGACTGACGGCGCCAAGCTAATCTGGAACTACCCGTGAATTATCATGGTTGAACCATCTCCTGCTGTTGCAATGGAAATAAATGGGTTAAGACGTGCCTGAAGTACCAAAATCAACTCACCCTGCCCCTGGCAACCACTTCCTCCCCCATGCAGTATGTAGTTCCGATGGATATGTATCCTTTCAAGCCAGACAGCGTTCCCTCAGACTGCAGGTGGACGGTTTTCACTGATGTGATGTGTTCCCACTCTTGACACTCATAGCTGAATTAAAAAAAAACAAAAAAAAACACAGATTCCAGATACATAGAAAACACATTTTGGTTGGTTTCTCAGGTAGGACTGT
This sequence comes from Semisulcospira habei, assembly GCA_036245525.1. Lineage (NCBI taxonomy): Eukaryota > Metazoa > Mollusca > Gastropoda > Semisulcospiridae > Semisulcospira > Semisulcospira habei. The sequence continues at coordinate 155,496,913 of BTPG01000002.1, forward strand.
TACTTTAACTCATTCGCGGCCAGCCGCATCTGGATGAATCCAGGTGCGGCTGGCCACGAAAGAGTTAAGTTAGCAGGGGTGCAACATACTACACAACCCTGAAAGAAATCATTTTGATGACAACCTTCTTTCCTACTTTTGTTACATAAACTACTTCACGATGTTATATTCTTTGAAACGATAAAAAAAATAATTTTTCTTTAAAATGTATTTTTTCGAAAAATACTTACCGATGACATTACTGCCTGGAAGCTTCGCTTAGCATGTCAATTTTAGCCCCCAAAAATTACTGTGATACTCACTCAAGGGAGGCAATCACTGGTGTGCCATTACCAGGGCACTCCTGAGTGGCCTCCCGTACTACCGTATCCGGTGGCGCACTCACCCTTTTCCGCCAGTATCTGAGCCTTAGCTCTAAGTGGCAAGCGGGGTAGGAGGGATGGACCTCCGAGTAATGTCATCGGTAAGTATTTTTCGATAAAAATACATTTTAAAGAAAAACTTATTTATTTTCTCAAAATCATTACCGATGACATTACTGCCTGGAATAACGAATAGGAGGTGGGTGCCGCACTTAGGAATCATTAGGTGGACGAACCGATGCGAAGGTACCAAATCAGACTTTCCTCCGTTGGCTAGGAAGCCAAGTCAACGGAGAAGAGCCAGAAGTGTGTCCCTGTCGGACTCCAACACACTGGCTACCTGGTTCCTTAACAGCAGATCGTCCAGATAATTGGATGTCAGGCTGTCGTCATCACCCCATCCACAATCCTGGTAAATACCCACGGGCTGATGTCGAGTCCGAAAGGAAGGGCCCGAAACTGGTAAACTATCCCGCGGAAGGCAAAGCGCAGATACCTTCGCGACGCCGGATGGATAGGCACATGCAGATACGCGTCCGCCAAGTCCAGACACACAGTGAAATCCTGTGGTCGCACAGCCACCCGCAAAGCTCTGGCTGTCTCCATCCTGAAGCGCGGGGCCAAAATGAATTTGTTTAGAGCCGAAAGGTCTATAATCGGCCTCCACTTCCTGCCCGGTTTGGAAACAAGAAATAGTCGACTGTAAAATCCCGGAGACTCGGGTTGCACAACCACCTCCGTTGCTTCCTTTTGAAGTAGTGCCACAACCTCGCCTTGCAAAGCCGAAGCCTTGTCCACCTCTCCTGGTTCTCGCGTCCAAAGCGGAGCATATCTCAACGGGGGAGGGGGGGGAAGGGGGGAGGGGGAGGAAGGGGGAAGGGAGGGAGAAAGGGGGGAAGGGGAGGGGGTAGGGGGGGAGACTGGAAGGAAAAACAAAGTCCCTCTGAGACAGTCGACAGAATCCATGGGTCGTCCGAGAACAGCTGCCGCCACTCGCTGCTGTACTGTGCCAACCTCCCGCCAACCGGAGACCCAACAGGAATCAGCGGGAGGGCCGGAAGCCGGTCAACGAGCCTGGCCGCGCCCTCGCTTCCGGGTGCCTCTGGACCAGGAATTGGAGGGTGCGGGGGAAGCGCGCGAACATGCTGGACGGGGAAAGGTACCGCCTCGGCCATGTCCTGGGCGCGAGGAGGAGGGTCTAACTTGGCGCAGGGCACGACCCACAGCCCTGTGGGCTGACTAAAAGCGGGCAGCGACAGTAGAAGCTGGGGCTGGCCAAGGCTCCCTGGAAGACTCCCTCACCGATTGCCAAGTAGGTCCAAAAAGCAGAGTACCTCCCAGAGGTGCTGCTCGCAGCTGTGACTTAGCCACAGCCGGCAGAGTAGGGCACAGACTCAAAAGCTCGTCCCGTCGTAACAAGTCACAGTTGGAAGCTGCCGCCATAGAGTTCACCGACGAATGGAAGGCCGCCCTGTTAGCTGCCACTAAAACTGTATGGATCTCACGTAGGGGAGCCGACGACAAAAGGTCCCAAGTGTTCTCCAGGCGCTTGACCAAGGCCTGTGTAGCCAACTCAAAAAATCCTGCACAGGCAAGTGAACCAAAACGGCAGTCTTATCTAGTCCTTCAGTCAGCCAACGCTGAACGCCCGCCTGTACTCCACTGCCAGGAGTGCACAGGAAAAACTCTGCGAGGGACCAGCATACAACTGTTGCCGAAAAGCAACATCCATCCCGTCAGGCCAGCATGCATCCAAAAAGAAATCCTTATCTCCAAAGCCGTCCGATCGTAGATGCACTGAAAATGCCTCCGCTAGATCCCGGAACCCCGCCATCTGAGGAAGGGACTTGGACCACTTGGGCTGCTGAGGCGTGTCCACCATCGCCATAGCTTTCCTCTTCACAGGTGGAGACGGAGGGCAGCATTCCGAAGGAAGAAACGAAGCAATAAGATGAGACGCCTCCTCCAATGAACGACAGTGTCGGTGGAGTGCTCTCCCTTGCTCCACCCTCGAAGTGGAGACCCCGTAGGATACTCCCTTGGCCTGTCTTGCCGGCGACTCACTCTCCAATTTCCCTCCGAGCGTTACCTCTCAGGAGCGGGCCTGTCGCGTCGTTGGTCCGTCCTAAGGCCAGAAGGCTCTGCTGCCCGAGTTCTCTGTCTGCCAGGGGGGCAAGAACGAGACCCAAAATAATCCATGCTGGGAGACCGAGCTCTTCCTGCCTGTGTAACAATAGGTGGAGGACCACAAACAGGCGAAATTCTTGCGGATTTATGGCTCTGAGCTCTCAGTGCTATGTGAGATGGCGAGTCTCGTACACTGCCTGTAGTTTCCACCGCCCGCTGGGGACGTGGCAGCTCAATAATAGGCACCGGAGGGGGCAGCAGTACCCTCTTTTGCGCCGACAAGCACACGATGTCTGAGTTAGCATTCCTCTGCTTCATATCAGCTTGCGTGCAGGTCTCTCTCTGCGGTAGAATGCCCCTAGCTGCGACCACTGGTTTTCCTTCCACGCCACATGAGTGCAAGGTCGACTGGAAGAACAGCCCAAGCAGGGAAGGCAGACATTGTGAACATCACTTGGCCACTGGAAGTCGCCACACTTGGTGCAGGTCTTCACCTGAACAATGTAACATAGGACAGACAAAGAGCCATTCACTACGGGCGCTCGAAACCTCCTTGGAGGGTATGAATTCCCGGTCGGTCGCGTACAAACAACAAGGCCCACAAAGCGACCCGGTAAAACAGAAACGCCAGCTGACGCTTAAAGTAACCGAAGCTTTACCTTGCGATGTCCTAAGTCTGTAACACCAAACAAATCCTGCACCAAGCACACACACAGAAGAATCCTTCCTTGTAAGCTTTCCTTTTTTTTTTCTTTCCTTTTTTTTTTTTTTTCCCCACAGCAAGTCCACCAACTACTGACGGAGCACAAGTGCACACGACTGGTCTGACTCAGCTAAGCGAAGATACTGGCAGGAAAGGGTGAGTGCGCCACCGGATACGGTAGTATGGGAGGCCACTCGGGAGTGCCCTGGTAATGGCACACCAGTGATTGCCTCTCTTGAGCGAGTATCACAGTAAGTTTTTTGGGCTAAAATTGACATGCTAAGCGAAGCTTCCAGGCAGTAATGTCATCGGTAAGGATTTTGAGAAAATAAATACAGCTGTACCTGGCATTGGGGATCATCTCCCAAGTGCTGGGTGTGAACAGCTGAACGGAAAACTTAAGCATGGGTGGAAAGACGAAGCGCTCATCTGGAACATGGTCAACAGCAAACGTGCACATCAAACATTGTACTGACAAACACAACTTTATTATACCCCGAATATACACTTTGCACAACACTTAATGATCTAACTCAGATGATAAATGATCTGCATGTGCAGGGGCCCGTAAAAATATCTGCCTCTTGCTGGTAGAGATCATGTCAACTGGTATCCTCAGACCGAGGAAATTCAGCCTAAGGCTGAATTTGTAAGTTTTGCTTATTGTCCTATGAATTCTCTATTGCAGATTAGGATAGATACACCATTTTAGTTTAAGGGTGGTGCCAGACTAGCTTGGCGCCTCCAGCATCAAGCTATTCTGGCACCACCCTTGAACTATCATATTCAAATTTATTTTAACTATTCAAGCAAAAGTGGAACAGGATGAAAAGGGTTAAAAACTCAAAATCAAACAAGATACAACTGCAAGAGACATACAGCCTCATGATGCCTGCAGTTGCATGTAAACTGGGTTCACTTCTTCTGTCTATCCAAGTGTGCTAATGTTTTGTGCAGGCAGTCAGCAATTGACTGATCACAGGCACAAGGTTGAGTAAATCAATAAATGCTGTAGCACTCACTTCTCTCCACGTACTCCCATTCGCGTTCCTCCACGCTGATCTTGGGAAGCTTGTGGCAATCCTCTGGCTGGCTGATGGCTACTGCATACAACTGAGACCATGAAGAAGAATAACGAAAATTAAATACTGAGATGAACAAATAAGGACCACAAAACAATAATAATAATAACAAAAATGATGATCGTGATGATGATGATAACAACAATCATGATGATAACAACAATCATGATGATGATGATGATGATGATGATGATGAATCATCTACTAGAAGTAGAACAGATAAAAACTTTATTATCATTTGGATTTTCATGGTTGATCCATATCAAACTATAATTCTTCAAAAACAAATTCTTCAACAAAATACCTTGCTATCAGGATGGTAGCAGAGGAAATGAGGGGTACACCTCAGAGGCACTTTGCGGATGGGCCAGGGGGCGTCATAGGTCACATGGGTAGGCAAAACACAAATCCGCAACTCACTCTGTTGAAATAGAAACAGGCATGGGGTCAGTTCTTTTGTTTAGCAGTGAGCAAAATATGGGCTACTTAACCCTTTTCATCCTGACACACTATTGTTTGCAATAAATTTTACTATGACAGTTCAAGGGTAGTGCCAGAATAGCTTGGCGCCTGAGGTACCAAGCTATTCTAGCACCACTCTTGAACTATAATGGTTGATTTATCACCCAATCAGCAAAGTAGCCTAAATAGGATAATAAGCAACTTTTAAAAAGTCAGCCTCAGGATGTAATGGGTTAACTATCAACTGAGTGCCAGATACATTATTATTTACTCGAGTCTTGGCTTGAAGAACTTTTAGTGATACAGCTTCTGCGCAGGCACCTTTATAGCAGGATGCTTTATTTTATTATTTTTTTCGGCCGTTGCTTTTTGTTTGAGTTGCCACATTCCTTCTACGAATGAAGATAAGTAGCGACTGATCTCTCTGTTTGTTTGTCTATTTTGACAAAGGGTATTTACCCGAAATATTAATAAATTGTGTGGTAACTGTCTTTTCTAAGCGTGTTTCTTTCTCCGTTGGGTACTTCTTTGCATTTTACACGCTTGGCAGTCACCCTTTTGGGCTGGATTGCTTTTTTGTTTGAAGACATGTAACAACCAATTATGAAATGGTGACACCATGCATCAGGCATCGTCTTTTACAAGCACTCAGAAAAACTGTTTATAGACATAATTATACCACAACCACAACAGACTGCATACCAAACTTTGTCACTAAAAAATTGTAGTTTTCAAAAGGCTGTCATAAAAATAAATTTTTCTCTAAAATGTATTTTTTCGAAAAATACTTACTGATGACATTACTATTAGGAAGATATGCCTAGCTTACCAATTTCAGCCTAAGAACCTGTTGTGTTCCTACACAACCAGGGAGGCAACTCTAGGGGGCCGTAATCAGGGACGAGTAGTCTCCCGTCCCTCCCCATCCGGTCACATGCCACGTGGTGTCACGCCAGTCGCAAATGCTTAGCTTACTAGCGGCAAGTGGGGCAGGTGGCAGGGTCCTTCGAGTAATGTCATCGGTAAGTATTTTTCGAAAAAAATACATTTTAGAGAAAAATTCATTTGTTTTCTCAAAAACATTACCGATGACATTACTATTAGGAAAAATTCATTTTTCTCTAAAAGGTATTTTTTCGAAAAATACTTACCGATGACATGACTTTGTGGAAATGTCTACTACTAGCTCAATTTTAGCCTACTTACCCGTTGTGTGCCTACACAACCCGCGAGGCACTCGGGGAACCCCAGAGGGGCCGAGAGTCATCTCCCGCTCCTTCCTTACCAGTTCCTGTCACGCGACCAACCAGTCAGATACTTTGCTCGAAAGCGGCAAGCGGGGCAGGTGGGAGGGCCATCCGAGTCATGTCATCGGTAAGTATTTTTCAAAAAAATACCTTTTAGAGAAAAATGAATTTGTTTCCTCAAAAACATTACCGATGACATGACTTTGTGGAAGAATTGCGATGAGGCGGAGGGTGCCGCATGACAACTCCCTAGGAGGGAACAGAGCCGTCCTCCCAGTCGCAAACTCCCGACAATTTTAGCGAAGTGCATACCAACGGCGCCGGTGGCGCCGGGAGGGAGTGTTGCGCCGCGGCGATGTCCCCCCACCATTGCGAGATTCTCTCGCTGGCCCGCCAGGTCCCTGAGGCAGAAGCGGGCGAATACAGATTCAGTCTTCCCGTCCACGGCAGCCACGATGTCCGTGACAGTGCAGTTTCGAACAAACGTGGCGCTCGTGGCCATGGCTCGTACCTCGTGTGCGCATATGTGCAGCCTCTTCGCTCCCTGATAGGCGGAGCATATGACTCAGGGAGCCAGGAAGAGAACGTCTGGGCTGTTATGTCATTCCGCCGGTCTCAGAGGTAGGGAGAGGCGTGCACGCCCTCTGCGGAAGGCTTTAGATTGTCGCAGAGAAGTCAAAAGGTGCGCACGGGATCCTGTTACCTGGTCTCCTGTGACAGGGGTTTGTTTCGTAGCGGCCGTAAGGTGCAACCTGAGGCGCGGTCAGAGGAGACCTGTTTGGCAAGGAAGGCCGGGGCAGTGAGAAGTAGCACGGACCCGTCCACTCAGAACTGTAAGCAGATAGGACGCGCCTAAGCGCGTGTAGCTCGCTCCCCCGTGAGGTGGTAGCCCGGGCCAGCAGGAAGCACGTGTTGCGTGTCACATCTGCGAACGGGCCACTGTAAGGGTTCGAATCAGGCAGAATTCAACCACGTTAGCACCCAGGGTAGGTCCCAGCGGGGGAGGAGCGAGCGGTAGGCCGGGCGCAGGCTGCCGAAGTGTCCCATAAGGTCGGCGAGGTCTGTGCAGGTGCCCGGGTCTGGGTGTCTGCGGTGTCAACGTGTAAGCGAACAAGGACAGGTGACCCCTCACCGTGAAGGGGCTAGGTCTAGGTCTCAGCCGAGCCAGATAGAGGTCCGCCAGCTGCGGATTCGACAAATCCGTGAGGTTCAGGCCGTGATCGGGGCATCAGGAACACAGGACTCGCCACGTCCCTCGTAGACTCGAATGGTCGAAGGTCTACGGGCCGCAGCGATCGCCTCCACCGCTGTACCCGAGTAGCCTCTAGCACCGAGGGCTTGCCGCACAACCTCCAGTCGTGAAGGATGAGCCGCTCCGGGCAGGGAGGAACAGCGGCTGGCGCGGTGGCTTGAGCATGGTGCGAGGAGTGGAAAGGCGCATGGGGGGGGTGGGGGGGGGTGGGGGGCCGTGGCGAGGCTGAGAAGGACGGTGTTCCAGTGGCGGATCCAGGCGAACGGAGCGACTAACAGGAGGGCCGCCGAGCAGCGCCGAAGGTTGAGGAGGACTTGGGTACGAGGACCGTCGGGGGAAAGGCGGAGGCCGCCAGGCCGTCCCAGGGAATGGAGCGCGCATCGACAGCCCAAGCACGGGGATCGGGAATCGGGGAGACGAAGGTTCCACCTTGTGGCGAACAAGTCGACCTGGAGAGACTCCTAACGGGCGCGGGTCAACCGATAGATGTCCTGCCGAAGGGTTCATTCCGCGTGTAAGAGCTGGCCGCGGCGAGACAGCGAGTCGGTCCAGACGTACAGATGTCCGGGAATGTGTCGGGCTCGCCAAGAAAAGCCCGGTCCTCGCACCAACGCCAGCTCTGGTAGAGAAGCATACCAAGATCGGGAGAGCGTGTGCCACCTTGTAACTGGAAGTAATCCACCAACGGTGTGTTGTCAGAGAGGGCGAGCAGCTCCTGGTGTCTGAGGAGGTCATCCCAGCAATGAAGGGATTGTCAACGGCCTGCATCACTGGCCAGTTGATGAGATAGTGCGTTAATCCAAGGGCCGAGGGCCGGAAGTCGAGAGGAACCGAGGCAGGAGATGAGCATCCCACCCAGAGAGGCTCGCGTTGAACCCAGAGAGTACTGGGGCGGAGAAGATGCCCGGGGAACTGCCGAAGCTAGCCAAGCGGTGTCGGTCCACCGACGAAGGTGAGGAGACAGAATCTGGGGCACCGGAGCCATCGTCGATACGTCGCCGGAAGCTGGGCGCCCAAGGAATAGGAGATGCAGCTGAACGGCTGGGAGTAGAGACGACCTAGGGAAGGAGTGAGATCAGACTTGCCCTCGTTTACTAGGAAGCCCCAAGTGCGTCAGGAGGTGCAGTAGCGCGTCCTTGTCTGTCGCGAGAGAGCTCTCGGACTGGCGGCGTAGGAAGAGGTCGTCTGGGTAGATCGACGTCGGACTGGAGGAGGACTGTCGGGCCTTGGCGACTAAGGAGTCCATCAGCCCGGTGAACCACCAGGGCAGAGGTTGAGACCGAATGGGAGCGCGGGAAACTGGAGAAGACGCCGTCGATCGCAACCAGCGAACTTCCTGGAGGCCTGGAGCATCGAGACAGCAGGTACACATCGGAAAGGTCCAAGCCGACCGCGAAGTCTAAGGCTGGACCGCTGCTTTCAGGGCTCTGGCAGTCTCCATCCGGAAGGAGGGGCCGTAATACTGTACAGGCCGAGAGAACGAAACCTGACGCCATCTCCCTCCAGGCTTCGGAACGAAGAACCGGGGCTGTAGAAGGCTGGCGAGTCTGAGAATCGGAAAACCTCCGTGGCAACTTACCTGAGGAGGGAGGAGACACCTCCCGCCGAGCGGAGGCCTCAGCGAAACATTGGGGAACATGAGACCTCGAGGGAATAAGACGGCCAAGGCGGGGGCCTGCCGCCGGGCCGGGTCTGAGGACCAGGAATCACCAGACAGCAGGGGCCCCCCCAGCGGAGCAAGACAACGCTGCGCCCGCAGGGCAGGAGGCACCCCCCGGCAGGCAAGCAGTAGGGCGTCTCGAGGCATCAGGGCACAATCGGCGGAGGCAGCCAAGCGTAGACCGACGCGAGGTAGGCGGCGCGGTAGGCGACTCCGCTAAGAAGAGCAGATCACCCCGGAGGCGTGATGGAAGGGTGCCAGGAGTCCTCCACCCGACGAACCATGGCTAGAGAGAGGAGCTCCAGGAAACCGGCACAGGCTAAGGTGTTCCGGATCAGGGACGCTGTCCTAACCAGACCACGGGGAAGGAAACGTCTAAGAAGCGTGGGGCCGCCAGCTTGTGACCAGGCAGGGGGGTCCAGCGCAGGAAGAGGGATGGAGAAGCCTGGGAAAGGCCGACAACCAGTCCCGACGGGAGGCGACGTCCAGGCCAGCCGGCCAGCGACGATCGGAGAAGAACACCGGCTCACGTGCCGTGGCAAGTAGCCGGAGCGCCGAGACAGCATCTCGCAGTTCCTTAAGTCCGGACGGCTGGGGAAGCAACTTCACCCTCTAGACCTGACGCTCGCTAACCATGAAGGCGGAGACCTTCCTCTCAGGGGGGGGGGGGGGGGGGAGGGAGGGCAGGCGTCAGCTGGCCAAGTCACCGCGATGATCCTGGCAGTTCCATCCAAGGCAAGAGGGACTCCGCACGTGACACGACGAAAGAGCCGAAGGGCAGCATCCCCGAAGTCCGTGGGCAAAGGGAGCGACCAACCTCGTCCAGAAGGGCCGAGACGGAGTCCTCGGGCAGCAAGCTAAGAGCCTCTACGTCCAGGGGCGGCAAAGGGGCGGGCGAGTCACCGAAAGTCGTAGGCCGACGCGTGGACAGGGAACCGTCCTGAGTATCGCGGGACGCCCGGAGATGAGCAGGGAGCGACGAGGCGGCCGCGAACGACGAAGCGAACGCCAGTAAGAGCGAGGAAGAGTCCTGTCCGAAGCGGAGAACGACATCTGGACCGTGGACTGCGAACAACCGAAGAGGAGCGCCGCCGAGGGGAGGAGGGCCAAAGACGGCGGCGGCGCGGCGGACGTGTCGAACGGAGCGGGGGCGAGCGCGAAGCGCACGCAAAGCGGAGGGGTAGGTGGCGCGGAGACGATCCCGGTGGGAGGAACAATCCTTCCGAAGGCGCTCAAGCGGCGAGCGCGAGTGTCCTGAACTGAAAGTGGAACGGCAGGAGTCGGGGGCGCGACTGCGTCGCGCAAGCTAGGGCTCACGTCTCTCCTGGCCAGACTCAGTGAGTAGGGCGCTACGCCAGCGTTCAGATCCTCCGGAAGGATCAGCCGGCTTAACGGGGAGAGATGGGTGAGGAAGGCCAGTCAACGTGGGACGGCTCATGGCGGACTGCTGCAGGCCGGGCTCAGTGAGGCGGGCGCTCTGCCGGCAAACAGACCCTCCGGAAGGGTCAGCGGGCGTGGCAGCAGTGGCAGTCCTCTGGTCAGCCAGCAAGTGAACTGAAAGTGGAACGGAGGGAGTCGGGGCGCGACTGCGTTGCGCAAGCTAGAGCTGACGCCTCTCTTGGCCAGACTCAGAGAGCAGGGCGCTATGCCGGCGTTCAGATCCTCTGGAAGGATCAGCGGGCTTATGGGGAGAGATGGGTGAGGAAGGCCAGTCAACGTGGGACGGCTCAGGGCAGACTGCTGCAGGCCGGGCTCAGTGAGGCGGGCGCTCTGCTGGCAAACAGACCCTCCGGAAGGGTCAGCGGGCGTGGCAGCAGTGGCAGTCCTCTGGTCAGCCAGCAACACAGAGTCCCAAAGGGAAACCTTTCCGTGAGGCCAGGGCGGGAATGGGCGGTCATCACCGTAAGGGCTGCAGAAGAATCAACCGGAGCCGGATGTGAGGAAGCAGGCAGAGGCCGCTCTCGTCGGTAAAGGCTCCAGAGGTCCGACCAAACATCTCCGGCCAGGTCGCACAGACATCACAAAGGTGGTCCGAGTAGCAGCCCGCACAAGGGAGGCAGACCGCATGGTCATCCATCGGCACTGGAAGTTGCCACATTGGGAGCACATAAGCATTTGGGTTCTGTAACAGACAAAGGGCATAGCAAGGTCGTAAACACAGGCAAGAGGGCGCCGAGCCCCCATACCAAGGTACTCCAGGCGCCGTGACCGCCGGCGCGTGTAACAGCGGTTATACTCTCCAAGGGCTAAAGGGCCTTTAAGCTGGACAAACGGAACGTGGGTGCCACCAGGCCCTACGAAAACCAGCGTCTGAAAGGCAAAAGTCTACTCGTAAGCTAACGAGGCATAACCAGGAGAGAGAAGGCGACGTCCCGCTAGGAGAGTCGCAAGAAGGCTGTGCAAGGCACGGAAAATTAAGCTCAATAGTTGGTGCCCTTATGTCGTAACCACAACGAAAGACGAGTCCCACGGCAGCCGGCTCTCGACCCGAGGGCCGGCTGTGGGTAGCTACCGTTACCTTACCTCCAAGCCGAAGCGGGAACGGGGGGAAGGGTAGCCATACACGAGTCACAGCACAGAGGAGAGCCGAGGAAACCCGGAACGGCGCAAAGGAAGAAGCAGGCAGCGCTAGAAGGCGGCAGGCATGGAAGAGAAGTCGGTAACGAGCGTAGGCAAGACGAAGACCGGTCGAGGCACAGCGGAGCAAAGCCCGACACGTCTTCTCTGCACGAGCAAAGTAGCAAGACTGGTTGGTCGCGTGACAGGAACCGGTAAGGAAGGAGTGGGAGATAACTCTCGACCCCTCTGGGGTTCCCCGTGTGCCTTGCGGGTTGTGTAGGCACACAACGGGTAAGTAGGCTAAAATTGAGCTACTAGTAGACATTTCCACAAAGTCATGTCATCGGTAAGTATTTTTCGAAAAAATACCTTTTAGAGAAAAATGAATTTTTCCTAATAGTAATGTCATCGGTAATGTTTTTGAGGAAACAAATGGCGAAGAGGAGGATGGTGCCGCCTACAATGTTACCCCCTGTATAGGGCTTAGCCAGACCCGCCCTTCCCAGAGCAACCTCCCGACAATTTCAGCTAAGCTTTTACCTACGGAGGGAGGGAGTGTTGCGCTGCGGCGATGTCCCCCACCAGGGCCAGGTTCTACTGTTGGGTCGCAAGGTCCCTGAGGTAGAACCGGGCGAAGGTTGATTCCGCCCGCCAGCCCACAGCTGCCATGATGTCTCGCCAGCCCACAGCCACCATGATGTATCGGACAGCACAGTTGCGGTCAAAGGCGACGCTCGTGGCCATGGCTCTAACTTCGTGTGCCCTGATCCTTAGCCTCTTAGCTCCCTCCAGGGAGAGGTCCTGGTAGGCGGACCGGATGACCCAACGCAGCCAGGAGGATATCGTCTGGGCCAAGATGTCTGCTCTGCCTGGGGACAAAGGCAGAAAGAGGCAGGATCATCCCATCCAGACGGGCTTGGATCGGCGCAGGTAGATCCGCAAGGCTCGCACCGGATCTTGCTGCCTGGTCTCCCAAGCAAAGTTCAACCCTTTCAGCGGCCAAATCGTGATCACAAGGGGCGCGGTTAAGGGAGACCTAGTCTTGGCCAGGAAGGATGGGTCGGTGACGAGTTGGACAGAGCCATCCGTTCTGAACTGCAGGCAGGCAGGGCGCGCGGAGAGCGCATGCAGCTCGCTTACTTGGACAGCAGTGGCGAGCTGCAGGGCACGCGGAGAGCGCGTGCAGCTCGCTTACTCAGACAATGAACAATGAACCTTAATTTTCCAACGGTAGAAGTTATTGGTAACAGGACCAGTTTTCAAACTTGCCGTTGCTACATCTACTACATAAATGACATAGACATGTAAACATACACATACCACACACTGACGCATGTATGCACTCGCTCACGCACGCACGCCCGCACATACGCACGCACACGCACGCTCACACACACACACAAACACAAACTTGCACACGCACGCACTTAGACACACACGCACACATATACACACACGCTCTCGGACACGCACTCCAGACATACGTACGCGCATAACGCGTACGCACAAAAATATAAAATGAGTAAAAATGCAAAGTAAAGCAATACACAGAAAATCATTAAGTACATTAGAATTCATACAGCAAAGGCAAATATGTATATATGTGCTCTCTCTCTCTCTCTCTCTCTCTCTCTCTCTCTCTCTCTCTCTCTCTCTCTCTCACACACACACACACACACACACACACACAGCATGCACACACACATACACACACACACAGCATGCACGCACACACACACACACACACACACACACACACACGTGAGCGTGCGCCCAAAGATATCGCGTACACACATATGAAGGCAAAAACATTATACATAGTACATGCAGTATTCAATGTACCCTTGACACTCAGATATTATGGTCCACTGTATATTATAAAAAAAAAACAAAAAAAAAAAAACAAACAGACGCTCTCTTTCTCTCTCTCTCTCTCTCTCTCTCTCTCTCTCTCTCTCTCTCTCTCTCTCTCTCTCGCGCGCGCACACACACACACACACACACACACACACACACAGACATTCTCACACACACAAACATTCACACACCTGAACACACACACGCGCAAGTTATCCCTGTACTGTAATGATTAGATTACGTCAGAGATTCTAGGTGTTTGAAGAGGCTGATCCTAAATGAGGTGAGCGTCTTTGCGTTTCTGATTTCTGCAGGAATAGAATTCCAGAATGAACTTCCCGAAAATGACAAACTGGTTTTGAATAAATCAATACGCGGCAGGGGTATTTTGAAATGGTGTCCATGTCTAGATGCTACAGATATCCGTTCTGAGAAAAAAGAACTCAAGTACAGTGGACATGACTGCTTGTACAGCTTGTACATCAATACACCTTTATTGAACTGAAAGTGATGGGATAGAGGGAGCATTTTTAAAGTTTTAAGCTTTTCGTCAGTTGAGAGTTTGGGATCGGGAAATATAAGCTTAGCAGCTCTCCTATGTAGGGAGTTCAGCCTCTTCAAATGTACATCACTAGAACCATCCCACACTGTTGATGCATAGTCTATGTGCGATTTGACATGAGCATTGTAGAAAAGAAGACGCGCATCTGTGTCAGTAATTGTTTTCAATTTTGACACCATATACAGGCCGCTGGAAACCCTTTTGCACACATTATTAATATGCAGTTGCCATTTAAGCTGATCATCTATAGTGACCCCTAAGAGGCGGTGGTGTGATACTTGCTCAATTGGGCTGTCGTTTATACACAGACTAAGAGAGAGCGGGTATAGCTGGTGCTTTTGACGTGTGGTTATAACCATACATTCTGTTTTTGACGGATTCAGGGACATGGAGTTGGAATGACACCAGTCGGTGACCTCATGCAGGCTTTCCTGCAGACGCGTGCTAATTGCAGCTACATCTTTGTGAGGAGTATGTAGTGTGCAGTCGTCAGCAAACATGTCACAAGAAATATCCTGGCAAATAATATGCAGTGGAAGGTCATTGATAAATATGCAGAACAGCAATGGCCCGAGGACAGAGCCCTGAGGCACTCCGCTTTTGACGAGACCATACGAGGAGTAGGATCCATTTAACAGTACTCTTTGCTTCCTTCCGCTTAAATATGAAGTAAACAATGAGACAGCACCTGCATTGCAGAGATATGCTTGAAGTTTTGACAAAAGAATGTTATGATTTACAAGGTCAAAAGCTTTCTTAAAATCAATAAAGATCGACCCAGTTATTTGGGAGTTATTTATGGACAGCAGTGGCGAGGGCCATCAGGAAGCAGATCTTCCGAGTCATGTCCGCGAACTGGGCCAGGGAGCGGTTCGAATCGGTCCGAATTCAGCCACGTAAGCATCCAGGGTAGGTCCCAGTGTGGAATCAGTGAGCAGGGGACTGGCCGCTGAAGGCTGAAGTGGGCCATGAGGTCGGCGAGGTAGTTGCAGGCGCCGGAGTCTGGGAGGACCAAGTGGCGATAAGTGTCAGCTATCATGGCCAGGTAGCCCCTGATGGTGATGGGTGCCAAGTGGTGCCGAAAAGCCAGAGGAAGAAATCGGCGAGCTGGGAGGTAGTCAGATCTGTGGGGGAGAGGCGCTGGTCGGCACACCAGGACCGTAGGTCTCGCCACTTTCCCTCGTAGACGCGCCTGTTCGAGGGTCTGCGGGCTGTAGCGATAGCCTCCATCGCTGCAATCAAGAAACCTCTAGCAGCAAGGGCTTGCCACACAATCTCCAGGCGTGTAGGAGAAGACGCTCTGGGCACTGGTGGAACAGGCTCTGGCGGGGTTGCTTGAGCATCGTGCATGGGGTGGGCAGCAGTAGGGATGGGGCCTGTGGCGAGACTCAGAAGGTCGGTGGTCCACGACTTGGTCCAGGCGAACGGGGCCACTAGTAGCACGACCGCGTTGCATCCCCTGAGCTTGAGCAGGACCTTGGTACGCATAAGTGATGAGGCCGTGCCAAGGGATGGAGAGCGCGTCGACTGCCCAAGCGAGGGGGTCCGGGATGGGGGAGACTAAGGGGGGAGTTGACTGTTCCACCTCGTGGCGAAGAGGTCGATCATGGGAGTCTCCCAGTGAGCGCAGATCATCAGAAAGATATCTGGGCGAAGAGTCCACTCAGTGTGGAGGAGCTGGCCGCGCCGAGAGAGGGAGTCGGCTAAGACGTTCAGATGGCTCGGGATGTGTCACGCTCGGAGGGAGATGCCACGGTCTTCACACCACCAGAGGACCTGGTACAGGAGGATGCAGAGGGAGGAGGAGCGCGTAGCACCCTGCTTTAGATGTAGAAGAGAACCACCATGGAGTTGTCAGAGAGGACGAGAAGGGCCCGGTGTCGGAGACGTGTCTCCCACACGATGAGGGCTCACCAAACCAAGTTCAGCTCCAACCATTTGATGTGCCTGTCTGCGAGGTCCGGAGGCCAGTGGCCGGACACCGTGAGGAACATCTGTAGAAGGTGCGTGCCCCAAACGGTGAGACTTGCGCACAGAGACCACTGGGAGGGGGGGGGGGGGGGGCCCACGCGGGGTCCGCCCAGTAGAGCAGATGGGGCCAGAGCATCAGGGCAACTGGCACCAGGGTTGCGAGATCGCCGGAGGGCCGCCAGTGGAGGAGCAGATGCAACTGGAGCGGGCGGGAGTACAGCCGGCCAAGTGGTAAGAGATCCGCCGCTGCACACATGAGGCTGAGGAGCTGAAGCCATACTCTGGCAGGGACCGCTTCCTCCTGAGACACCTGCCGGGCCAAGGAGGACAACTTCTGAATCTGGGGCTCCGGAAGTCTCACCCTGTTGAGGTCGGTCAGAAACTCCATGCCAAGGTGCACAAAGTGGCGGGAGGGCGTGAAGTCGACTTGCCTGCGTTGACCAGGAAGCCGAGCTGAGTCAGCAGCACGAGCAGCGCATCTCTGTCCTTCGCTATGGCGACCTGACTGATTTCGTAAAAGGAGGTCATCCAAGTAGTTTGAAGTCGGACTTGCGGATGACTGTCTGGCCTTGGCAATGACGGCGTCCATGATGCCACGGGCTGAGGTTGAGGCCAAACAGCAGTGCCTGAAACTGGTAAACAACGTCGTCGAAGATGAAGCACAGGTAACGCCAGAATGAGGGGCGCATCAGGACATGTAGATACGCGTCTGCCAGGTCCAGACTGACGGTGAAGTCCATGGGCTAAACCGATGCCCTGAGGGCCCTGGCTGTCTCCATGCGGAATGTCGGGGCTGCGATGTACTTGTTCAGCGCCGAGAGGTCGATGACGAGGCGCCACTTGCCGCTGGGCTTGGGGACCATGAAAAGGCGGCTGTAGAAGGCTGGAGAGTCGAGCCGCATGATGACCTTCATGGCGGCCTTCTGCAGTAGAGCGGCAACGAGAGTGTCGGCCTTGAGCTGATCGGGCGGGATTCTGGTCCACAGGGGTGAGCGCTGCAGCGGCGGCGGGGAGCGAAAGGCGTTCCGGAGGCCCTCAGAGATGGTGGCGAGGACCCAGGGGTCGTCTGGAAGCAGCGAATGCCACACTTCGCTGTGGAGAGCGAGCCTCCCGCCGACTGGACACCCTGAGACGGTCGGCGGGGGTGGAAGTGGGGGAGAGTTAGGGGGCCCTCCAAGCAGCCGAAGGCAGGGTTCGCAGGGGGGCCCGGGCACGAGCGGAAGCGGCGCGAGCGGAAGCGGGGCGAGCGGAGGGTCTGACGATCCGCATGGCGTGACCCACGGCCTTGTGGGCTGCCTGAAAGTGGGAGGGAGCGGAGCTGCTGGGCCAGAGGTCCTTATTTGCGTCCTTCACCATCTGCCAGGTGGGGCCGAAGAGGAGGGAGCCCACTGCTTTACCAGCCAATGCTGGCGCTTAGCACTTAGTTCGCTTCCAGCTGCCAGAGAGATAAGGCGCAGCGAGGTCAAATTCCACTCTCGCGCGCTCATTCTATTTATATCACACTTATTACTGTGTGGTAAACGGCTTGACCGGCGCTCTGCCGCTATAAGGACTACCTACTGGTTTGTATTCATAACACATCTCTGCCTAAAGTGACTGTTTTGGAAGCAACATCATTCAAAAGTTGAAATTCTCACCTACACACCGATACCAAACATGACAACATTATGACTTACACTTGTGTAGCAGGTTATGGTGAAAATAAAGAGAACTAGAATTTGTTGATGTACGATGTCGGTGTTTGTTGTGAAATTGACAGCCATAACACGAAGACGCCACTTTTCCCAACGAAACACACTTGCATGCATAAGGGTCAGCATGCCTACAGTAAGTATCACTTACTGGATTTTGGTTTCATGGTGAGAGACGGAAGCAGGAGGGTGGTTAATGAGGTCACTGACACTGAAGTCGCGTGTTCTGGCATTTCTCGCCCACAGACTCGGTACTCCACAGACTGCTATTGCCATTCCGAAATCCGACCAGTCCATCACAGGTCACAATAATTTTATTCAACAGTGTTTTTGAGGTTGAGGTTTAACACATTTTCTGACACACTAGACATAAGAACCGAATACTGAGTTTCTGTTCACAGATACACAAGACCGAAGCCGTCTATGCGATAATTTTTTTCTGTTTGACTACTGGAGGAATGACTGAGTAAAGGACGGGCAACACAAGTGTCATGTGCTCGGTCATGAGCAGTCCGAGTTTTTCCTCCTCTGTTTGCAAGCCATATGTCCTGCTCTTTAGAATGTTAATGGTAGCGTGACTCTTCACCTCCCTGCTCACCATAAAGCGCCAAACCAAATCCCCACTTTGTCATAAATTCAACGCAGTGACATTCCAAGATATGTTGTTTCAGAATGATGCTACAGGTTGGAAAAGTACTTTTAAAAAAACGCATGTAGTTTGCAATCTTGTCATTGATGTCTTGCATTGATTCATTCTTGCTCTTCACCAGCATTTTGTGAGAAACATTAGCATGAACTTGTGAGTTATGTCATGCGCTGCTGCATGAAGTTTAGGAGAATCTGTCAGCTTCATGGTATAGCTGATAAACCTGTCACCAACATCAGTTAACACATCATACTTCAAATAACGGTGGCAGTGGTTGCCAACAAACGAACGGCCATGGTATGCTTGCATGAATATCTTATTCCTCTTTAGTGCTTCGTCAAGGCCCGCACAGAAATGGCAACTTTATCTCTTCTCTCAGAGCTTCTATTTTGTCCTCGAATTCTGCTACCCGCTGCATCTTCTGCTCACGTCGTTCATCAAAATGCTTCGCACTCTCATTGTGTCTCTTGTCGCTCAACACTGCAATACCCTCGGTCAGCTGTTTTCTTTTTTCCAGTTCTTTGATGACTCTTACTTCTGAAATGTACTTTTCAAAAGGTGTGTTTTCATCATGTGCCTCCTTTCCTTCGGCCAGTCTTTCAACAATGGCTTTATCAAGTTCGTGGCATTCTTGCTCTAGGAGGGAATTATGTTTTTTTACTATGCCTAGCAGAAGATGGAGGTATGATGGTGCAGTTTGCGAAATCTCAACATCAAAGATTGTTTCATGTACATTGTTGTAACCCTTTGCTTTCATTTTGTCTCCTCCTGCACGAATGTATCACCTGTAATCCCTCTTGATGCTGTTAAGAGTTCATCCACTTCTCATCCGCCAGACATATTTGCTCCAGCACGGGCTAGCACCTTCGACCTTCTTTGTATTACGGCTGATGATGCCACTGTTGTTGGTTTTCTTGGTTTGGGTATGTGCATCAAATACAAAGGCTGCAACGAATTGTGGCATCAGCTGATTCATTAAGCATTGTGCGGTTTAGTGCCGTCTGATATTTTTCTTCCTCCATTGTCAGTGGCATCTGCAGTTCTTGGACAGGTCGAAGGCTTGGTCGTTTTATATGTAGAGATGTGGCTATATCGACACCCGTTTTTTCAATGGGTGAAATGGCTATTTCATGTGTCCACTTTGCGTCCACACTCTTTGTAATGGCGACGTTTGAGCATCGACTGTGCATGGCGTTTTACGGGAAGTAGACTTCGGCGTAATGAAAACTTGTATACCACTATCACCTTCATTAATGCTGTTAATAGTGTCAGTGTTATGACTGTCACATTCCGCAGATCGAAACGATCGTTTCTTCCCATGCGAACCCAGCTTCGCTGATCATCCTCCTTTACCTAGCTGCATGAAGTGAACACACGCGACACATTCTTCAACACTAGTATTTGGATCGAACATGGTCCAAATGTGTTGTGATGAGGTAATATCAGACGCCGCATTTCTCGCGTTGTCTCCTCGGACACAAGTGTTTTAGTCGAATCTATCCGTTTCATCTGACTATAGCAACTCCTACACATTGTTTTGGAATGCATCAAGTCTTTGTCTTCCTGGATATTAATTCCATAACACTTGTGGATTAAGTGTTCATAATTGATACAAGGAAATGACTTTTTATCCGTGTATTTCTTTTGTGATCTCTCGCCACATATTCTGCACAATGCATTTACTCTCAGTGCATGGAACACACTTGTGTGTACACAGACTGTATGCGTTTCATCAGACTCCATCATGAGCAAAAGTTAAATCAAAAGTACATTTACAAGGTTGACTGTTAGTGTTACACCATTTCCCAAGAAAGTAACCGTGTAACTAAGCCCTCTCTTTCCCCAATTCTGGGAGTGTACACCAAGTCGGATGTCTGGAACTTGTCTGTCGACATCTGTCAGTGACCTCATTAATCACCCTCCTGCTTCCGTCCCCCACAATGGAACCAAAATCTGGTAAGTGATACTTACTGTAGGCATTCTGACCCTTATGCATGCAAGTGTTTCGTTGGGAAAAGTGGCGTCTTTGTGTTATGGCTGTGGGAACTTTATCAATTTCACAACAAATTCTCGTTTTCGTACATCAACAAATTCTCGTTCTCTTTATTTTCACCATAACCTGCTACACAAGTGCAAGTCGTAATGTTGTCTTGTTTGGTATCAGTGTGTAGTTGAGAATTTCAACTTTTGAATGATGTTGCTTTCACAACAGTCACTTTAGGCAGATGTGTTATGAATACAAACCTGAATACAAACCTGTAGGTAGTTGTTATAGCGGCAGAGCGCCAGTCACGCCGTGTACCGCACAGTAGCGGGTGTGATATAAATAGAATGAGCGTGTGAGAGTGGAATTTGACCTTGCGGCAGCCTTATCTCTCTGGCAGCTGGAAGCGAACTAAGTGTCAGCTATGGTAAAGGCGTGAGACACCAAGTGGGGGGGGGCGCGCCGGAAAAGCGTATTCACCTCGGAGTGCAGGCCACGACAGGCTTGGAGCACAGCATCTCTCCACATCAGGTCACAGTTCGACGCAGCGGCCATGGCGTTGACAGAGGTGTGATACGCTGCCCGGTTCGCCGCCACCGCAAGGGTGAGGAGGTCACCGAACAGCGACGAGATGGACAGGTGCCAGGCATCCTCGACGCGACGGACGAATGCTTGTGTCACAAGCTCCAAAAATCCCGAGCATGCCAAGGCGTTGCGGATAAGGGATGCAGTCTTGTCCACGCCACGAGGATGCTACGCTGCGACAGCCCAGAGCTGCCTGCCTGTACTTGCGCCGGCGGATCCACTGCGGGTAGGGGACAGGAGAAAGCCTTGGCATGCCTAGCGTACCAGTCCTGGCGGAAGGCGATGTCAAGGCCCGAAGGCCACCTATGGTCGGAGAAGAAGTCAGCCTTGCGGGAGGTACCCTGCTGCAACTGCGCAGAGAATGCGTCCGCGAGGTCTCAGAAACCTGGGGGCTGGGGGAGCGACTTGAACCTTTTCACCTGTCGGGCGGCGTCAATGAAGGCGGAGGCCTTCCCCTTGGGCGGGCGGGATGGCAGGCAGGCCTCCGAGGGAAGACAGGCCACAATCAGACAAGCCGCTTCATCCAGGGACTGGAGAGTCTCCGCCCTCGGAGCCAGGAGGGCCGCCGGCGAGGACAGGCTGTCCGGGGGACGCGAGCGGGGAGAGGGAGATCGACTGTCCGCGCCGAGGAGAGACGAGATGGAGTCTTCTGGCAGCAGGCTCAGGGCCTCATCGTCGTCAGGGGGGGGGGGGGGGGGGGGGGGGGGGGGGGGGGAGAGTCGACCGGCGGGGAGGCCGGGAGCTGTTCCGGGAGGACCGCCAGGCGAGGAAAAGAAGACTGCTGACCTCGCTAGCATCGTCCAGAACGTCTAGGGCTGGGGGAATGGCGGGAATGACTCACCCGGGAGCTCCTCTGCTGATGGTGGGATGAAGCAGAGAGCAAGGCTCGCCAAAGGAAGCGACGGGACGAGGCGGTGCTGGTGCGCGCTGGGTGCCTGTCCCATGGGGAGCGACTGCGACGCAGTGGGCGAGTCTGTTGGGTCCGATCGGGTGACTTCCTCCCAGAGCGCCCCGAGGAGGAAGGTGACGGACGCCGGAGCCGGCGAGGAGAGGCGTGCCGAGACAAGCGAGAGGGTGGGCGAGGCCTGAAGGCGTGTGACATGACCAAGCGAGAGGAGCACGAGGAGGGCAGAGGGCTGCGTCGGCCGTCGCGCTGCACAACACGGTCCCTAGTATCCGAGGAGCGGGTGCGCAGGGAGCTCCTAGCGTCCTGCGGCTTATCAGGTCTGCCATCGGTCGGGGGACGGGGCGACAAAAGTCGCTGTGGGCCGGCCTCAATGAGGCGGGCACTCTGCCGGCTGGTCCCCGGGCGTGATGCGTCAGGGCCCAAGGTGTCAGTCACCGCCATGCGCAGTAATTGTAGGCCAGCCTCAATGAGGCGGGCGCGCTGCCGGCCGGTCTCCTCCGAGGAGCGGGTGGGCCAGGTCCAAGGGGGCACAGTGGGACCAGAGGTAGACGAAGGCCTGGGCCCTGCAGAGTAAGTACGGGCCTGACGTGTTGTCCTCTCCCAAAGGTCTGAGCGGGCGCGTCTGGTCTCTTCACCTGGCAAGGAGGGGGGCGCCAAGGTGGACGGGAAATCTCGGGCCGGCGGAGGGCGCTCGCGGCAGTAAAAGCTCCAGAGCTGCGACCAAAGTTCTTCCAGCCAGGCGGCGCAGGTGTCACAAGAGTGGTCAGAGGCGCAGCCGGAACAGGGGAGGCAGACCGCATGGATATCGCTCGGCCATTGGAAGTCGCCGCATTGCAGGCAGGTGCGAACTTGGCAACTGCAACACATATCAGACGCGAAAGGTGACCGGGCGTGGGCTCCCCGTGGCCCCGCCAAACGAGTTCACGCGTTCGATTAGAGATGTCATACGAGCAAACGAAAAGCACCATGGTCGGAGCCGCTGACTGGCCACCAAGCGCTGGTCGAGGGCATGAACCGAGGCCTTACATTGCCATGGTTGCGGGGACGGGGGGGGGGGGGGGGGGGGGGGGGGGGGGGGGAACCTGCCACAAGTCCCTCAGAAAGCACTGGGCAGGAAGGTAGAAGTCCCAGGAGGCACACAAAAATCCCAGTGGAAAAACACCCGCAACCACATAAATCCACAGCATGTAATCCAGCCAGAAACACATAATCCAAAGACGACCAGTCACACCGTACACAGTCGAAGGTCCTGTAGGCTTGAACACAATCGTTCACGATAAGCTAAGCAAATAGACTGGCGTGACACCACGTGGCACGTGACCGGATGGGGAGGCACGGGAGACTACTCAGGGACCCTGGTTACGGCCCCCTAGAGTTGCCTCCCTGGTTGTGTAGGAACACAACAGGTTCTTAGGCTGAAATTGGTAAGCTAGGCGTATCTTCCTAATAGTAGTGTCATTGGTAATGTTTTCGAGAAAACAATCATAATCTGTGCCCCTATTCCATACATTTTATGCCAAATCATACAAGCAAACTGGCCTGCATGCTCAAAGTTTCTTTCTAAAGCATGATTTCTGCAATTTTATAAAAAGCGAAAGGAAAATTTGATTAACTAGTAAGCGAAGGTCCTCAGGCCCATGATGGATGCAGTGGGCCTGCGCACAGCGGTACGCAGGCCCACTGTGGCCGTCGTAGGCCCGAAGATGTTTTGCTACTAGGTACCTGTCTGTTGAAGTAAAGGAATCCCTTGGGGCAGTTGACGTTGTGGAAGGGTGCAAAGCTGGTCACCAGGCCATCGATACCCATCGGATGGATCCGCAGCGAGCCCTTCGTCGTCATGAACAGCCAGTGTGGGTAAGGGCCGCAGACAAACACCTGCAGGAAATGTCACCTGTAGGGTCACTGTCATTACAATAGAACCTATTTTGAGCAACAACTTTTTTTGCAAGAAAAAAGTGGTCTTACAAGACAGATGCTCCCTCTTGACAAAGACAAGTCTTGATGGGCAAAAAGTGTCACTTGTCATCAAAGGCCATCATATAGGTGGCTACTCAAAACAGGTTCTGCTGCATAAATCAGATCAGCAAGAGGCATAGTGCCATATGAGCAGTTATAAGTGCTCACTAGGGTCTAGTCCTCATGCAAGTCAGGCGTTTTTTGCCACATGAATGCATGGGTGAAAATTGACAATTGTGAAAATGAGAGTCCATTGGACACCTATGTCCTGTAGGAGTGCTAAAATTAATTCAGCTGTTTCTTTGGGTTTTTTTTTCAACAATGTAAATATACAATTTATATTCTATAAGCACGGGCTGCATTCTCAAAATATGAATTTTTCTCTAAAATGTATTTTTTCGAAAAATACTTACCGACGGCATTACTACTAGGAATACTTCGCTTAGCTTAACAATTTTAGCCCAAAAAAACTCGTGTACCTGATGACAGGGGAGGCAACCACAAGGGGGTGTCATTACCAGGATACCCCGAGTGGCCTCCCCTGCCTCCCTATCCGGTGGAGCGCTTACCGTTTCCCCGACAGTCTCTGAGTCTTAGCTCAACTGCGGCAAGCAGGGAAGGCGGGAGGGACCTCTGAGTAATGCCGTCGGTAAGTATTTTTCGAGAAAATACATTTTAGAGAAAAATTCATTTATTTTCTCAAAATCATTACTACTAGGAAGAATGGCGAATAGGAGGAGGGTGCCGCAATATGGTACACCTGTCCCCTGCCCGAACGCTCTGCTCGTGAACTATTGAGGCCCATCCCTACGCGCCACTCCCAAAATTTTAGCTAGGCGTTACCCATGGCACCTGAGGCGCCGGGAGGGAGTGTTGTGTCCCCGAGATGACCCCCACTAGTGCCAGGTAGACCCGCTGGCCGGATAGGTCTGACAGGTCTCTGCGGGCGAAGGTAGACTCGGCCCGCTCACCTAAGGCCACCACAATATTCTGCCCTGTGCCAAGCTGGTAAGGCATTGCTAGTAGCCCCTGCTTGACTTGTGAGCTCGGACACGCAACGTCTGGGCCCCCCCCCTGGGGGTATGCCAAACGAACGACCCAGCAAGCTAAGGACCATTTGCGCCGAGGTGTTTCATCTGCCTGGAGTCAAGGGCAGGAATAGGCGTGTGTCTTTGTCTTAGTGGCATCGGTAGTCTTGCACCTGCCACTATAAGGCGCCCTGACCGCGTCGTGTAGGCAGAACTCCCGGGACTGGTCCGTATCCCTGAACTGACAGACGGTAGGACTTGCGGTGCGGACACTGGAAGGAGGTTCCTAGCCCAAGTCCAGCCGGTGGAGTGCTGCCCTAGTCATCAGCCCTGATCTGGAGACCAGAGGGACGCCCCGAGAAGGCGCAATCTTGCTAACTGTGAAGCCGAAGCGATGGCGAACAGTCAGCAGTTCTTCCTGTTAGGTCTCCCAGCATCGCCAGCGGTAGCCGGCCGTCTTGCCGATGACAGTGCTTGATCCGATCCGAGAGGTCTGTACCGGCGCTGGTCCATGCTAGGTGTCAATAAGTGTCTGCCACCCGGTAATTCGAATGATGCTGAGGGGTCCGATTCTGCTTGGGAACCCCTAGACGAACTCGGCCAAATGGGGGTAGGCCGGTCTGTGGGGAGAGTTGCTCCGCTGCACATCAGGCCTGTAGTACTCTCCACTCTCCCTCGTATCCGTACTGTCAGAGACTCCTTGAGTCGCTGCAAACGCATCCACTGTCGCATCCAAGAAGCCTCTTGGTGTGAGTGCTGCCTGTCCATCTCCCAGCGTGCCGCGCCAACCGCTCTGTGTCTGTACAAACAGTTGCTGCCAGGGTTGCGATCGTCTCAGACGCAGAGCTGAGGCAGGGGTTCGCCGCGCGTCTCCAAAGGACTGTGATCCAGCAAAACGGTCATCAAAGTCCTAATCACCATGCCAACCCTGAGCTTGTGGAGCCCCTAGGTACCCGTCTTGTGTGAGGGAACGCGCTGCCGCATCTTAACCCATATCAGCCTGAGGCTAACAGCTTCAATTTGTGCCCTGCCATACACAGGTTATACTATAGAAAAAAATAAAAATACAGCCCAAAGGCTTTACTTGAAGGCTAGGCCGGATCAGCGTGAAGCCTAGCGGCGCCAAGCCACTGTGGCGTTACCCTTTAACTATTCTTATTCGAACGTATGTCACCCTCTGGTGAACAAGATAAGGGTTAAGATGACTTCCACCATACCTGTTGTTCCCAGGCGGTTATCCAACTAAGGATTAACCGCCCCCAAACGGCTTAACTTTGGTGAACAGACCAACCGGGGAATTCACATGCAATGGTGGTTGGCTATGCAAGGAGTCCGTTCCTCTAAGGAGCCCATCCACGGCCCAGGCTTGTGGATCCAGTCTGGAGGCGACAGAGGAAGCAGCTTCCTGTTCCACTACAGGAGGACCGGCCTATCATCGGAGTCTCCTCACACGCATAGAGTAGTTGGAAGGCAGCCGGGTGTAGTAACACTCTTTGCGCTGCTGCTGACCCTGCCACAAGGGGAATCCGCGCGTACGTTGAGCTAACCTCCGAAGCGCCGTGTCCGATGAGTGCTGTCCCGATCTCTGCACCACCAGCAGAAGTGCTACACGAAGAAACCCTGACCTTCTAGTAGCCGGCGTGCACTCGTACCTTCCGTAGCGTCAGCCATAGTTTCCATCTGACGAACACCAGCTGCACCGCCATCACCTCCAGCCAGCGGATGTATCTGCCTGCGTGTTCACTTGTTGCTATCCCGCTGTTAACGTCAGGCACTCCCTGCCTAGGCGTCGAATCTGGGTGCTGGTCCCACATCGGACTTGCCTCTGATGCCTAGGAATCTGCATCGGCAGCGTTGCGTCAGCCAGGAGCCCGGGTCCTCCCACGCTTCGCCATCTGGTTCCAGAGGGTCGACCGTCCAAGTAGTTGCAAGCGCAGGGCCGAAGTTACTAGTAAGCGCCAAAGCCGACACTAGACGTCACCTAGTCTCCGGGTCTGGGATCCGTAAGAACCTACTGTAGCCTGTCGGGCGTCAGGGTCTCAGCCCACCTCCGTGGTCTTCTTCTAGGCAGGGCTCCCACATCACCAAGTAGCGCTGTAGCCAAAGCTTTCATCTCACCACCGCTGACTGAAGCGAGTGGAGACAATCCTGCCAAGGTGGCAAGGGATCCTGCGCTGTCACCTTATCGTCTGTGAAGTCGGTCCCACAAAAGAATGTCCTCGCGCGGAGCCTTCCCCCGCTGTGTTATCCCAAAAGACGGGTGAGTGTGGAACCTGTCACAACAGTGCGTCCCTTCATATCCCGTCGCCGCCGGCGATCTCCGCCAAGGAGTAGGCTGCAGGGTGGTATGCCATCCTAAGGCTGTCACTAGCTCCATGCGTGTCCCGCTCCGACGAACCGAAGCTGAAAGGTCCCAGGTGTTCTCCAGACACTTGTTAACGGAAGGCATCACCCTCTTGAGGAATCCCGCGTCATCTAGGGGGAAGCGAATCCCGGGAACAGTCGCGTCCGAGTCTGTAGTCTGTGGGGAGCCGCCGCCAGCATCCGTGCCTCCTTATCAACTGCTAGCATGGCACCGCCTGGAAGAGACTACACATCAATGCCGGCAGAAGTAGATGCTCATCCTCTCTGGGTCATCAGGAGTCTCAGAAGAACCTCTGTTGTCTGCCGCCATCTTGTCGAGTGGTCGCCTAACGCTTCCGCTAGATCCCGAAGTCTGTGAGGGAGCGACGTGAAGCACTGGGCCACCCAATGTGTCGATCATCGTCGCAGCCTTCCACTCAGGGCGAAGCCGGCAGGAGGAATGACGCGACGGGCCGGGACGCTTCGTCCAAAGTAGGCGAATCTGCGATATGTTGGAGCGTGCCGACCGTCTGCTAGGCGTGTCCGTTGTCTACCCCCACTCCGAACCACGTCCTCCGGGTGTAGACTTAGCGCCTCCTCGACCTCCGGTTCTGTAGGCCACCACTGTCGAGCTGTCGGAGAGTACACGTAATCCTGACCCATGAGACGCTGCTCCCACCCAGAGAGAGCACGAACCACACTGCTTTCACTCCAGCCTGTTGAAGTGTTAGACGGCTTGATCCCTCATCCACGTACGAGTATATCCTGACTTTTGAGCCGCTGCTTCCACTCGGAGAGAATGCGAGGCACACTGTTTCCATCTCCAACCTGTTGATGTGTTTGTCCGCTTGATCCTTCGTCGAGGATCCTGACTCGTGAGACGCTGCTTCCCATGGAGAGAGCGCGAGCCGCCCTGCTTTAATCTACACCCTGTTGAGGTGTTTGATAGCTTGATCCCTCGTCCAACAGCGAGGATATCTGGACCTGTGCGCTGCTGCTTCCACTCAGAGAGAATGAGAAGCACACTGCTTCCATTTCCAGCCTGTTGCTGTGTTTGTCCGCTTGATCCCTCGTCCAAAACGAGGATCCTGACCCGTGAGATGCTGCTCCCACTCGAATGAGAGCGGGACACACTGTGTTGATGCGTTAACGCTCGTTCCATAATCCAACAGGCTGAGGTCGAGTGTCGAAAGTGAGGGCGATTCCGTCCTGCCGCTGCCATCTCCATGATCCCGGTGCCGGTGTCAAGGCTGTCGTTTCCCCGAGGAAAATCAGCCCTTGAAGCTCTGGTTGGAAGAACGGCCGCTCTTGCCGGGCGCCTCTAATGCTCGGTGTCACTGAGAGATCCCACGCTGCGCCGTACCCGAGCTTGTCCGCTGGTCGGTCCTAATGTGGAGTGTGGATGGGTGGTTGGCACCACCTCTCGTCGGCTGCCAACCGAGTTAGTTCCTCCCAATAAGGCTTCGGACATGGGGGATCTGCCCTGCGAGTTAGTTCTCGTCTGTGGCTCCACTCTTCCGACTCGGGGCCCTGAAGCCTGTGTCATTCTCCATGCTCCTACAGCGTGGGGGAGGTGTCCTGGTGGTTCAAACACGATGGGGAAGCACCTCCCGTCGTCTGACTCTAATGACCGAATGTCCGTCCTCCTATGGACAGCTTCAGTCTCCAAAACATTTCTCAGTCCAACACGATGGGGAAGTACGTCCCGACAGTCGGTTCCAAAGCGTGCTTGTCTGAGACTCATGTCTCATCTTCCACCTTTACTGCGGGGGAACCGCGCTCCATATGCTGACACAGCCTAGGGGCGAACACCATCACTGGCGTTTGAGCATGTCCCAGGCCTCTACGAGGTGGGGTGGAGTTCTTCCGTGCGTTCTGTGTCTCACATGACTGAATTTCTTGCCCTCCGTTTAATGGAAGAAGCCTGAGCTCCATGCAGACCCATACCTGGGGGACGAATCCCATAGTGAGCGTCCTTGCATATCCGGGGCCTCTACTAGGCGGGGTGGAGCTCTTGTGTGCGTTCTGTGGCTATCTTTTCCTGTCCCTCCCTGAGAGGTGCATTGTAGACGCGGCCCGGTGACGGCGCTGGTCCGGCCTAAGGCTGGCGAGGCACTTGCCTCTCAGTGGGGAGGGGGTCCCCCGCTTGGGCTCTCTCTCTCTGTCTCTCACCTGGGGGGTGATAATCTGGCCCAACATCTTTATTGCGGGGGGACCAAGCTTCCATATGCCGACACGTCCCTAGGGACGAACCCCATCGCTGGCAGTCGAGCATGTCCCAGGGCCTCTACGAGGCAGGGGGAACTCTTGGTGCCGGGTCCGAATGGGGGGCAAGCCCAGATCCTTTGCTGCTGCTAGGCTCATTCATCCGCTCAAGGTGGGGCAGCGCTGCCCGGGGCACCGACCAGTATGATTCTGCCTTTCCCTTCATTGTCTTCAATGCTGCTTGTTCGTCAGCTGTGTGCAAGGCGCCGGTTTATCCCTCCGGTAAAACACCCCAAGCTGCGAGCATCTCTCTTCCTCCCACGTCACACACTGTCGCCTGTCTGATCGGAGGAGCAGCACGAGCATGGTAGGCAGACATCATGGCCGTCCTAGCACTGTAACAAAGGACAGAAGAAGACCGGCAAGAAGTGGGGAGCCTCCGCAGAGGGACAGCGCTCCCGGTCGGCTTGCATACATCACCACCCAGTCGCCGCCGCCGACCGGTTGAAACCGGTTAGAGGCAGTAACCGCTACTTTACCTTATCATGACTCAAACCGATAATCCCAATGAAACACCCAACACCACATAATCCACAGAACACATAGGTAATCCAAGCACAACACAATGCACATAAATCCAAGTGTCCACGGTACACAACGGTAATCCACCTAACAGCCACAACCGGAGCACAATATGCTCACGGCCTGTCCTGGTTGAGCTAAGCGAAGAGACTGTCGGGGAAACGGTGAGCGCGCCACCGGATAGGGAGGCAGGGGAGGCCACTCGGGGTATCCTGGTAATGACACCCCCTTGTGGTTGCCTCCCCTGTCGTCAGGTACACGAGTTTTTTTGGGCTAAAATTGTTAAGCTAAGCGAAGTATTCCTAGTAGTAATGCCGTCGGTAATGATTTTGAGAAAATAAACAGAAATTTCCATGCGGTAAATGTTCAACCCATTTAACCCTTTCATTACTGAATTTTCTGGTTCGTGAATACCACTGAGTGCTGCTTTTATAAAGTTCTGTATTACCACTGCATACTGAGTTTAGAGACTAGAAAAATACCAAAATATAGTAGTGTACGGGAAAGACTGACAGCGGAGTACCCATCCACCGCAGATACCCATAACCCTATATTGCTGTGACGGGCTTTGGAAGGGCTACACATTGACGTCATGTGTGTCGTGTGGTTGCTTTGGTGACACACAGGTGCAAATATGTCACAAAATGACAGTACATTAACAACACACACCTATGAAGCAAGCAAACATGCATGAAAACGGGTCCAAAAGTGTTTGCATGCTCTTACCATGATAATGATGTGTTGGAAACTCATAATTCAAACTTGTGACTGTGTCATTGTCTGTTTATTGCTGTCACATAGCAGTGTCCGCAATGCACACACAGGTGTCAAAAATAAAAATAAATAACTGTAAAAGATCCACTACTAAATACACCTCGATTGTCTGCTTACGCATACACTATGTACAGTTACTGGGAGTCTGAAGATGAAATTACTACACTGTTATACACTGTCATATACTGTCACACACTGTCACCCTGTATTTACAGTTGTACCTGTGTGTGGTACCAAAAAAACAGTTGTTGGCATTACAAACAAAGGTACATGTCACATTTCCGGCACATAATATCAGATTTGCGCCTCTTGTATGGGTTGTTTGCATAGCTAACCACTGGGTTTGCATCGGCAATAGTAGCGGGTGTGTCGCTTGTAGCATAGATGGTCACGGCTCTCCCTTTTGACAGGTAAGTGGTCAACTCGGTCAAGGCGAGTCTCGTTCAGTGTTGGCTGGCGGCAGAGCAGGAATGGCTCTCTGCTACATTTGCGTGTGTGTACGTTGTGATCGTTTCGAACACACTCTCAGAGTCTCTTGGCTTGACTTCGCGAACGAAGATTCTATAGGGCTTGCCCACGTCGTCTGCAGGCATTTTCGTGGCTGCGGAGGCCAATCCGGGACAGGCAGGTTCGACCGCAGTGGCTGCAGGGGAAGGTCTGGTCAGGATTCTGAGTTACGACAACTCTGTTTTTTCTTCTGAGCCGCTTGTCCTTAAGGTTAGCTCTGCGAGAGTCCTCAAAGGAGACGGCTGCCTTGTGAATGGTGGAGCACCAGGTGTCACGGTCCGCAGCAAGCGAAGACCACTGGCGGTGGTCGATTTGGCAGGCACTAAGTGACTTCTTGAGACCGTCTTTGTATCTCTTCTTTGGTGCCCCTCTGTCTCGGTGTCCAGTGGCGAGCTCGCCGAACAGTGATCTTGGGTAGGCGATGATCCTCCATCCTGGAGACGTGCCCCACCCAGCAAAGCTGTGTCCGCAGCAGCAAAGCCTCGATGCTCACAGTTTCCGCCTGTTCAAGGACCTCGACGTTGGTGACATAGTCACTCCAGTGAATGCCCAGGATAGTACGCAGGCAGCGCTGGTGAAAGCGTTCGAGGAGTCGTAGTTGGCTGCGGTAGAGGGCCCAGGACTCGGAACCGTACAGCAGGGTGGTGAGGACCACAGCTCTGTACACGCTGATCTTGGTGCCTTTTTTCAGCTGTTGATTGTGCCACACCCGCTTGAATAGTCGCCCGAAAGCACTGTTCGCTTTTGCCAACCTGTTGTCGAGCTCCTTGTCCAGCTTGGCGTCTGACGTGATGATGCAGCCAAGGTAGGTAAACTGGTGTACAGACTTCAGTTCGGACTCGCCGATGGTGATGTGGGGAGGGCGATGCTCTTCCTTGGGTGCCGGCTGATGAAGGACCTATGTCTTTTTCAGACTGACCTCAAGTCCAAAGAGCTGGGCAGCATCTGCGAAGCAGGACGTAATGCGCTGCAAGGCTCTCTCTGTGTGTGCAACGAGGGCAGCGTCATCAGCAAAGAGCAGCTCACGAATCAGTTGGTCTAGGGTTTTCGTGTGGGCCTGCAGTCGTCTGAGGTTGAACAGGCTGCCATCGAGACGATACCTGATGTACACTGCGTCGTCATCGTCGAGGTCCACTGTGGCCTGCTTCAACATCATGCTGAAGAAGATGGTGAAGAGGGTCGGTGCCAGCACGCAGCCTTGCTTCACGCCGTTACTTACTTACTTACTTACGCCCATCACCCCCCCCCCCCCTGGGGCATAGGCCGCCGACAAGGTCCCTCCAGCCGTCTCTGTCCTGGGCGAGTCTCTCCAGCTGTCCCCAGGTGTGGCCCATCTTCTTGGCATCTGTCTCCAGGTCACGTCGCCAGGTGTTTCGTGGCCGACCTCTCTTCCTTTTTCCCTGTGGGTTCCATCTTAGGGCTTGCTTTGTGGTGTTGGTTGCTGGCTTGCGTAGTGTGTGACCTATCCATCTCCAGCGGCGTTGTTGAAGCTCCACTTCTGCAGGCTTCTGCTTTGTCCGCTGCCACAATTCCTCGTTGCTGATTTTGTCCGGCCAGCGTATCCCGAGGAGCCTTCTCAGACTGTTGTTGATGAACGTCTGTATTTTCTTGGTGGTCAACACTGTGGTCCTCCAGGTCTCTGCTCCATAGAGGAGTACTGGTTTCACATTGGTGTTGAACAGTCAGATCTTGGTGTTGACTGACAGATCTCTTGAAGTCCAGACGTTCTTTAGCTGGAGAAATGCTGCCCTGGCCTTGCCTATCCTGGTCTTCACATCAGCATCCGTCCCCCCCTTCTTGTCGACTATGCTGCCGAGGTAGGTGAAGCTCTCCACCTCTTCTAGCGCCTCGCCTTCCAGTGTGATGGGCGTTCCACTGGCAGCGTTGACTTTCAGCACCTTGCTCTTTCCACGGTGGATGTTCAGGCCTAGCCTTGCGGAGTTCACTGCCACTGCGTTTGTCTTTTCTTGCATCTGTTGTTGGGTGTGCGAGAGCAGGGCTAGGTCATCTGCAAAGTCCAGGTCGTCCAGTTGGGTCCAAAGTGTCCATTGGATGCCATTTCGCTTCTGTGCTGTGGATGTCGTCATGACCCAGTCGATGGCCAGAAGGAACAGGAACGGTGACAGCAAACACCCCTGTCTCACCCCTGTCCGGACTTGGAAGGCGTGGGTGAGCTGGTTTCCACAGATCACTCTGCAGGTCAGTCCCTCGTAGGAGTTCCTGATGATGTTGGTGAGCTTTTCAGGTACTCCATAGTGTCTCAGCAACTTCCACAAGGTGGCTCTGTTGACGCTGTCGAAGGCCTTCTCGTAATCAAGGAAGTTGATGTAGAGGGACGAGTTCCACTCTAGCGACTGTTCCAGGATGATTCGCAGCGTGGCGATCTGGTCAGTGCATGATCGGTCCTTGCGAAAGCCCGCCTGTTGATCTCGAAGTTGGGGGTCCACTGTGTCCTTCATCCTGTTGAGTAGGATCCTGCTGAAGACCTTGCCTGGGACAGACAGTAGGGTGATTCCTCTATAGTTGGCACAGTTGCTGAGGTCTCCATTTTTTGGCAGCTTGACCAGGTAACCCTCCTTCCACTCTGCTGGCACTTGTTCTCTCTGCCAGATTTTCCTGAAGAGGGGGTGGAGCATCTCGATTGTGGTTTCAGTATCCGCCTTTAGCGCTTCTGCCGGTATACTGTCGGGTCCGGCTGCCTTGCCCGACTTGAGCTTCACGCCGTTGCGAATGGGGAATGGTTCTGAGAGGTCACTGTTTAGTCTGACCTGGCCTTGCTGGTCCTCGTGGAGCTGGACGATCATGTTGAGGAACTTTGGGGGACAGCCTAGTCGCTCCAGGATCTGCCACATACCTTGCCTGCTCACAGTGTCAAACGCTTTTGTTAAGTCGACAAATGTTACGTACAGCCCTTTGTTCTGCTCGCGGCACTTCTCCTGAAGCTGTCTCAGCACAAAGACCATGTCGGTGGTACTCCTGTTGGCTCTGAAGCCACACTGGCCCTCTGGGAGGTGGTCTTCAGCGATGGCAGGTACCAGCCGATTCAGGAGCAACCTTGCGAGAATTTTCCCGGCAATGGACAGCAGGGTAATTCCACGATAATTAGAGCAGGCAGACTTCTCTCCTTTGTTCTTGTACAGGGTGATGATGACTGCATCACGGAGGTCCTTTGGTAGTGTTCCTTTTTCCCAGCAGCAGAGAAAGAGGTCGTGGAGCTTGTTGTGCAGTGCTGGGCCTCCATGTTTCCAGATCTCTGGCGGGATTCCGTCAATGCCTGCTGCTTTGCCACTCTTGAGCTGGTGGATGGCTGTGAGGGTCTCTTCGGCGGTGGGCGGTTCGTCCAATTCAACCTTTAGTGGAAGGTGTGGGATTTGGAGGATGACTGTTTCTTGAACAGTGCGCTCAGCGCCGAAGAGGTCCTGAAAGTATTCCGACCAGCGGTTCAAGATGGAGGTATTATCTGTGAGGAGTGCCTGTCCATCAGCGCTTCGCAGGGGACTTTGTACCAGGTGCCTAGGGCCATACACTGCTTTCAGTGCTTCGTAGAAGCCCCTGTAGTCACCGTTGACAGCGCAGAGCTAGGTCCTCTGTGCCAGTCTGGACCACCACTCGTTCTGGAGCTCTCTAAGCTTGCGTTGGAGACTGCTGCAGATGAGGCGGAAGGCAGACTTCTTCACAGGACAGGTAACCAGGTATACCAGGTAACGGCTTGTAAACAACACATTCAATGCTAAAAAGTCAGGCACACGCACTACAAGCGAACCTTGGCTGGGCTGATCTCGCCGTCTATAATGTTCTAGAAGTAAATCTCGCGACGGCTGAAGTCGACATACGTAGGCAAAGTTACCCCAGTAGCAAAACGGTTTCAACTTGAGGCGGAGCCTGAGTTTGCAGCGAACAAGGGTGGCACTCTGCGCTGGGCATCACTCTGGTGAGGAGGACGTCATTGCGGTCCCTCTGACGCACTAGGACATAGTCGATAAGGTGCCAGTGCTTGGAGCGAGGATGCATCCAGGTGGTCTTTCGACTGTCTTTTTGCTGGAAAGTAGTGTTGGTGATGACCAGTTGCTGCTCTGCACAGAGCTCCAACAGTAGGCGACCATTGTCATTGCAGTTCCCAACGCCATGCTTGCCGAGGACTCCTTTCCAGGCTTCAGAGTCTTGGCCCACTCTGGCATTGAAGTCGCCAAGGATGATGACTTTGTCGTCTGCAGGGGTGCTCTGCAGGAGGCTGCGCAGGTCAGAGTAGAACTTGTCTTTTTCTGCAGGCTCTGCCAGGAGGGTTGGGGAGTACACACTGAGAAGGGTGACGTATTGCTGGTGTCTCAGTGGGAGGCACATGGACATGATGCGGTCGGAGTGACCCGTTGGTAGGTTTTCCAACTTAGTCGCAATGGGGGTCTTCACCATGAAGCCCACGCCTGAGAGCCGTCTTTCTGATGCAGGCCTGCCTGACCAGTAGAGGGTGTAGCCAGCGCCAAGTTCTTGGAGGCTGCCTTCCTCCGGGAGGCGTACTTCGCTGAGCGCGGCGATGTCGATGTTTAACCTCCGCAATTCATGGGCAATGAGGGCGGAGCGACGTTCAGGGCGTCCGCTGTCTGCTGTGTCGAGCATGGTTCGGATGTTCCAGCATGCTACGTTGAGTCCGGTCGTGGTCGTCATGAGAGTGGATCCATTGTTTTTTCTTGTTTTCTGACCGCATGAGAAGATGCCCGTTGACCGCGGCTAGCCAACTGGGGTTACGAGGGGATGAGCTTTGGTTAGGCCACCTTTTCTAGGCCCCTCTCCGTGTGGAGCAAGCAGTGCTGTCCCTAGAGAAGGCTGCTTGGTCGTTCAGGGTGTGCCGAGTGACGTTGTCATCCCCAGGTCAACATCAGGCGACCAATATCCTGAACCGCCTGCATGCAGGTTTGAGACTGCGGCTTCCAGTGACATCTTTCACCTGCCGTTTTGCCCCTTGCCCATCGCTACAGGACTTGGAAAGTTCAGTGTCATAGTCCGTGGGCGTTTCCTAAAGCCTGCGCGGTGGAGCTTTTTGGTGGAGTGCAGTGTGCGCAGTACTGGCCCCACCCTTTAAACCCTTGGTTCGTTTGCCATGGCCTAGCAAGCTGGGACGGTGGCGTCGAGGTCCTCGGGTCGTAGGTTTTATATCAGGCTGTCCTTGTCTTAGTCTCTGGCTCAAAAGCCTTCCCCGGAGACACGGGGGCTTTGATGTCAGGGGTTTCCTCCCTTAGCCTTTCCGCAGCCAAGCGGCCAGGCCTGCAAGGCAGCAGGGGACTCGTGGGGGCCGGGGTCGTCTATGTCCCGTGCAGATGTGAACATCTGCCCACTGCCCAGACGGTGACACTTACCAGAGGAGAAAAATCCAACGCCGGAACCCGGTATCGAACCTCGCACCTTTGGCATTGGAGGCAGACGCCTTAACCACTGCGCCACTTCCCCGTTAAATTTCTTCACTGTAACGCACGCAGACTCGCCCACAGTCGCACGTACAGACTCTCACGCAACAGACGCATACACCGCCACTGACTCAGACGGGCGCATTCATGCGGTAAAACTCAACACACGGGCTCCCTTTCTAAAGTAACTTTATACAATATAAAAGAAATTTAACGCTTAAATGCTTATCAAACTATACACCCTTCCCCACCACCAGCATCCACATCACATACACATCACACACTATATCCTTGCCAGGCTAGGTATTAGTTTCTCACTGTCTCCAACCTGTTTGATGTTATCGCCTGGTTACGTTGGTCCTTCTCACGTCTAGGCGTGCAAGTCCTCTGTTGTACGCTCTTTCCTGTCGTCCTGTCTCTTTATCACGGACGTCCTCGTACTCGTACCGTAGCGCAGTTCTCGCTTTGACTCGGGTATCTCGGTCCCGATCGCTTCACTCCCTGAGTGAAGAGCTGGAGAGGTGATGACCTCACGTTAGGTCTGGTGACTGACGTCTCGGCATCCGTCACTCCCTCTTTACAAGCACTCTGAATTCTAGGTTTCAGAGTCTTGGAATACGGGCTAGGTATCTCAAACACATCCGTTTCATACAACAAGAAAGCCCGTACTAACGTGTTCACTGCTCTGCCAGACAGCTTCCGCCTAGAACTCACTATAACAGAACTCACTAAAACTCCCGTGTTAACCATGTCTTAAAGATTTCACGTAGGCAACGGGCCTCACGGACTATCGGCACAAAACAACCCGTTAACAAAAACCGTACCGTATTTAACCTAATGTGTGAACACTATGCATGAGCATAGAGTTTCATCACACCCACTTTCGTCAGCATCGCGACCACTATCGTTGATGTCGTTAGTATCTTGTCGCACAATATCGGCCCTTTTCTCCTCTGTCAACTGAACTAAATCCAGTCTCCAAAATCACCTCTATCCCAAAACTCATCATCACTAAATTCGTCGCTGTCACGGTCACCTTTTCCTCTTCGTCATTTTTGCAAGCACAACCAAAGTTCTGGAATGAATTTTTGACATAAACTCCGCATCCTGTTTCCCAGGCCCCGAGCCGGCTATAACATAAACACTCCGCACCTCGCGGTACCATTCCAGGGCTGTCAAGGTCGCCGCTAATCCGGTAGCCACTCGCAGCAGGTAGCGCGGATTTTGAACGCGGCTAGCGCAAACCGCTTTAGCGGGCAGCCGTACGTGGGGGAGTAGAAGCTGCGGCCCCGCTATACCGGGCAGCCATAAGCAGAGGAGGCGTTTCCCATGCCCGCTATAGCGGGCGGCAGTAATGAAAGGGTTAACACCAAAGCCGCATTTCCCAAATCTTAGAGTTATCACTCAGCAACCATATACCAGTTCCATGAAATGGGTCAACCATGATAATTCAAGAGTAGTGCCAGATTAGCTTGGCGCCTGATGGCCCCAAGCTAATCTGGCACTACCCTTAAATTATCGTGGTCAACCCATTTCCTGCTGTAGGGTGTTGGGGCTAAATGGGTCAACATAGGGGTCTATTTTTCCGTCTGCCAACTTCCATCTACAAGTGAATGCACTATGCTACATACCCCTGAATATCCAGAAACATCTGTGAAACAGCGGAGCCTCTGTATGTTCTCCAGCGGAGCTTTGTCGTCCTCCGCCCCCTCCTCGCCTTTCTTGCGCTGGCGCCCACGTGCTCGCTCCTTCAGGATCAGGCCATGGTCGTATTTCTTGAATCGCACCTTCAGGCGTTTGTCAGCTGGGTTAACATCTGCGGACTGGTAGGGGAAGGCCTCGTAGATCAGCAGTTCCTCGTCCACCCACGCCTGTTGTGAAAACAAAAAAAAATACAGCTCAGACTCGATATATCGCAAATCGTTATATCATGATCCGGAATATATCGCGGGGGGTATCTTGGATCCTGCAAAAAAATCGGACAGCGGTGACCCACGAAATGATCTGTCAACAGCCTTGGCTCTATCAGGCTCCAAGGGCTGCTGCACACATGCGTGACGCGACAGCTGGAACACTGAACACCAACAAACCTTCCCCAAATGAAGAACGCATGCATACATGTATGTATATAAAGAGGGTAGGAGACAGAATCAGTTTATAGTGAGGTTCTAGGCTTCTGGCACATGGCACATATCTCCCCACTTGATTGGCTGCTGGGCGCATGAGAACAGCTTGACAAAGACCACATGACCTCCTCCTAGATATGACTACACACGTAAATGCGTGTCACGTAACGGATGTGACATGTTGTTTTATTTTTTCGCCAAGTCGTTTTTTTTGTTAATAAATGTAGGTCGCCGACTTCTGTAAATAGCCTTAGTTTAGGGAAGTTAATAAATGTAGTGTGAGCGTAATCGTAAAGCCCGTGCAGCAAGCTTAACAGTGAGCGAGTACAGCGGTTGCACGCTTTCGTCAAGTAGCTTTAACCGAACAGTGTTCAGAAGTAAAGTTAACCTGCGAGGTAGCAGTAGGATATTACAGTCAGTCAGCGGAGTTAGCCAGTGAAGTGAGAGTCTGGGTTAGGGTGCGGCCTCGTTTGGAGCCCTTGACAAGCTGTGTGAGGGTTGTTTTACCCTCCCTGCAAGACCACGGCCAGTGTTCCTGGGTGTGGGTGTCCCGAGAGACTAGCGACCACGGCTGCTGCTCAGCAGAAGACCCCTCCGGTTCGTCTTCGTCTTGTTTGTCTCGTCCTGCCGGAGGACTCACCAGTGACAGGTAGATGTTCATGCCATTTTCCTCAGTTAGCTGCTGTGCTCTCGGGTGGTTGAATGTGTACGTAGGTTCGGAAGTGTATGTTCGTCTAGTTTTTTAGTGATGTTTTAATCAAGTCTTTAACCATGTTTTTTAGGTTGGGTTGTAATGTGGTGGGTGTCGGATTTAGTTTATGTTCGGCTGTCGCCGAGTGAGTATATTTAAAGGGCCATGTTGTAATGAATTAAAGTGGGTATCCTTTCAAATATATTTGTATTAGGTCCTAGATGTAATGTAATAAGATTGTCACGTGGGGTGGTTGCTGGTGATTATTTCATATCGTTGTATGTACATGTGGATATTTTGATAATGTTGGTTTTAGCAGTGGCAATGTTATTATACAAAAGCGGTTGTGCTAGCTTAATGTTAGTGTAATGGAGTAGTGCAGACCTAGTGAATGTTGAATGTACATAGGAAGCTTTCATATCCATGATTGTATATTTAATATGGCCAAGGCGGGTATTAGGGTGAGACGAGACACAACTCACGTGGTTTGCGAGTAGGTGCGTGTCAAATAGGCCAGAATTAACTGTGTTGGCACTTTGACTGACAATGCGCCCTTTTCCAGTGCACTGGCTTCGAAGATTTCGTCGTTCTTCGATCTCTTCATCATCCACGACCAACGGTGACGCATCATCGGGAGTCGGAACGCCTTCGCTAGCCGGTCCTGTTGGACAAGTACGTTGGGCTACAGCGGGTTGATTCTACGTTCTGCGCGTCGGTCACAGGCGTGCGTGGGCAAGCGCGGCTACGGTGCTCTGTGGTGTAGGGGTAGTACTCTTACGTTCGAGCCACCCTGTCTAGTGTGGGACAGAGGACACGGTACAGAGACAAAGTTACCCGCCTTGTATAGCCGTTGGCCATATTAGTCATTTTCACTTGTATAGCCATATTAGTCATTATCACCTATTAGTCATTTTTACTTGTTAGTCATTTTTTATATGTTAATCTTTTTTATGTGTAAATACGTTATGAGTGCATGTGTGGGTATGTGTGAGGGTGTGGGGCGTTAGTGGGTTGGGGTGGGGGTTAGAGTAAGAGTGGGTAATAAAGGATTTGTTTGTTGTTTATCACTGGCGTTGTGTTATTTATTTAGAGTGGGTGGGTTTCTCGAGTGTCAGCACTCATATTGTCCACGGCGCCCTGACTCCGTCAGGCGTGTCGTGACATATTTATAGGAAACACTGATTCGATGCACATCAAGGTCTATACTTTTCACAGGTGTCAAGTTTCGCCACACTTGGCAGCTACGAAGAACACAAGCAATGACAGGAAGACCTTAGGCACAGCTTCGAGGGATAATGAATGTCTATGCTTGCTGCAGAGTTAGACAGTTTACTGTTGAAGTTAAAGAGAGTTATGTTACCCTACAGTTGCTCCTCACCAGTCATCTTAATCAGATTTTCTCACTGTGCGTGATGAATTCAAACAAAACACACTAGCGAGGTGATCAACCTATTCATTGAAGAATAAAGGCTACCAAACTAACTTGTCGCAGAAATTGTCTAAATGTGTAAATGTATTTTATGTCTGAATGGAGAAGGAAATGTTCAGCAAAAATTGACCATTTCCGATCCTTCACAAAATGAAAAATTAATTTTTCTCTAAAATGTATTTTTTCGAAAAATACTTACCGATGCCATTACTACAATGGAACAACCTCTCGCTTACATAAGTTTAGACCCAAAAATTACATGTACCCTTAGGGCCAGGGGAGGCCACCTAAGGGTGCCGTGACCTAGTACCCCGGGTAGCCTACCTTCACATCCCATTCGGGTAACTGCCAGAGCAGCCAAGCCAGTTTTTTGTTTAGCTGACTAGCGGCGAGCGGGGGCAGGTGGGAGGGCCGTCCGAGTAGTGCCATCGGTAAGTATTTTTCGAAAAAATACATTTTAGAGAAAAATTCATTTGTTTCCTTAAAAAACATTACCGATTCCATTACTACAATGGAAGAATTGCTTAAAGGAGGCGGGTGCCGTGTAACCCAGTAACTGACCGAGCCAGCAAGACCCGCCCTCCCCGGCGCAAGCTCCCGGTAATTTTAACTAAAGGATTACCTACGGCACCAAGGTGCTGGGAGGGAGTGTTGCACCGCCACGATGTCCCCCACCAAGGCCAGGTTATCTCACTGGCCAGCCAGGTTTCTGAGGTAGAACCGGGCGAAGGTCGATTCAGTCTGCCAGCCTACGGCAGCCACAATGTCTCGGACAGCACAGTTGTGGTCGAAGGCGACGCTTGCAGCCATGGCTCCGACCTCGTGAGCCTTGATGTGTAGTCGCGTGGCAGCATCGGGGCAGAGGTCTTGGTAGGAGGAAACTATCACCCATCTTAGCCAGGAAGAGATCGTCTGGGCTGAGATGTCTTGGCTACCTGGGGACACACGGAGAAAGAGGTGGGTGCGTCCCCGGCGGAGCGGCTTGGTTCGGCGTAGAGACACGCGTAAGGCTCTCACCGGGTCCTGCTGTCTGACTTCCCTGTTGGGGCTGACCGTCTCCAGCGGTCGCACAGTGATCACCTGGGGGGCTGTCAACGGAGACTGAGTCTTGGCCAAGAAGGCCGGGTCCGTCAGTAGCTGCACGGAGCCATCCGACCTGAACTGCAAGCAGGCGGGGCGCGCGGGGAGCGCGTGCAGTTCACTCACTCTGGAGGCCGTGGCAAGGGTGAGAAGAACGGGTCTTTCACGTCGCATCGGCCAGGCTTGCTAGGGGAAGCGGCTCAAAACGCTTAGAGTTCAGCCAGGTGAGTACCCAGGGTAGATCCCAGCGTGGGATCAGGGAGCGGAGGGCAGGTTGTTGTATCTGAAGTGGGCCATAAGGTCAGCGAGGTCTTTACACTTGCCGGGGTCCGCTCGGCCCAAGTGACGGTAAGTGTCCGCAATCATGGCGAGGTAGCCCCTGATGGTGATCGGTGCCAAGTGCTGTTCGGCGAAAAGCCAGAGGAGAACTCGGCCAGTTGGGTAGTGAGATCGGTAGGGGAGAGGTGACGGTGGTCGCACCAGGCTCCAAGTACTCTCCATTTTCCCTCCTAGACTCGCAGGGTCGAGGGTCTGCAGCCTGCAGCGATAGCTGCCACTGCCTCACTCAAGAAACCTCTAGCGGCGAGGGCGTGCCGCACAATCTCAAAGCGTGGAGAAGGAGTCGCTCGGGGCACGGATGGTAAAGCGCCTGGCATGGTTGCTTGAGCATCATGCGAGGGGTGGGTAGCCGCAGCGGGGGGCCCGTGGCGAGGTTTAGGAGGTCGGTGGTCCAAGACTTGGTCCAACAGAACGGCGCCACTAGCAACAGGATCGCGTTGCACCCCTTGAGTTTGAGGACCTTGGGGACCAGGGCGGTGGGTGGGTAGGCATACGCGCAGAGGCCGTCCCAGGGGATGGAGAGCGCATCGACCGCCCAGGCTAGGGTGTCCGGGATGGGCAAGTTGAAGAGGGGTAGCTGGCAGTTCCACCTCGTCGCAAAGAGGTCGATAAGCGGGGTCTCCCACGTGGCGCAGATCATCTGAAAGATGTTCGGATGAAGCGCCCCTTCAGTATGGAGGAGCTGAACGCGCCTCGAGAGGGAGTCCGCGAGGACATTCAGGTGGCCCGGGATATGTCTCGCTCAGAGAGAGATGCCGTGAACCTCGCACCAACGGAAGAGCTAGTAAGGAAGAATGCAGAGGGAAGGGGAGCGAGTCCCGCCCTGCTTCCGTATGTAGGACACTACAGTGGAGTTGTCGGAAGGACAAGCAGCTCCTGGCGTCCGAGAGTCGTTGCCCACACGAGTAGGGCTTGCCAACCGCCTGCAGCTCCAACCAGTTGATATGCTTGATCGCGAGGTCCGGTGGCCAGCTGCCGGAAGCTGCGGCAAACGTTGGCAGCAGGTGCGTGCCCTAGCCGGAGCGGCTGGCGTCGATGCAAAGGAACAACTTGGGGGGGGGGGGGGGGCGGAGTAAGGAGTGTTACTCCGGTCGCGAGCCAGACGGGGTCCACCCAGCAGAGGAGGTGCGGAAGGAGCAAGGGAAGTACCGGAACAGGAGCCTCGATGTCGCCAGTCGAGGGTCGCCAGTGAAGAGGCAGATGGAGCTGAAGCGGACGCGAGTAGGGACAGCCAAGGGGAAGGAGATCCGCTGCCGCACGCATCAGGCCCAGGCGCTGTAACCACACTCTGGTGGGGACTGCCTCCTCCTGAGAAACTAGACACGCCAGGTTTGCCAACTTCTGAAACCGCGGTTCCGGGAGGCTCACCCGGTTGAGGTTGATCAGGAACTCCCAGTCAAAGTGGACGAAGCGGCGGGATGGGGCGATGCCGACTTGCCCAAGTTGACTATGAAGCCGAGGCTGTCGAGGAGGGCCAGCCATGCGTCTCGGTCCGTCTCCAGGGCAGGCGCCGACTGGTTGTGCAGGAGCAGACCGTTGAGATAAATCAACGCCGGGCTCGATGAAATCTGCCTGGTCTTGGCGAAGACGCCGTCCATTAAGCGGGTAAAACCCCAGGGGCTGAGGTCGAGGTCGAAGGGGAGAGCGCGGAACCGGTAGACTACGCCATCAAAGGCGAAGCGCAGACAGCGTCTGGAAGCCGGATGCATGGGCACATGTAGGTAAGCGTCCGACAGATCCAGGCTGATGGCGCAGTCCATGGTTGAACTGCGGCGCAAAGGGCTCTGGCGGTCTCCATGTGGAAAGGTGGCGAGGAGATGAAAATGTTCAGTGCCAAGAGGTCGATGATCGGACGCCACTTACCTTCGCTGGTCCAGGGAGAGGTGACTGTAGAAGGCGGGAGTGTCGTGGCGTGATACTTACCTCTGTGGTGTCCTCCAGCCACAGGACGGAGACCTCTCTTTGAAGGGTGGCCGTCTGAGTCGGTCCGAAGGGGCAGAAGTCCACACGGGGCCGTGCCGCAGCGTTGAAGGCCAGAGGTCCTTGGTCGCGTCCGTCACCGCCTGCCAGGTAGGACGGAAAAGGAGCGGATCGCCGAAGGGGCCTGTCACAGCTGACACCGTAAGTCCTGCGGAAGATCGGGCAGACGGAAAGGACAGCATCCCAGGGGAGCTGGGCGCAAACGCGGCAGAGGCCATGGCAAGCCGCCCGGAGGCGGCGACGGCCAAGGTGAGGATGTCCCATAATGGTGGCGAGACCGACGAATGTCAGGCCATCTCCACTCGAGAAAAGACAGCTTGCGTGGCCCAGACGAGAAAACCAGCACAGGCGTTGCGGAAGAGGGTCGCTGTCCGAAGGGATGCAGAGGCGCGAAGTCCAACTGCCTGTAGCTGCGCCGGTGGGTCCCCCAACGGGAGGGCGAAGCGAAGCTCTGCGAGCACCCGACGTACCACGTCCGCTGCAGGATAGGCAACGAAGGAGTCTACGGCGAGCGAGCGAGCACGTGGGAGGCCGAACAGCTAAGGAGCGCAGAAGTAGAATCCCCCGAGGAGAAGCTGAGGGTGGTCTCATCCACAGGCAGCGTGGGAGGACGAAGCAGAGGGAGCAAGAGTCGCCGTGAGTCTGGGAAGAGCGT
Organism: Semisulcospira habei; assembly: GCA_036245525.1. NCBI lineage: Eukaryota > Metazoa > Mollusca > Gastropoda > Semisulcospiridae > Semisulcospira > Semisulcospira habei. The sequence continues at coordinate 155,541,664 of BTPG01000002.1, forward strand.
CTTGCTAAGGCGCGAGCGGGAGCGGCGCGTCCGGAGGGGCGAGGTCCACACGTGGGGAAGAGGCTGAAGCGAGCGAAGACGCTGGGGGTCCAGGAACGAGGAGCCGCAAGGCTGCTGGCGGGAGTCCACAGTACGAGAAGAGACGCGTAGGGAAGGGCTCCTTCGCGCAAGCAGGCGGCCAAGGTCCAGACGGCTGTGTCCAGTCTGTGGCGTTTCCGGGGCCGTATCTGTCGTGGGCCGCAAGACGATGCCGAAGGTCCGGCGTCAGGATGGCGCATGGTTACTTCCTGCGTGTGAGGCTTGTGTTCCGCAAGGCAGGGCGAGCTAGCTCACTGCGGGCCAGGCTCGAGCAAGTTGGTGCGCTAGGGGGTAATGCGTCCCCCAACATCAGGGCTTGGCAGCCGTTGTTTTCCGCAAGGCGGGGCGAGCGAACTCGCTGCAGACCAGACTCGAGCGAGTTGGTGCGCAAGGGGGGAATACGTCCCCCAATGTCAGGGCGTGGTAGCCGTTTGTTTTCCGCAAAGTGGGGCGAGCGGACTAACTGCGGACCAGACTCGAGCGAGTGGGTGTGCAAGGGGGGATCCTTCATAAGCCGTCCCCCAACAGCGGTGCGGGTGCGCCTTGGTCAGTCCGGGCCGATGTATGCGCGAAGCTGCAGGATGGCGTAGGTCGTTCGCCGCTAACAGCTCCAGGCTGTGACCATGGCTCCTCTACCCAGGGCGCGCAGACATCACGGGGGCAGCTGGAGGCATAACCGGAGCAGAGGAGGCACCACATGTGTATCACTCGGCCACTGAAAGGCGCCCCCACGGGTGCAGGAGTGAACTTGCCACTGCAACATATAGGTGAAAACAGGCGACCGGCCGTGGCAGAAAGGCCACGTGATGGGCACAACCATTTCCTTAAATCATCCAAGCAACAGACCAGTATGTCAAAGATATCAAGCATAGCGTGGTGCCGTGCCAGGGCCTTTGAGGTAAAGGCGCGGCACACTCCCACTGCGCCACTCTGCTTCACCAGGTTCCCTTTAAGGATCTTCCCACTGCGAATCGAACCCGGTCCTTACACGTTCAGTCCGCGTGACATACGCTCGGACGAAGGCACCTAAAGAATTCGCTATGACAAATGAATCTGCAAAGTGAAGCCGCCTCCCATTGGCAAATACTGGGACCCGGGTCTGACGCGATTCAGTCTGCCTGCTCTACGCTTGGCCTATAGCGCCTATAAAATTCGCTATGCATAAATGAAACTCCAAGCGAAGCTGCTGACTGGCGCCAAAGTCGCCGGTCGCTGGCCACACTGAGACCCGGTGCTGACGGGTTTCAATCTGCGTGAAATACATTAGGACCATAGCGCCTATAAAATTCGCCATGTGCAAGCAAAAAACTCCAAGAGTGAAGCCACCGCCCGGCGCCCTTTGCTGGCAAACACTGAGACCTTACCTGGCCCTCCCCGAGAGGGCGGGGGAAAGGGAGAACCTGAAACGAAGCAGGAGGGGGCGCCACCGAGGGTCGAGGGGCCACATACGACGAGTAAGCGGGCCCAGGCAAGGGCGTCGAGTCTGTGACGCAGGTCCCAGACGTCCGGCCATGCGCAAACTTGTTTAACCAAGGATGTAGCACGCCGGAACAACACAGTGCCGAGGCCAGGCAGAGCACATCGTAACCAGTCTCCAAGACGAAGAGAACCACCGCCGTAGAACACGCAAAGAAGGGCCCACAAGAGACAACAGTCCAAGGGCCCCGAGGCATGGTACAACACAGCCGGGAACAAGTCTCTAAGTCGAAGGCAACAACCAGCACAGCACACGAGGAAGGCACACAAGTGACAACAGTCCAAGATCTCCGAGGCCAGGCTACGAGCCTGTAAGGGCCAGGCTACGAGCCTGTAAGTCGCAGGTACAACCGGTGCAGAACCATACACAGCCTGAAGGGTAAACACTGCAGTAGGCTAACACACGTCTTTACGCTGTAAGCTAAAGGAAAAAACTGGCTTGGCTGCTCTGTCAGTTAACCATATGGGGTGGGAAGGGAGGCTACCCGGGGTTCTAGGTCACGGCACCCTTAGGTGGCCTCCCCTGGCCCTAAGGGTACACGTCGTAAGTTTTTGGCTAAAATTACTTAAGCTACAGGTTGTTCCATTGTAGTAATGGCATCGGTAATGTTTTTTGAGGAAACAAACATTCTTTTTCCGTGATGTTAACAGTGCAAGTAAGTGTTTCCAAGTGGCTTTGAAAGAAAGAACGCACAGGCGATAGGTAATGCCTGCACACTCCCCCCCCCCCCATCCCCCCCCTGAAACCCCTCTCTAACCCCACCCTCTAACCCCCCCCCCCCTCCCTCCAACCCTCCCACCCCAACCCACCGGCCCAATATATTGCGGACGGATATATCGCGGTCCCATTTTGTGGACCACGATATATCGAGTCAGCGCTGTATTCTGGTAGGTATTAGATGCAAAAGGTTAAGACACATTATTAACCTGTTGACTGCTACTCATATGACAATATGGCTCACGCATCTTCTACTGAGTGGTATGGAGTAGCAATTATGGGGTTAGTTCCTTTGCGGAGAAATTTACGTAGGTCATTCACAGAACACAGTGAAATATCAACAAATATTCACTTTAACCCTTTAGTCCTGATACACACTGAGATAACTTTGACCCTGATAGTTCAAGGGTGGTGCCAGGACAGCTTGGCCCAGAGGCGCCAAGCTGTCCTGGCACCACCCTTGAACTATCATGGTCAATTTATCTCTTGGACTGCAATACAGCTTTCCTCAGACATTTTGCAAGTCTGCAAAAATCAACCTCAGGATTTAATGGGTTAACATGTAAACATGCAAACAGGGTCTCTGTCATTATGTGTGAGGTAGAAGACATGAAACTCTAAATTCAGCTTCAGCTTTAAACACGATCAACTTTAAACGCATCTGAGATGCGCTGCATTTGGATATATGGATTTATCAGTTTATTACACGTATCTGAATGCTGCATGCCCCGATTGAGTTAACCCATTGGCTGTCGGAAGTGGTTTTTGTCGCAATGATTCCTGCAGGATTTATTGTGGCAAAAGCCGCTACTGACTGCAAAGGGTTAAAATGATTTTTTTTTCTAAAATGTATTTTTTTGAAAAATACTTACCGATGGCATTACTATCTGGAATACACTCAACTGCCTACAGATTTCAGCCAAAAGTTGTGTAACCCACACAACTGGGGAGGAGACACCGGGGATCCACGCACCGGGGCCCTGGGTGGCCTCCCCTTACTACCCTATCCCGGCATTCGTAGGGCGACCCTGTCAGTTTCACACATAACCAAAAAGGCAAGCGGGGCAGGCAGGAGGGCAGTCTGAGTAATGCCATCGGTAAGTATTTTTCAAAAAAATACATTTTAGAAAAAAAATTCATTTGTTTTTTCAAAATACATTACCGATGGCATTACTATCTGGAAGAATGTCGAACAGGCGGAGGGTGCCGTTCCTATAACCGCAAACCCAACCACCCGTTGGCCCAGAGAGAGAGAGAGAGAGCACTCCTGACGATTTCAGCTATGACGAACCTAAGACGCCCGGGGCGCGCGGAGGGAGTGCTGGGCCGCGGAGATGTCGCCCACCTGTGCCAGGGAGTCATGTTGGCCGGATAGGTCTCTGAGATAAAAGCGGGAGAAGGTGGAGTCAGCTCGCCAGCCGACTGCTGTAACAATATCTTTGACCGAGCAGTTGCGGTCCAGGGCAAGACTGGTGGCAACTGTTCTTACTTCATGCACCCGGATGTGAAGAAGTCTATCGCCGTCCGGGGAGAGGTCCTGGTAGGCCAGCTTAATCACCCACCGCAGCCAGGACGACACTGTCTGGGCCGAGATATCGGGCCTGCCTGCGGACAGTGGGAGGAAGAGGCGAGAGCGCCCTCGGCGTCGCGGCTTAGAGCGACGCAGGTAAATCCTAAGCGCCCGCACCGGGTCCTGTTGACGCGACTCAGGGGCCATGTCCATTCCAAGGAGAGGCCTTACGGTCAGCATCTGAGGGGCCGCCGCAGGGCGGCGGTTCTTGGCCAAAAAGGATGGGTCGGTGAGAAGCTGTGCAGAACCGTCCGAGCGAAACTGCAAACAGGAGGGAAGTACCGAGACAGCGTGAAGCTCGCTCACTCGGGACGCCGTGGCGACAGCCAGCAGAAAACATGCTTTCCGGGTCAAATCTGAGAAACTAGCCAAATGTAGAGGTTCAAAGGGGTCCGTGTTCAGCCACGTTAGTACCCAGGCGAGATCCCACCGAGGAACTAGGGACCGAGAGACTGGTTGTCGGAGCTCAAAATGTGCCAGCAAGTCCGTCAGATCCTTGCAAGCACCTGGGTCTGGCCGGCCCAGGTGGCGGTAAGTGTCCGCGATCATGGAGCGGTATCCTTTGATGGTAACGGGTGCTAAGCCTTGTTCTTCAAAGAGCCACAGGAAGAACTCCGCCAGCTCCGGGGTGGCTAGATGTGTGGGAGGGAGACTTCTGGAGGCGCACCAGGCCTGAAGGACCCTCCACTTGCTCTCATATACCCGCCATGCGGGCTGCTGCAATAGCCGCCACCGCCGCATCCGAGAAACCTCTAGCGGCGAGGGCTTGCCGGACAACCTCCAGGCGTGAAGGAGGAGGCGCTCCGGGCACAGATGGAAAAGCTGCTGGCGGGGCTGCTTGAGAATCGTGGGAGGTGTAGGAAGCTCCAGTGGCGGGTCCGTCGCTAGCTCGAGTAGGTCTGTGGTCCAGCTCTTGTTCCAGTTGAAGGGGGCCACCAAAAAGAGGACTGCGGAGCAACCCAGAAGCTTCCGCAGAACCTTCGGAATGAGGACTGACGGGGGGTAGGCGTAAGTGATCAGACAGTCCCAGGGGATGGAGAGCGCGTCTACCACCCAGGCGAGCGGGTCCGGGACTGGTGAGACGTAGACCGGGAGCTGTTTGTTCCATCTGGTGGCAAACAAGTCCACTAAAGGTGTTTCCCACCGGGAGCAGATCAGGCGAAAGATGTCCGGGCGTAGGGACCACTCCGTGTGGAGCAGCTGTCCGCAGCGGGACAGGGCGTCCGCGATTACGTTCAGGTGGCCGGGAATGTGGCGAGCCCGTAGAGTAATGCCCCGGTCGATGCACCAGAGGAGGAGGTGGTAAAGCAGAATGCACAGGGAGGGCGAGTTTGTGCCCCCCTGGTTCTGTATGTAAGTCACCACCGTCGAGTTGTCTGAGAGAACGAGAACGTCCTGGTTGGTCAAGGTCTCCTGCCAGAAACTGAGGGCCAGCCAAACTGCCTTCAGCTCCAGCCAGTTGATGTGTTTGTCCGCCAACCCCGTGGCCAAAGGCCCGAGGCCGAGACAAAGTCCGGTAACAGATGCGCGCCCCAGCCGGCCTGACTCGCGTCGGTGCAGAGAGACCACCGGGGCGGAGGTGAGTGAAGAGGCACGCCCGTAGCCAGCCAAGCGATGTCCGCCCACCTCTGGAGGTGGGGATGAGCCAGAGGAGTAACCGGTACAAGATCCGCAAGGGAACCCGACGAAGGACGCCAGTGTAGTAGTAGATGTAGCTGCAACGGGCGGGCATAAAGCCTGCCCAAGGGATGCAAGTCCGCAGCCGCACTGAGCAGGCCCAAGAAGTTGAAGCCAGACCCTGGCTGAGAAGGAGGCCCCTACCTCCATCGAAAGTGCTAGATCGACGATCTTCTGCCGCCGGGCCACAGGCAGGCGGACTAGATTGAGATCGGTCAGGAATTCCATCCCCAGATGTAGAAAACGCTGAGAGGGGGTAAGATCCGATTTGCCCAGATTGAGAAGAAACCCGAGGCGACGCAGGAGGGAAAGCAGAGCGTCTCTGTTCTCTTGGAGCGCTGAGGCTATCAGATTTCGCAGTAGTAGGTCATCCAAGTAATTGGAGGCCGGGCTCAGGGATTGTTGGCGGAAGTAGGCCATCACCGCGTCGAGGATCCTCGTAAAAACCCACGGACTGGTGTTGAGGCCGAAGGGAAGGGCGCAGAACTGGTAAACGACTCCCCCAAAGGCAAACCGCAGGTACCTGTGAGACGATGGATGAATCGGGATGTGAAGATAGGCGTCGGACAGATCGAGGCTGATCGCGAAGTCCATCGGTCGGACGGCCGCTCGGAGGATCCTGGCTGTCTCCATCCGGGAGCCGAAATGAACTTGTTTAGCGCCGACAAGTCGATGACTGGGCGCCACTTGCCTCCTGGTTTGGGAATGAGAAAGAGGCGGCTGTAAAATGCTGGTGAGTCCTGACGCGAAACCACCTCCGTCGCTGCTTTGTCGAGGAGAGCCGAAACTTCTCTGCGCAGAGCGTCCTCCTGAAAGGTGTTGAGTGGAGACTGGGTCCACATGGGGGACCTGTGAAGAGGCGGAGGGGACCGGAACGAAAGCTGGAGGCCTGTAGAAACCGTGGAAAGGATCCAGGGGTTGTCTGGGAACAGCGATCTCCAGTGGTCGCTGTATAGACAGCCGCCCGCCGACTGGAGACCCGGGAACTGCCGACGGGGGCGAGGGAGGGGGCAAGTCAGCGGGCCCGACCGCGCCCAGACTTACGGGCGCCGCGGGACCAAGGGGGGCGGGAGGCGGGGAAGGGCTGAAGGGCCTGAGGAGGGTGAGCCCTACCTCTAGCCGAACCGACTGGAAGCAAGGAGGGTCTAGAAGACCGCCGGGCACGACCCCCGGCCGGGCGGGGGCCACGAAAGCGAGTCGATGCAGGAGTGGAGACAGGTCTGGGCCACAGGTCCTTGGACGAGTCTTTAACTGACTGCCACGTGTCCCTGAAAAGCTGAGATCCACCTAGGGGGGGCCTATCGAAGCTGGGTCTTCACCGACTTCGGGAGATCCGCGCAGAGATGCAGAAGGGTATCCCGTCGCCAAAGATCACATTTGGCGGCCGCCGCCATGGTGTTGGTGGAGGAGTGGTAGGCGGCCCGGTTGGCCGCTATCAGGATGGACTGCACATTGCGGAGAGGGGACGGAACCTCCAGGTCCCAAGTTCCCTCCAGGCACTGCAAAACCGCCTGGGTAGCCAATTCCAGGAACCCTGAGCACGCCAGCGAATTTCGCACTAAGGAAGCAGGAGGCCAAGCGATCCTGTCGAGCGGACGAGGCCAAGCTTTCAAGACAATTCTGCGGCCGCCCGCCTGGACTAGGGCCGCCGTATCCACCACTGGGAGAGGGACGGTAAAGGCTTGAGAATGTCCCGCGTACCAGGCCTGGCGGAAGGTCAAGTTAATCCCTGCAGGCCACCGCGAGTCTGAGAAGAATCCCGTGTCACCGAAGTTGTCTTGTCGTAATTGGTCGGAGAACGCATCTGTGAGGTCCCGGAAGCCGGTAGGTTGAGGAAGGGACTTGCGGTGCTTGACGTGCCTTTGTGCGTCGACCATAGCGGAAGCCTGTCTCTTCAAGGAGGACAGAAGTCGGGCGGGAGAAACTTCGCAATAAGCCGGGAGGCCTCTTCCAAGGCGCTGATAGTCTGCGATCCGAGCGAAGGGCCGACGATGTCCAAAGAGGAGGAGGCCGATGAGAACGCTGATAGGCGGGAAGGGGATCCCACCGCCGAATCCCGCAGGAAGAAGGCCGAAGCCGAATCCGTAGGATGAAGGCTGAGGACATCCGGTTCCGAAGAACTAGACCGTCCATCTCGTGAATGCGCAAAAAGGGCGACCGGCTCCGAGAGCACCGCACCGCCGCGCGAGAGATAGATGGGGCTGCCCGCTGAGCGGAGCGTCGCGGGGACAGAGGACCGCGAAAGACGGACGGTCAGCAGCAAAGCTAGATTCCACACGCTGGTGTCGGAGACCACTCTCCGAACGTAACCGGTCTAGCGACGTAGCGGTCTGGTCCCACCGGGCCCACCTAGAAAAACGAGCGCGGGGAGGGGGGGGGGGGGGGGTAACGAGTCACGCCTAGCCCGCTCAGGAAAAGCGGAGCGGGGAGGGGACAAATATCGTGTATGCGGCCCCCGCTCCAAGGCCTCGGAGCGTGGGGGACGCGCTGTGATGTCACACCGTGCCCGCCTGGCGGGGGGGGGGGGGGGGGGGGGGGGCATTCTAGAGTCACGCTATGCCCGCTCAGGAAAAGCAAAGCGGGGAGCAGACAATTCATGAACACGCGGCCCCAGCTCAGGCGCCTCTGAGCGAGGGGGACGTGTGTCCGAGTCACACCGGACCCGCCTGGTCGGAACAGGACGGGGGGGGGGGGGGGGCTGCCTATGGTCTCGCCAAGCCCGCTCAGGCGAAGCGAAGCGGGGAGGGGACAATTTCTGAGCACGCGACTCCCGCTCAGACGCCTCAGATCGTGGGGGACGAGTGTCAACTTTACCCCTGGCCCCGCCCAGACGAGACCGGGCAGGGGAGGGACGAAAGCGAAGCTGGCCCAGCCCGCTTGGAATTAACCGAAGGAGGGGGCAGCACTGCTAAGGGCCTCAAGTCACGCTCCGACGCCTCGGAGCGTGAGAGAGAACCTTTCTTAGTACGTTTCCTCTCATTCTTACTACGCTTGCGTTCTTTCAACCGCACCCGCTCAGGAGACCCAGAGCGAGGGGTGGCTGACGAACGCTCAGCTCACCTAGACCGCTCGCTCGAAGCAGAGCGGGGGGTGAGCGAAACCGATGGGCTCAAGCCACGCGCTGCCGAAGCAGAGCGTGGGGAGCGCGACTCCGAAACTCGCCTACCCTGCTCCGAAGACTCGGAGTGGGCAGGGAGAACCTGTGAGGTAATGGTGCAAGAAGGGGACTTACCTGAGAGCCGGACAGCCCGAATGACGGCGCAGAGCGGTGCCCGTGGAGCCGACGTAGCGACGACTACCTGAGGAGGATTTCGGGGAGACTGAAGCGCCTGGGAGGGCCGGTCGCGCCTGTAGAAGTCCACCATCCACTCGTCACAAGTCCTGTCCGAAGAAGAGCCCGAGCACGGCAAGCAGGCGTCGTGGGCATCGGAGGGCCACTGAAAGTCCCCGCAAATACGGCAAGACTTCAACACAGAAGTAGCCATAGCGTCAATGATAAACCCGTACGAAGGCTAAAAGTCAAGTCGCACTCCTACCAAGTTCACAAAGTCACGTGCGGAAGCCAACCACAAGGTCACTGGCGAAGCTCACTGAAAGTCAAAGCCGGTCCGAACCGGACGGCGCTCAGTTCAAACACAGTAGTCCACAAACTACGAGTAGGAGAGAAGTCAATGAAGTAGAGAGTCCAAGGCTATGAAAAACCCTCAAAGTTGAAGGCCAAAAAAACTATCAAACTCTGGTAGAAAAAGTTCCGAACAGAGTAAGGCAAAAACTCGACCGTCCACGGTCGAGCTATGAGTGAAACTGACAGGGTCGCCCTACGAATGCTGGGATAGGGTAGTAAGGGGAGGCCACCCGGGGCCCCGGTGCGTGGATCCCTGGTGTCTCCTCCCCAGTTGTGTGGGTTACACAACTTTTGGCTGAAATCTATAGGCAATTGAGTGTATTCCAGATAGTAATGCCATCGGTAATGTATTTTGAAAAAACAAATGCGCCAAACATACTATAAATTTTATGAATTTCAGGAAACTGAACCCAACCCCCTCCCCCCCCCCCCCCTCCACCCCCCCCCCCCCCCCCCCCCCCCCCCCCGCAACCCCTTCTCACCACATACAAAACAGCTGCCGCAGCAACTAAATAATGCTGACATTTCCAACAATGAGTTTTGTCCCCTCGGAAAAAGGGAGAGTTGGGGGTCATTTAGTTGCCAGTTTCCCCTGGTAAAACTGGTAGTATGTTTGGCGTACATCAAGACACCACAATGGGAGATAGACTGGTCATAACAGTTCAAGGGTATATTGTTAGAACACCTGTAAGTTCAAGGTACCAAGTTAATCTGAAACTATCTTTGAACTAGGACGATTCATCATCCTAATTTGGTACTGTACATACTCCATGGGTGACAGTGCGAAAAACTGGCCAGCAAGAGACAGAAAATCTCATGAGCCCCTGCAGCCGCAGGGGCTCATGAGAATTTATGCCTCTTCCAGATGGAACAGATTGGCTGAATGGCTGTTCTGTCTGAACCAAAAAGATGAAATTCAGCTTTCTGTGATTTTTGAAAAAGCTGTATCAGCTTCCAGGACTGAAAACTGTCACCCATGAGACTCTTTTACAGTTGCCTCCCAAAGATACTGACCATGATGTATGGATGTGACTTGTTGATGCCGAGACCTGCCACCAGAATTTCTTTCAGCCGTGGCGCCTCGCTGACACCCTGCTTCTCCTGGCTGGAGGAGGTGGAGGGAATGCTGCTTGTGGATGGAATGCTGATCGCACTCATGCTGCTCCCAGGGGCACTCATTCCCGATAAACTGTATTCAGACAGAACAACATGATATAGGCTAGAAACAACACGATATAGGCTAGAAACAACATGATATAGGCTAGAAACATGATATAGGACAGAAACATAAACTTACAGACTCACAAAAAAAATAAACTTACTGTCTTTTGCCTAAGGCACAGGTGGCTATACAAATAACTCTGCTTACCTGGACGCAGCCTGCTTACTGTCAACCAGAACTTTAGGACCCACAGGAAAGTTCTTCACATAGTAGCACAAGGTGAAATCTGGGAGGCTGTAGATCTGAAACGGAAAAGTATGAGCTCATTCAATCCTAACAAAGACTTTCGTCACTTTCAAAGGAGTCCATAAAAACCCAAGGTTCCTTGATCAGAAGTAGGTCAAACATTGCAAAGACTTTAAAGTATTCCAAGTATTCATCCAACCCACATTGTCTCCAAGAGGCATATATTCTCATGAGCCCCCTGCAACTGCAGGGGCTCATGAGAATATGTGCCTCTTGTTCACAAAAGAAATAAATCTTACTCCAAAATCTGGGAGTTGAGACGGTCACCTGACTGTGAAACACACTATCAGTTCAAGGTGGTGCCAGATTAGTTTGGCATCCAGTGGTGCCAAGGTATCCTGGTACTACCAGTGAACTATCATAGCAGATTTACATCCTGTTGTAGCTGAATTGGTTACACATAATAAGACTTTTTCAAAGACGAATGCACATGTGAAAATGATAACCCCAACATGCTATTAATCCTAAGTACCACAACCAAACACTGTCAAAGAAGTTTTTTTTTTCTCTTTGAATCTCTAGTCTAAGCAGTGCGTCTCACCTCCAAGACTCCATTTTCACGGGCCACCAGTCCCCAGTAGGTAGGCTCTATCTGCTTGTTTGGAGGTCTGGTTCTGTGAGGAAAAAATAAAACAGTATATTCCTGTAGCCGGAAGCCATTAAGTCTGACCATGTTTTTCGTGATCACACTATTGTAGTGCTAAATTTACATGGACTTGTGAAGAAAAACCACTTACTATGCAAAAGGTCCTGGCCCGACGTCAGTTTTAGCTGGCCTATGCATGGCTGTGCACGGGCCAGCTAAGCCCGTTAAGGAAAGGTCTTTGGGCCCATGATGGCCTCAGTGGGCCCCGCCCATGCACAGCTGTGCAGAGGCCCACTGCGGTCATCGTGGCGTCGGCACGAGTACCTTTCGCTCAGGCATCCCCCTGGAAATCAGAGATCTGTGTGCGTTATATCAGATACCATGGTTTACTGAAGCATGTAATACTTAGACTGACCTGTACTGATACATGTGTAAAAGGGGTAATTAACTTATATTGCATATGGCCTTGGCTCAGATTTACCGTAGAGGGTCCATTTTCTGCACCAGCTAACTTTCAGATGTGATTAAAGTACTTTAAACTTGTCGAAGTTTAAAAGTAATGATGGCATCTTTCAGACAAAAGGTTGAAGTTATGCAGAGATTTCTTTCTTGTCCAAATTTTTAAAATTAATTGATGAATTTTATTTTCTTTTGCGTTTTCAGTGCTGGGTGCGACTGCTGATTTTGTGACATGGTTAACGGTAAGCTGATTTATCAGTCAAAAGCAATGACAATTTTGTACCTACCGCAAGGCTTTTGATTGTAGGAGCACAGCAAGAGTCCGTTGTCTCCCAAAAAAACTTTGGTTTTGAAATTGTGTCACTTAAAATGCATGCTACGATCACTTTTTCTGACCGCATATGGTCATAACTCGATGTCGTAATAATATGCCAACGATAAAAAAAGAAAATGGTTGATCTTTATTCACAATGACAATTGACCCCCTCAAAATATTAATTGCTACCTGATGCAGGCTAGTTGGCTATCAGACTATAATAAAAAAAAAAAAAAAAAAAAAAAAAAAAAATCTTCACCATTTAGAGGACAAAAAAGCAATGCTACATGCTGCGTGCGTTCTGTTGTAATCAGAATGTTGTGACCTTATTTGTGAAGCGGAGGAATTCGGAACTATTTAACTTACTCTTACATTTTTACACTCGCGGGCTATTCATCCCCACCAGCGTTGTGTACCAGAGCAGCCATGCAGAAAATGTCTGCCAGTGGAAGAGAAAATTCAGGTAAGTTTTTGTTGTAAGTTGAGTTATGTACTGAAAAAAAAAGCATTTCTTTTGCTGTTTTGTTGACAGAACTACGTAAGCTTCTTCATTTTGTTGATTTTGACGAAAGTTTCTGACTTAGCAATGTATTTCGAAGGTATAAGTCTCAGTTTCTAAAGCTTTCACAGTCGAATATTACCATAATGTTTTTATCGAGGTACCCGAAATGTCTTTGTCGTGAAGATTATGTACACAATACACCTACGTATAATTTTAATCTTCTCGCACGAAGAGTTAGAATAAAAGCAATTGATATTGTACACAAAATAGTTGAATTTCATCAAGCACTAACTGCACCCCTGCTGATTTTGGTTTCAACCGAGGTTGTAAGTAACATCACAACATCCTATCTTCCCATCCTTAAAGCACTTGGATCATTTGGTTGAAATTTGCCCAAGATTATCATGGATGTGGCCATAACACATTTCTAGGATTTCAGAATCCGGACGGACTTGGGGACCATCGTTTTTCCCGCCACGCTTCCCCTCAGTCTCGCCGAGTCCCAGATCCCCACGCTCTCTCCCGTTCGGCGAGCAGGAGCTCTCCACGCGGACATTAGTTTCCTCCCCCCTCGGCGTACAACTACAGTGGACGCGGACAACGCTCTCAGTCTCCACCCAGAGGACTCTGCGTCAGCCCTGTTTCAGGATGACCATGGTCCATCGTCCCCGAGCCCCGCTCATTCGCCTCGCAGCCCGTCGGCTTTGTCCGCCTACGATGCTCCGAGGTTAGAGACCCTACACTCATTGCAGGAGGCCATACGTCTCATTTCGGAGAATCCCTGCCGGAGGTTTGCCCCCTGGCCCCACCACTCAAGAGGAAGGCCTCAGCCTGGGTGAACGCTCCGCATCAGGCTAAGAGATTAAAGTCTCTTCCTCAGCCACCCGGCTTCCGGGACCTTTCGGACACGTTCTCCGCTCAGCTGCAGGGACCCTGGAAGGACTCTGGGATTTTCGCTGACAAGTGGCCGGCTGGAGTCGACATCAGGTTCCGCCAACAGTGGTATGCAGGACACTCCTAATCCTTTGCCTGCCCCCTTCCCTTGATCGACGTCGCAGCAGATGCAGGCAGGAGGACGCAAGGCTTTTCATCATCAGATGCCTCGCGGTCTGGACAAGACAGCCACCCTGATCCGCAATGTCCTGGCCTGTGCGGGATTCCTGGATTTGACTATGCAGGCAGTCATCAGATGGCTGGAGGACACCTGGGACCTGGATTCCTCTCCCCAGCTGCGCAACATACACTCCTTAGCGGTTGTGGCGAATCGGGCGGCTTATCACTTCTCAGTTGACGCCATGGCGGCAGCAGCCAACTTATAATAATAATAATACTACATAGTTCTTGTATAGCGCTGTTCTCCAGGAAAACACCAGACTCACTGCGCATGCACAACAGCACACCCTTTCTCTCTCAGACACACACGCACAATTATACACTACTTTAAACCACCCCATCCCTTCCCCACACCTTACATTCACTTCCTCTGGGATCAGAATAGGTGGCAGTCAGTCAACAGTTAGCTAAATATGAGCTAAGTGTTAAATGCCCGACAAAAAAGAAAAGTCTTTAAGTGAGCCTTGAACTGTGACAATGTGGGCAGATTCCGCATTTCCGTTGGCAGCGAGTTCCACACACTTGGAGCGAAAAAGGTGAAAGAACGCTCCCCGACAGTTTTCATGTTAAGCTTCGGGATTTTTAACAGCTTTTCACTGGAGGAACGGAGGGTGCGTGATGGCTGATAGGCAGACAGCTTGGCAGAGAGGTACGGCGGGAGAGATCCGTCAAAATGGCGATAGGCGAAAATTGCAATTTTGTACTGGCAACGGAATTTGACGGGCAGCCAGTGCAGCTGCTTCAGTAGAGGCGTAATGTAGTCTCTCTTTCGTTTCTTCAAGATGAGATGCGCCGCATTGTTTTGAATCATCTGCAAGCGTGAAATCTGATCCGCCGGTAAACCTGTCAGTACAGAATTGCAATAATCGAGCCTGGAAGTAATGAATGCATTTACAAGTCTTGACGCCATACCTTCTGTGAGATACGGTCCGAGAGAAGAAATTCTGCGCAGCTCAAGGAAACCAGCTCGGCAAACGCTACTGATATGATCATGCATGGAGAGCGTCGAGTCAATCTTCACACCCAGATATTTGACACATTTCTGGAAGGGAACGCTGCAGTCACCAATGTTTGCGAACTCGCCGTCAATCAGACTAAGACGAGACTGAGAGCCGGCAGGCATGACTTCGGTTTTGTCAGTGTTAAGCTTAAGTTTGTTGCTAGTCATCCAGGACAGGACGTCGTCTATACAACACTGTACGCTCATCTTAGCGGAGCTAAAATGGCTAGGCGCGCTACTTCTTGACAATTCAGTATCGTCTGCATACTTGTGAAAATCACACTCATGGGCGGCAATTACATCAGATAGAGGTTGTGAATATAGAGTGAACAAAACAGGCCCTAATACGGAGCCCTGAGGGACTCCACACAACAAAAGACTAGAAGCAGATAGCTGGCCATTAACAATAACAGCCTGAGAACGATCCTTAACGTATGAAGTGAACCAGGCCAGGACGGTACCACGGATGCCAAAGGTCACCTCTAACCTCTTCAGCAAAACAGAATGATCGAGCGTGTTGAATGCTGCACTGAGGTCCAACAGAGCAATGAGAGAGACAAGTCTCTCGTCTGCCTTCACTAGCAGACCATCCAGGACGCTCAGCACAGCAGTCTCCGTGCTGTGATCCTTTCTGTATGCCGACTGGTGCATTTCTAAAAGACCGTTTCCAGACAAATGGCTTTGTAGCTGTTTCAAAACAACCTTCTCCAAAATCTTTGAAATAAACGGAAGGTTAGAGACAGGTCTAAAATGCTTCAAGTCGTTTGGGTCCAGTCCAGGCTTTTTCAAGAGTGGTGTCACAACAGCATGTTTAAACTGAGTAGGCACAGCACCTGTAGAGAGAGAGGCATTAACTATGGTGGTAATCAGTGGGAGGAGATCATCAATACACTGTTTTATGAGGGACGTGGGCAAGGGATCAAGCACACAGCTCTTTGTTGGTGATTTCATAATGAGTTCATGGATTTCCTGCTCAGTCACTGGCTCGAAACGAGACAGTAAAGGGCCATTATACACACCAAAGGTAGGGGGATCACATGAACATGAGTCTAGTTCAGAGCGGATGTGCTTAATCTTATCCGAGAAAAAGTCGCAGAAACGTTGTGGAAGGACATGGCTTGGCACATTCGTCAGAAGGGGGGTGGTACGGGGCTTTCCCTGCAGCTCACTGAAGACTGAGAAGAGTTGCTTGGACGACGAGCTGGAGTCGATCCTGTCCTGGTAGAACTGTCTCCTGGCAGACTGTATGACCGCTGTAACTTCGGACCTCACTTTCACGTAGATCTGTCTGTGGACAGTCAGACCAGTCCGTCTCCAATGACGCTCCGCGCGTCTCCGTCGGCGGCGAGCTTCTCTGACGTCATCGGATAACCACGGGGCGGATGGTCGGTCCCTCACCAGCCTGCTGACAGTCGGGGCGTGTCAGTCGAGCACCTGTCGAAGCCCGTTGTTATAGGCGTCCACGAGCTGCTCAGGCTCCAATGAAGGTGATTGACACACATCTGTAGCTGCTGCCATCTCCTTTACATCGGCCTGAAAATCAGCGGACGAAATATTGCGAATGTTTCGTGACGTCACGAGTCGTTTATGGGGGCGTGGTCTGGTAACTGCAATAGTGCAAGCTACGACACTGTGGTCGGAAAGACCTGATAGTCCTGCACAGCTTTAAGTGATAACATGCTGCCCTCACTACGGACCACCGCCCAGTCGAGTGTGTGGCCGTGCTTATGTGTAGGGACGCCAACAAGCTGTGCCAGATTGTGATCGCTCAGCATAGTTTTCAGACGGCTCACCTGGCAGTCAGTACTGTCATCAAAATGGAAGTTAAAGTCGCCTAGGATGGAGAAATCGCAACTCAAGTTCACGTATCGGGACAACAGCTCCGGAAATTCCCGAAGAAAAATGGCCGGCTGAACTTCGACCTGATGCGGCGGGACGTCGTTCTCTTGAGTTGCCCCCGGATACCCACAGCACTGAAATCACAGCTCCGCCAGGTTCCAATTGGAGGCACTCAGCTGTTTAGCCCTACCTAGCAGACGGTAAAGGATGCGAACAAGGACCTCTGGCCCAGTGCCATTGGACGGACTTCTGCTCGCTTTCAGGCTGCCCACAAGGCTGTGGGTCGCGCCTTGTGGAGCTACAGACCCATACCCCACCCTTGCAGAGGCTCCCGCGGCTCAGTTTGACCCCCCCCCTCCCCCCGGCCGCTCCCACACCTTCCCAGGCCCCAGCCCCAGCCCCTTCCTGGCCCCAGAATGCCCGGAGACCCGGGCGTGGGAGGGCCCGCTGACTCGCCGACCGTTTTGCCCCCGCCGACGTCTGCAGGGTCTCCAGTCGGTGGGAGGCTGGCGCTACACAGCGATGAGTGGCGTTCGCTGATGCCGGACGACCCTTGGATTTTGTCCACCATCTCGGAGGGTCTTCAAATCTCCTTTCAGTCTCTGCCTCCCCTGCGGCACTCTCCTCTCTGGACCCAGGTGCTGGGCGACCAGGTCAAGGCACAGGCTCTGCAAGGAGAGGTGAACTCCCTGCTCCTGAAGGCTGCCACGGAGGTGGTAGCACGTCACGACTTGCCAGCCTTCTACAGTCGCCTCTTCGTTGTGCCAAAGCCAGATGGCAGGTGGCGGCGCGTCATAGATCTCTCGGCGCTGAACAAGTTCATTACTGGACAGACCTTCGGGATGGAAACCACCAGAGCCTTGAGAGCGTCGGTCCAGGCCATGGATTTTGCTGTCAGCCTCCACTTGTCCGATGCGTACCTACATGTGCCCATGCACCCCCTCGGTTCGCCATTACCTGCGCTTCGCCTACCGTGGGGTGGTTTACCAGTTCCTAGCCCTCCCCTTCAGCTTCAACCTCAGCCCTTGGATCTTCACCCGGATTATGGACACTGTGGTTGCCAGGGCCAGGTGGTCGTTTTCTAGTCCGACCTCCAACTATCTCGACGACCTGCTCCTCAGGAACCAGGACGCGGCCACTCTTATGGGTGACAGGGACGCGCAGCTCTCCATTCTGCAACAACTCGGCTTCCTGGTCAACTTGGGAAAGTCGGACCTCACGCCCTCCCGCAGGTCTACCCATCTCGGCATGGAATTCCGGACCGGCCTCAACTCGGTGAGACTACCCCAAGGCTCGTGTCCAGAAATTGGCGGGACTAACCTGTCAAGTGTTCAAGATTCAAGATGACTTTATTGTTGCTGTAATAGAAGAAAATCATACACAGCAAAAATTGTCTTGCCACCACAGGTGCTGCTCACATTCACTCACTCGCTCATTCCACAAATTACAATAACAGAGCTACAAAATGGACAATGATTTGGGACGGGTGAAGCCCGTCGCCAAGGCATCTAATGGCCGGCGCCAGTGGCCTCATCCCGACCCGAACCTCCCTGACAAAAACAGAATGCTAAGACAGCCCTATGTCTCCTGAACACACTAGTATATGCTCTTTGGTTAAATTCCTACTTGACTAAAGCTAGTACATAAAAATACAAGTTAACAACAGAAACAAATTACCGTCGAAAGGAAAATAATTTCCTATATAGGCAACATAAAACAACGATCAAAGCTGCACCTGGAGGCCCGTCGCTATAGTACAGCGCCGGTGTTCAGCGGAGGGCACTGCTCCGACAAAGTCCGTCAACTGACATCATTTATAACACATAATATCATGATGGTAACAGTCATGAGTCATTATAATGAAATAAAAACCAGCACCCCACACAGTCATTTTCACTGGCACGCCGCTTGTTTTGGGAAATATCTGTCAACAGCGAAGGTCGCCGGCGGGCCAGGCAGTACGTGATGATAAACACGCTCGCCACGGTGGTAGGAAAGCTCACTGTGGTAAATTCTTCTCTGTGTGCTTCCACGCTTTTCTGTGGGGTCAGTCAGAATGAAGAAAGATCTGGCAGTGGGTTAGTCTGTTCCGCTCCGAAGTGGTTCCAGCCAGGGTTTGGTTTCAGCTCCTGGGGTTCATCAGTGCAGCAGCGGACCTTTTACCTCTCGGCAGGCTTTACTCGCGGCTGCTCCAGCTGCATCTCCTGCTTCATTGATGACCTCATGGCCTTTGTCCCAGGTAGTCCGACCGCACCTTCAGAGATGGACAGACCCGTCTTGGCTCGCTACAGGAGTTCCCCTCTACTCCCCCCTACCCTGCCTGTCCCTCTGCGTGGACGCGAGCCTCTCGGGATGGGGAGCGCACCTGCTCCCAGACTTCTGCGCTGTCGTGGGCCAGTGGCCACTGGACCTGGCAGGCAAGCACATCAACTGGCTGGAGTTGAAGGCAGTGTGGCTCGCCCTCATCGCCTGGGAGACACGACTCAAGACATCAGGAGGTCCTGATTCTCTCCAACAACACTACAGTCATGGCCTACATCCAGAAGCAGGGTGGGACACGCTCGACCTCACTCTGCATCCTACTATATCAAGTGCTCGTGTGGTGCAGGGATCGCGGCATCTAGCTTTGGGCGCGACACATCCCTGGCCACCTGAATGTCCTAGAGGACTCCCTCTCGTGGAAGGGCCAACTACTCCACACCGTGGACCCTCCGCCCGACCTCTTCCGGATGATATGCACACACTGGGAGACGCCTATGATCGACCTGTTCGCGACGAGGTGGAACAGGCTGCTTCCCCTCTTTGTTTCACCCATTCCGGACCCACTAGCCTGGGATGTGGATGCCCTCTCCATCTCCTGGGACGGCCTCCTGGCTTACGCATACCCTCCCTGCGTCCTGGTGCCCAAGGTCCTACAGAAACTCAGGGGCTGCAACGCGGTACTGTTCCTAGTGTCCCCGTTCAGTTGGAACAGGAGCTGGACCACCGATCTCCTGAGCCACGCCATGGATCCTCCTCGGCGACTTCCCACGCCGCGCACGATGCTGAAGCAGCCCCGGCAGGATCTCTTTCACCCTTGCCTGGAGAGACTCCTCTTACATGCCTGGAGGTTGTGAGGCGGGCCGTCACCGCTAGAGGCTTTTCGGGTGCGGCAGTGAAGGCTATCGCTGCAGCCCGCAGACCTTCGACCCTGAGAATCTATGAGGGGAAGTGGAGGGTCAAGCAGTCCTGGTGCACCACCAAACACCTCGCCCCCACAGATCTGATGGTATCACAGCTTGCTGAGTTCTTCCTGTGGCTCTTCTTGGAGCAGTACTTGGCTCTTATCACCATCAGGGGCTACCTGGCTATAGTGGCGGACACGTACCGGCACTTGGGACAGCCAGACCAGGGGGCTTGCAAAGATCTCTCCGACCTGATGGCTCATTTTCAGCTCCAACGGCCATTGACCCGCTCGCTGATACCATGCTGGGACCTGCCATGGGTATTTACATGGCTGAATTCGGACATCATCTTCGAACCACTGCCCTTGGCACGGTTCTCCGATGACCAGGAAGACTTGCTTCCTACTGGCCCTCGCCACAGCGTAAAGAGTGAGCGAGCTACACACACTCTCGGTGCACCCCTCCTGTCTGCAGTTCAGGGCCAATGGTTCGGTTCAGCTCCTCACCAGCCTGACCTTCTTGGCCAAGAATAGACCCCCCCTCGGCCGCTGCTCAGACAATAACATTTCGGCCACTCAGATGCCATGGCCAGTCCTGGGAATCCCGACAGCAGGACCCGGTCAGGGCGTTGAAGATCTACCTCCGCCGGTCAAAGCCCCTCAGGAGGGGACGTTTCCGCCTCTTCCTGCCCTTGGCTTCGGGCAGAGAAGACATCTCAGCCCAGACTATCTCCGCATGGCGAGGCGGGGTCATACGTTCCGCATACGAAGACCTCTCCCCGATGGGAGCTAAGAGGCTGCGGATCAGGGAGCACAAGGTCAGAGCCATGGCCACCAGAGTCGCCTTCGACTGCAACTGCACTGTGAGGTACATTGTCGCGGCCGTGGGCTGGTGAGCAGAATCAACCTTCGCCCGGTTCTACCTCAGAGACCTCTCAGGCCAACGAGCAAACCTGGCCCAAATGGGGGACATCGTTGCGGCGCAACACTCCCTCCCAGCGCCGAGTGCGCCATAGGCAACGCTTAGCTGAAAACGTCGGGAGCTTTGCACCTAAGGGGGCTTTGCTAAGCATTAACGCTGGGGTAGGAACTAGTGGGCGGCACCCTCCTCCTCTTCGCTATTCTTCCTAATAGTAATGCCATCGGTAATGTTTTGGAAGAAACAAATGTATTTTTTTCTAAAATGTATTTTTTTTGTTTAAATACCTACCGATGGCATTACTCAAAGTGCCCTCCCACCTACCCCGCTTGCCGCCAGTATGCTAAGAGTAAGACTGGCGTGACTACACGTGAGGAGGAAGGGAGACTACTCAGGGTTCATGGTAACTGCTTGCTAGAGTTACTTCCCTGGTTGTGTGGGTACACACAACAAGCTCTTAGGCTGAAATCAGTAAGCTAAGTGTACCTTCCTACTAGTAATGCCATCGGTAAATATTTTTTTGAAAAAATACATTTTAGAGAAAAATTTATTTTTACAGTACTGCATTAGTTATCCCGAGTTTCACACAAGGTCATACATAACTGATGCAGTTCATGGCTAAACAAAACCTTTGTTTAACCATGGAAAACTGCCCAAAACTAATCAGTTTCTTGTGAAATTATGTACTCAACCAGTTGTCCACCTTTTTTTGTCTTTTTATGCATATTCCTTCCCCCCCCCCCTTTCCCACCCCCCCCCCCCCACCCCCTCCCAAAGAAATCAATAACAGAGTTGCATTAATACAGTGTAGCTGTTGTGCTGGTATGATTTCGTTCTGTTTTTCTTTAATGTCAATGCCATTTTAAGCATGTTCCTTGCAACGCTCCTCTAACATCCAGACGCGTCACTGACCGCCCCTCAGCTCCTTGGATGACAGGCAAGGTCAAGGACACTAAGAGAGAGCTCCGCCAGTTTGAGCGGTGTTGGCGGTCTAGCAAGTTGACCATTCACCGACAGTTGTTTGTGCAGAAGCGCAATTACCTAAAATCCCTCCAGCGCAACGCCAAGCGTCAGCACTTCTGTTCCCGCTTGCAGGCCTGCTCTAGCACCAAAACCTTGTTCAGTGTGTCTGATGAACTCCTTGGGGTACGCAAGGACATTTCCTTACCCTCCATCGTACCAGCTTCGGATCTCGCAGACGCTTTCTGTCAGTTCTTTGACAAAAAGATTGAGGACATCCGGCGTGAACTGGATGTTTCTGACGATACTCCTGTGATCACCAGCTATCACGGTCCACAACTTGCAGAATTTCAGCCTGTGTCCGAGGACTTTGTTCGTGACATTATTGCACATGCTCCTCTCAAGTGTTGCTCTCTGGATCCTCTTCCAGCTAGCCTTTTCAAATCATGTAAAGCTGACCTGATTCCAGTCATCACCAGAATCATGAATGTGTCACTACAGACTGGTGTAGTGCCTGAATATTTCAAACAAGCAGTTGTGACACCTTTGCTGAAGAAACCTGGTCTCAACAAAGAATGTTTTAATAACTATCGGCCCATCTCCAATCTCCCTTTCTTATCAAAGCTATTAGAACGCATTGTTCTGTCTCAGCTCCAAAACCATCTCATTTCCAACAACCTCCTAGAAACGTTTCAGTCAGCTTACAGAAAACAGCACAGTACAGAAACTGCTCTCCTGCATGTTACAAACAGCCTTCTGTGCAATGCTGACAACAAGCTGGTTTCCATTCTTTGCCTCCTTGACCTCTCGGCGGCATTTGATATGATTGACCATACTGTACTCCTAGAGAGACTTAACACAGCCTATGGCATCTCTGGCAAAACACTTAGCTGGTTTTCCTCGTATCTGCGTGGGCGTACTCAGAAGGTTGTTGTCAATCAATCAGAGTCGCAGCCCCTCATGCTGAGATTCGGTGTCCCCCAAGGATCTGTCCTTGGGCCCGTCCTTTTCAGCCTTTACACCCAATCCCTGTCTGACGTCATCACCCGACATGCCTGTGAATTTCACAAGTATGCCGACGACACCCAGCTCCACAAAGGTGCTTCTCCATCTAATTTTCCTGCTCTTGTGAAAGAGATTGAACTTTGTATTTCCTCTGTGAAAAAATGGATGCTGTGCAACAAACTGAAGCTGAACGACGGCAAGACTGAATCACTTTGCGCTGGTTCTGACCACTCCCTTAGTCAGGTCCCACCAGGGGCCTCCCTCGTGGTTGGCGACAGTGAAATAACCTTTAGCCAGTCTGTACGTAATCCGGGAGTTCAGTTCAACTGCAGTATGTCCATGCACCATCACATTACTAATGTGTGCAGGACGGCGAACTTCCAGCTGCGAAGAATCAGCTCCATTAGACCATTCATCACCCGGTCCGCTACTGTTCAACTTATTTGCTCCCTTGTCCTTAGCCGCTTAGACTATTGTAACTCCCTCCTGGCAGGTGTCCCCCAGAAAGAACTCTCTCGTCTGCAAACAGTCCTCAACAATGCTGCCAGACTTGCTTTTGGCAAATCTAAAATGGACCATGTAACCCCCCTACTTCAGGAATTGCACTGGCTACCCATTCAGTTTAGAGTCGAGTACAAGATTGCGGTCCTGGCTTTTCGCTGCTTTGATGGATCCCTACCGCCATACCTCTCATCCCTCCTCAACATCTATCAGCCCTCCCGTTCCCTTCGTTCCTGCTCTGAGAAGCGTTTCCGTGTCCCCAGCTTTTCCTCTAAGCGGTTTGGCTGCCGGACATTCCAGTATCAAGCCCCTGTTGTCTGGAACTCACTTCCCCTACACCTCCGGAATGCTGAAAACATTGACGTCTTTAAGACCCAACTTAAAACCTACTTCTTTCAGCTTGCGTACCATTAATCCACAGATTGTGTGTGCGTGTGTGTGATGTTGGTTTGGTCTGCATACATATGGTTTTGTTATGTGTGTTTTAGTTGTATGTGCGTGCGTAGATTAGAAGTGCATAGATTAGACTTTTTTAAAGGTAGTGAGATTCTCCATATATACATTTTTTTGTAACGCGCTTAGAGCCCACTGCTCCTGGGGATTCAGCGCGATATAAATGCTCTTTATTATTATTATTATTATGTTACGTGTGAAGTTATGTACTTCAGGACCTCATTCAGCATTTCTGACCAGTGTATAAGGATTGTATGCCTGTTTTGTGGCAATTTTTACCATGGTTGTGTGCATCTTTGAAAACCACAAATACCTTTACTAATGTAAAGCACTTGTAGCCATTTTCATTCTAAAATGTGTCTTATTTACACAAAAAAGATTTTTCCTAAGAATGTTCAGTTTCTTTGGTGTCTGAAAACTTTGCTTTCACTCTAGTTGATAAGATTATTGAACACTCTCGCCAAGGTGCTTTTTGTATGAGCTTCTTGGCATTATTACTGTGGAAATATGTGTACTCCACTTTTGTGATAGTGTAAATGGTTATGTACACAATGCTAACTGTTTGTGCAGTGAAATAACAGAAATAAAGGAAAAGAAAAGGGGAGACTGCCAGTGCTAATATTTTAGGAAGGTTACAAAGTAAAGTAGGTTATAGCACTGTCAGGGGAGAGAAATGTGCATGATCGACCAGTGATCATAGATCTACTGTGGCCAAAGCACAAAAAAAAAGAGATAGGAAAGAGAGGGGGCGCTAAGAGAGTGACTGAAAGCAATGCATATGGAAGCCCCCCTGAAGGGGGGCGTATCACATATCCACTGTTCCAGCCACTCAGTGCATGGAAATTTAAATCTAGGTCCCCCAAGGGGGGGTCCAGATATTTAGCCGGTGTGGACAGCTGTTTCGGTCTTGGCGACCTCTTCAGCACACCATCGGAACAGTGGATATGTGATACGCCCCCCCTTTGGGGGGGGGGGGGGGGCTTCCATATGCATTGCTTTCAGTCACTCTCTTAGCGCCCCCTCTCTTTCCTATCTCTTTTTTTTTTTGTGCTTTGGCCACAGTAGATCTATGATCACTGGTCGATCATGCACATTTCTCTTCCCTGACGGTGCTATAACCTACTTTACTTTGTAACCTTCCTAAAATATTAGCACTGGCAGTCTCCCCTTTTCTTTTCATTTATTACTACAGTGTCGACTGCAACCCCTTCCCCCCTTTTGGTAGGTTCTCTTTTAGGGTGCATGGAAATTTAACTCTAGGTGGTGGCATGTAATGTATGCCCCTGCAGACACCAGAGTAAAATGTGGTTGTCATTGCAGGTAGGCAGAATTTCCTGTCTCCTCCAGTATTGCGGATGGTGTGCTGAAGAGGTCGCCAAGACCGAAACAGCTGTCCACACCGGTTAAATATCTGGACCCCCCTTGGGGGACCTAGATTTAAATTTCCATGCACTGAGTGGCTGGAACAGTGGATATGTGATACGCCCCTCTTTGGGGGGGGGGGGGGGGGCTTCCATATGCATTGCTTTCAGTCACTCTCTTAGCGCCCCCTCTCTTTCCTATCTCTTTTTTTTGTGCTTTGGCCACAGTAGATCTATGATCACTGGTCGATCATGCACATTTCTCTCCCCTGACAGTGCTATAACCTACTTTACTTTGTAACCAACAGAAATAAAGGTTTTATCATCACAAAAATACCACAGGATGTGGCATCTTGTTTTGAATTTGTTGTGTCATATGTCTGTACCTTTAAATATGGAATTTAATTTTGGATTTGGAGTGTCACAACTTCTTGATAGTAAATCTGAGCCAGGGCCATATGCAAAATACACAGATTTCATGCACTTACTCGCTGGACTGTGCACTGGATGAGGAGGCAGCAGGAGTAGCTGTGAATGACGATGTGAAAACTGATGTGTCTGACTCTCCGTACAGCATCTCATCTTCATCATCAATGTTGCTACAACAAAACAGTCAACACCCAACAATAATCACAAATTGATTCATGTTCCCAATTTGGTACAGTACCTACTCCATTTGTGACAATGAGAAAAACTGAAAAGACCGAAAGAAGTCCATAGCCCAATATGCCCCAAAATCCATGGCCAGCAAGAGACGTAATTTCTGATGAGCCCCTGCGGATGCAAGGCCACATAAAAAAATATGCCTCTTGCTGGAACAGATCAGGCATATGGATTTGAATAAGGCCACTCCCAGATCCTCATGAGCCCTGTCTGTGCCACAGGGATTACCAGGAGGACAGCAAGAGGCATAGATTCTCATGAGCCCCAGCATCTGCAGGGTGCTCATGAGGATCGATTTCTCTTGCACTTGGGTGTTCTTCTCTGCATCTCGGCAGTGAAGGGGTGTAAACTCTACATGAATAACCCATGCAGCACATTTACCTGTCATCCAGAGTGGGGGCTTTGTCTGCAGGCTTGGCAACTTTCTCTGGTGTGGCTGCGATGTCCTGCGTCAGTATGGAGGCCGTTGTGAACATCCCACTCACGTCTTTGTATGTGCACACTTCAATAATCTTTGGGCTCTGCGACAGTTCACATTAACTCATTCAGCCCGACGGCCTTATTTACCAAATTTTGGAGGCAACATCTAATGACTTTCCAGTTGCAGGAGTTGGATCGACCATGATAATTCAAGGGCAGTGCCAGATTAACTTAGCGCCGACAGGTGCCAAGCTAATCTGGCACTACCCTTGAATTATCATGGTCGACCCATCTCCTGCTCTAGTGTGTCAGGGCTGAATGGGTTAACACGTTGACAGCTGAGAGAAAGTGAATACAATCCAACTGCAAGAGTTTAACAATTTGTTTTGAAGCATTACGTGTAAAGAATCTAGATTGTTGTGCATGTCATGGTGTGGGGTGCAAAAGAAATGGTTGTAGCTCACAACAGGTGCCCCTCTGTCAACACATCCTCAGTCTTAACACATCAAGCCCGACACACTATACCAGAAGCTGGAAAAGCCAAATTTCGACACCATCCTTGTATTACCTTGGCTGATCTTTCTCCTGAACTGACATGTAGCCTTCCAAGGACTGCTCCCATATGCGGGAATTTGACATTAACCCATTAACCCATTCAGCAAAGACGCACTATAGACAGGAGATGGGTTGACCATAATTCAAGGGTAGTGCCAGATTAGCTTGGCGCCTGTCGGCGCCAAGCTAATCTGGCACTACCCTGGAATTATCATGGTCAATCCATCTCGTGCAACAGGTGCATAGTCATTAGATGACGCCTCCAAAATTTGGGAAATACGTGCGTCAGGCTGAATGAGTTAAATGCCGGGGCAAGGCAAACGTTACCCAGCTGCAAGAGACTTAAAACCTCATGAGCCCCCAGTCTTTGGGGCTCATGAGGCTTTGTGTGTCTTTCAGTCCCATGTTCTTTCTACCTAATGTTGGTCCCATTTAATCCTAGCTCTTCAAGGAATGTCAGTCAGTGTTGCTGTGGTTTCAGACGTGAAATATGAATTTTTCTCTAAAATGTATTTTTTTGAAAAATACTTATCGATGACATTACTATTAGGAATGCCTCTTAGCTAGCACAATTTCAGCCAAAAATTGGTTGTGTACCTACGTGGCAGAGGAGACAACCAAGGGGCGCCATAACCTAGCAAGTACTCCGAGTAGCCTCCCATCCATCCCTATCTGGTCACGTGTCCACTGGATTCCCGCCAGTCTTTTTGCTTAGCTGACTAGCGGCAAGCGGGGCAGGTGAGAGGGTCCTTCGAGTAATGTCATCGGTAAGTATTTTTCGAATAAATACATTTTAGAGAAAAATTCATTTGTTCCTCAAAATACATACATTACCGATGACATTACTATTAGGAAGAATAGCGAATAGGAGGCGGGTGCCGCGTAAAACACCCCTAAGCCCTGAATAACTCCGCCGAGGTGTACCCTAAAGGTTACCTTGCCGGTCCCAAGCCCGGATAAAGGAGGAGGGTTGGGCGTAGGGCTAGCAACCCTACCCCGGAAAACACTTCCTGCTACAGAAACGCCAACAGATAATCAACAAGAAAACTCAGCCCTGGGAAGAGAGAGGTCTTCAACAAGAAGATCAGAGCCTGGGACAGAGACTCTTGGAGATCCTTTGTAGGCGGCCTATGCCCCAGTAGTCCAGTGTTATGCGCCCACTAATGACAGGGACGAGGAAGAGAAACAAGAGTTCTACGACCGACTCCAGAGTGCCTTGGACAAATGTGCGGAGCGAGACATCACCATCGTCATGGGCGATTTTAATGCCAAAATAGGGGAGGACAACACCGGATACGAAGAGGTGATGGGGAGACAGGGACTAGGCTCGGAGATGAGTGAGAACTGGGAGAGGTTTGTAGAATTTTGTGCTCTAAACCGACTTGTCATTGGAGGCAGCATCTTCCCACACAGAAGGATACACAAAGCAACTTGGGTCTCACCTGACCATACAACAGAGAACCAAATAGACCATATCTGCATTAGCAAGAAATTTAGAAGATCCCTTCAAGATGTTCGAGTGAGGAGGGGAGCAGATGTCGCCTCCGACCACCATCTGCTTACCTTAAGAATGAAGCTCAAGCTAAAGAAAAGCCGCACAGAGACAACAAGAAGACAGCGCTATAATGTAGGCCTCCTGAGAGAAACTGGAGTTAGAGAAGAGTTCAAACTGGTGCTGTCCAACCGGTTTCAAGCGCTACAGGAGCTAGTAAATGAAGAGGAGGCGGTCACCACAGAGCAGCAGTGGAAGGCAGTTAGAGAGGCACTGAACTCAACCTGCAAAGACACTGTAGAGTTCAGGAAACACCATCACAAGGACTGGCTGTCGGCACAGACCTTGAAGAAGATAGAAGTGAGGAAGATAGAAGAAAGCAATTGTCAACAACAGTCGCACGAGAGCAGCCAAAGTAAGGGCACAGGGGGAATACTCAGAAGCCAACCGCGAGGTGAAGAGGAGTATCAGGGCAGACAAGAGGGCCTACACAGACAGCCTGGCAGCAGAGGCAGAAAAGGCAGCAGGCAGCGGCAACATGAAACAGCTCTACGACATTACCAGAAGATTGTCAGGCAAGTATGGCCATACAGAAAGACCAGTAAAAGACAAAGAAGGCAAGCCAATTGCAGACAGAGCAGACCAACTCGACAGATGGGCCGAGTATTTTGAAGAGTTACTGAACAGACCTAGCCCACCCAACCCCCCAGACATCCAGCCGGCAGAGACCGACCTACCCATCAGCTGTGACAGACCCAGCCGGGAAGAGATCAGAAGAGCAGTGGCATTTTTGAAGAACGGCAAAGCAGCAGGCCCAGATGGCATCCCAGCGGAGTCTCTGAAAGCAGACCTAGAGACAACAGTGGAGATGCTGTACCCACTGTTTGGAAAGATCTGGGAAGAGGAGGTGATGCCGGCTGACTGGAAGGAGGGCACGGCAGTTTAGCCTATGCTCTTTAGTTTTCAGCTCTATGCCTGCCGGCGAGCGCCAGCACACTTAGAGATCGGCTTCGCGAGAGCACTGAGATAGCGAGGCAGCCTCCTTCCCCTTACTATCAGCGCGCTAAATACCATCACTGATAAGGCACCAGCTATGCGGTCTCGCTTCCGCTGGAGATGCGAATAGCGCAGCAGCCGTCTTTGTTTACAGTACTACTGTGCTTAACCCCGATTAGCTCTTAGCCTCTGCTGCATACATCGGCGAATAAGCTGTAAATTACAGATGCTGTCTGTAAACCGGAATTAATACACCTGCAGTTGTGAGTGATTATTTGAACATACGTCGTCTTGTAGAGGAGAAATTGTACTATCTTTGGACACCAAACATGCTGGGGTAATCTGCGTGGATGTTTGTCATGCACTGGCTCAAAGTATCACTAGGAGACGGATTAGATGCCGCCTTCTGTTAGTTTATCATACTTTTCATCGCATCACAGTTCAAAAACTGAAGTTTTTGGAAAGTTCAGACAAAGTCAGTGCTGTCAACAGATGTCTTAACTGGCATATCCCATGCTAAAATCTTCATGAACCACATACCTGAGTCCTGCTAAAGCCGGTTTGGTGGGCCAAGTGAAAACGGTAATCCATTCAGAGCACGCCGACATGAAGTATGCGAATTTCACCAATACAGTCAATGTTTTTAACAATATCACAATTTTAGCACAGTTTAAAAACAATGCACAAAGCAGAGGTTTACTGTTTGCTGTTAAGAGATTCAGTTCCGGCTTAGTGTCATTAAAATAGCTTAAAATGAGTGTGTCTACATGGTCACTATGATGCTGTGTCTAAACTTGATAGGCCGATCAGTTTCATTTTGGACGAGTGACAGTCTGTGAATACCTGATGAAAAATGTGGAGAAACCAAAGCCAAATGCTCTGTCAGAAGGATCTCTCTGTGCCCAAGCCTTCCTTTTCAAGATATTCACGGTTGCATGAGCATGACTGACAGTCATCAACAGAAAGAGTTTCATTAAATGTTACCGAAAAATCACACGTTTTGTGAATGTCTGTACAGCCTGTGCGCTCCACTTGTTTTCTTAATTTGACAAGCTTTGCACGACACATGCAACAAATTGTTTTAGAATGCTTCTCTTCCTGGTCATTTAGCACATCAATGTTGTAACACGAAAATATATCACTGGTGTATTTAATGCACAGAAACACGGATTTGTTTTTGTCTTTGACTGCTCGCCTAGACCTTCTACCACAAAGTCTACACAAAGAATTCACGGCTTCCAAATGTCTTGGAAAGGAATGTTCATTCTCCATGGCTTTAACACGCTATACTTTACATTATATACATCAGATAAGGGTACACATTGGAGTGATACATCCGGCACAGAAAACAAGTCATTTACACACAAGCACTGCTGTCTACAGCGGAAGGAAAGTTCCTCAAACTACACACGTTGTAATCAAGTCATAAGCACAGAATTCGAAGAGCTCATCAAACCAAACTTATATGAGCTTGAAGAGGACAATTTCAAGCATAGTATTACATAATGATATTTACGATTGAAACTTTTTAGACACGGTAATAATAAGTTATAAACAGACTAAACGTATCACATGCCTGACAGACTTCAACAGGGAACAAAGAGCACAACGCTTCCCGCCAGCAGCTAGGCTGGAGCCTGCTATGACCCGCGCGCACTTATCAGTGAAGTGGGTCACGGCTGGCACAGAGCCCAACTAAACAGAGGAATTCTAAGAAGGGTGAACTGCCGTGAGGGGTACCTAATCAAGCTTCCCAAGAAAGGCGACCTGAGCAAGTGTTCCAACTACAGAGGAATCACCTTGCTGTCAGTACCAGGAAAGGTCTTCAACAGGATCATCCCGGAGAGAATGAAGAGCTCCGTTGACCCCCAGCTGAGAGACCAGCAAGCAGGATTCAGGAAGAACCGATCATGTACAGACCAGATCGCCACTCTCCGCATCATCGTGGAACAGTCTCTGGAGTGGAGCTCCCTGCTGTACGTCAACTTTGTGGATTATGAGAAAGCATTTGACAGTGTGGACCGAGAGACTCTGTGGAAACTCCTACGACACTACATCCGCCTGATCAAGAGCAGCTACGATGGCATGACATGTCGCGTGATCCACGAAGGGCAGTTCACCAGGCAGCTCCAGGTCAGAACTGGTGTCAGGCAGGGGTGTCTGCTGTCTCCGTCCCTCTTCCTACTGGCCATAGACTGGGTCATGAAGATGACCACAGAGCACAGACGAAGTGGAATACAGTGGACACTGTGGACACAGCTTGACGACCTCGATTTTGCAGACGACTTGGCATTACTGTCCCACACTCATCAACAAATGCAGGACAAGACCACGAGGCTTGCTGACATCTCGTCCCAAGTGGGCCTCACCATTCACAAACAGAAAACAAAGACAATGAGGCTGAACGCAACCAGGGAAGAACCAGTCTTGCTTGCTGGCACCCCGTTGGAGGAGGTGGAGTCCTTCACCTATCTCGGGAGCATCATAGACAAAAAAGGCGGCACTGATGCAGATGTCAGAGCACGAATCGGTAAAGCCAGAGCAGCCTTTCTCCAGTTGAAAAAAGTGTGGAGTTCCAGAGAGCTGTCACAACACACCAAAGTCCGGATTTTCAGCTCCAATGTAAAAGCAGTTCTCCTATATGGAGCAGAGACTTGGAGATTGACAAAAACCACAGTCAACAGAGTACAGACCTTCATGAACAGTTGCCTTAGAAGAATTTTGAAAATCCACTGGCCAGAGAAGATCAGCAACGTCAGACTCTGGGAGAGAACAGAGCAGATAACAGCAGAGAATGAAATTGGGCGAAGAAGATGGGGATGGATCGGTCACAGTCTGAGAAAGCCAGCTTCCAGTATCACTAGGCAGGCATTGTCATGGAACCCCCAGGGAAAGAGGAAAAGAGGTAGGCCGAGAAACTCCTGGCGTCGAGACCTCCAGGCAGACATCAAGAGACTGGGAACCACCTGGAGTAGAATCGAAGGAGAAGCACAGGACAGGAGTTGCTGGAGGTCTCTCGTCGACGGCCTATACCCGGGTAGGGGTGACAGGCGTAAGTAAGTAAGTATGCCATAGTAGGGGTGCAAGGCATAAACAACAACAACAAGCCCTGAATACTGCTAACGAGCCCCACCCTCCCTGGTGCAACCTCCCGACAATTTCAGCTAAGAATTACCTACAGCACCTGGGGTGCCGGGAGGGAGTGTTGCGCTGCGGCGATGTCTCCCACCAGCGATAGTTTTCCGCACTTGCCGGAGAGGTCCCTCAGGTATTACCGGGCGAAAGTCGACTCTGCTCGCCAGCCCATAGCCGCCACAATGTCTTTGATGGCGCAGCTGCGGTCGAAGGCGAGGCTTGCGGCCATGGCTTTAACCTCGTGCGCCCTGATGTTCATTCACTTGGCAGCGTCAGGGGAGAGGTTCTGGTAAGCGGAGCTTATAACCCATCGGAGCCAGAAGGATATCGTCTGGGCCGAGATGTCAGTTCTACCTGGAGACAGGGAGAAATAGGCGGGAGCGTCCCCTGTGTAGCGGTTTGGTCCAGCGCAGGTATACTCGTAAGGCTCTCACCGGGTCCTGCTGTCTGGCATCTCGTGTCAGACTTGGTTCCCTCAGCGGCCGAATGGTGATCACCTGTGGGGCGGCCAACAGCGACCGGGTCTTGGCAAGGAAGGCAGGATCAGTCAGTAGGTGCACGGCACCATCTGTTCTGAACTGCAAACTGGATGGGCGTGTGGAAAGCGCATGCAGTTCGCTGACCCTGGAGGCTGTGGCGAGAACCAGGAGAAAGCAAGTCTTCCGGGTCACGTCAGCCAACCGCACCAAGGAGAGCGGTTCGAAGCGTCAGCACCCAGGATAGGTCCCATCTCGGAATCAGCGCTGGAGGCCAAAGTGTGCCATCAGGTCGGCTAGGTCTTTGCAGCCACCTGGGTCCGGGCGGCCCAAATGGCGGTACGTGTCAGCAATCATGGCCAGGTACCCTCTGATGGTAATCGGCGCCAAGTGCTGCTCGGCGAAGAGCCAGAGGAAGAACTCAGCCAGCTGGGGGGCAGTCAGATCTGTGGGGAAGAGGTGTCGGTCGTCGCACCAAGACCACAGGACTCGCCACTTTCCCTCGTAGACTCATAGGATCGAGGGCCTGCGGGCTGCAGCGATAGCTTCCACTGTTGCACTTGAGAAGCCTCTAGTGGCGATGGCGTGCCACACAATCTCCAGGCGTGGAGGAGGAGACGCTCGGGGCACGGGTGGTATAGAGCCTGCCAAGGTTGCTTGAGCATCGTGCCTGGGGTGGGGAGCTGCAGAGGGGGGCCCGTGGCGAGGTTCAGGAGGTCGGTGGTCCAAGACTTGGTCCAGCAGAACGGAGCCACCAGAAACAGGACCGCGCTGCAACCCTTGAGCTTGAGCAGGACCTTGGGGAAGAGCATCGTAGGTGGGTAAGCGTACGCGACAAGGCTGTCCCATGGAATGGAGAGAGCGTCGACACTCCAGGCTAGCAGGTCCGGAATGGGGGAGACGAAGAGGGGTAGCTGGCGATTCCACCTCGTCGTGAAGAGTTAGTTATTTGGGTTTAACGCCGAGCAGGCAACTAAGACCATCTCACGGCGGGGAGGGTAAAAATCTGGTCAGCCAGACTAAAAGAAAGGTCTTAAGACATGATGTAAATATACCTTAAAAATATGTCAGGCTAAAAAGTCGCACATGTCTTTAAAGAAAACGTTGACATACTCTCAAAAAGGTCAAAATAATAGAAACATCATAGTCTATAAACGCTCAAATCTTATGAAAAATATGGCACTCTCTCAGAAAACTGAAGATCTTGTCCGGGGGTACATCCCGCAACAAAACCTTCAAGGAGTCTGCTGTGAAATGTTTATACCTTGTGTCGATTAGATCAGCACAAGACAGCAAAAAGTGTTGAACAGAGTACTGCTCGTCGCAGGCATAACACCATGGACGCTCCTCCTGTTTAAGTAAGTAAGAGTGCGTAACATACGTGTGCCCGATGTGGAGCCGAGCAAGGATAGTCTCCTCACGGCGGCTGCCGCAGCGATAAGGTAGGCCGTCTGACAATTTAGGAAGGGCTTCATGCAGCTTGTTAGCTTCCTCTTTGTCCCACTCGGACTGCCACTCACGGGCTATGTACGCACTAACCACATGTCTAAAATCACTATAAACAGTCTGTGTGTCAGGGACAGAGTCATTGCGGACATCGTTGGCAGCAGAATCTGCGATCCTGTTGCCTTCGATGCCCACATGCCCTGGGACCCAAATAAAAATGATGTCATAATATTCCTTCATCAAATCTGCGTAGAGCTCTCTGATCTGCACCAGCAGTGGGTGGTCATTTCCTGTGCCCTGAAGGGCCTGCAGGGCAGAAAGAGAGTCAGACAGAATCAGGAAGTTCCTTTCTCTAGATCGATAAGCATGCCTGAGTGCCAGCAGAACCACCTGCAGTTCTGCACTAAATACAGATGAGTGGTCTGGGAGGCGGTGCTTAAATGGGCGTCTAGGATGGCGAGAGGACACTGCGGCCGCAGCCACTCTCCCATCCTCAGACTTTGACCCATCCGTATAGATACGACAATAGCCAGGAAAAATTGAAAGCAGTTCATTGAGGCTCTGTTGGTATATGGCTGGTGGAGTAGAGTCTTTCTTGTGGGCAGTCAAGTCCAGCAAGATGTCAGGAACTGGTAAGAGCAAGGGTGGAGTGATGTGTTGCAGGGATTCCGAAACTCTGTCCAGGTCCAATCCGGCCGCCTGCAGATGAGGTCGGAAACGGAAAGAAAGTGGACGGACAGCTCCCGGATGGGTATCGTAAATCTCTGCAAAAACGATGGTTTAAAAATTCATTTTCTCTAAAAGGTATTTTTTCGAAAAATACTTACCGATGACATGACTCAAACGACCCTCCCACCTGCCCCGCTTGCCGCTGGTGCGCTAAGTATCCTGACTGAGGGATTATGGGTACCCGGCTTCCGGGTGGTGGGTATAGGGAGACAACTCTTGGTCCCCTCGGGGTTCCCCGAGTGCCTCCCGGGTTGTGTTTTAACACAACTGGCTCTTAGGCTAGAATGAGTAAGTAGTAGACACTTCCATTCATTCAGTCATGTCATCGGTAAGTATTTTTCGAAAAAATACCTTTTAGAGAAAAATGAATTTGTTTCTTCAAAAACATTACCGATGACATGACTGAATGGAAGATTTGCGAATAGGAGGTGGGTGCCGCGCTCCAGCACACCTTAGGGTCCAAGGGCCGTCCTCCCTAACGCAAACTCCCGACGACCCTAGGTAGGTGAATACCTACGGCGCTGAGACGCCAGGAGGGAGTTGTGCCCCCCGCAAAAGGCCCCCACTAGAGCGAGGAGTCTCGCTGGCCTGGCAGAACTCTGCGATCGAGGCGGGCGAAGTCATCCTGCCCGCCAGCCTCCAGTAGCCACGAAGTGTAAGACAGTACAGTTCCTGACGAATGTGACGTTCGTGGCCATGTAAGTGCCTTGATAACGTAACTGTAGCCTCTAACCTCCCTGAGGGAGGGGTCCTGTAATTCAGATCGTATGACTGAAGATCGTCTGGCCTGTAGCGTCAGTGCTGCTGGAACCGGCAAAGAGGCGAGCGCGTCCGTAATGGACGGCATGTCGTAGGCACACGTGAGGCTTGTACAGGGTTTTGCTACCTGGTCTCCTGGTGGAATAGCGCCCCGTCAGCGGGCGCAAGGTGAACCTGTGGGCCAAGGAGCGGAAGTCCAGGTAAGGCATGGTCCGAGAGGAGCTGTACGGAATTGTTCCCTCGAACTGTAGGCAGACAGGGCGAGTTGTAGCTCCTGAAGCTCGTTAACCAGTCCACCATGGCAACATCCCTCAGCGTACGGCTGCAAGGGCAAGACATAGCATGCTATGACTCCTCACGAGGGGAGTCGACAGGAGGCTCCGGACGAGCGCGTGTAAGTCTCTCCGAACCGGGCTCTGAGGAGAGGCGGGTTATCTGCCGGCAAGGGGACCCCCAGCAGGATCCCGGTGGCTGACTTGGAGATGAGTGGGGACCGAGTTTGGACGTGGGACGTCGCCAAGCGCGACTCTCTGAACTGGGCTCTGTGAGGTGAGTTCTCTGCTTCTCAAAAGCTGTGTCCGAGCTCGCTCCCTCCTGGTAGCGGCCTCATCGGTCAAAACCCCACCCTGCGCCCTAGTCCGCTGAAATCGTTGTGGAGACTCTCCACAGGGTCATCCTGGTCGCGCGCGCCGATCCTCCGAAGGTGTCCTGGTGCATTCCGTGTGTAGCCACTGGTTCCACCGGGGAAAAGGCTGGCCCAGACCTACCGTCGGTCCAGGTAGTGTCACGCACGGAGGGAGTTGAAGTTCTTTCACCAAAGCACCGGGGTAGAGGGTAAGCACCGGTCGGAAGATCGCAAGCTGCCCTGATCCTGGAAGTACACCTCCGCTGTCGCGTTGCCGGAGAGGAGAAGCTCCTGTGACCCATCCTTCCTCCCACGAGAAGAAGACCCTCAAGTCTGCGTCGGATCCAAGCTAAGCACGCTCTTGTCCGCGAAGTCCGAAGGTCAGAGGGTTGGACCTCGAGAAGAATCACGGCAGTAGGAAGCGTAGCTGGAGCAGCCGGGCTTAGAGACGACTAAAGGTGAGTAGATCCGACTTCCGTGTAGTGGCTAGGCCATCCAACCACGAGCACAGCCGAAGCGGTACCACCTGTCCGAAGTCCGGCACCCTCCGGGTGCCCGAAGAGAGTTGTCGAGATGGTTAGACGCCAGGGAGAATATCATTACTACAGACCCGCAGGGATGGTGGCAGGTAAATACTGCATATGGTTATGGTCTTCTTTAAGGTAACCCGAGCTGCAACAGCCTGAAGACAGGTGTCAACACTAACGGGGCTACATAAAAGCTGCTTGCTAATGAGAAGAGCCACTCCACCCGAGCGTCTCTCCGAATCAGAGCCTTTATGGATAGCAAGAAACCCATTAAAGGAGACAGGGTCAGAAGTCTTCAGGTAATTCTCCTCAAGAGATATTACTGAGGGATTATAGGACTTCAATAAAAGGCGTAATTCTTCAAAGTTGGTGTGAAAACCACGACAATTCCACTGAAGCAGAGAGTACATGGTTAGGTTTTATGTGGAGGAGAACAGTTCTTTTCCCCCTTTTCCTGTGCTTTGGAAGGAGTCGAAGAAACAGAGGGGGGTCGACTCCCAGGCCTCCTCTGGTTCCTCGGAGATGAGGAGGGAGGAGCTGCCGCAGCACCAGCCACAACAACTTCCACCCCCTCCATCTGCTCCTCCAATGCAGCATCAAAGGTCTGAATTGACTTTGAAAAAAAAAGCGGAAATTAAAAAGGCGCAAGAAATTATACACGGAAACAGTAGTAGTATAGTAGTTTGAGGAGCGGAAAATCGGCGGAAATCGGCGAGATTACCGAGGAAATCCTCGAAACGGCGGAACAATTCAGACCTTTGAGCATATTTATTTTGAAGGGGGCCGGTCTTAGACTTCTGGGTCGGGGCAGCGTTCCTGCCGCCAGAGTTGGTGACCCTAGAAGGCTGACCAGAGCCAGAAGTCTTTGTAGTAAGATTGGCAGGCTTGGGTGGGGGCTGAGGCTTAGGGGCAGCAGAAGGCGGTGCCACCGGACCGGTATCGTCCGCCCTCTGCGTTCCCTAGCTCCTCGTCATCACCGGAGGAGGGTTACTCTCCAGGGGTGAGAGGATCCGAGGCTCCGCCCCCAACCAAGAAGTTGGGGTTTGACAAGAGAAGTCTTTGGTGGGGCGCTTGCCTGCCACCGCAGCACTAAAAGTATACACAAAGGTGTTATTTGAGTTTGGCGCAGCCTCAGCTGCACCAGGGCCATCAACCAGTTTTTTGCGTCCACAAATGACAGCCCCTTCTCCACACGCACCTGCTGAATCTAGCACTCGGATATCCAGCGAGGGCACTTCTTGTCCGAAGCCATATGCGCACCCTGGCAATTCACACACAGGGGGATGGCTGTGCAGGACTCAGCAGAGTGTCCGGGCTTAGTGCAGCAGGCGCATAGAGCCTCTGCCTGGCGGCGTGTCTTCTGCCCATGGCCAACATGGCTCCTGAGGGTCTCCCCTACCAGGAAAGGGTGCAGCTTGGAAACAGGCTTCTCTTTAACTTTGCTGTGGATAATGAGAAAGTGAGGCCAGGCGGCCGACGCCACAGTCAGAGTCACTATCGTTCTCAATAACAATGTCGGCGGCTATGTGCCGCTTTGGTGCCAGTTTTGGGTTTTTTTGGTTTTCCATATTATAGTATGTTAGATATTCATCCCCAGGGGTCCACGCCCGCCACCTAAGCCCAACAAGGGAAAGTGCATTTGTCGGCGGGTCTCCAGCCGACGCATGATGGAGACTGCCCGAAAGATATACTCAAGGGGGTAAGCCCGATTGAACCGTTTGAGCCACCCCCTTCTATCACACCGCTGAATGCAGGGGAATACTGGCATAAAGCACATAATCAGCAGTGGCGGCTGTAGCATGGTGCTCCATATATTAACCGCATGTCAACAATGGGATAGGGCTCAACGTGACAAGAGCCGATTGACTAGGCCGGTACGACTAGCCTCCCGTTTAGATGTCCAGACGAAGCGCCCACTCGGTGTGGAGAAGCTGGCCGCGTCGCGAGAGGGAGTTGGCCAGGACGTTCAGGTGGCCCGGGATATGTCTTGCACGGAGAGATGCCTCGATCTTCGCACCACCGTAGAACCCAATAGAGGAGGATGCAGAGGGAGGGGAGCGCGTCCCGCCCTGCTTCTGGATGTAAGAGACTACCATGGAGTTGTCTTGAGAGGATGAGGAGCTCCTGGTGCTGCAGACGTGACTCCCAGGCGATGAGGGCTTGCCAGACCGCTTTCAGCTCCAACAGACCTGCCTACATGTTCATGTGGTTGTCAGGAAGATTTGGGGAAACTCTCAGTAAGATTCGTGAGACTGTCAGTAAGATTATAGTTCAACTGGACGATAAACCTTGCTTCCAGGGGCCAAAAATCAAACAACAGGGGAGGGGGGGGTGTGTGTTGGCTAACTTAATCACCTATAAGAACATACATTGTCTATTCTGCTGTACCTAAAAGATATTAAGAAAATTACTGAGAAAATGGGCTGCTTCACCACAGCGTTTATAACTTTTTTGGAATAGACAGACGTTTAAGTCTGTTTGTTTCTTAGCTCACATAATTATGGATGGATAGTACTTCATGTTGTGGTGGAGTATAATTTGGTACCTGTTTATAATATTTACTGTAATTAATTACACGTAAATTAACTGAAAAAATGCACCTTGATTATTTTTATATATGTAAAGGACAAGCAAAAGACATTACACTGAAAAATGTGTCAGTGTGTGAAAATATGAATGTGTGTGATAGTGGATTGAGATAATTTTACATTAGTGATCACGATGATCAGGCAATCCACTGATAATCCTTCAGGTAATCGAAGTTCACCTATCTCGTCGGCGGACGTTGCTACAAATTGATCGCCAAGTTCGTCTGTTGGGCGAAAGTTTCGAACATTTCTGCAGGGAAATAATCAAGTGGTGTCGCTTCCAACTCAAGTGGAGTTGTTAGGCCCACATATCGCGTGAAAGGCTGCAAAACAGGATCTGAAATTGGCCGCTGATGCCAGATAGCACCGCCGCCGCCATCTTGCAGTCGTCGCCTCGGTAAACACTGCAGAAATACTCTGGTATCTTTGTCATCCCAGTCCGACAGATCGCTAGTATGCACACTGGACACACTTATGTCACTTCCCTCTGACTCGGAAACTGGATTGTTGCCAATTTACTCCGAAATGCTGTAAATTCTGGGTCACTGTCGCTCGATGGGACGTGTCGCCATGTTTGTAAACACGTGCATTTAAAACGACAGCAGACGTTGCTTCCAAAAAGACGCGCTTTCCAATTGGCTAGACAAAATTATAGGTCAGCACACAGTAGCCAATCAGGATCAGTCTTACTACTACCGGCAGAAACGGCACAATCAAACTGTCTTTTTGCCAAAACAAACCCCAAAATACCAAAAAAAAGCTACCGTAGAAAATTGATACATGACCGGAAGACAGTAAAAAAACACCCAAACTCGTAAGAAATACGGCGAAATCGTAAGAGTAGGCAGGTCTGCTCCAACCAGTTGATGTGCTGGGCCGCAAGGTCTGGGTGCCAGATGCCGGAGGCTGTGGAGAACATCGGCAGCAGGTGCGCGCCCCAGCCGGAGAGCCGTGCGTCGACGCTGAGAGACAGTTGAGGTGGGAGCACGTAGAGGGGAACACCCGTCGCGAGCCAGAGGAGATCTGCCCAACGGCGAAGATGGGGACGTAGCATCGGAAGCAGCGGACCCTGAGACTCTAGGTCGCCAGTGGAAAAGCAGGTGCAGCTGAAGCGGGCGGTAGCAGAGACCGCCGAGGGGAAGGAGGTCCGCCACCACGCTCATCAGGCCCAGGAGCTGAAGCCACACTCTGGCGGAGACTGCCACCTCTTGAGACACCCGACGTGCTAGGTTTGCCAACTTCTGAACCCGTTGCTCTGGGAGCCTCACCTCGTTTAGATCGGTGCGAAAATCCATCCCCAGGTGAAAGAAGTGGCGGGACGGCACGAGGTCGGACTTGCCCACATTGACCAGGAAGCCAAGCCGTTCGAGCAGATCTAGTAGCGCATCTCGGTCCTTCTACAAGGCGGCCTCTGACTGGTTCTGCAAGAGAAGATCGTCTTGGTAGTTCGATGTGGGACTCGCAGACGTCCGTCTGGCCCTGGCAACGACGGCATCCATGATGTGGGTGAACACCCAGGGGCTGAGGTTGAGGCCGAAGGGTAGTGCATGAAACTGGTAGATCACGCCGCCGAAGTCAAAGCGCAGGTAACGTCTGGAGGAGGGATGCATGGGGACGTGCAGATACGCATCCGACAAGTCTAGGCTGACGGCAAAGTCTGTCGGCTGAACTGCGGCTCGCAGCGCTCGGGCTGTCTCCATGTGGAAGGACGGAGTGGGGATGAACTTGTTCAGTGCGGAGAGATCGATGACAGGGCACCACCTGCCGCCGGGCTTCGGGACCAAGAATAGGCGGCTGTAGAAGGTTGGGGAGTCGTGATGCGTAACCACCTCTGTGGCGGTCTTCTAAAGCAAAGCGGCGACCTCTCCGTGAAGAGCGTTGGCCCTGAGCGGCGCAGGGGGGGGGGGGGGGGGACTGAAAGCTGAAAGGAGATCCGGAGTCCCTCGGAGATGGTGGTGAGGATCCACGAGTCGTCTCGAAGCAGCAACTGCCACATGTCGCTGCGGAGAGCAAGCCTCCCGCTGACCGGAGACCCGGAAGAGGTCGGCGGGGGCCGAGCAGGAAGGAAGTCAGCGGGCCCTGCCCCGCCTGGGGCGACGGGTGGGCCTGGACCAGGCGGGGGAGGGGCCAGGGAGCAGGCGGGCACGGCCAAAGGCTGGGGTACAGGGGGGCAGGCGGCCGCAACTGGTGAGTGGCGAGAGGAGGGTCTGATGGTCCACAGGGCACGACCCACGGCCTTGCGGGCTGCCAGAAAGCGGGTGGGAGCGGAGTGGTTGGGCCAGAGATCTTTGTTAGCGTCTTTCACTGCCTGCCAAGTAGGTCCGAAGAGGAGCTCTCCGCCGAGCGGTGCCTGCCGTAGCTGATTCTTCAAGTCGCCCGGGAGGTCGCAGGTGCACAGTAAGGCATCCCGACGTTAGCAGCCACGGCCATGGTGTTGATGGGAGGTGTGGTACGCCACGCGGTTTCCAGAAACCGCCAGAGCCAGGATGTCCCTCAACAGCGGTGAGATCGAAGGGTGCCAGGCATCCTCCACGCGCCGAACGATAGCTTCTGTGACCAGGTCCAGGAATCCCACCGAGG
Source organism: Semisulcospira habei (assembly GCA_036245525.1). Classification (NCBI taxonomy): domain Eukaryota; kingdom Metazoa; phylum Mollusca; class Gastropoda; family Semisulcospiridae; genus Semisulcospira; species Semisulcospira habei. Next base: position 155,583,444 of record BTPG01000002.1, read on the forward strand.
CGAGCGCATTGCGTATGAGGGTAGTAGTCCTGTGCACACCAGGGTTGAGAAGTCGTAGGCGAGGGCTACCAGCCAGCGACAGCACCAAGGTATCCACAGCTGGGAGGGGGCAGGCGAAGGCTTGCGAGTGACCGGCGTACCATCGCAAGGCAAGTCTGCAGGCCAACCTGGAGTCGGAGAAGAATCCCAAGTCGCCGAAGGAGCCCTGCAGCAGATGAGCGGAGAATGTGTCGCGCAAGTCCTTGAATCCAGGCGGCTGGGGAAGAGACTTGAAACGCTTGGTCCGCCAATCGGCATCCAAGAAGGCCGACGCTTTCCTCTTGAGCGGGGGGGGGGGGGAGGCAGGCAGTCCTCCGGGGGAAGACACACAGCGATGAGACGCGCCGCCTCGTCCAGGGACTGAAGAGTCTCCATCCTATGGCCCGGGGAGGGGGGGGGGGGGCCGTCTGTGACACTGAGTCCTCCCGGGATTGTGAGCGCCTGGAAGCTGCGGGGCTGTCCTCGCGGAGAAGCGCCGAAACAGAGTCTTCCGGGGCCAAGCTGAGGGCGTCATCCTCGACAGGGTGCGCGAGAGAGCGGCGGGGAAGCAAGTCTGCTCTACGTCGATGTGTTGAGGTCGCGCTAGTGGCGTCCAGTCGTGTGGTAGTCGCGCTGGAGGGGGACCTTCTCACGCAAGAGCGGAACCACGAGGAGTAAACCGAGGTGGAGTCCCGCGAAGTTCTCTGCGAAGAGACAGTACTGCGGCATGAGAACCGCGGTCCCGCGGAGAGCGGCTGCATCGGGGGGAAACGCGGTAGCCTGGAGCGGCAGAGTTGCCGGGGCTGGTGTCGAGCTGGGGGAGACAAACGAGCGAGGCAACAGTCCAGGCTTCGAGTGATGCGCCGTGGTTGTGCAAATGACGGGGGCAGCGTCAGTCCTGGAGGCAGGCCTAGCATGTCAGCGGGCGTCCAGGTCACAGGACGCAGTCCGCAGGCATGGGGGCCTGTCCCGTGAGCGCGAACGAGGCCGGGGCACAGGGGTCCACTCTGTACTTCTATCCCCCTGTAACCTGTCATGACGAGAGGGTAGGCGGGGCGAGCGGGTTCGCTGTGGGGCAGGCTCATCTACTCTTTCTTTAACTGACGAGCGAGCGCCCCCGGGTCCAGTAATGTCGTCTGACCAAGGGTACTTGTCACTGACCTTGGCGTGGGACGACATACGTCTACTTGCCCCGAGGGTTTGGAGGGCCGAACTCCAGAAGCCGCGTCGAGCCCTGAGCCAGCTGGGGTGGGCATGTGGGTCGTGCAAGCACGCTGTGGGCCCGACTCATAATAAATACTCCCATTACTTAGCGAGCAGGCGCAAAATTCGGCCAACGTCCTAACTATCAGTAAGGCCTGGCGTAGCCCCGTGCATTTCGATTCTCCACATCCGGGGAAATACGTCTGTTCGCACCCGCGGAGGTGGTATGGGCAGTCGCAGGTGCCTGATCTCGGACTGGTGTCGGCCGTTCACGGCGATAGAAGCCTCAAAGCTGAGACCACTGCTCTTCCAGCCAGGGGGCGCAGACAACGCATGGGTGAGTAGAGGCACAGCCTGAACAGGGTAGGCACACGGCATGCTTGTCACTCGGCCATTGGAAGTCCCCACAGCGCGTGCAGGTGCGGACTTGAAAACTGCAAAACACAGTCAACAGTGAGAGACGAGCGAGCGAAGCTCTCTGAGGCCACGCAAACGAGTGTACGCGAATTTCGTATACAGTGCCAACTCCACGGCCAGTGCTGTCGTCCGGCGCTCCACTCCCTCTCCCTTAATGCCGGTCGCGGGCAACAACCGAGGTTTTACCTTGTCATCTTCTTCTTCTTCTCGAACGCCGTCACACTTGGAGTTTGGCTCTCAAAATGAAATCTGTGGTCTTCTGTAGCGCCTCCACAGGCCCGTACAGTTTCTCTTGTAGAGTGGCGGGCTTCGGCCATATCTCCTCCCTCAGCGGCTGGTGGTTCCCACAGTCCTGGAGGATGTGCTCTGCGGTCTGCTCTGCTTCTCCACAAGGGCACAGGGGAGATGGCACGAGGTGGAAGCGTCTGTGCAGGTGGAAATTGAGTCGGTTGTGCCCGGTCCTCAGACGAAAGATGGTCACCTGCTCTTGTCTGGACAGCTGATGGTAACTGTCTAGGGGCCGTTGTGGTGGTCTGTACACAGACTTAATGATGGTCTTCATCTCTGTGAAGCTGACTCCATTTTCATCTTGTTCTTTCTCTGCGCCCACTTTTGCCATTCTGTCAGCTTCTTCATTGCCGTAGATGCCACAGTGTGAAGGGATCCACTGCAGCACCAGTCTGGTGCACTTGATGTTTTGCAGTGCCTCTTGTAGACGTGGCAGTTTACCTTGTCATGACGGAGAGGCCGGTGCTCCCACCAAGGCCACAGAGGCCAACGTGTCGCCGAGGCGAAGCCCCGCACCACCAACCGGTAGAGGCCCCACCAAGTCCCCCAAAGGCGCCACAAGTCTGGCGAAAGCCCACACACGACGAAACACCCAGTAAGGTAAACTCCAACGAAGGTAAATCCAAGGTAGCACAGTGAACACCGTAATCCAAGGTAGCACAGTGAACACCGTAATCCCCGGCTAGCACAGTGAACACAGAAGCCAGTCCCAGAACACACGAAAACCGGTCATACCATACACAGCCAAGGCGCAGTAGAGTAGGTACACAACCGTCCACAGCTAGCAAAGAAAACAGACTGGCGGGAATCCGGTGGACATGTGACCGGATGGGGATGGACGGGAGGCTACTCAGGGTACTTGCTAGGTTACAGCGCCCCTAGGCTGCCTCCCCTGCCATATAGGTACACAACCAATTTTGGGTTGAAACTGTGCTAGCCAAGAGGCATTCCTAATAGTAATGTCATCGGTAATGTATTTTGAGGAAACAATTATTGTGACCACTGGCAGCAACAGGGATAAGGATCCCAATGCACTGAATCAGACAAGAATGAATTGGTCCAACAGTTACCTGTGATATAGGTGGCTTGATGACATTGAGGCGCACTCCTGAGCTGTAACTGTCACTCTGTTTGAGGGTCAACAGGACCACCTGCCCCTCCTCGGCCATCAGCATGACATAGGGGTCCGCAACAGAACATCGTTGAATCGGGGACCCTATGTCTATTGGGATGTGCTGCAGCTGATTCACTGTATTCAATAAAATAAAAAGTGTTGACATTCGACAAATACATACGTTTACAGGTAATTACTTACAACTAAAATAATAGCAAGCTTCACTCACAAAACTAGCCTATCTAAAACTGATTTCAATTTATCATATTTTATTCAATAACTTTTTCATAACATAAACAGGAAATCTCGATCAGAGATTATATGAAAGCTTATGGATAGCCAGTATATAACTAAATACTAAATAACTCTTAAACTCCCAGAAATAAATGACTTCCATTCTACAGAATGGAAGTCATTTAGTTCTGGGAGTTTAGAGGGTTTTTTTAAAAAAAAGTAAAATGTGATGAAACACCCACCCCCTTCCAGCAGTCGAATGTTGGAAGGTGAGACCTGCAGAATGTATTTATTTCCATCCAGGTTGGCTACGCAAAGGGTTCGTGTGGTTGTAGAGAATCCACTGTGGTCCAGCTCGTTGATCTCCTGCCCAGTCTGTAGAATCTGTGGAAGGAAATAACAGGAGTCAAGTGTATCAAGGCTGAACGTGTTAAGGGATGGAGAGTGGCAAGCATTGTATGCCCGGTCTTTGTCCTGGGCTGGCAAATTATTCGCATACATTTATATAAACCCTGTGGCTGCCAGTAGTGTTTATTGTTGAGGAGTTCATTTTTCAAACATGCCCTTGGGCTACTAGCGCATCATTTTTTCAAAATGACCCATAACATTTTGATCTGAGGGGTCAATGACCCATAGGTTTCTGCAGGCAACAGGCCTATCATTCATGTGTTTGTGAAGGCCTCTCGCCCTCCCCCACCCGACCTCCCCCTCACCACCTGCTTTTCGCTATTTTGGCAGTTAGTGAGAAGGTGCTCATACACACTTGGTCCATCCAGTTTCAGAAAGGACCCATTGGATTCGTACTCTGCGGGTGAATGACCCACGTGCGTAAATTTGTAAAATGAACCCTGGGTCAGTGGGTGTATAAAAAATCATGACCGATGAGATTATAAACATGCAAACAACTACATACTCACCATACTGGAATCATTTCGACTGAGAATGAGAAAAGCATGACCGCCAGTGATGGAGGGGGGCACTTGTGGCCCCTCCTTGCCCTCCCCATTGGAGCCCCCTGGTCCTTTCTCCTCTTTTCCTTCACCATCTGTTTTGGACTCATCCTCGGGAGGCCCATACACTGTCCACATGTCATAGCAGCCTGCAAGCTGGAACGTCGTCACAACTTGCGGCCGAATTGAACGCTGGAGTGGAAAAAAGATTCAGAATGAGCATCAGGTCAGTCTGATTATATTGTGACAGTGAATACAATGTGACACCTCTGACTTAACCCATTTAGCCCCAACACCCTACAGCAGGAGATGGATCGACAATGATAATTCAAGGGTAGTGCCAGATTAGCTTGGCGCCTGAAGGTGCCAAGCTAATCTGGCACTACACTTGAAATATCATGGTCGATCCATCTCCTGCAGCTGGTACATAGTCATTAGATGACACCTCCCAAAATTGGGAAATGCGGCCATGAGGTTAAATGGGTTAAAAAAAATTATACTTGGCAGACAAACGGGTCTACAGCTGGAGACGCCCTTAGGGCCTTGTGCTTGGTGCGTGTTTTTGCCTTCACTGTATCAGCACCATCATGTTGTGTACGTTATTCACATTAGCTATGATGTAGATGTATTTTGTGCATGCAAAATGTCAGTGAATAAAACAGTCACTGTTGCGTGACTTTCGTAACTGAGTATGAACGACGATTTGCTGCACGCCTAGCATTGTCGTGATGGGGTTAGGGGCTCAGCAATCACAGCTACTTGTACATATAGGTAAGTCCATCACTACCTATCAAACGACTCTATCATGGGCAAGATTCAACAAGGGGCGGGACTATAAGCGGTCCATGAGGGGACTCAACTGACATTTGGCTTTCTGATTAGATAACTGCCTTGGCACCATATAAATACCATGTATTATTATTATTCTTTATCCTAACGTAAAAGTGTATAAGACACCGTTTGCCTCTGTGCAACATATTTCTGTGTCACTGCAGAACCTGTTTTAAGTGACCATTCTCATGAGAGATCACCTGTTATTAAAGACTAAATGCTGATCTTTAATGACTGGTGACACTTTTTGCCCTTCAAGACATCTCTCGAGTGAGCAACTGTCTTGCAAAAACACATTTTTTTTCTTTCCCCCAAAAACACTGGTTCCTGAAAACCGGTTCTACTGTAAATTACACTGACGCAAAGTAGACTCACAAACCGTTTCACCTGACAAGCAAAGATGAACAAGCAAGTGGCACAGATCTTCATGAGCCCTGAAAAATGTGCCACCAGCTTACACCAGTCATTATCTCCTTCACTGCCAACTGACACAACATTATGTCTGTGAAAACAGAGCAATTTCAACTCCAAATAATCCCATGAATCCAAGGAAGATGGACATAAGCAAGTGGCACAGATCCTCATGAACCCTGAAAAATGTGCCACAAGCTTACACCAGTCATTATCTCCTTCACTGCCAACTGACACATTATGTCTGTGAAAACAGAGCAATTTCAACTCCAAATAATCCCATGAATCCAAGGAAGATGGACATAAATAGTGCCAGCAAGATTCAAAGACCCTCATGAGCCCCCGCATTTGCGGGAGCTAACGAACGTCTTTGCCTCTTTTTTTTTTTTGCTACTCCAATTTTTCTTTGTCGACCTCAGAGGTCTTCCTCTCACGCCACTCATCCCCGTCAACCCCAGTGTGCTCACCCAGGCCCGCTGGCTGTCCCAGCCAGACTCCCGGCCCTGCCGCTATATATATGGCAGGTAGTAGGGGACTCCCTCCGGAGGAAACTCCGCACTGCTGCCGAGTCACTTCGGTGGTGTTCAGTGTAGCCTTCAGGTGACCACACCTACTATTCCCCCTACTTACGACATTGCTAGTCGCGGAGTCGACGAGTGGGAGCTCCCCCCAGAGGTAGCGAGTCAACCACTACGTCCTTCCACGCACAGCAGCAGGTCTGGCCTAAGACAACCGCGCACCTAGGGCTCCTGGAGGACTGGGATGAGGTCACCATGAGACGGAGACTTGAGGGATCAGAAACCTGGACCAGCGTTTTTTTCATTTTGCATGATGATGAGCATGAAGATGATATGATGATGCCATGGTGGCCCATGTGGTTGGGGACTGCGTGACAGGGCCGCATTCCACGCTTCCTGTCATAAATATCCTGGTGTTAACCAGGCCTGGGAACTGCGGACACCTGCGGTGCCAGCCGTGTAATCATTCACACCTTGCGATGTGTCATAACCCGGGTAGCACCCCCAAAGTCGCACCCATGAAGTGGGTGAGTCTCGGCTGCGTGGCATAAGCCTTCCCATTGGGTCCATAGCACACCCGCTCTGGGTAGGAGCCGACCCAGGTAGGAAAAATCCCGCTTGACTCGGCTGGGATTCGAACCCGGATCTCCTGGCCGCCAGTCTGACACGCTAACCACTGCGCTACAGAGGCCGGTTCGTCTTTGCCTCTTGCAGTCAGGTGGTGTTCACATTTTTCCTGCAGTAAAGGGGTTCAGTTCTCCACACTTTGTGTGTGGAACGTCACCAAAGTCCACATCACTGCTGTTGTAACCGCCTACCTGCAAAACAGATATGGCACCATTTTTGCCAAAGCCAGAGGTCGTGACCAGCTCCAGATCCGGGTCAATGTCAGTGGAATATTCTTCGGACAGGAAGGCGGGCTCTCCAGGGGTTATGTTGGCAGCAGGGGCGATGTTCCAGATAGTGTCGCAAACCTGTCACCAAAACCAAAATCAGGCAAGAGGCACAAAAATCACGAAATCGTCAATAGGGAAGAAATTTTTTATTATCCCCCCCTCACTGCCTGTGGATGCAGATTGTGTTTCTGAAATATTTGTTAGTTCCATACCAAAGAGCTCCAGCTGTACAACGATAAATGGTTTCAAAGTGATGTGAGCAAGATGCACAGACCCTCATGACCCCCCACACTGCGGGGGCACATGAGAATCTATGTCTCTTGTAGTTGGATCATGATTACTTATTCTCTGCAGTCCAGGGGGCAATTTTCTCCTGTGACACTGAGAAAGGCACTAATAAAAGGAAAAGATTAAGAGAGCAATTCCAGCAATAACATATATAATAAATAAACAAATGAATAAATAAAAGCTGATAAAATGGAATGGCTTGTTATCATGGTCAGATTATAATAGACTACAGATGATAACATCACAGAACAAGCTGCAGTTCCTATCCCAAACACACGCTCACAAAATGAAAGAAATGCGTTTCTTTCTTTCTTTTTTTTGTTTGTTTACTTCTGAAAACCTGTTCTGTTCTTGTACTTCTGAGGCAGGTTTCTGTCATACCTGTTCTGTTCTTGTTTTTCTGAGGCAGGTTTCTGTCATCAGTAAACTGTTTTGTCCATGCTCGTCTGAAATGTGCCTCTTTCTTTCTGGGTTAATAACCCCTTCACCGCTGAGAAATAGTTAACACAATCCAATTGCAGGAGACATAGATCCTCATGAGCCCCTGCCGTCGCGGGGGCTCATGAGGATCTTTGTCTCTTGCTGAGACCAACTTGTATCCAGGTTCATTAGAGGGTTGTGGGTTTTGGTTGTTACATGATCCAAAATTCCAGAAACAAAATATGGGTCCAGTGGGTTAACTAGGGTTAACTAAAAGGGGTTAACTAAAGGGGGTTAACTAAACCAGTTTGTTCTTGATTATCCAAAAGCACGTTTCTTTCTTTCTCTGTTATTTCATTGCATGTTACATACATGTTTGATACAGTCAGCATTTTGGTCTGGATTTTGTTTTTAGTTTTACCTCAAACACATAGGAGGTGAGGGTGGTCCCTGCTGCCTTGTCGCTGTCTCCATACACCTCAAGTTCATCCAGGTTCTCAATCTCACTCACGTCAGATGCTGTTAAGTGTATATTACACCCAAAATGTTAACATTCATTTTGCACTCAACATCTTTTGTCACCATCAAAGTGAATTCATAATGGGCCCAAAAAGGTCTTGAACAAATTTAACTCTCTGCCTACTAAGTAATTTTTCTGTAGTATGTACTCTGCCACTAAGTAATTCTGTTAATAGTTTATTTCTGGATCCACTGTGCTTGCCAAGCAACAGCTTGTAACAACTTGAACTAAAACGATTGATCTATCTCCTAGGGCTATCTCCTATCTCTGTAATGAGGCCTTCATGGGACAATAAGCAAATTTTTAAAAATCAACCTCAGGACGTAATGGGTTAAGGATAACATCTATATATACCAAGTTGTTCCAGGCCCTCCACTCTGCGGCGCTTGCTGGGAGGGTCCTGCAATGCACGTCTGTCCGAGTCTGGCTGAAGAACAGTGCCGGACTTCTTCTCCTGGTAACGCAGAAGCAGGGAGTTGCCCAGCCGTGAACCCAGGAACAGGTAGCCGTCAGGGATCACACACATCTGCAACAATAGTAAATCTTGACAATTTAAATTGCTCCCCAGTAACAAAACATCTTCGGGCCCACGACAGCCACAGTGGGCCTGCGCACAGCTGTGCGCGGCCCCTCTGCGGCCATTGTGGGCCGAGGACCTTTGCATAGAGTGGTATGTCTAAGAAGGTCAACCACAAAGTATCACAGTGCCATCATCAAGATAGTTTGAATTGTCTCCGAGAAAATGCTAACATTAAGTTCACATCAAAATGGATGGAGGATCACAGCTCAGTTCGTATATTCCCTTTTGCTGTCTTACATGACCCACACAAAAAGACAGGATACTTACACAAGATGTGAGAACGCTGGAGGCAGCCTTGTCAAAGTGAAACCCACGCACACATCTCATTCCATCCACCACAAGCGTCAGCACATATCTACAACAAACAGTTTGTGAGAAATGAACAAGCATCAGAACAGGCCCAGAACAAACAGTGCAAGGGGAGTTTACACGAACATTTGTGTCCCGTTTCTCAACTTTTGGAGGTGTTGCCTAATGACTATGTACCAGTTGTAGGAGATGGATTGATCATGATAATTCAAGGGTAGCGCCAGATGAGCTTGACATCTGGCGCTACCCTTGAATTATCATGATCAATCCATCTACTGCTGCAGGGTCCCGGGGCTAAAAGGGTTAAAAAAGCAGGGAGGGAAACATGTTTGGGGGAATGTTTGTGTGCCAGTCTTTGATTTTAGACCTTACAACCCTACCCAATATGGTCCAGAATCACAGACTAGCACACACAAACAGACAACCCTTTAGGTGAAATGGTCTACATTGTTTTGTGGCAACAGACAGGAAATAAGAGGTTATCCCTAAATCAGGTCAAACCGTGCAGGGACTTCAAACATTCCATGGATTCTTCCAGCTCACTCCATCTACAAGGGAGGTATAGTCTCATAAACCCCTGCAGCTGCAAGGGCCCATGAGAACCTATGCCTCTTGCAGTCTGAGGTACTTATCCTGTATTAGCAGTACGACTGATATGAGGATGCACACTGCAGTGAAATGGCCCCTATAGTCATTACTAAAAAGGGGTGCATCCTACCAACTGATTCTGATTGATGAATAACTCCTATTGCTACCTTCAGACCACAGGTTTCTAGTGTGCAGGCACAGATCCTTAAGACAAAGAGCTGCCACAAGGTGTGGGGGCTCTTGAGAATTGCTGGCTCAAATTACTCCTATTTTTATGCAGGATGCTTTGTATGCTTGGTTGCCCCTCCTGGACACATGGGTTTCTTTTTCTATCACTTGTCGTGTCAAGGGACACAATCTGCATTGGTTTATGTGTAGCTGGATTATGCTACAGTACAGAAGTTCTGGCAAGGGATTCTTAGGCAAAATGAGTGCCTCAAAACATTCGACCACACCACCTCTGCAGTTAATCAACTTTTCCATTACTCCTAAATATTCTTTTACATGTCAAACATGGTTGAATAGTGGGTAATACACGTTCAGAAATCAGAAGTGGGTCCGAATTCCATGAGTTTCAATGAAAACAGTGGATTAAAAGCCAGGACAAACATGCAATACCGCACGTTTGTCCTGGCTTTTAATCCACTGTTTTCGTCGAAACGCTCGTGACTTGGACCTACTTCTGATTTCCAGAAATCGTCTATTATAGTACCACTCACAGTTCTCCACCTTTAAGCGACAGCACGCAGCGGTCGGAGTCTATCAGTGCTACCTGAGCGGCGTCCAGCGTCAACTTCACATCCTCCTGAGGACCTGCAGCATAATCATTTTACAAATGAATCCAACTTTTCAGGAGCAAAGGATTTTACTGCCAGTGGATGCAGATTGTGTTGCTGAAACCACTGCAGCATAATACGGGTCTGTATGTGTGTGAGAGAGAAAGATAGAGACAGTGACACTGGTCAGAAGCAGACATGTTACACTACGTGTGGCATCAACATGTGGCATCAGTATGATTGTAATTACCAACCAGGTAGCGTAAGTATATAATTACTGGCCACGACTATTACCAATGGGAAATTGATCCCATATAACTAAGTTGTAAGCAAAGATCGATTGATTGATTGTACATTGCTTAACGTCCCGACAGCAACAAGGCTTTCTCAGGACATGCCTGCACTGCTTGTGAAAAAAAAAACTAAACAGAACAGTGAATGTATGTCGCCAGCCGGTCAAATACGTTAAATAAACCTAACACATGGGGCCTAAATAAAGCTAAGACCATTTAGCAACACACATCCAATATCAAGAGCTACAGGCAGACAGTAGGGAGAGTTTTAAAAAGGCAAATACTGGTAAATACTGGTAAGTGGACCTCGGGTAGACAGAAACACATGCCCCAGAATAGAGGGAAAAACCCACCCTGTGGGGCTAACCAGAGTGACCCTGGGAACTAAAAAGTAGTTAACCCCACCCAAGTCCCCCAGGGCAGACCCGGGTGGGGATGTAAGCAAAGACGGAATAGCAGAATCTATTAAGATATGGGAAATGGGTCGCATCTAATTAAATGGGCCAGCCCTAAACGAGAAGATGATTGATAGGGACAAGGTATATACATACTGATGCGCACACAGTAAAAGGAGAGGGAAGGAACAAAAGGGGAGAAAGAACAACAAGGGACGCAAGACAGCGACTTGAGATAATAACTGAAATGTAGTCTGTGGTTGGTCTTGCCCAACTCCAGAGAATACTCGTCAGAATGAAATAAATACGAAAGAAAATCATCACCAGACTTCAGTTGTTTTACATGTCCATAGTACAACACGTAAGAACAACCATTTTGGTGCTGTGACCAGGATTTCAGAACGGGTTTGACAGAACTATCGCAGGGTATGGAAGAATGAAGCTGCGTCAAAAGTACGACGACGAGAACTGAAGACACAACGAGAGGCAAAAGATCATGAAACGAGAGAAGGAGCCGGCAGACAAACGAGCTCGGGCCACAACAACAGTCACCAACACTGGACAAACCAGTGAGTGACCTTTTTGTGACATCACTGCAGTTTTGAATAAGGGCCAGTAATAATTTGTATTTGTAGTGAAAATGGCAGAAGAACATGTAGGAAGGCCACACTCACTGAACCCGGTGTTGGCCGCATTAGGTAGCCAGATAGAAGGGATGTCATCCTCTGTTAACGCGCAATCCATTTCACAACTGATCCCAACCTTCAATTAAGATCAGAAAAAAATTTGCAGAATGGATGAAAAAAATAGAAAATATGCCGCACTAGTAAATATAGTAGGGAGGAAAGCCTTCATCGCATATCAGGCAAGTAGTGGGTCGGTGAGCGACTTCATCGGTCGTTTTATTCAAGCCAACGGGAACAACAGTTGGGAAGAGCTGAAAGAACAGCTAATGGTCCGATTCGGAGTTCAGGGATGAACAGCATGCACTGACCCTCCTACAGAGAGCCAGACTGGGGAAGCATGAAAGTGTTCCCCTGTATGCGGAAAGAGTGATATCGTTAGGGGAGGAAGCTTTCCCTGACAAGGATGGACTAATCAAAGACAGGCAACTGATAGCCTGCTTTATAGATGGACTTGCACATGACTACTTAAAAATGAAAGTCATGCGGGAAGAACCGGCTACTTGGGAGCGAGCCATAAGCATAGCAATGACAGAACAGAATTTTCAGCAAAAGTTTGATCTCAGAGTGAAACAAAAGAGTACCATGACCAAACCCATAGCTGACCAGTATTGCAGGGATAGGGAAGAACCCGTGGAAGTGGATCACGCTAGGGGGAGGGTTTTTTTTCAATGCGGTTCACCACGCCACAAGGCACGCGACTGCCAGGCTAGGCAGATAAACGCAGTCCATCAGCAAAAGTCATCACTGTCACAGCAAGGGTCTCAACACATGCGGTGTTGGCGCTGCAGGGGTTATGGCCACCACCAAAGAGAAAGCAGGGCTAGGATAGGACAAGAACAACAGGGAAACTAGAACGTTTTGCACAACGAGAAGCCAGTGAGCAGAACAGGGGAAACAGTAGATCCTTTAGCATCAATTTGGCGGGGAGTCCAAACTGCATAGTCTTTAAGGTGGGAAGTCAAAAGTTGAGAAGCCTCAAAGATACGGGGGTGGAAGTATCATTGATTAGTAAGAAGTAGTATAAAAAATTGCAGAACAAGCCAAGAATAGAGAAGAGTGAGTTAGTTATTTGGGTTTAACGCTGAGCAGGCAAATAAGGATATTTCACGGTGGGAAGGGTAAAAATCTGGTCAGCCAGACTAAAAGAAAGGTCTTAAGACATGATGTAAATATACCTTAAAAATATGTCAGGCTAAAATGTCGCACAGGTCTTTAAAGAAAACTTCGACAGACTCTCAAAAAGGTCAAAATAATAGAAACATCATAGTCTATAAATGCTCAAATCTTATTAAAAATATGGCACTCTCTCAGAAAACTGAAGATCTTGTCCTGGAACAAAACCTTCAAGGAGTCTGCTGTGAAATGTTTATACCTTTTGTCGATTAGATCAGCACAAGACAGCAAAAAGTGTTGAACAGAGTACTGCTCGTCGCAGGCATAACACCATGGACGCTCCTCCTGTTTTAGTAAATAAGAGTGCGTAACATATGTATGCCCGATGTGGAGCCGAACAAGGACAGTCTCCTCACGGCGGCTGCCGCAGCGATAAGGTAGACCATCGGACAACTTAGGAAGGGCTTCATGCAGCTTGTTAGCTTCCTCTTTGTCCCACTCGGACTGCCACTCACGGGCTATGTACGCACTAACCACATGTCTAAAATCACTATAAACAGTCTGCGCGTCAGGGACAGGGTCGTTGCGGGCATCGTTGGCAGAAGAATCTGCGATCCTGTTGCTTTCGATGCCCACATGCCCTGGGACCCAAATAAAAATGATGTCATAATATTCCTTCATCAAGTCTGCGTAGAGCTCTCTGATCTGCACCAGCATTGGGTGGTCATTTCCCGTGCCCTGAAGGGCCTGCAGGGCAGAAAGTGAGTCAGACAGAATCAGGAAGTTCCTTTCTCTAGATTGATATGCATGCCTGAGTGCCAGCAGAACCGCCTGCAGTTCTGCACTAAATACAGATGAGTGGTCTGGGAGGCGGTGCTTAAATGGGCGTCTAGGATGGCGAGAGGACACTGCGGCCGCAGCCACTCTCCCATCCTCAGACTTTGACCCATCCGTATAGATATGACAATAGCCAGGAAAACTTGAAAGGAGTTCATTGAGGCTCTGTTGGTATATGGCTGGTGGAGTAGAGTCTTTCTTGTGGGCAGTCAAGTCCAGCAAGATGTCAGGAAGCCAGGGTGGAGTGATGTGTTGCAGGGATTCCGAAACTCTGTCCAGGTCCAATCCGGCCGCCTGCAGGTGAGGTCGGACATGGAAAGAAAGTGGATGGACAGCTCCCAGATGGGCATCGTAAATCTCTGCAAACGATGGTTTAAAAACACAATCATAGGCAGGATTGTCTGGATGGGCCTTCAGTTTCAGAACGTAGCTGAGCATGAGGCGGATGCGACGGAGCTTGAGAGAAGGCTCCCCTGCCTCGGCATATAGACTAGGAACTGGAGACGTACTGAAGACCCCAAGACATATCCGCAGACCCTGATGGTGAATTGTGTTCATATACTGTAGCACAGACTTGGAAGCTGAGCCATACACCACAGAGCCGTAATCCAGTTTGGACCGAACAAGGGCCCGGTACAGTCGAAGTAAGACAGTATGGTCCGCACCCCAGTCAGACCGACCAACAACACGAAGAACGTTGAGAGCCTTCTGACAAGAGGTTCTGAGGTAATTAATATGGTTGCGGAAGGTAAGTCTTTTGTCAAAGATGACCCCCAGAAACTTTGCCTCCTCAGCCACCTTAATTGGCACTCCGGCAATGCTCAGGCTAGGTTCTGGAAAAAATTTCGTCTGGTTAGTAAAATGCACACAGACTATCTTGGAGGGCAAGAACTTGAATCCATTGAGAGACACCCACCGCTGGATGCGATCAACGCACAGCTGCAAGCACCTCTCAAGGGACGCAAGTCCTCGACCACGTGCGCACAAAGCAAAGTCGTCAACAAACAAAGAGCATTCAGAATCACCCTTGATGGCCTTTACAATGTTATTAATTTTAATACTAAATAAAAAAGGAGATAGAATGCTGCCCTGCGGGACACCCATCTCCTGTTCAAAGGAGTCGGAGAGGGTGGAGCCCAAACGGACATGTAACGACGTGCGACCGGTTAGTCAAAACATTGTGAATAAAAACGGGCAGGTGACCTTTAAAACCCATGTCCAACAAGTCAGACATTATGCCATACTTCCAGGTAGTGTCATATGCCTTCTCAAGATCGAATAAAATTGCATAGACATGCTGCTTGTTGACAAAAGCATCTCGAATAAATAATTCAAAGCGGACTAAATGGTCAGTTGTACTATGGAAGCGCCAGAAACCGCACTGGAGGTCTGTGAGACCCTGTGACTGAAGATGCCACACCAGCCGGCATTGACCAGGCGCTCCATAGTTTTACATAAACATGAATTCAAAGCGATAGGCCGGTAATAGCCCGGGTCGGAAGGATCCTTACCCGGCATGGGGATCGGTACAACCACAGCCTGGTGCCAAGATGGCAGAAAATGGGCAGTTCTCCAGATATGGTTAAAGGCCTTGAGAAGTACAAGGAGTGACCTCTCAGGCAGATGCGTTAGGAATTGATAGTGGATGGTATCTAGGCCAGCAGCAGTCATTACATCTCTGCAAGGCTTGCTGCAATTCTGATAATGTAAAAGGGGCATTATAGTCTTTCGAGTTATCGGACTTAAAATCACAAATACGAGACTCTCGCTTTTCCTTCTCTCTCTCTGGAAGAAGGGTGAATAATGCTCTATTGAAGAATTATGGGCAATGGTGGAGGCAAGCAAATTGGCCACAGCTTTTTTATCTGTGACCAAGCTGGCACCATCTCTAAGATGGCCGACAGAAGCTGAGCCACCCCTGCCCCTAATTCTTCGAACAGCCTTCCAGACTTTCTGGGACGGAGTCCGAGAAGTTAAAGATGAGACGAAGCGTTTCCAGGAAGAACAGCGTTCACGTTTAAAAATGTAACGGGCTTTCGCCCTCTGTCCTTTAAAGGTTAAAATATTCACTTGCGACGGATTATGGAAAGCATGTCACTGAGCAGATTTGCGCACTTTTTGGGCCTTGCGGCACTCTTCATTGAACCATGGTACTCTCGACTTCCGAGGGACTGATGCGGAAGTTTTAGGGATGGTTTCACCCGCTATGTCCAACAAAATAGTAGTAAAAGAAGAAATAGGTTCTTCAGCTGACATGACCACCTCCTCTGTAATACGAGACTGACAGAGGGAGGCGAACAGAGGCCAGTTAGCTTTCTTGAGATTCCAGTGCCCCACCGGTGGATCCTCCCCACAGCTGACCGATGACAGGACTACTGGGAAGTGGTCACTACCACACAGGTCGTCATGAACCTTCCAGTCAAAGTCCAGCATGAGAGAAGGATCACACACAGTGAGGTCTAGAACAGAACTAGATCCTGAACTTGGGATAGAGTAGGTAGGTGAGCCATCATTAAAAACACATAGGTTAAGTTGAGAAAAAACATCTTCTAACATCTGACCTCTGCCATCATAGTGGTCACTACCCCACAGGTGAGCATGACCGTTAAAATCTCCCATGAAAATAAAGGGAGGGGGCAGCTGATCTACTAAGTAAAAAATATCATTACTACAGACCCGCAGGGATGGTGGCAAGTAAATACTGCATATGGTTATGGTTTTCTTTAAGGTAACCCGAGCTGCGACCACCTGAAGACAGGTGTCAACACTAATGGGGCTACATAAAAACTGATTGCTAATGAGAAGAGCCACTCCACCCGAGCGTCTCTCCGAATCAGAGCCTTTATGGATAGCATTAAAACCATTAAAGGAGACAGGGTCAGAAGTCTTCAGGTAAGTCTCCTGAAGAGATATTACTGAGGGGTTACAGGACTTGACTAGAAGGCGTAATTCTTCAAAACGTTGGTGTGAAAACCACGACAATTCCACTGAAGCAGAGAGTGCATGACTAGGTTTTATGTGGAGGAGAAAAGTTCTTTCCCCCCTTTTCCTGTGCTTTGGAAGGAGTCGAAGTAACAGAGGGGGATCGACTCCCGGGCCTCCTCTGGTTCCTCGGAGATGAGGGGGGAGGAGCTGCCGCAGCACCAGATACGACAACTTCCACTCCCTCCATCTGCTCCTCCAATGCAGCATATTTATTTTGAAGGGGGACATCAGTGTCCCCCTTCTGGGCCCGCATGCACAGCGGTCCCGTAACTTTCTTAGACTTCTGGGCCGGGGCAGCGTTCCTGCCGCCAGAGTTGGCGGCCTTAGAAGGCTGACCAGAGCCAGAAGCCTTTGTAGTAAGATTGACAGGCTTGGGTGGGGGCTGAGGCTTAGGGGCTGCAGAAGGCGTTGCCACCGGACCAGTATCGTCCGCCTTCTGCGTTCCCTGGCTCCTCGTCACCACCGGAGGAGGGTTACTCTCCAGGGGCGAGAGGATCCGAGGCTCCGCCCCCAACCAAGAAGTTCGGGTTTGACAAGAGAAGTCTTTGGTGGGGCGCTTGCCTGCCACCGCAGCACTGAAAAGTATACACAGAGGTGTTATTTGAATTTAGCGCAGCCTCAGCTACACCAGGGCCGTCAACCAGTTTTTGGGCGTCCGCAAAGGACAGCCCCTTCTCCACACACACCTGCTGAATCCTGCACTCGGATATCCAACGAGGGCACTTCTTGACCGAACCCATATGCGCCCCCTGGCAATTCACACACAGGGGGATGGATGTGCAGGACTCAGCAGAGTGTCCGGGCTTAGTGCAAGGGGCGCATAGAGCCTCTGCCTGGCGGCATGTCTTCTGCCCATGGCCATACTTTTGGCACTTTAAGCACCGGAGGGGGAGAGGGACGTACTTTTTCACTTTTAGGGAGTAGTAACCTCCCCAGATGGTAGTAGGAGCGGTGGGGGTGCCAAACGTCAGGATGATGGTAGGGAGACGGATCTCCCTATCGCCTCGTTTGGAAACGAAGCGCCTGACGTAGGTCACCCCTTGTGACTTAAGGTTCCGTACAAGTTCATCTTCAGACAGTTCTGTCAATGCTTGATCTTTAATCACTCCTCTAGAAGAATTCATCGTTTTGTGGGGAGTGACCTCCACTGGAGTGTCTCCGATAGAGGAGAGCCTCAGTAGCCCATTGGAGTGTGCCCAGGTACGGCCGACGCACTTTGGAGACTGCCCGAAAGATATACTCAGGGGGTTATGCCCGATAAGAGGTCACCTTTGAGAAGGACATAGATGCGCTGCTTCTGTTGCTGACTTGCCTCGGCTTCATGATCAACTCGGGCAAGTCGGACCTCACGCCCTCCCGCCAGTTTGTGCACCTCGGCATGGAGTTTCTGACCGACCTCAACAGGGTGAGACTTCCGGAGCCCCGGATTCAGAAGTTGGCCTCCTGGGCCTGGCAGGTGTCCCAAGAGGAAGCGGTCCCCGCCAGAGTATGGCTACAGCTCCTCAGCCTCATGAGTGCAGCAGGAGAACTCTTACCACTTGGCAGGCTGTACTCCCATCCGTTCCAGTTGCATCTGCTCATCCACTGGCGGCCCTCCTATGGCGATCTCGCAACCCTGGTGCCAGTTACCCCGATGCTCCGGCCCCATCTGCTCCGCTGGGTGGACCCGTGTGGCTCGCATCAGGAGTTCCCCTCGTCTACCCGCCCCCCCCCCCCCCCCCAATTGTCTCTCTGCGTGGATGCAAGTCTCGCCGGGTGGGGCGCGCACCTTCTACTGATGTTCCTTATGGCATCCGGCCACTGGCCTCCGGACCTCGCAGACAGGCACATCAACTGGTTGGAGCTGAACACGGTTTGGTGAGCCCTCATCACGTGGGAGACACGTCTCTGACACCAGGACCTCCTCGTCCTCTCAGACAACTCCACGGTGGTCTACATCCAGAAGCAGGTTGGGATGCGCTCCCCCTCCCTCTGCATCCTCCTGTACCAGGTCCTCCGATGGTGCGAAGACCGCGGCATCTCCCTCCGAGTGCGACACATCCCGGGCCATATGAACGTCTTAGCTGACTCCCTCTCTCGGCGTGGCCAGCTCCTCCACACCGAGTGGACTCTTCGCCCGTATATCTTTTGGATGATCTGTGCTCAGTGGGAGACTCCCATGATCGACCTCTTCGCCACAAGGTGGAATCGTCAACTCCCCCTCTTTGACTCCCCCATCCCGGACCCCCTCGCCTGGGCAGTCGAAGCGCTCTCCATCTCTTGGGATGGCCTCAACGCTTACGCGAATCCTCCGACAGTGCTTGTCCCCAAGGTCCTGCTCAAGCTCAGGGGATGCAATGCCCTGTTTGCCTGGACCAAGTCATGGACCACCAACCTTCTGAGTCTCGCCAGGCCCCCCCCCCCCCCCCCTTCTGCTGCCCACCCCACGCATGATGCTCAAGCAACCCCGCCAGAGGCTGTTCTACCCTTGCCCAGAGTGTCTTCTCCTACACGCTTGGAGATTGTGCGGCACGCCCTTGCCTCTAGAGGTTTCTCGAGTGCAGCGGTGGAGGCTATCGCTACAGCCCGCAGACCCTCGACCAGGCACGTCTACGAGGTAAAGTGGCAAGTCCTACGATCCTGGTGCGCCAAGCAGCGCCTCTCCCTCACAGATCTGACTACCCCCCAGCTCACCGAATTCTTCCTCTGGCTCTTCGGTGAGCAGACCTTAGCACCCATCACCATCAGGGGTTACCTGGCCATGATAGCTGACACTTATCGCCACCTGGGCCGCCTTGACCCTGGCGCCTGCAAGGACCTCGCCGACCTCATGGCCCACTTTGGCCTCCAGCGGCCTCGCTGATCCCACGCTGGGACCTACCCTGAGTGCTTACATGGCTGAATTCGGACCGATATGGACCTCTCCCCCTCGCCCGGTTCGCAGACGTGGCTCGTAAGACCTGCTTCCTGATGGCCCTCGCCACAGCTGCCCAAGTAAGCGAGCTACACATGCTCTCCGCACACCCTGCCTGCCTGCAACTCCTCACCGACCCTTCCTTCCGTGCCAAGACAAGGTCTCCCTTAACTGCGCCCCAGGTGATCACCATTCGGCCGCTGAAAGGGTTGAGCTTTCCCCGGGAGACCAGGCAGCAGGATCCGGTGTGCGCCAGGCGGATCTACCTGCGCCGATCCAAGCCCGTCCGAAGGGGACGGTCCCGCCTCTTTCTGCCGTTGTACCCAGGCAGTACAGACATCTCGGCCCAGACGATATCCTCCTGGCTACGCTGGGTCATCCGGTCTGCCTATCAGGACCTCTCCCCGAAGGGAGCTAAGAGGCTAAGGATCCACGCACATGAGGTTAGGGCCATGGCCACGAGCGTCGCCTTCGACCGCAACTGTGCCATCAGACATTGTGGCAGCTGTGGGCTGGCGGGCGGAATCAACCTTCACCCGGTTCTACCTCAGGGACCTGGCAGTCCAGCGGGAGAACCTGGCCCTGGTGGGGGATATCACCACGGCGCAACACTACCTCCCGGCGCTGGAGGCGCCATAGGTAAAGCTTAGCTGAAATTGTCGGAAGGTTGCTCTGGGAAGGGTGGGTCTGGCTAAGCCCTAATACAGGAGGTAAGATTGTGGGCAGCATCCTCCTCCTCTTCGCCATTCTTCCTATTAGTAATGTCATCGGTAAATGTTTTAAGAAAACAAATGAATTTTTCTCTAAAATGTATTTTTTCGAAAAATGATATTTTCCTCTAAAATGTATTTTTTCGAAAAATACTTACAGATGACATGACTATGTGGAAGTGTCTACTACTTACTGAATTTTAGCTTAAGAACCTGTTGTGTTACAACACAACCCAGGAGGCACTCGGGGAACCCCCAGAGGGGCTGAGAGTTGTCTCCCGTTACTGCCCATGCAGTTCCGAGTCACGTGGTGACCAACCAGTCGGAATACTTAGCTCACCAGCAGCAAGCGGGACAGGTGGGAGGGTCCTCCGAGTCATGTCATCGGTAAGTATTTTTCTAAAAAATACATTTTAGAGGAAAAATTCATTTGTTTCCTCAAAATACATTACCGATGACATGACTATGTGGAAGAATTGCGATAAGGAGGAGGGTGCCGCGACCAAACACTGACGCAGACGGGTTAAGTTAGGGCCATCCACTCTGCCGCAAACTCCCGACAATTTTAGCTAAGTGTGCACCTACGGCCCCTGTGGCGCCGGGAGGGAGTGTTGCACTGCGGTGATGTCCCCCACCAGAGCGAGATGTCTCGCTGACCTGCTAGATCCCGGAGGTAAAGCGGGCGAAGGCCGAACCTGCCCACCAGCCCACAGTTGCCACAAAGTCATGGACAGCGCCGAACTGTTACGCGCGCGACACTCGTGACTGTGGTTCGAACCTCGTGTGCGCGCACCTGCAGCATCCAGCTCCCTCTGAGGAGAGGTCCAGGTAGGGAACCGTATGACCCAGCATAGCCAGGAAGATAGCGTCTGGGCTAGTACAGCTTTGGTACAGCGTCTGCAACGCGCCGGGCGCGCACGGGATCTTGTTGCCTGGTCTCCCGAGGAAGGTCATATCTCTCAGCTGCCGGAAGGTGAACACCTGTGGTGCGGGCAGAGGAGACCTGGTCTTGGCAAGGCCGGCAGGGTCCATGAGTAGCTGCAAGGGCCCATCCGTTCTGAACTGCAGGCAGGCAGGGCGCACTGAATGCGCGTGTAGCTCGCTTACTCGGGCCACCGTGGCAAGGGCCAACAGAAAGTATGTCTTACGAGTCACAACCGAAGTGGTGAAGGCGCCAGGCGACGCGACGGGCGAGGTGAGCAGAACAAGACAAACGTGGAGACGGCCGCGGAACCAAAGCGCGAGACTTGATTGAGGACTGCGTCTGCTGGAGTGACGCGCACCGCGGTCCATAATGAGCTCGTCCACGAGTGAGCGCGAGCGTCTGGAGCTGCTGGAGTAGTGGGAGGGCTCCAAACTCCCCGAAGTCCTCGGACGAGCGGACACTGGTCTCTGCGAGCCAGGCTCAGTGAGGCAGGTTCTCTGCCGGCTAACGACTCCCCGTAAGAGTCAGCGAGCTTTCCGAGTAGAGACACTAAGGACTGACAGTGGACACAGGACGGCGCGTGGCACGTCCCAGGAGGCCGGGCTCAGAGAGGCGGGCACTCTGCCGGCTATATGGCTCCCCGTAAGAACCAGCGGGTTTTGTCCGGGAGGGCTCCCTGCTGGGAGCAGTCACGTTGAATGCAGTCCTGCTAGGAGCGCCGGGCTCCCGTGTCCGGCACGGCGTGCATCCCCAAGGGCGGTGTGGTCGCGCTCTTCTCTCTTGGCACTGGTCTGTGTGAGCCGGGCTCAGTGAGGCGAGCTCTCTGCCGGCTAAACGACTCCTCGTAAGCGTCAGCGAGCGTACCAAGTAGCGACGAGTAGGACTGAAAGTGGACAGCGCAACGTGGTCCTTCTTGCGCTTGGCAACGGGTGCGCGCGAGCGTCTGGAGGAGATGGAGAAGCAGGAGGGCTCTGAACTGCCCGAAATCCTCGGACTCATGGACACTGGTTTCTGAGAGCTGGGCTCAGTGAGGTGCGCTCTCCTCCAGCTAAACGACTCCCCGTAAGAGTCAGCTAGCTTTCCGATAGAGACGAGTGAGGACCGACAGTGGACACGGGGCGGCGCGTGGCAGGTCCCATGAGGCCGGGCTCAGTGAGGCGGGCGCTCTGCCGGCTATATGGCTCCCCGTAAGAACCAGCGGGCTTTGTCCAGGTAGTGTCCCTCCGGGGAGGGGTCACGTTGAGAGCAGTCTTGCTAGGAGCGCTGGGCTCACGTGTCCGGTGTGGCGTCTGTTCCACAAGGTCGGTGCAGTCGCGTGCGGTCACCGCTCCGGGCACAGAGGCACCTCGACGGCAGAAGGATCACTCACCGGCACCGGGAGCTCGCACCTGTAAGGCTCCATAACTGTGACCGAAGCTGCTCGGGCCAGGTGGAGCAGATGTCGCAAGTATGGTTGGAGGCGCAGCCAGTGCAGGGGGGACAGACCTTGTGGTTGTCAGTCGGCCATTGAAACTTGCCGCACTGCGCGCAGTCCAGCACCTGGCAACTGCAACACATATCACACATAGAGGCGCGCGGGCGAGGGCACGTGGGGCCCCGCCAAGCCAAGGCGAGCATTCGACGCATAATGGTACAACAAAGGCACAAGCATGCAGGCAAGCGCCTGGTACTTCAACACCTGTCAACATGAAGGTGAGTGGGCACGGGCACATGGGGCCCTGCCAAGCTAAGGCGAGCATTCGTCACATAATGGTACAACAAGGTACAAGCATGCAGGTAAGCGCCTGGTACTGTAACACATATCAACATGAAAGGCGAGTGGGCGCGGGCCTGTGTGGCCCTGCCAAGCTAAAGCAAGCATTCAATGCATAATGGTACAACCAAGGTACAAGCATGCAGGTAAGCGCCAGGTACTGCAACACCTATCAACACGAGAGGCGAGTGGGCGCGGGCACGTGGGGCCCCGCCAAGCTAAGGCGAGCATTCGATGCATAATGGTGCAACAAAGGTACAAGCACGCCAGTAAGCACCTGTTCCTGCAACACCTATCAACCTGAAAGGCAAGTGGGTGCGGGCACGTGGGGCCCCGCCAAGCTAAGTCGAGCGTTCGGCGCAAAAAAGTACAACGAAGGTACGAAAAAAGGAAGTGCCTCTGCTAGAAAACGGCGCCCAGCCCGGGGGCCAGTCGAGGGCTAGTACATCTATCTACCTTACCTCTCAGCAGAAGCGGGGATGGGGTGAGGAACCTTCATACCACCCTCAGCGCGTGAAGGCGGGCGGCATCCAGGCAAGTCAGCACCGTGGAGTCCATGCAACTCAAGAAGGCGCAGAAGAGGGAAGCAGCAGAATGCTCAGGCGATGAAGCAGACCCACAAGGGCACAGGCAGGGTCGGCGCAGGCAGATAGTCCAAAAATGAATTTTTTTCTAAAATGTATTTTTTTGAAAAATACTTACCGATGGCATTACTATGTGGAATACACTCTATAGCCTATAGATTTCAGTCTAAGCCAAGTTGTGTCCCCTACACAACTGGGGAGGAGGAGACACCGGGGATCCATGCATAGGAGCCCAGGTGGCCTCCCCTTACCACCCTATCCGTTCATGCGTCATAGGGTGAAAGCCCGGCAGTTTCACGCCTAGCCAAGGCGGCAAGCGGGGCAGGAGGGAGGGTCATCCGAGTAATGCCATCGATAAGTATTTTTCAAAAAAATACATTTTAGAAAAAAATTCATTTGTTTTCTCAAAATACATTACCGATGGCATTACTATGTGGAAGAATTATGAAGAGGAGGTGGGAGCCGCCCCATTACCCTCAGATATGTACACCCCCGCAGGCCTACTAAGGCAATCCCGATGATTTCAGCTAGGACGTACCTAAGGCGCCTGCAGCGCACGGAGGGAGTGTTGGGCTGCGGAGATGTCGCCCACCAAGGCCAGGGAGTCATTCTGGCCGGATAGGTCACGGAGGTAGAAGCGGGCGAAGGTGGAGTCTGCACGCCAGCCTACTGCCATCACAATGTCCTTTATTGAGCAGTTGCGGTCAAAAGCTACACTAGTGGCCACTGCTCGAACTTCATGCGCACGGATCTGTCCCTGTC
Source organism: Semisulcospira habei (assembly GCA_036245525.1). NCBI lineage: Eukaryota > Metazoa > Mollusca > Gastropoda > Semisulcospiridae > Semisulcospira > Semisulcospira habei. The sequence goes on from BTPG01000002.1 coordinate 155,607,741, forward strand.
CAGGGACAGGTCTTTGTAGGCCGATCGAATCACCAAACGCAGCCAGGATGAGACTGTCCGAGTTGAAATATCTGACCTGCCTGGAGAATGAGGTAGGAACAGGCTGAGGCGGGAGCGACCGAGGCGGCGCAGCTTTGCCCGACACAGGTAAATCTTTAGTGCTCGGACCGGATCTTGTTGCTGCGAACCGTTGAAAAGATCCGTTCCTCTGAGCGGACGTATGGTCAGCACCTGGGGCACAACTGAGGGCGGTCAATTCTTCGCCAGGAAGGACGGGTCGGTGAGCAGCTGAGCGGAGCCATCTGCTCGAAACTGCAAACACGCGGGGTGTACCGAGAGCACATGAAGCTCACTCACGCGGGACATGTTTTCCGGGTCAAGTCAGAGAACCGTGCCAAAGGCAGAGGTTCGAAGCGATCCGAATTTAGCCACGTCAGTACCCAGGCGAGGTCCCACCAAGGTATGAGGGAACGAGAGACTGGACGTTGGAGTTCAAAATGAGCCAAGAAGTCCGAGAGATCTTTGCAAGCGCCCGGATCCGGGAGGCCTAAGTGGCGGAAGTGTCCGCCAGCATGGCGCGATAACCCTTGATGGTAATAGGCGCTAAACCTTGGTCGTCGAAGAGCCACAGGAAGAATTCCGCCATTTGGGGGGGTAGTTAATTTCGTGGGGAGGAGCCGCCGGGAGGCACACCACGACTGGAAGACCCTCCACTTGCCTTCATAGACCTTTCGAGTAGACAGTCTGCGGGCTGCCGCAATCGCCGCCACTGCCGCATCCGAGAAACCTCTAGCGGTGAGGGCTTGCCGGACAACCTCCAGGCGTGTAGGAGGAGTCGCTCTGGGCATGGGTGGAAGAGCGCCTGCCGGGGCTGCTTGAGCATGACGGTGGGGTGGGGAGCTCCAGGGGCGTGTCTGTAGCTAGAGCGAGCAGGTCCGTGGTCCAGCTCTTGGTCCAGCTGATGGGGGCCACCAACAGGACAACCGCGGAGCATCCCTGCAATTTCCGTATGATCTTCAGCACAAGTACTGACGGAGGGTAGGCATAAGCGATCAAGCCGTCCCAAGGGATGGAGAGCGTGTCCACTGCCCAGGCGAGCGGGTCCAGAATGGGGGAGACAAAAATCAGTAGCTGGTTGTTCCACCTGGTGGCAAACAGATCGACTAGGGGCGTCTCCCATCACAAGCAGATCATGCGAAAGATGTCTGAGAAGCTGTCCGCGGCGGGACAGGGTGTCTGCGACCACGTTCAGGTGGCCCGGGATGTGGCAGGCTAGAAGAGCAATGCCCCAGTCCCTGCACTAGAGCAAAAGATGGTACAGGAGTATGCACAGGGAGGGCAAGTGAGTGCCCCCCTGGTTCTGAATGTAGGCCACGACTGTTGAGTTGTCCGAAAGGATGAGGATCTCCTGGTGTGTCAGCTTCTCTTGCCAGGTGACGAGGGCTAACCACATCACCTTCAACTCCAGCCAGTTGATGTGTTTGTCCGCAAATTCCTGAGGCCAAAGGCCCGAGGTCGAGACAAAGTCCGGTAAGAGGTGAGCGCTCCATCCTGACTGGTTCACATCGGTGCAGAGGGACCAGCGGGTTTGGAGGGGAGTGCAGAGGCATGGGCAACAACCACGCAAGGTTCGACCACCTCTGGAGGTGGGGCTGAACTAGCGGAGCAACCGGAACCGGATCCGTCAAGGCACCAGAGGAGGGGCGCCAGCAAAGGAGGAGGTGGAGCTGAAGAGGTCAGGCACAGAGCCTGCCGAGGGGTAATAAATCCGCTGCTACGCTGAGCAGTCCCAAGAGCTGGAGCCATACCCTGGCCGGGAAGGAGGCTCCTACTCCATCTGACAGGCGAGCTCAGCGATCTTCTGCTGCCAAGCCAACGGCAGGCAGACCAAGTTGAGGTTGGTTAGGAATTCCATCCCCAGATGCAGGAACCGCCGCGAAAGGGTGAGATCCGATTTGCCCGGATTGACCATAAACCCTAGCCAGCGAAGGAGCGAGAGCAGCTCGTCTCTGTCTTCCTCCAAAGCCGTGGTGACCTGGTTGCGCAGTAGAAGATCGTCCAGATAATTGGAGGCCGGACTCAACGATTGTTGCCGGAAGCTGCCCATCACTGCGTCGAGAAGCCTCGTGAAAACCCAGGGGCTGATGTTGAGGCCGAAAGGGAGGGATCGGACTGGTAGACGATCCTTTCGAAGGCAAAGCGTAGATAACGACGGGAGGACAGATGCATGGGCATGTGCAGATAAGCGTCCAAAAGATCGAGGTTGATAGCAAAGTCCATTGGCCGGACGGCTGCGCGAAGAGTCCTGGCCGTCTCCATCCGAAAGTGCGGCGCCATAATAAACCTGTTTAGCGCCTGGCTTGGGAACGACGAAAAGTCCGCTGTAAAACACCGGCGAGTCGTGTCGAAAGACTATCTCCGTCGCCACCTTGCTGAGCAAGGCCACCACTTCTCCGCAAAGAGCATCCGCCTTGAGCCGATCGTCTGGAGCCTGGGTCCAAACAGGAGACCTGCGGAGGGGCGGAGGGGACTAAACGACAGCTGGAGGCCTGTGGAGACAGTTGAGAGGATCCAAGGGTCGTCCGGGAACAGCAACGCCAGAGGTCGCTGAAGCGGGACAGCCGCCCTCCGACAGGAGACCTAAAAACTGTCGACGGGGGCAAGGGGGAGGGCGAGTCAGCGGGCCTGACCGCGCCCCGATTTACGGGCGCCGCAGGACCAGGAAGGGCGGGAGGCGGGGAGGGACTGCTGCGGGACCTCAAGGGGGCAAGGTCTACCTCGGGCGCCGCCGGCTGCACGAGAGGCGGGCCTGGTAGACCGCAGGGCGCGACCCACAGCCGTGCGGGGAGCGCGAAAGCGAAAAGTAGAGGGGGCGGCGGTTGGTCATGGCCACAGATCCTTAGACGCCTCCTTAACCATCTGCCAAGTATGTCCAAACAGCTGCGAACCGCCAACGGGGGCCTGACGGAGTTGCGACTTCACGGTCTTGGGAAGATCTGAGCATAGTCGAAGGAGGGTGTCCCGCCACCAAAGGTCACAGTTGATGGCTGCCGCCATGGCGTTAGTAGAAGAATGGTAGGCGGCCCGGTTAGCAGCCACAAGGATCGAATGAATATCATGGAGCGGAGACGGAGCCTCCAGGTCCCACGTATCCTCCAACCCGCGCAGAACCGCTTGGGTTGCCATCTCCAAAAAACCAGAACACGCCAGGGAGTTCCGAACTAGTGACGCGACGCCAGGCCCGCTCAGAAGAATCGGAGCGGGAAGGGAGCAACAAGGGCGCACGTGGGCCACGCTCAGCCGAAACGGTGCATTGGGGGGGGGGGGCGTTCCAAGTCTCGCTGGCACCGTCTAGAAGGATCGGAACGGGGCGGGGACGAAAGAGAGACCTATATGGGGCTCGCCGGCCCGCTCAGAAAGATCGGAGCGGGAGGGGGGGGGCACGTCTATGGCTCTCGGGTCACGCTCAGACGAATCGGAGCGTGAGGGAGAACATCTTTTCTTATTAACTCTTTCTCTCTTCTCTTCTTCTCTTTAGTACTGAGCTTGAGCAAATCTCGCCGGGCCCGCTCGGAAGAATCGGAGCGGGGGGGCGTGGACATAGGCTCGACTCGCCGGGCCTGCTCAGACAATTCAGAGCGGGGGGGAAGTAAAACCAAGGCACTCGGGCCAGGCTCGGAAGAGACGGAGCATGGGGGGCGCGACTCTAACACTCGCCTGACCTGCTCGGAAGCCTCAGAGCAGGGAGGGAGCATCTGCGTGGTTACTGTAAAAGAAGGTGACTTACCTGCAGGCCGGACTGCCCGAACGACGGAACAAAGGGGCGCCCTACGAGGAGACGGAAGACCGGGGAGTCTGCTGGGGCCGAGACGGGCGGTCGCAGCGGTAGAAGTCCCCAGAGGTGAGACCACCGGTCCTCTCTCCAGTCGGCACACACGACACAAGTCCTGTCCGAAGAGCAGCCCGAGCATGGAAGGCAGGCGTCGTGCGCATCCGAGGGCCACTGGAAATCCCCACAAAGCTGGCACGTTCTTAACCGGGAAGAAGCCATAACGTCCGTCACACACAGTCTGGCGGGAAAAAGTCACTGAAGAGTCTAGAACTCAGGCCGAAAGCAAACGAAGAAATGTCCCGTAAGTCACTAGTCGAGCACGAGGCCGGAGTTCACACGACAGAGGTCATGGAAAGTCAAGTCACAGACCGAGACCGGTCGAAAAGCTCACATGGCGGAGTCCACTGAATTCGTAACACTCTAGAAAACGAATAACAGTTCGATGCAAGTCACAAAGACTAAACTAGGCAAAAGCCCAGGCAAAAGTTCACAGTAGATATCGGAAAGTACAAGTCTGAAACCGTTGCAAAACAGAGTAAGGCCAAAAAACGTATTTTTCATTAAAATGTATTTTTTTGAAAAATACTTACCGATGGTATTACTTAAAGGAAATGGTTTCTTAGCTAGTCTAATTTTAGCCCAAAATTGTTGTGTACGAGTATGGTCATGATGGCAGGTGAGGGGCGCCATAGCCTAGACGGAAACCCGGGTAGCCTCCCTTCCGGCTCAACCACGCATGCGCCACACCACTCATACGCCAGTCAGTTTTCTTAGCGAATCAGCGGCAAGCGGGGCAGGTGGGAGGGACCTTCGAGTAATACCATCGGTAAGTATTTTTCAAAAAAATACATTTTAATGAAAAATACATTTGTTTTCTCAAAACACATTACCGATGGTATTACTTAAAGGAAGAATCCCGAGGAGGAGGCGGGTGCCGCTATAGCGACCCCATCCCCTGCCATCCTGGCCGCTCGAGTCGGCCACCCTCCCGCAACCTCCCTCTAATTTTAGCAAAGATACTTACGGCGCCTAGGGCGCCGGGAGGGAGTGTTGCGCCGCCACGATGTCCCCCACCAGCGATAGGTTCTGGCGCTGGCTGGAGAGGTCCCTCAGGTAGAAGCGTGCGAAGGTGGTCTCCGCTCGCCAGCCCACGGCCGCCACAATGTCTTTGACCGCACAGTTCCGGTCGAATGCTAGGCTGGTGGCCATGGCTCTGATCTCGTGTGCCCTGATGCTCATGCGTTTGGCTGTATCCGGGGCAAGCTCCTGGTAGGCTGATCGTATCACCCACCGGAGCTAAGAGGATATCGTTTGGGCCGAGATGTCGTTTCTACCTGGGGACAGAGGAAGGAAAAGGCGGGTGCGTTCCCTGCGTATCGGCTTGGTCCGGCGCAGGTACACACGTAAGGCTCGCACCGGGTCCTGTTGTCTGGACTCCCGGGTGGAGCTTGGGTCTCGTAATGGTTGAATGGTGACCAGTTGAGGGGCCGTCAAAGGCGATCTGGTCTTGGCTAGGAAGGCCGGGTCAGGAAGCAGCTGAACCGAGCCATCAGCCCGAAACTGTAAGCAGGCGGGGCGTGCTGAAAGTGCGTGCAGTTCGCTGACTCTGGAGGCTGACGCGAGGGCCAAAAGGAAGCAGGTCTTCCGAGTCACGTCCGGCAACCGCGCCAACTGGATCGGTTCGAAACGGGGCGAGTTGAGCCAAGTGAGTACCCAGGACAGGTCCCATCGTGGCACCAGGGATCGGCGGGCAGGGCGTTGTAGACCGAAGTGGGCCATCAGGTCGGCTAGGTCTTTGCAGGAACCCGGGTCGGGCAGTCCCAAGTGTCTGTACGTGTCGGCAATCATGGCCAGGTAGCCCCGGATGGTGATCGGTGCTAACTGCTGGTCGCTGAAAAGCCAGATGAAGAAATCCGCCAACTGGGGAGTTGTCAAGCCGATGGGGTGAAGGTGTCTGCCGTCACACCAGGCGCAGAGGACTCTCCACTTGCCTTCGTAGACTCGTCTGGTCGAGGCTCGACGAGCTGTAGCGATCGCGTCCACTGCCGCACCTGAGAAGCCTCTAGCTGCGAGGGCTTGCCGGACAACCTCCAGGCGTGGAGGAGGAGACGCTCGGGGCACGGGTGGAACAGCTGCTGCCGTGGTTGCTTGAGCATCGTCCGCGGTGTGGGGAGCGGTAGCGGGGGAGCCGTGGCAAGGTTCAGGAGGTCGGTTGTCCATGACTTGGTCCAGCAAAATGGCGCCACCAGGAACAGGATCGTGTTGCACCCTCTGAGCTTGAGTAGGACCTTGGGGACTAGTACGGTGGGCGGGTAGGCGTAGGCGACCAGGCCGTCCCAAGAGATGGATAGAGCGTCGACTGCCCAGGCCAGAGGGTCTGGAATGGGTGAAACGAAGAGGGGAAGCTGTCGATTCCACCTCGTGGCGAAGAGGTCGATCATGGGAGCCTCCCAGGTGACGGCGATCAGTCGAAAGATGTCGGGTCGCAGCGCCCACTCTGTATGGAGCAGTTGACCGCGTCGGGAGAGGGAGTCGGCCAGCACATTCAGATGACCCGGAATGTGACGTGCGCGAAGAGAGATGTCCCGATCCTCGCACCAGCGGAGCCCCTGGTAGAGTAGTATGCAAAGGGATGGAGAGCGGGTCCCGCCTTGCTTCTGGATGTACGAGACGACCGTGGAGTTGTCCGAAAGAACCAACAGTTCCTGATGTCGGATGCGGTGCTCCCAGGCCAGGAGAGCTTGCCATACTGCCTTCAGTTCTAACCAGTTGATGTGTTTGGACAGCGATTCCAGAGGCCACAGGCCGGAGGCAGTCTCGAACGACGGAAGGAGGTGAGCTCCCCAACCTGCGAGGCTTGCGTCGACGCAGAGCGAGAGAGTGGGCGGCGGTGAGGACAGCGGCACTCCCGTCGCGAGCCAGGAAGGATCCGCCCAGCGCAGCAGGTGGGGACGGAGCATGGCAGGTACTGGAATCGGGGCCTCGAGGTCGGACGACGACGGTCGCCAGTGAAGGAGGAGATGCAGTTGCAGAGGGCGGGAGTAGAGACGTCCTAGCGGTAGCAGGTCCGCAGCAGCGCTGATCAGACCTAACAGCTGAAGCCACTGCCTGGCTGGAAGCGTCGTCAACTGGGACACCTGCCGAGCTAGAGTCGCCAACTTCTGGATGCGCTTCTCCGGCAGTCTGACGGTATTGTGGTCGGTGAGGAACTCCATACCGAGGTGAATAAAATGGCGTGCGGGAATGAGGTCGGACTTGCCAAGGTTGACCAGGAAGCCCAGGTTCTCGAGAAGTTGAAGCAGAGCATCTCGGTCTTCCCTCAGGGAGCGCTCGTCCTGGTTCCTCAAAAGTAGGTCGTCCAAGTAGTTCGACGTAGGGCTCGTGGAACTTCGACGGGCTCTGGCTACCACTGCGTCCATGAGGCGAGTGAAGACCCAGGGGCTGAGGTTGAGGCCGAAGGGGAGCGCGCGGAACTGATAGACGACCCCCTCGAAGGCAAAGCGTAGGTAACGTCTGGAAGCAGGATGCATGGGTACGTGCAGGTAAGCATCTGAGAGGTCCAGGCTGACCGCAAAGTCCATCGGCTGTACCGCTGAGCGAAGGGCCCGCGCAGTCTCCATGCGGAAGGCCGGAGCGACGATGAACTTGTTCAGCGCCGAGAGGTCTATGACGGGGCGCCACTTTCCGCCCGGCTTGGGCACCACAAAGAGCCGACTGTAGAAGGCTGGGGAGTCATGCCGGACCACCACCTCCGTGGCGGACTTCTGAAGCAGGGAGGAAACTTCGCCGCGGAGAGCTTCGGCTCTGAGCTGGTCTGAAGGAACTGTAGTCCACACCGGGCTCCGGCGCACGGGTGGTGGGGACCGGAAGGAGATCAGTAGTCCCTGAGTAATGGTAGAGAGAATCCACGGGTCGTCCGGAAACAGCGAGCGCCAGGCTTCGCTGTGAAGCGCCAGCCTCCCGCCGACCGGAACTCCGGACGAGGTCGGCGGGGGCCGGAGGGGGAGAAAGTCAGCGCGCCCGGCCCCGCCCGGGGCGCCGGGCAGGTCTGGGCCAGGTGCGGGCAGGGAGGGATGGGGGAGGCTCGGTACTGGGGAAAGGGCGGGCGCGAGGAAAGGCTGGAGCTCTGGGGGGTAGGCGACCACCTCTGGTGAACGGGCGGGCGGTGGGTCTAGCAGTCCGCAGGGGGCGACCCGGAGCCTTGCGGGTTGGTCGAAAGGAAGTTGGAGCTGGGCGGTTGGGCCAGGCGTCCTTGTTAGCTTCCTTTACAGCGAGCCAGGTGGGGCCGAACAGTAAGTCACCGCCGAGGGGCGCCTGCCGAAGCTGAGTCTTCACATCCAGCGGAATGGGACAGGAACGGAGAATCGCATCTCGACGCAGTAAGTCGCAGTTAGAGGCGGCTGCCATGGAGTTGACAGCGACATGATATACAGCGCGGTTCCCCGAAACTGCTAGGGCGAGCAGGTCTCCCAGCAGAGGCGAAATTGACGGATGCCAGGAGTCCTCTACACGTCGGACGATGGCTTGCGTGACCAAATCTAGAAATCCCGCTGCTGCCAGGGTGTTCCTAATGAGTGTCGCGGTCTGTTCTACCCCAGGGAGGAGAGACTGACGTAAGGAAGTCCCAGAGAACGCCACTGCCGCGGGGTCCGCTGTCGGTAGAGGGCAGGAAAAGTGTTGTGTATGGCCCGCATACCATGACTGCCGGAAGGCGATGTCTATACCTGTCGGCCACTTGGAGTCTGAGAAGAATCCTGTACCGCATGCCCCTTGCGCAAGATGAGCAGAAAACGCATCACGTAACTCCCGGAAACCCGGCGGCTGGGGGAGAGACTTGAATCGCTTGGCCTGTCGTTCTGCGTCCACAAAGGCGGACGCTTTCCTTTTAAGAACTGGAGAGGGAGGGCAGTCTTCTGCAGGGAGGCAAGCCGCGATAAGCCGTGCCGCTTCATCAAGGGCCCGCAGTGTCTCTAACCTATGTCCAATGGCAGCCGGCGGGAATTCCTCGTCACCACCCGAGGGATTGGACGGGGCGGGGCTGGCCACCTGTAGTAGTGCCGACATCGATTCCTCGGGGTTCAGACTAAGGGTGTCCTCTTCTGCCGGAACTGAGTGGGGAATCGGGTCCACTCCCAAACGAGGAGGAAGACTCCCGTCACTGGGGCGGGTAACGGTCGAAGCTGGTGGAGGAGATCTTCTCACTGGTGCGTGGCGCCGCCAGTGTCTGCTAGATGAATGGTCCCGTGAAGCACTCGACGCTGAGCGGGAAGCCCGAACTCCTGACCTACGACGGTGTCGCGTGCGACGAGCGGCACTCCGCCGAGAGGAGCGTGAACGGGAACGGGGGCGGCGATGCGGGGACCGGGAACGTCGGAAATGGCGCGAAGCTGAACGCAAAGCAGAGTCATGCCTGTACTGTGTCCGCGAATGTCGGCTGGATTCCGACCGGTAGTAATCGGTCCTCGGGCGAGTAGACCTGTCGCTCGAGCGTGAACGAAGTCTAACAGCTGAGGTTCGCTCGGACTGAAGACGGGGAGTAACTCGCACCGCAGCAGAGCGGAGGCGACTACTTCGTACCCGAGAGCGGGAGCGCGTCCGGCGAGAAGACTTGTCGGAACTTGACGCCCGGACGGAAGGAGCTGGGCGGGGCGCTGGCGTTCCGCGCTGGTCCCTAGCGGAGAACAGGGTAGCGGAAGCAGCAGGACGAATCTGTGGCGAGAGCTTGTCAGCTACCTGGAGATCCGTATTAGTCAGGCCCGCAACCAGAGCGGGTGTAGGAGCCTGTATCAGTTCCTTATCAGTTGCCTGCAGAGGCGTTGCTACCGGGTAGAGACCACTCGACTGGACTGTGGTGGCTACCGGAGTCTTGTTTAGAGGCCTAGCCCGAGGCGCTCTAGGATCCTTGACCGTACAGAGACCACTCGACTGGACTGTGGTGGCTGCCGGTACTAGAGCACGTGCACGCGACCGAAGCCGCTGGTTCGTCTGCTCAGACACTCGGTCAGGGCCACTCGACTGGACTGTGGCGCGTACCGGTGTGGGATCGTTCTTCCGTGCTTGCGTAGGTTTCTTGCGGCCGTAGAAACTCCACAGCTGGGTCCATTGTTCCTCCAGCCATGGGGCGCAGACCGAGCACGGACGCGTGGAGGTACAACCGGAACAGGGCAGGCAAACCAGATGTTCGTCACTCGGCCACTGGAATTGCCCACATCGAGTGCATGTTCGGACTTGCCAACTGCAAAACATAATGTACAATGAAATGCGAGCGAGCGTGCCCCCGTGGGCCCGCACCGAATCCGCGTGAACGAACGAAGCGTACCGTGTAAGCCTACGCCCGGCGCTCCACCACTACCCTTGAGCGCCTGACGTAGGCCAAGGCAGAGATATTACCTTGCCATCCGAAGAAGTGAGGCACCAACCCGGTCGAAGACCCACCAGAAAGGCTAGCACGCAGACACAGCCCGGCGTCGGACGGCGACCACGTAACGCTGATGCCGGGCGAAGCCACTGGCGTCAGTGAAGGCGTCGAAACGAAGTCTCCGCAACAGCAGGCACTCAGAGCAGGCTGAAGAGCGAAGAAGAAGCTTGGCACACACGAGTAGCACGCACTAGGGCCCGAGCGGCACTAGGCGTGAGTACAGTTCAACCTGGCGTCGCCGCGCCCGGTAGGATAAGATGGCGCCGACGGGTGAAATTCACAAGTAACGTTCACTAGGAACAAGTTCCTAAGTCCGAAGACCGATGGAAACCTGAAGCCCGGTTTCCCACCTTGAACAAGCTTCCTTCTGTCTAGACTTTCCTAACGAAGATAGAGTCCTAACGAACAGAGCGAGTCCCGTACACAACCTTCTGAGACTAGCAAAGAAAACTGACTAGCGTATGAGTGGTGTGGCGCATGCGTGGTTGAACCGGAAGGGAGGCTACCCGGGTTTCCGTCTAGGCTATGGCGCCCCTCACCTGCCATCATGACCATACTCGTACACAACAATTTTGGGCTAAAATTAGACTAGCTAAGAAACCATTTCCTTTAAGTAATACCATCGGTAATGTGTTTTGAGAAAACAAACTCGACCGTACACGGTCGAGCTATTAGTGAAAACTGCCGGGCTTTCGCCCTATGACGCATGACTGGATAGGCTGGTAAGGGGAGGCCACCCGGGCTCCTATGCATGGATCCCCAGTGTCTTCTTCTCCCCAGTTGTGTAGGGGACACAACTTGGCTTAGACTGAAATCTATAGGCTATAGAGTGTATTCCACATAGTAATGCCATCGGTAATGTATTTTGAGAAAACAAACAAGAAGTCCAGAAGACCGGCGAACGAACCGGTCGCATCAAGCGCAGTCAAAGTCCATAGGCTAGCAAACACGTCTGCACAGCGTGAGCTAAGTAGCATGACTGGATGGTCACCACGTGACTCGGAACCGGATGGGCAGTAATGGGAGACAACTCTCGGCCCCTCTGGGGGTTCCCCGAGTGCCTCCCGGGTTGTGTTGTAACACAACAGGTTCTTAGGCTAAAATCGAGTAAGTAGTAGACACTTCCACATAGACATGTCATCAGTAATTATTTTGAGGAAACAAATACTTACCGATGACATTACTTGAAGGACCCTCCCACCTTTCCCGCTTGCCGCCAGTAAGCTAAGCGTTTCCGACTGGCGTGACACCACACGGCACGTGACCGGTTGGGCAGGGACAGGAGGCTACCCAGGGTCCCTGGTTATGGCCCCCTAGAGTTGCTTGCCTGGTTGTGTAGGAACACAACAGGTTTTTAGGCTGAAATTGGTAAGCTAGGCATATCTTCCTATTAATGTCATCGGTAAGTATTTTTCGAAAAAATACATTTTAGCGAAAAATTCATATTTATGCATGTTTTGAAAAGTGAGTGCATCCCCTAGGATCTATGTCTTTTGCAGTTGGACTATGTGTACCTTTTACTTGACAGTGTAGAGGTTACCAGTGGTGAGTCTCAAATCTTTAAGGTGCATCAACGGCCACAAGTTTCAGCAGAGGAAAGTTCTTTTTCTATGTGTTTGAGAGTGGGGCTGAGATAAAACAAAAATGTGCTGTCTGTGATTTTTAGACCTAGAAGCTCTGACTTTAAACTCAAAAAGCAAAGACCAGCAGACACATGGACATACAGCGACGTCTTGGGAAAATACATGTATATGTTTAGTCAGTCTCAAGTATATTCATCATTAAAATTCATTTTAGGATATAAGGGATTTACTACAAATACAACAGGGCCAGACAGTTTACCTTAACACAAAAATGTTTTTTTCTTTTGGCCTGTATAACCTGTTTAGCCCTACAGCAGGAGATGGAGTGACAATGATAATTCAAAGGTAGTGCCAGATTAGTTTGGCACCTGATGGCATCAAGCTAATCTGGCACTACACTTGAATTATCATGATCAATCCATCTCCTGCAACTGGCATGTAGTCGTTGGATATCGCCTCCAAAATTAGGCAAATGGGTTAAATATCCTGAAAAAGCAAAGTCCTACCCATACAAAGCTACTGTTTCTTGACATCTCCTAACAGAAAGCCAAAATGACCAACAACTTACGAAGTGGGAATGAAGTGGACTGGTCAGCAATACTGTTCAGTGAAACCCCGTACGGCGGCACGCTCTGGTTCAGGTACAGCATAGAGTTGTCCGCAAACACCAGAACTCCACCTGTAATGAAATGACATAACACACAGTTACATCCCCCTTGTGATTGCGGTCAACAGTACTGTATGCCGTACCCGTGGCTTCATGCAAAATGTGGTTAACCATTTGGCTTTCGGTAGCGCTTTTTGTCACGATGATTCCTGCAGTAATCATCGTGACAAAAAGTGCTACCGACAGCCAAACGCTCAGTACTAGACTTGAAGGAGTTAAAGCATCTCACCGATAGGTTTGGGCATGGGCAGGGTCATGAAGCAGTCGAAGGGCAGGTCGCCATGCGACCAGATGATAGGGTGCACCTTCTGTTGCATGTTGAGTGAGATAGCAACGATACTGCATGTGTCCGTCCTCATAGCTGTCCGTCTGCAACCACAAAAGACAGGTCAAGAATGACTCTAAGTGTGCTAGTCTTTGTTTCAGGTGTTCCAGAGGTCAACCTTTAGGCATGCACATACTTAGACAACAAAAAAAGGAAGACTACCATAGGAAGGGAAAACAATCTGAAAAATCTATGCACTGGACACAGTAACTGCACTACTGGTACAAAGGCAGAATTTAGAAACGTCATTACATGATGAAGTCTGATACAGATGTACTTAACCTCTTCACTGTTGAGAAAAGGCTAAGACTCCCCACATGCCAGAAACATAGATCCTCCTGAGCATCCCCCACCTCTACCCAGGTAATGGGGCTCATGAGGATCTAGGTCACTTGCTGATGCCCCTCTCCATTCATGTTCTTTGCACGGCTGAGGCTCCTTGGTGTTAAATTAAAAAAGATTTTCAGAAACATAATCTGCATCCATCACCAGGGAAGGAGATAACCCATAAAGCCCTGACATGCTACGACAGGATGTGGATCGACCATGATAGTTGAAGGGTGGTGTCTGAATAGCTTGGCGTCAAGCTATTCTGACACCACCCTTCGACTGTCATGATCGATCAGTAACCATTTAGTGATGCTGACCTCGAAAGGTACCTTAAAAAAAAAAAATGACAATTTCATCCTCAGGATGAAGTGAGCTTAACCATTTAACCCCAACGCCCTAGATCAGGAGATGGCTTGACCATGATAATTCAAGGGTGGTGTCAGATTAGATTTGCGCCTGAAGTCACCAAGCTAATCTGACAGTGACACCATCCTTGGAATTATCAATCCATATTCTGCAACTGATACATCGTCATTAGGCAACACCTCCAACATTGAGGAAATGCAGCTGTTGGGTTAATTAACCCTTATCATTCGGAATACACCAGTGTGTGAAATAAGTCTGACTAAAATAGTTCAAGGGTGGTGGCAGAATAGCTTGGCGCCTCTAGGCGCCAAGCTATTCTGCCACCACCCTTGAACTAAAGCCATTGGTCTATATCCTTATCTGTCTGTACACAACACATCACTAAACCCACCCACCGACTTGGCCACACCCTCGACTGGATCATCACCCGCACCTCCGATCAACTCTTTCTCGACTCTGACACCTCCTCTGTGCTTCCCTCTGACCACTTCGCTATTCTCGTCTCCCTCAATCTACCTCCCCCGAAAAAAACCAAGCTCGTTGTCTCTCGCCGCAAACTAAAATCTGTCAACCGCGAGAGCTTCTTCGACGAAGCTGTCGACCTTCTCTCGGACCCCACCCCCTCTCCCGATCTTGCATCCCATTTCGATTCCTCCCTTCGAAAACTTCTAGACACCCATGCCCCTGTCACCACCTGCTCCATACCCAACCGACTCCCCTCCCCCTGGCTCACTGATGACATAGCTGAGGCCAAGCGCAAGCGCCGACAAGCGGAACGCCTCTGGCGCTCATCTGACCTCACCGTTCACAGACAGATCTTCCAAACAACCAGATCCAAAGTCTGCAAAATGATCTCCGAATCTAAACGCAAACACCTTCAAAACCAAATCCTGGAATCCACCTCTTCCAAAACCCTCTACGCCACCATGAACACACTCCTAGGCACTTCTAAAGACTCTCCTCTCCCCAACACACACAGCAAAGAAGAACTCCCGTCTGCTTTCTCTACCTATTTTTCGGACAAAATCCAAAATCTGCGCGACACACTCGACACCCTGCCTCCTCCGCCTTGCCCTCCCGACCCCACCTTTTCCGGCACTCCCCTCTCGTCCTTCCGCACCGTCTCTCAGGATGAAGTCCTCAAGACCATAAAATCCATGCCCTTCAAAACCTGCGAACTTGACCCCCTCCCAGCTTCTCTCTACCGTGACGGCCTTCCAAAACTTCTACCCTTCATTACCGACATCATCAACGCATCTCTAGAAAACGGCTCCGTCCCCGATATCTTCAAGTCCGCCATCGTCCGTCCTCTCCTCAAAAAACACAACCTCGACCCAAACGAACTCAAGAACTATCGCCCAGTCTCCAATCTCTCTTTCCTGTCCAAGCTTCTTGAAAAGGTTGTTCTCAACCAGCTCAACCTCCATCTCACCGACAACAACCTCCTCAGTCCATTCCAGTCTGCCTATCGCAAACATCACAGCACTGAAACAGCCCTTCTACATATCTTAAACGAGCTGCTTCTCTCCACTGACTCTGGCAACATCTCCCTTCTTACACTACTCGATCTCTCTGCCGCCTTTGACACTATAGACCACTCTATCCTCCTCCACCGACTCCACCACTCCTTCGGCATCACTGACTCTGCTCACTCCTGGTTTCTCTCCTACCTCTCTGACAGACAGCAGTCCGTCACCATCAACGGCGTCTCTTCCAACCCGGTAACGCTCTCCTGCGGAGTTCCACAGGGATCCGTCCTGGGCCCGGTCCTTTTCACACTCTACACCTCTCCTCTGTCCAACATCATCCAGTCTCACCGCATACACCACCACCTCTACGCTGACGACTCACAACTGCAAGACAAAGACAAACTCGACAACACTCAGTCACTACTGACTCGCACGGCTGACTGCTACAAAGACGTGAAAAACTGGATGACAGCAAACAAGCTGAAACTGAACGACGACAAAACGGAAGCCATGCTGGTGGGCACTCGCCAAAAACTCTCCCAGCTCCCTCCCTCTCTCCATCTTCAACTCGATAGCACCCCCATCTCCCTCTCTGACTCGGCCAAGAACCTCGGCGTCATCCTCGATTCCTCTCTGTCCATGACCAACTTCGTCTCCGCCACGACCCAGGCATGCTATTTCCACCTTCGCCGCATCAGTCAGATCAGAAAATACCTCACTACCGAAGCTGCCACCAAACTTGCTGTCTCTCTCATCTTATCTCGCATTGACTATTGCAACTCTCTCCTTTCCGGTCTCCCTCACTCCACCATCTTCACTCTCCAACGCGTCCAGAACAATGCTGCCCGCCTCGTCCTCAGAAAGAAAAAATCCGACCACATCACACCCCTGCTCAAACTCCTTCACTGGCTCCCCATCCCCCAACGCATCCAATACAAAGTTCTGTCTCTCTGCTACAAATCCCTGAACAACTGCGCTCCTGCCTATCTCTCCAACTTACTTCACCCCTACACACATTCCCGCTCCCTCCGCTCTGCCTCCGACCCTCTCCGCCTCCACATCCCTCGCACCAAACTTAACACTTTCGGTCCCCGCTCCTTCTCCGTCTACGGTCCATCCATCTGGAACACTCTCCCACTCTCTCTCCGTCAGAAACACTCTCTCTCCTCCTTCCAGTCCGCCCTCAAAACTCACCTCTTTCAACAGTTTTAGCACTATATCACCGCACTCCCCACCCCAAGCTGACCGTCGTAATGTATTTCACTGTTTGTGGTACGTGAGTCATTGTCTAAAGCGTGCGCATGCGTGCGCGAGTTGTGAGTGTGCGCTTAGAGTTATAATTATTATAAGATAAGCGCATTATAAATACCGTAATTATTATCTGTACTATAATGTAGCATGCATATGGCAGTGTACAAATTTGAAGCTTTTAGCCTCAGTATGATATGGGTTAGATGGGTTAAGTAACACTGCTGAGGAAAGATCAACAATGATCAATAGGGTATGACCAATTTAGCTTGGCACCTTACCTAGCGCCAAGCTCATCTGGCATCATCTTGATCTATTGGAGTATTGCTCTATCCCCCTAATAATTACACAGTGTCCAGATGAATAAGTTCAGAGATTCTGACTCACCCCGACCATGTCGCTAAAGGCTCGTACAGCAGGAAGACAGTGGGCTCATAGTAGCCGTGCAGGAACTGAAAGTCCAATACATTGATGATTTTCTCATCCAGCTTGGTTAGGTCGATGATGTAGGATGACATCACAGGTGACCTGATGCAAAGAAAAATGTATTTTTCTTTAAAATGAATTTTTTCGAAAAATACTTACCGATAGTATTACTGATAGGTAAACGTTACCTAGCTAGCCTAATTTTAGCCAAATTTTGGTTGTGTCCGTAAAGGGAGTGTTAGCAGGTGAGGGGCGCCATAGCACAGGCAGTAACCCGAGTAACCTCCCTTCCACCCCATCTGGGTACCGCTCACCTGATATATCTCAGTTTAAATGAAAAGAAAAGGGGAGACTGGCAGTGCTAATATTTTAGGAAGGTTACAAAGTAAAGTAGGTTATAGCACTGTCAGGGGAGAGAAATGTGCATGATCGACCAGTGATCATAGATCTACTGTGGCCAAAGCACACCAAAAAAAAAGAGAGAGGAAAGAGAGGGGGGCTTCCATATGCATTGCTTTCAGTCTCTTTCCGATCTTTTTTTTTTTTGTGCTTTGGCCACAGTAGATCTATGATCACTGGTCGATCATGCACATTTCTCTCCCCTGACAGTGCTATAACCTACTTTACTTTGTAACCTTCATATCTCAGTTTAGTTTCTTAGCGAACTGGCGGCAAGCGGGGCAGGTGGGAGGGACCTTCGAGTAATACCATCGGTAAGTATTTTTCCAAAAATTGTTAAAGACAAATACATTTGTTTCCTCTAAACACATTACCGATGGTATTACTGATAGGAAGAATCCCGAAGAGGCAGTGGGTGCCGCTAAAGCGCCCCTAACCACGACACAGACCCTCAGACCCGCCCTCCTGAGGCAAACTCCCGATAATTTTAGCTAAGATACTTACGGCGCCTATGGCGCCGGGAGGGAGTGTTGCGCCGCTGCGATGTTTCCCACCAGCGAAAGGTTCTGTCGCTGAGTGGAGAGGTCCCTCAGGTAGAAGAAGGTGAAGGTAGTCTCAGCTCGCCATCCGACGGCCGCCACAATGTCCTTGACAGCACAGTTGCGGTCGAAAGCGAGACTTGCGGCCATGGCTCTGATCTTGTGCGCCCTGATGTTCATACGTTTGGCTGCAACAGAGGCAAGATCCTGGTAGGCAGAGCGAATCACCCATCGGAGCCAGGGGATGGTCTGGGCTGAGATGTCACGTCTACCTGGGGACAGGGGGAGAAACAGGCGGGCACTCTCTGCGCAGAGGCTTGGTCCGACGCAGGTACACACGTAAGGCTCTCACCGGGTGCTGCTGTCTCGTCTCCCGGGTGGAGTCTGTCACTCGTAAAGGGCGAATAGTCAGCATCTGTGTGTCTTGGCCAGGAAGGTCGGTTCAGGTAGCAGTTGCACGGAGCCAACCATCTGGAACTGCAAGCAATCTGGGCGTGTCGACAGCGTGTGCAGTTCACCGACTCTGGACGCCGTGGCTAGGGCGTCACGTCCGGCATGCGCGCGAGCTGAAGAGGTTCAAAACGGTCCGAGTTGAGCCACGTAAGCACCCACGGTAGATCCCATCTCGGTACCAGTGAATGCAGTGCCGGGCGTTGCAGACCGATCAAGGAGATCTTTGCAGCTACACGGGTCAGGCCGGCCCAAGTGCCGGTAGGTGTCGGCAATCATGGCGAGGTAGCCCCGAATGGTAATAGGAGCCAGTCCCTGGTCGTTGAATAGTCAGAGGAAAAACTCCGCCAGCTGGGGCATCGTCAAGTCTGTGGGGAAGAGAAGGTTGTCCGCACACCAGTCACACAGCACTCGCCATTTTCCCTCATAAACTCGTCTGGTTGAGGGCCTGCGGGCTGCAGCGATAGCATCCACTGCCGCACTAGAGAAGCCTCTGCTGGAGAGGGCTTGCTGCACAATCTCCAGGTGTGGAGGAGGAGACGTTCTGAGCATGGATGGTACAGCGGCTGTCGTGGTTGCTTGAGCATGGTGCGTGGAGTGGGAAGCTGCAGAGGAGGGCACGTGGCGAGGTTCAATAGGTCCGTGGTCCACGACTTGGTCCAGCAGAAGGGTGCCACCAGAAACAGGACCATGTAGCAGCCGCGGAGTTTGAGGAGGACTTTGGGCACCAGCACCGACGGAGGATAAGCGTAGGCGACGAGTCCGTCCCAGGGGATGGATAGTGTGTCGACTGCCCAAGCTAGCGGATCTGGAACCGGTGAGATGGGACAGCGGTAGCTGGCGGTTCCACCTCGTCGCGAAGAGGTCAATCATGGGGGCCTCCCACCTGGTCCCGATCATTCTGAAGATGTCCGGGCGGAGCGTCCACTCAGTGTGGAGTAACTGGCCACGGCGCGACAGAGAGTCGGCAACAACATTCAGATTTCCCGGGATGTGTCTCGCCCGAAGGGCGATGCCCCGATCCTCGCACCAGCGAAACACCTGGTAGAGAAGGATGCACAGCGAGGGAGAGCATGTCCCACCCTGCTTCTGTATGTAGGCGATGATGGTGGAGTTGTCGGACAAGACGAGGAGCTCCTGACACCGGAGTTGACAGTCCCACTTCATAAGGGCCTGCCACACCGCCTCAGCTCTAACCAGTTGATGTGTTGGGACTGAAGATATGGGGGCCAAAGACCGGAGGCTGTGGTGAACGATGGTAGAAGGTGAGCCCCCCAACCGGTGAGACTTGCGTCGACACAGAGGGTCAACTGTGGAGGTGGCGAGTAAAGAGGGACTCCCGTAGCGAGCCAGGCTGGGTCCCCCCAGCGCAGGAGGTGAGGACGTAGCATCGGGAGCACCGGGATCAGGGAGTCGATGTCGTCCTTTGAGG
The DNA here is from genome assembly GCA_036245525.1 of Semisulcospira habei. Classification (NCBI taxonomy): domain Eukaryota; kingdom Metazoa; phylum Mollusca; class Gastropoda; family Semisulcospiridae; genus Semisulcospira; species Semisulcospira habei. Next base: position 155,627,225 of record BTPG01000002.1, read on the forward strand.
GTCGCCAGTGTATGAGCAGGTGCAGCTGCAGCGGGCGGCAGTATAGGCGTCCCAGGGGAAGGAGATCTGCTGCGGCGCTCATCAGTCCCAGGAGTTGCAACCACACCCGGGCAGAGATGCTGTCCTCCTGAGCCACTTGCCGTGCCAGATTCCCCAACTTCTGGATACACGCCTCCGGGAGCCGCACTTCGTTGAGGTCGGTACGAAACTCCATCCCCAGGTGTACAAAGCGGCGCGACGGCGAGAGGTCGGACTTGCCTGCGTTGACCAGGAACCCGAGTGTGCCGAGCAGAGCGAGGAGCGTGTCCTGGTCCTTCTCCAAGGCAGAGTCTGCTTGGTTCCTCAGTAGAAAGATCATCGAGGTAGTTTGACGTGGGACTGGACAATGTCTGTCTGGCCCTGGCTACGACGACGTCCATGATCCGGGTGAACACCCACGGGCTGAGGTTGAGGCCGAAGGGAAGCGCGTGGAACTGGTAGACTACCCTGGCGAAGGCGAAGCGAAGGTAGCGTCTGGCCACAGGATGCATGGGAACATGGAGGTACGCATCCCAGAGATCGAGACTGACGGCAAAGTCCATGGGCTGCACTGCGGCACGAAGAGCTCGAGCGGTCTCCATGCGGAAGGACGGGGTGACTATGAACTTATTCAGGGCGGAGAGGTCGATGACGAGGCGCCACTTGCCCCCCAGCTTGGGAACTACGAACAGGCGGCTGTAGAAGGCTGGAGTATCGTGCCGCGTCACCACCTCCGTGGCATTCTTCCGTAGTAGAGCAGGGACCTCGTTGCAAAGCGCATCGGCCCTGAGATGATCCGAAGGCACCACAGTCCAGAGAGGCGACCAGCGCAGAAGGGGGGGGGGGGAGTGACTGAAAGGAAAGTTGTAGTCCCTGGCAGACAGTCGACAAGATCCACGGGTCATCAGAAAACAGCGATCTCCAAGCATCGCTGTGTCGTGCGAGCCTCCTGCCGACAGGAGACCCGGGAGCGGTCGGCGGAGGAGGGAGGCAGTCAGCGGGCCCTACCTCGCCCGAAGGGACGACGGGCAGGACTAGGCCAAGAAGGGGCAGGGGTGTCCAAGGCGACGGAGGTAGGGAGCGGGCGGGGTCAACCAAAAGCTGGAGTCCGAGGGAGTCCGACTGGTGAAGGGACGAGAGGAGGGTCTGGCGGTACCCAGGGCTCGACCCACGGCCCTGTGGGTCGGCTAAAAGCAGGACGGAGCGACGGGGCTGGGCCACAATTCCTTATTAGCCTCCTTGACGCACTGCCAGGTGGGGCCGAAAGGAGTTCTCCACCAAGAGAAGCCCGGCGTAGGTGATTCTTCACCTCTGTCGGCAGCGGGCAATCTTGCAGGACACATCAGATCACAGTTAGCAGCCGCAGCCATGGCGTTGACCGCGGTGTGGTAAGCGGGTTGTTTACCATAAACTGCCAAGGCGAGGATGTCGGCCAAATGGTAGGATTCCATGTCTCCTCAACACGACGGACGATGGCCTGTGTCACCATGTCCAGGAACCCCGCAGAGACCAGGGAATTGCAGATGAGAGCAGCAGTCGGTGTAAGCCCAGGAGTGGAATCACATCGTCGGAGAGAACCAGCACAGGACAGTGCCGGGGGGTCCACCGCTGGGAGTGGGCAGGCGAAACTCTGCGAATGTCCCGCGTACCACTTCTGACGGAAGGCCATAGACAGGTCCGCCAGCCACCTGGTGCCGTGAAGAAGCCGGAGTCTCCCAAGGCGCCCTGAAGCAGGTGAGTGGAGAAGGCAGTCGCGTAGGTCCCGGAACCCGGGAGGTTGAGGAAGCGCTTGGCCTGGCGCTCGGAGTCTACGAAGGCCGACGCTCTCTTCTTGGTCAGTGGAGAAGGAGGGCAGTCTTCCGAGGGAAGGCACAACACGATGAGGCGAGCCGCTTCGTCCAAGGCCTGAAGAGTCTCCATCCTATAGCACAGCAAAGCTGGCGGCGAATCCATGTCACCTGGAGACTGCGAGCGTCGAGTAGGGGAGGCGCCGTCAAAGTAACGCCGAAACGGAGTCCTCTGGCGCCAAGCTGATGGAGTCGTCTGTCACGCGCGTGGGGGGAACAGGGGTGACCAACTCCTCCGAGTGACCAGTGAATGCAGGCGCTGCCACGGCCCGACGCGAAGGGGAAGCAGCTCTGGAAGGGGGTCATCTTCTGCTGTGGCGACGTGGGGTCCTAAGCAAGGATGCCGAACTGTCAGGGGCAGGCCGGCGGTCCCGAGGGGAGCAGCTGCGACGAGAGGAACAGGTCACGTGGATGAATCGTACCTTGTCTGCCGTCGTCCGTGAAGAAGACCTGGGGTGACAGTTGTCCCGCGAAGTCCGGGAGGAAGAGCACAATCTCGGCCGCCGATCCCGCGAACTGGAACGGTGATACGTAGTCGAGCCAGTCCTTCCATCGCGTAGGGTCCCCATGGTACTGGTACGTCATCGCCAGCTCCTGTCGCGGCTCTTATCTCTGTGCGGCGTGCGAGTGCTTCTTGAGCAGGGTTGGAAGATTTAACGATTTAACAAATTAAATTTTTGGTTAAAGAAAATTTAACGCTTTAATGTTTTTAAAAAGTTAAAGAAAATTCAACGAATTAAAAAATAAAAGTAACGATTATCGATTTCTTTCATTAAAAATTTCGTTTCTTCAGTTCGTTTTTCCGCCACGAACAACAGGTGCCTATGCGCAAAGCCGGTTTGACCCAGTTGGATTACCGCTAGCCTACCCTGCATCAGTTCAAATTTGAGATCGTGAAAAGAAGATAGCTTCCACTTCCAGCAGTGAATCGAGTGATGAAATTTTGCCGAAATTCTTTGACGCGTTTATTGAATACTACGAGTATGTTGGAGGAAAGTCAGCCGATACGCTCATTTTTAAATGCAAACAGCGGGGCTGTGCAAAAGAAATCTTAGTCCATTGAAAGACAGCGGCAAATCTGACAAGTCACTTGAAGGTAGGTGACAGGTTATTTTTTGCTTTGTAGTAGGCCTACTGGTTTCAGTTGAAACTTGGGCATTGTGGTAATTTTAGCGTGGTATTTTTAAGACGCTCTGTATCAATCTAACGTATTTTGTGAAAAAAAAGTTGATTCAGCTACCTTCAAATCAAATCAAATTAAATCCATTACTGAATAAACATTAAACCACCTCCTTTGCCCCTCCCCCCTCCCCTCCCCCCAGGGGCCCTGGCAACTCTGGATGGATTTCTGAAGGTCAAAAAGATTTTTGTACGGACAAATACCATCCTACCCAGCAGTGCATCAGTTGAAAGACTCTTTTCGTGTGCTGGGCTTGTCTTCACACCCATCAGAAGCAAAGTGTCTGACGAACACTTAGAGATGAAAGTTCTCCTCAAGTTCAATAAGGCTTTGTAGGCATGTGTGTGTGTTTCCTACTTTCCAACAGTAATGACTGTTTATGCTTGTGCTGAAATTCTTTTTTTCGTGTAATGCAAATTTATTTCATTAAAAAGAAAAATTAAAGAAAATTTATTTTTTTAATTTTCATAAAAAAGTAAAGAAAATTTATTTCTTTAACCTTTTACCAGAATTAAAGAAGTTATTTCATTAAAGAAAAAAAGTAATGACTATCAACCCTGTTCTTGAGTCAGGCGAACTGTCCGAGGGCAGCAGTCGGGGTCCCGTCGAGGGGTCGTCTCTCGCCTCTCAGGACTGCGTCTGGAGCGTGGTCTGCTCTCCACCATCCGGGCGTTAGGTAAGGGCACCACTTCACTGACCTGGGAACGTGAAGTGGAACGTGCAGCAGGCCTGTGGCGTTCGCGAACTCCGGAAGCAGCCGGTTCGTGTCTGTCTATCCTGTATCGGGAGCCAGCGCCCATCCGCATAGGAAGGTTCTCTGGCCGTGGTCACTCCTCACTGAGCTGCGAACGGGAAGCTGAGCAGTCATCTCTAGGGGCAGGATCCCGTCGCGAGTGTGCCTCGCGTCTCTCTTCCCAAAGCACCGAGCGTGACACCTTCTGTCTGTCAAGTCTGCGTTCCGCCCGTCTGACCCAGGGCTAAGATCGTCGTATGTTCGGGTGCCGACGTCTGCCCGGAAGTAGTAGGATTGGTCCAGTTCATCACGGTCATGGGTAATTTAGAAGTCCCATCCGTGGTAATGTGTGCGGTTGTAGCTGTTCTGTTCCAATTCGTCACGGTCATGGGTAACTTAATAGCCCCATCTGTGGTATTCTGCGCATTAGTCGTCCTACTGGCCCGATTCATCACGGTCATGGGAAATGTACTGGGTCCATCTGTGGCACTCTGAGCGGGAACTGAAGGCCGCTCTCTGATAGGTGTCAGGCGTTCACATCAGTAGAATCCCCACAGCTGGGACAATCTCTCTTCCAGCCAAGGGGCGCATACAGCACAGGGATGCGTCGACTCACAGCCAGAACAGGGTAGGCAGACTGCATGCTCGTCACAGGGCCACTGAAAATCGCCACATTGCGTGCAGGTACGAACCTGGTAACTGCAACATAGAGGCCATAATGAAGAACGAGCGAGCATGGCCACCGAGGCCGCGCACCAATAATTCCACGTGCGAGGGCGAGAACGAACTCAAACGAGTGCACAGAGCGTGCTGACGCCCGGCACTCTTCCCTTCCCCTGAGCACCGGTCGAGGGCATTCACCGAGATTTTACCTGGCCATGACGGAGCGAGAAGCAAACCCACGCCGGTTGAAGCGACGTCCTAAGGCGCCACTGGACTCACAGTCACGACCCGGGTCCAAGCCGTCACAGACACACAAGTTCAAGCCACGCCGCCCAGTCCAAGTTCGAAACAGCACCAGGCACAAGATGAGTGAGCTCCAAGCCCGCACAATCCGAGTGAGCTCCAAGTCACAGGCACGCTAAGTCCAAAACAGTATGGCAAAGTCACAAGACGACCGGTCACAATCCGAGTGAGCTCCAAGCCAAGTTCGAAACAGCCCAAGGCACAATTCGAGTGAGCTCCAAGCCAGCACAATCCAAGTGAGCTCCAACGAAGCCAGAACAGTAAGGAAAAGTAACAAGACGACTGGTCACATCCACACCGTAAGAATCGAACAGCGATGTACGAACACAACCGTCTACAGGCTAGCTAAGAACTAAACTGGGGTATATCGGGTGAGTGCCCCTCACCTGCCAACACTCCCTTTTACGGACACAACCAAAATTTGGCTAAAATTAGGCTAGCTAGGTAACGTTTTCCTATCAGTAATACCATCGGTAATGTGTTTTGAGGAAACAAATAGGGGTTTCTACAGATTTTACTACTTTTTTCTTCATTTTTGCAAAATATGAATTCTCTAAAATGTATTTTTTCGAAAAATACTTACCGATGGCATTACTATATGGAAGATACCCTTTAGCCAACTGATTTCAGCCTAAGCATTTGTTGTGTCCCTTGCACAACTGGGGAGGAGTCACCGGGGATTCATGCCTAGGAGCCCCGGGTGGCCTCACCTTCCCTCTCTATCTGGTCACGTGCTGCTCTTATCCGCCAGGCGGCAAGCGGGGCAGGAGGGAGGGTCCTCCGAGTAATGCCAACGGTAAGTATTTTTCGAAAAAATACATTTTAGAGAAAAATTCATTTGTTTACTCAAAACCCTTACCGATGGCATTACTATATGGAAGAATTGCGAAGAGGAGGAGGGTGCCGCCCCCTAACACCCAGTGAATGATAAGCCCCGAAGGCCCCAAGCGCAGCACTCCCAACGATTTCAGTAAGAGTTACCTAGTGCGCCTCCGGTGCAAGGAGAAAGTGCTTGGCCACGGAGATGTCCCCCAACAGGGCCAGGGAGTCATGCTGGCCGGATAAGTCGCGGAGGTAGAAGCGGGCGAAGGTGGAGTCAGCCCGCCAGCCCACCGCCGCCACAATGTCATTTACTGAGCAGTTGCGGTCAAATGCCACGCTGGTGGCCACAGCTCTCACTTGGCCAGAAAAGACGGGTTGGTGAGGAGCTGCGCCGAGCCATCAGACCTGAACTGTAAACAGGCAGGACGCACAGAGAGCACATGTAACTTGCTCACTCTGGACGCTGTGGCGAGGGCCAGGACAAAACACGTCTTCCGGGTCAGTTCGGAGAACCACGCCAAGGGCAGGGGTTCGAAGCGGTCCGAGTTCAGCCAAGTCAGCACCTATGCAAGGTCCCACCAAGGGATAAGCGAACGGGAGATTGGCCGCCGGAGCTCAAGGTGGGCCATATGGTCCGAGAGATCCTTGCAAGCGCCCGGATCTGGGAGGCCCAGGTGGCAGTACTTGTCCGCAATCATGGCCCAGTATCCCCCCTGATGGTAATCGGCACTAAGCCCTGATCGGCGAAGAGCCACAGGAAGAAGTCTGCCAGCTGGGGGGGTAGTCAGATCCGTTGGAGGGGGGGGGGGGTGCTGGGCTGCACACCAGGACTGGAAGACCCGCCATTTCCCGTCGTAGACATTTCTGGTAGAAAGTCTGCTGGCTGCTGCGATTGCCTCCACTGCCGCACCCGAGAAACCTCTAGCGGCAAGGGCTTGCAGGACAACCTCCAAGCGTGTAGGAGGAGCCGCTCTTGGCACGGGTGGAAGAGAGCCCGTCGGGGCTGCTTGTGCATCGAGGGCGGAGTGGGGAGCTGCAGGGGTGGGGAGGGGTGCAGAGCGAGGAGGTCGGTGGTCCAGCTCTTGGCCCAACTGAAGGGGGCCACCAGCAAGAGGATCGCGGAGCAACCCTGAGCATCCGCAGGATCTGGGCACCAGGATGGACGGAGGGTAAGCGTAAGCGACCAAGCCGTCCCACGGGTTGGAGAGCATGTCTACAGCCCAGGCGAGGGGGTCCAGGACGGGCGAGACAAAGAGCAGGAGCTGCCTGTTCCATCTGGTGGCGAAGAGGTCGATCAGAGGTGTCTCCCACCAAGTGCAGATCAGGCAAAAGATGTCTGGGCGCTGGGACCACTCAGTGTGGAGAAGCTGGCCGCGACAAGAGAGGGAGTCCGCGAGTACATTTAGGCGGCCTGGGATGTGGCAGGCTCGGAGAGCAATGCCATGGTCCCTGCACCAGAGAAGGATCTGGTACAGGAGGATGCACAGCAATGGCGAGCGAGTGCCCCCCCTGGTTCTGTATGTAGGCCACCATTGTTGCGTTGTACGAGAGCACTAGGACCTCTTGGTGCCCCAGACGCTCCTGCCAGGCGCAGAGGGCTAACCACACCACCTTCAATTCCAGCCAGTTGGTGCTTGTTGGCAAGCTCCCAGGGCCAGAGACCCGAGGCCGAGACAAAGTCTGGTAAAAGGTGTGCCCCCCAGCCCGACTGGCTCGCGTCTGTGCAGATGGACCACCGGGGTGGAGGGGAGTGGAGGGGTATGCCTGTCGCCAACCAAGACAGGTCCGTCCACCGCTGGAGGTGAGGGCGAGCGAGCGGGAGAACGGGGACCGGGTCTGCCAGATCACCAGAGAAGAGGGGCGCCAGTGAAGGGTGAGGAGCGAGTCCTTGTCCACTTCTAGGGCCGCGGCGATCTGGTTGTGAAAAAGCAGATCGTCCAGGTAATTAGAGGCCGGGCTCAGGGACCGCTGCCAGAACCTGGCCACCACTGCGTCGAGGAGCCTCGTGAAGACCCAGGGGCTGATGTTGAGGCCGAAGGGAAGTGCCCAGAACTGGTATACCACCCTGTGAAAGGTGAAGCGCAGATACTGGTGGGAGGCCGGGTGAATGGGAACATGGAGATAAGCATCCGCTAAGTAGAGGCTTATCGCGAAGTCCATAGGCTGGACTGCCGACCAAAGGAGCCTGGCCATCTCTATCTGAAAGTGCGGCACTGAAATGTACCTGTTTAGCACTGACAGGTCGATGACCGGACGCCAATTGCTGCCGGGCTTGGGGACGATGAACAGACAGCTGTAGAAGGCCACGGAGTCGCCTCAGGAGACTACTTCCGTGGCCGACTTGCGGAGAAGGACGTCCACCTCTCCGAGAAGGGTGTCTGCCTTGAGCGGGTCGCCCGGAACCTGGGTCCAGAGGGGGGACCGCCGCAGAGGCGGCGGAGACTGGAAGGAGATTGGGAGGCCTTCAGAAACTGTTGAGAGGATCCAGGGGTCGTCCGGGAACAGCGAGCGCCAAGCGTCGCTGTGAAGAACCAGCCGCCCACTGTCTGGCGACCCTAGAACTGTGGGCGGGGGCAGGAAGTCAGCGGGCCTCTCCGCGCCCCGACCTGTGGGCGGCTCGGGGCCAGGAGGGGTTCGGGGCGGGGAAGGACTGCTGGGGCCCTTGGGGGGGGAGGAGGGGGGGGGCAAGACCTACCGCGGGAGCCACCACAGGGACGAGGAAAGGGTCTGGCGGACCGCGGGCATGACCCACAGCCTTGCGGGGAGCGAGAAAGCGGGAGGCGTAAGGGGCAGCGGCGGGTTGGGACCAAATGTCCTTGGACGCCTCCTCGACAGTCTGCCATGTGTCCCCAAAAAGCTGCGAGCCACCAACCGGGGCCTGGCGAAGCTGAGACTTCACTTCTTCTTCTTCTTCTCGAACGCCGTCACACTTGGAGTTTGGCTCTCGAAATGAAATCTGTGGTCTTCTGTAGCGCCTCCACAGGCCCGTACAGTTTCTCTTGTAGAGTGGCGGGCTTCGGCCATATCTCCTCCCTCAGCGGCTGGTGGTTCCCACAGTCCTGGAGGATGTGCTCTGCGGTCTGCTCTGCTTCTCCACAAGGGCACAGGGGAGATGGCACGAGGTGGAAGCGTCTGTGCAGGTGGAAACTGAGTCGGTTGTGCCCGGTCCTCAGACGAAAGATGGTCACCTGCTCTTGTCTGGACAGCTGATGGTAACTGTCTAGGGGCCGTTGTGGTGGTCTGTACACAGACTTAATGATGGTCTTCATCTCTGTGAAGCTGACTCCATTTTCATCTTGTTCTTTCTCTGCGCCCACTTTTGCCATTCTGTCAGCTTCTTCATTGCCGTAGATGCCACAGTGTGAAGGGATCTACTGCAGCACCAGTCTGGTACACTTGATGTTTTGCAGTGCCTCTTGTAGACGTGGCAGTTTGCTTGCTGTTGCTGCCTCAAGGACAGACATGGCATCAGTAAGGAAGACAATCTGGGCATCAGGGTCTGCAGTGCCACTAAGGGTGTTAGCTGCGCGGACTAGGGCTTCCACCTCAGCTCTGTAATTTGTGCAGTGAAGGCCTGTTGGTACTGCCTCTGCCTGCCATTTTCCGTTTGGGTACTGAATGTACACCCCAGCCCCTCCATCCTGAACTGCATCTGTGGCTGATCCATCGGTGTATGCCCGTATCCATGCTTCCTGGGGATACTTTTCTTCGAGCATGGCCAGTGTCAGGGCTTTCTTGCTCACAGTGCTGTGCTCATCTCTGGTGGTGATGTAGGGTACCGTGGAAGAGATGGTGATGTTTTCTGGCTTACTTTCCCAAGGTGGAAGGTCACTAGCAGGATTCAGAGCCTCTACCTGCGCAGGCAGCTTTGCCTGGTGTTTTCTCTGCAGTGCTCTCGTCTCCTTCACAAAGCTTGATCTTTTCAGTCTCCCTGAGGTTGGTTGTTTCATCCTAGCGTTCATAGGATGGTCTTTGGAAGACTTGACCTTTGTGGACTGTATCAAGGCTTTGCAATCTCTTCTCATACGCAGGGGTGGGATGCCTGTTGTCTCTTCCATCTTTTCAATTGGTGTGGATCTCATTGCGCCGGTGATGATACGCAGTGCCTGGTTCTGAACTCTGTCAATGGTCTGCTGGTGTGACTGGGCTGCCGTCAACCATGCATTAGATCCGTACTCAAGGTGTGGTCTCACTGTGCCTTGATATACATTTTTGAGGATCTTTTCATTGGCTCCCCATTGTGTTCCAGCCAGTTTTCTCATGATGTTCAGCTTTCTTCTAGCTTTCGCTTCTGCATTCCAAATGTGCGGCTTCCACGTCAGCCTCTTGTCAAGGGTGACTCCCAGGTATGTCTGTTGGTCTTCATACCGCAGCGGGGTGTTGCCCAGTGTTAGGTTGGAGACTTCACTGACTTGGGAAGGTCCGCACAGTAGCAAAGGAGGGTGTCCAGGCGCCAGAGGTCGCAGTTGGCCGCTGCTGCCATGGCGTTAGTCGAAGAGTGATAAGCGGCCCAGTTGGCCGCCACTAAGACGGAATGGATGCCACGGAGGGGGGACGAGGCCGCCAGGTCCCAGGTGTCCTCCAAACATCGCAGCACCACCTGCGTCGCCAGTTCCAGAAATCCGGAGTAGGCCAGGGAGTTGCTGATCAAGATTGCGGTCTTATCCAGAGCGCAAGGCCAACCGTGCTGGAGCAGCCTGCGCACCCCCTCCCCCCCCCCCCCCCTGCCTGAGCCAAAGCCGCCACATCCAGGGCAGGGAGGGGTGCAGAGAAGGCTTGGGAATGCCCAGCTTACCACTCCTGGCTCATTTTGATACCAGCAGGCCACCGGGAGTCCGAGAAGAAGATGTTGTCGCCAAAGTTGTCCTGACGGAGCTGAGCGGAAAAAGCTTCCGCGAGATCCCGGAAGCCGGCAGGCTGCGGGAGATACTTGCGACGTTTGGGCTGCTTCTGAGCGTCTACCATAACGGAAGCCTTCCTCTTGAGGGGGGGGGGGGGGGGGGGGGGGGACAGAGGGCAGAAGTCTGGCAGGAGGAAGGAGATCACGCGGGCTGCCTCTTCCAGGGAGCGAATGGTCTGAGAGCCAAGCTTAAGCCCGTCCGAAGGTAAAGAAGAAGAAGCAGAGGAAAACGACCGGGCGACTGGAGATCCGGCGGGCGAGTCCCCAAGGAAAATCGCCGAAGTGGAGTCACTAGGATGCAGGCTGAGGGCGTCAGGGTCGATGGCCAGGGACTGCCTGTCCCGCGGCGCAAAGGAAAAAGGCGACGGTCCGCGGTGGGAGTGGAGAACGGGAAGCCCTGAGACAAAGGGTGTCGGGGGAGGCTAGCAGCCTGACCCCGTGGTGGGGAGGTGGAGAGGCGACGGCTGCGCGAGGAGTGGCCAGAAACGTCGGAAACCGAGGAACGGGCCGACCAGTCCGCATGCAGAGAAACTGGCTGAAGGCCGCGGAGAGCCAACCGTGAATGATGAAAGCCAAAGGCATGGACGGGCACCAGAAGCCAGCCCCTCCCCGAGGAGCGGGGAGATGGGGGGCTAGCAGGGTCGTTTAGGACGAGTAGTCAGCGGGAGAACCGTGGAGGCTGCGAGCCGCGCTCAGAACGAATGGTGCACAGGGGCATAGAAACTACTGCTCGCCGGATCGGGGGGGTGGGGGGGGGGGGTGGGGGGGCCGCCTAAGCCTCGCTGACCCTGCTCGGACACAGCTGAGCAGGTGGGGGAGGGGGGGGAAGGGAGTGACCGAGGAGTCTCGCTGGCCCCGCCCAGACTAAGCGGAGCCGGGGGAGGGCGGGGGGGGTAATGTAAGGCTCACCGGCCCTGCTCGGGCGAATCAAAGTGGGGGGGGTGGGGGCATGTCTATGGCTTGCCGGCCACTCCCAGATGTATCGGACCATGGGGGGGGGGGGGGGGGGGGGGGGGTGTGTGACTATGTCTCGCCAGCCCCGCTCGGATGAAACGGAGAGGGGAGCGTAAGTAAGGCTTGCCAGCCCCGCTCAGATGAATCTGGGGAAGGGGGGCATATCTAGGGTTCACCAGCCCCGCCCGGACGAATCGGGGCGGGGGGGGGGGGGGGGGGGGGGGGGGGGGGAGAGCTACTACAAGGCTTGCCTGCCCCGCTTGGAAGACTCGGAGCAGGCGGGTGGGGGGGGGGGGGGGGGGCGTGTGTCTGAAGCTGGCTGGCCGCCTCAGAGTGGGGTGGGGGGTGGGGGGAAGAAGCGTTACTAAAGCTCGCACAGAAGAAACGGACTTACCTGAGGGCGGCAAGGCCTGAACGACTAAACGCAGGGGAGCCCGATGCGCCGACGACATCCGAGCTTACACGCCGCGGAGGTCCCGTCGATGAAGGGGGCGCAGGGGGAGGCTGCCAGGGCCGGGAAAGACGCCCTCGCCGGTAGAAATCCCAGAGCTGAGACCAACGCACTTCTCTCCAAGCGGCGCAAATGTCACACGTCCATCCGGAAGCACAGCCCGAGCACGGAAGGCACACTTCGTGGGCGTCCGAGGCCACAGACGTCCCCGCAGTAAAGTCAGGTCTTCATCCGTGCACTCACCATAACACCAAAAAGGCCAGACAAAAGTCATTGCACATGCTGGAATGCACACGTTATCCCAACGAAGCACACTAGATGTGCCAAGGCAAGAGTCCAGGGTAGGAACCACAAAGTCCGAGAACGAAGCAGGACCATACACAGCCGCAAAAACGCAGAAGGCCGAAACACAGCCGAACACGGTCGAGCTAAGGGTAAAACTGGCGGGCTTCCGCCCAGCATGTGACCGGATAGGGAGGGAAGGGGAGGCCACCCGGGGCTCCTTGGCATGGATCCCCAGTGACTCCTCCCCAGTTGTGCAAGGGACACAACAAATACTTAGGCGGAAATCAGGCTAAAGGGTATCTACCATATGGTCAAGAGTACGACTGGGTGTCCAAATGGTGTGACAAGCACCCTGCATTTTCAAAAGCAAAATAATTTTAATATTTCATATAAATCTGATGTACCTTTTCATACATAAACATTGACACAAAGTAAAATTTTTATGTTATTTGCAGTTTGGTTGTTATTGAACTTTGAAGTTTAAAGTTTGAACATAACATTTACAATGTCACATATTTAACAATTCACAACAAGCACAAGCTGTAAGCAATTTTTTACATTTGTATGTTTCAAAGTATGTTCCCCATCCAGAATAAATGTTATGTCTATAAATAAAGTGTGTTAGTTTAAAATGCAACCTTTTATGCCATAAAAACTGTTTGAACATAACTTTACACCATAATTTCCAAAAGCCACTAATTTTTAATTCTACTTGGAGAACTAATTTTAAAATGGTATGCTAAATGCACAGAAACAAGTCTCTAATTTAAGTGCAAAAGCCAATTGAAAAAAATAATGTTTACGTAGTTCTGAATACTGACAAAGTTGTTCAATACACCTTCACTGCAATGTTATTCTCATTTTTTTTTTATCTCATGCAATCAAATACAGCTTCTGTAAGCTAAAAATGACTACACTAGATGACTTTTATCTGCTGTTAACTATTCCAATAGAAAATATATTTTTGGTCTCACAAGGGCAAATCACAAACTCTTTGGAAAAAATAAGTATGCATACCAATCCCACTAACAAGCACAGCCATTATACCAAACTAGTGATGTTTACGTGATTTTCAAAAAGGGCTGTTGCAACTTTTCAAGTGTTTGTACATAACTTTACACCCTCTGACTTGCACACAGGAAAAATCTTAAGATTATTCAAGAAAAGTCTCTAAAGAAGACACTATCATTGAGCCTGCTTTCACCTATAAGCAGTCTGCATACTCTTCTGGTAAAATTTCATTTGTTAGTCCATCATAATTACATAAACAGTAGCAAAAAGACTGAAAAACAGGATGCATGAACATAACTTTACACAGTCACATTCACACTTTTGATTGTAACTTGACAAGTAGAATTATTTATAAATTTGTTGATTGCCTGTAGTGTACAAAAGAAGAGTGACGTTTGCACTAATATGATTCATGACAAAAACATGAAATAGAAAGGTAAAATGTATTTTTCATTAAAATGTATTTTTTTGAAAAATACTTACCGATGGTATTACTTAAAGGAAATGGTTTCTTAGCTAGTCTAATTTTAGCCCAAAATTGTTGTGTACGAGTATGGTCACGATGGCAGGTGAGGGGCGCCATAGCCTAGGTGAAAACCCGGGTAGCCTCCCTTCCGGTTCAACCACGCATGCGCCACACCGCTCATACGCCAGTCAGTTTTCTTTGCTGACCAGCGGCAAGCGGGGCAGGTGGGAGGGACCTTCGAGTAATACCATCGGTAAGTATTTTTCAAAAAAAATACATTTTAATGAAAAATACATTTGTTTTCTCAAAACACATTACCGATGGTATTACTTAAAGGAAGAATCCCGAGTAGGAGGCGGGTGCCGCTAAAGCGCCCCACTCCCCTGCCATCCTGGCCGCTCGAGTCGGCCATCCCTCCCGCAACCTCCCTCTAATTTTAGCAAAGATACTTACGGCGCCTAGGGCGCCGGGAGGGAGTGTTGCCGCGCCACGATGTCCCCCACCAGCGATAGGTTCTGGCGCTGGCTGGAGAGGTCCCTCAGGTAGAAGCGTGCGAAGGTGGTCTCCGCTCGCCAGCCCACGGCCGCCACAATGTCTTTGACCGCCCAGTTTCGGTCGAATGCTAAGCTTGTGGCCATGGCTCTGATCTCGTGTGCCCTGATGCTCATGTGTTTGGCTGTATCAGGGGCAAGCTCCTGGTAGGCAGATCGAATCACCCATCGGAGCCAGGAGGATATCGTTTGGGCCGAGATGTCGTTTCTACCTGGGGACAGAGGAAGGAAAAGGCGGGTGCGTTCCCTGCGTATCGGCTTGGTCTGGCGCAGGTACACCCGTAAGGCTCGCACCAGGTCCTGTTGTCTGGACTCCGGGGTGGAGCTTGAGTCTCGTAATGGTTGAATGGTGACCAGTTGAGGGGCCGTCAACGGCGATCTGGTCTTGGCTAGGAAGGCCGGGTCAGGAAGCAGCTGAACCAAGCCGTCAGCCCGAAACTGTAAACAGGCGGGGCGTGCTGAAAGGGCGTGCAGCTCGCTGACTCTGGAGGCTGACGCGAGGGCCAAAAGGAAGCAGGTCTTCCGAGTCATGTCTGGCAACCGCGCCAACTGGATCAGTTCGAAATGGGGCGAGTTGAGCCAAGTGAGCACCCAGGACAGGTCCCATCGTGGCACCAGGGATCGGAGGGCAGGACATTGTAGACCGAAGTGGGCCATCAAGTCGGCAAGGTCTTTGCAGGAACCCGGGTCGGGCAGTCCCAGGTGTCTGTACGTGTCGGCAATCATGGCCAGGTAGCCCCGGATGGTGATCGGTGCTAACTGCTGGTCGCTGAACAGCCAGATGAAGAAATCTGCCAACTGGGGAGTAGTCAAGCCGATGGCGTGAAGGTGTCTGTCGTCATACCAGGCGCAGAGGACTCTCCACTTGCCTTCGTAGACTCGTCTGGTTGAGGCTCGACGAGCTGTAGCGATCGCGTCCACTGCCGCACCTGAGAAGCCTCTAGCTGCGAGGGCTTGCCGGACAACCTCCAGGCGTGGAGGAGGAGACGCTCGGGGCACGGGTGGAACAGCTGCTGCCGTGGTTGCTTGAGCATCGTCCGCGGTGTGGGGAGCGGCAGCGGGGGGGCCGTGGCAAGGTTCAGGAGGTTGGTTGTCCACGACTTGGTCCAGCAAAATGGCGCCACCAGGAACAGGATCGTGTTGCACCCTCTGAGCTTGAGTAGGACCTTGCGGACGAGCACGGTGGGCGGGTAGATGTAGGCGACCAGACCGTCCCAAGAGATGGATAGAGCGTCGACTGCCCAGGCCAGAGGGTCTGGAATGGGTGAGACGAAGAGGGGAAGCTGTCGATTCCACCTCGTGGCGAAGAGGTCGATCATGGGTGACTCCCAGGTCGCGGCGATCAGTCGAAAGATGTTGGGTCGCAGCGCCCACTCTGTATGGAGCAGCTGACCGCGTCGGGAGAGGGAGTCGGCCAGCACATTCAGATGACCCGGAATGTGACGTGCGCGAAGAGAGATGTCCCGATCCTCGCACTAGCGGAGCACCTGGTAGAGTAGTATGCATAGCGATGGAGAGCGGGTCCCGCCTTGCTTCTGGATGTTACGAGACGACCGTGGAGTTGTCCGAGAGAACCAACAGTTCCTGATGTCGGATGCGGGGCTCCCAGGCCAGGAGGGCTTGCCATACTGCCTTCAGTTCTAACCAGTTGATGTGTCGGGACAGCGATTCCAGGGGCCACAGTCCGGAGGCAGTCTTGAACGATGGAAGGAGGTGAGCTCCCCAACCGGCGAGGCTTGCGTCGACGCAGAGAGAGAGCGTGGGCGGCGGTGATGACAGCGGCACTCCCGTCGCGAGCCAGGAAGGATCCGCCCAGCGCAGCAGGTGGGGACGGAGCATGGTAGGGACTGGAATCGGGGCCTCCAGGTCGGCCGACGACGGTCGCCAGTGAAGGAGGAGATGCAGTTGCAGAGGACGGGAGTAGAGACATCCTAGCGGTAGCAGGTCCGCAGCAGCGCTGATCAGACCCAACAGCTGAAGCCACTGTCTGGCTGGGAGCGTCGTCAACTGGGACACCTGCCGAGCTAGAGTCGCCAACTTCTGTATGCGCTTCTCCGGCAGTCTGACGATATTGTGGTGAAGAACTCCATACCGAGGTGAATGAAATGGCGTGCGGGAAGGAGGTCGGACTTGCCAAGGTTGACCAGGAAGCCCAGGTTGTCGAGAAGTTGAAGCAGAGCATCTCGGTCTTCCTTCAGGGAGCGTTCGTCCTGGTTCCTCAAAAGCAGGTCGTCCAGGTAGTTCGACGTCGGGCTCGTGGAACTTCGACGGGCTCTGGCTACCACTGCGTCCATGAGGCGAGTGAAGACCCAGGGGCTGAGGTTGAAGCCGAAGGGGAGCGCGCGGAACTGATAGACGACACCCTCGAAGGCGAAACGTAGGTAACGTCTGGAAGCAGGACGCATGGGCACGTGCAGGTAAGCATCTGAGAGGTCCAGGCTGACCGCAAAGTCCATCGGCTGTACCGCTAAGCGAAGGGCCCGGGCAGTCTCCATGCGGAAGGCCAGAGCGACAATGAACTTGTTCAGCGCCGAGAGGTCTATGACAGGGCGCCACTTGCCGCCCAGCTTGGGCACCACAAAGAGCCGACTGTAGAAGGCTGGGGAGTCGTGCCGGACCACCACCTCCGTGGCGGACTTCTGAAGCAGGGAGGAAACTTCGCCGCGGAGAGCTTCGGCTCTGAGCTGGTCTGAAGGTACTGTAGTCCACATCGGGCTCCGGCGCAAGGGAGGCGGGGACTGGAAGGAGATCAGGAGTCCCTGGGTAACGGTAGAGAGAATCCACTGGTCGTCCGGAAACAGCGAGCGCCAGCCTCCCGCCGACAGGAGCTCCGGACGAGGTCAGCGGGAGCCGGAGGGGGAGAAAGTCTGTGCGCCCGGCCCCATAAGGGGCGCCGGGCTGGTCTGGGCCAGGTGCGGGCGGGGGGGGGAGGCTCGGAACTGGGGAAAGGGCTGCGCGAGGAAAGGCTGGAGCTCTGGGGGGTAGGCGACCCCCTCTGGTGAAGGGGTGAGCGGTGGGTCTAGCAGTCCGCAGGGGGCGACCCGGGGCCTTGCGGATTGGTCGAAAGGAAGCTGGGGCTGGGCGGTTGGGCCAGGCGTCCTTGTTAGCTTCCTTCACAGCGAGCCAGGTGGGGCCGAACAGAAAGTCACCGCCGAGAGGCGCCTGCCGAAGCTGAGTCTTCACATCCAGCGGGATGGGACAGGAACGGAGTATCGCATCTCGACACAATAATTCGCAGTTTGAGGCGGCTGCCATGGAGTTGACAGCAATATGATAAACAGCGCGGTTTCCCGAAACCGCTAGGGCGAGCAGGTCTCCCAGCAGAGGTGAAATTGACGGATGCCAGGCGTCCTCTACACGTCGAACAATGGCTTGCGTGACCAAATCTAGGAATCCCACTGCCGCCAGGGTGTTCCTAATGAGTGTCGCGGTCTGTTCAACCCCAGGGAGGAGAGACTGACGTAAGGAAGTCCCAGAGAACGCCACTGCCGCAGGGTCCGCCGTCGGTAGAGGGCAGGAGAAGTGCTGTGTGTGGCCCGCATACCATGACTGCCGGAAGGCGATGTCTATACCAGTCGGCCACTTGGAGTCTGAGAAGAATCCTGCACCACATGCCCCTTGCGCGAGATGAGCGGAAAACGCATCACGTAACTCCCAGAAACCCGGTGGCTGGGGGAGAGACTTGAATCGCTTGGCCTGTCGTTCTGCGTCCACAAAGGCGGAAGCTTTCCTTTTAAGGACTGGAGAGGGAGGGCAGTCTTCTGCAGGCAGGCACGCCGCGATAAGCCGCGCCGCTTCGTCAAGGGCCCGCAGTGTCTCTAACCTATGTCCAATGGCTGCCGGCGGGAATTCCTCGTCGCCACCCGAGGGATTGGACGGGGCGGGGCTGGCCACCTGTAGCAGTGCCGACATCGATTCCTCGGGGTTCAGGCTAAGGGTGTCCTCTTCTGCCGGGGCTGAGTGGGGAATCGGGTCCACTCCCAGACGAGGTGAAAGACTCCCCACGCCGGGGCGGGGAAAGGTCGTAGCCGGTGGGGCGATCTTCTCACTGGTGAGTGGCGCCGCCAGTGTCTGCTAGATGAATGGTCCCGTGAATCACTCGACGCTGAGCGGGAAGCCCGAAGTCCTGACCTGCGAAGGTGTCGAGGGCGACGAGCGGCACTACGCCGAGCGGAGCGTGAACGGGAGCGGGGGCGGTGACGCGGGGACCGGGAACGTCTGAAGTGGCGCGAAGCTGAACGAGAAGCAGAGTCGTGCCTGTACTGTGTCCGCGGATGTCGGCTGGAATCCGAACGGTAGGAGGTGACCCTCGGGCGAGACGACCTGTCGCTAGAGCGTGAACGATGTCTAACAGCTGAGGTTCGCTCGGACTGAAGACGGGAGTAACTCGCACCGCAGCAGAGCGGAGTCGACTGCTTCGTACCCGAGAGCGGGAGCGTGTCCGGCGAGAAGACTTGTCGGAACTTGATGCCCGGACGGAAAGAGCTGGGCGGGGCGCTGGCGTACCGCGCCGGTCCCTAGTGGCGAACGAGGAAGCGGAAGCAGCAGGACGAATCTGTGGTGAGAGCTTGTCAGCTACCTGGAGATCCATATTAGTCAGGCCCGCAACCAGAGCGGGTGTAGGAGCCTGTATCGGTTCCGTATCAGGTGCCTGCAAAGCCGTTGCTACCTGGTAGAGACCACTCGACTGGACTGTGGTGGCTACCGGAGTCTTGTTTAGAGGCCTAGCCCGAGGCGCTCTAGGATCCTTGACCGCACAGAGACCACTCGACTGGACTGTGGTGGCTGCCAGTACTAGAGCACGTGCACGCAGCCGAAGCCGCTGATTCGACTGCTCAGACACTCGGTCAGGGCCACTCGACTGGACTGTGGCGCGTACCGGTGTGGGATCATTCTTCCGTGCTGGTGTAGGTTTCTTGCGGCCGTAGAAACTCCACAGCTGGTTCCACTGTTCCTCCAGCCATGGGGCGCAGACCGAGCACGGACGCGTGGAGGCACAACCGGAACAGGGCAGGCAAACAACATGGTCGTCACTCGGCCACTGGAATTGCCCACATCAAGTGCATGTGCGGACTTGCCAACTGCAAAACATAATGTACAATAAAATGCGAGCGAGCGTGCCCCCGTGGGCCCGCACCGAATCCGTGTGAACGAATGAAGCGTACCGTGTAAGCCTACGCCCGGCGCTCTACCCCTACCCCTGAGCGCCTGACGTAGGCAAGCAGAGATATTACCTGGCCATCCAAAGAAGTGAGGCATGAACCCGATCGAAGACCCACCAGAATGGCTAGAGCGCAGACACGGCCAGCGTCGGAAGGAGACCAACGTGAAGCTGATGCCGAGAGAAGCCACTGCCGCCCGGAAAAGCGCAGAACGAAGTCTCCGCAACAGCAGGCACTCAGAGCAGGCTGAAGAGCGCAGCAGAAGTTCTCGGCACACACGGTGTAACACGCACTAGGGCCCGAGCAGTCACAAGGGCGTGAGCACAGTTCAAAATGGCGCCGCCGCGCCCGGTAAAGATGGCGAAGACGGGGAAGAATTCCACAAGGAACGTTCACTAGGAACAAGTTCCTAAGTCCGTAGACCGACGGAAACCCCAACCAGGTTTCCCACCTTGAACAACAGCTTCCTTCTTTAGTCTTTCTTATCGAAGTTAGAGTCCTATCGAACAGAGAGAGTCCACGTACACAACCTTCTGTGACTAGCAAAGAAAACTGACTGGCGTATGAGCGGTGTGGCGCATGCGTGGTTGAAACGGAAGGGAGGCTACCCGGGTTTCCGCCTAGGCTATGGCGCCCCTCACCTGCCATCGTGACCATACTCGTACACAACAATTTTGGGCTAAAATTAGACTAGCTAAGAAACCATTTCCTTTAAGTAATACCATCGGTAATGTGTTTTGAGAAAACAAAAATAATGACATGGCGTGTTTATACATAACATGACGACACAGGACCATTTTCTAAAGCACAAAAGTAAAGGTGCAGAGTTATGAAATGCAGATTTGAAAGCTGTTTGTGGTGATAAATATTAAAATAGTGCATGCATAAAGGTTAATGCACAAATTTCAATGCACAACAGGAAATGTAATCATCATTGCATGAACTAACACGACACAACGTAGAGCTACATTCATGAGAAATAGCTGTGACATTAACTTGTTTTGCAGTCACTAAAATTTTATAGGTCTTGAAATTCATATTTTCTAGATTTATCTGGTTATCTTACCTACTTTATTGCAGGACGGTCAAAAAAATGAAATTGGTGTTTGTTCATAACTTTACACAATGCATGTGATGTACTGATAGTGTAAAGTTATGTACAAACAAAAAAACAAAGAAATGTTTATCCTAGAAGGTATCACATGCTTTATTATTATAAAAAAAGTAAACAGCATCTGTTCAGCTATTGGTAGTTTTTAATATAAAGTGATTCTTGTGATTTTAGGTGATAAATGTTTGAACGTAACTTTACATCCCACAAAGTTGTGTCAAGTTATGTTCACGAGGAAAAATTGAAAAGAGTTTCAAATGTGTTGTGTACCAGCATGTGCATAACTATTTTTATGTGTTGGCATCATCTACTATATGATTTGCAACAAAATTTACCCTTCAACAAAAATAATGTGCATACTGGTTTAAACGTAACATTTACACACCAGCACGCAGAAAAAAATACAATAAAATTATGTCAACTGAACAAAATTAGGTATTTTCGGGCCTACCAAGGTCTTGTCTAAATATGTATAGTGCTTCTATAGATTTATTGCAGAATAAGTGAAAAGAAAATAATATATCTATAAAGTTTGCTGGACTGCTTGAACATAACAATTTACACCCAAAATTTGGACGCATACAGTAAACTTCGTAAAGGGTTTCTTTCATCTATCACCCATGCATCCTCTTCAAAACCTTGATATAAATCACTACACCAATTGTCTTCAGCAAAAACAACAGATTAGTAGAGATAAATAAGTGCCTAAACTGTTTGAACATAACTCAACATTTACACCATTCTGAGTATAAATCTTCAAAACTGGATCATTTGATTTTCCATGTAAGAACCACAAACCTTTCATTATAAAAACGAAATAAATACTCTACTCTACAAAATAACACATAAATTTTAATAATTGACCATTTGTCAAAATGTGTTATAGTAGTATGATTTCTGCTGACAAAATTTACAACACGTGTTATGTTCAAGCAGGCTCTTATATTATGGTGAATTATGCAAAAGCAACTCACTCTAGAAACAAACTGTGGTCAAACAAACTGTGATAATGTCCCAAATTCTTCTGTGGTCACCCAAAAATCATGTATCACGGGAAACTTTATTCATTTCCCTACAACATGATGTATGCCTTAGTTTGATCTGATCACTTCTGATAATTTTGTAGCAGGTTTTGTGAGGGAGGGTGTAGATTTTACCACTAGACACCCAGTCGTACTCTTGACCATATAGTAATGCCATCGGTAAGGGTTTTGAGAAAACAAATTCCAGCGTCAACACCATTTTACCACAGTAAATTTGGGAGTTGTCTTGCAAAAACTACAGTACAGTTGGGGAGTTGTCCTAAGAAGGCTACCAATGAGTACAGGAATAAGGTAACCATGATAGTTCAGGTGAGGTGTTCTTGGCCACTAGACACAAAGCAATTCTGACACCATCCCTCAGCTATTCTGGTTGATCTATCTTTATTGTAGTGTGTTAGGGATACATGTTAATGGATTTAATTCCAAACATTACTCCCATTTTACCACATCTGCATAATCTCCTAGGTAACACTCAAGAGAGAAATACAACAGTTGTTTAACACAAAGTGACAGCATTAGCGAAACTATTAAACCCCTTTACTGCTACAACTCAGCAAAATGCATCCAGATGCAAGAGGTATAGATCCCCACAAGCTACTGCACATGCAGGAGCTCATTAAGATCTATACATCTTGCTGCCTCATTTATATCTGTGTACATCACATGATAGTGAATTTGCAGTGTGTTCATGCCTAGGTGTAAGCAAGACCATTACATTCTAAGCCATCATTCCAAGCTCTCACCTGATGACCCCTCCCCCATCCAGATCATCCACCATAACGTCCTTACGAAATGGGAGCACCACCAGGTGTTTGCCGTAAATCAGCATGGCCGCACACCGACCATCAGGGTCCACACGCACTTCCGGGATGCAGTGGTTCATGGCAAAACCACCCTGTCAAAAACAATCCAAATTAAAACTCACATGTATACCCAGTAAATACAAGGAACTTTTGATACTCGTAACAAAACACAAGGGAGGGTCTAGAACACTTCTAAGAATAAGATGAACTGGTCAACTCGGTTGCAGTTTCCGTCACGATGATTCCTACAGGAATTATCAAGATCGATTCATCTCCTACAACTGGTACACAGACATTAGATAACACCTCCAAATTTTTGAGAATGTAGCTGTGGTGTTATATGGGTTAAACTAGACTTTGTTACCAGGAGTCTGTATTCATGTATTGTAGCATAGTAGTAGTACAGTGTACTAGTAGTGTAGTGCAGTGCTGTGTATTGTGTGTTATCTGTTATGCTGTGTTGCACAAACCTTCAAATCTGGCTCCTCAAACTGATGCAGTGATGAAGTTTTCAGGTCATGCGTGGACGGGTCATATTCAACCACTGACAGCTGGTAAAAGACAAACAGATTAACCCATTTAGCCCTCACGCCCTACAGCAAGAATGGACTGACCTGATAATTTAAGGGTAGTGCCAGATTTGCTTGGTGCCTTCAGCCAATCTGGTACTACCCTTGAATTATCATGGTCAATCCATCTGTTGCAACTAGTACATAGTCGTTATGTAACACCTCCAAAATTTGAGAAATGAGGTTGTCGGGCTAAATGAGTTAATAAATCAATAATTTTGCTGCACCATGTGCCAAATAATAACAAATTAACAATGTACTGTAAGTGTAAATGTTGAACAAATTTACATTTTCCGACTAACGCTGCTGCATCCTCTAACTTGTGCATAGCTGACCTAATATGCACATGCTTAGATATGTTAATTTTATCAAAGTTCACTCATACAGTCATACGCAGCATAGAAAATGTGAATATTTTCAGTGTTATAATCTTAATTTAGCATAGTTCTTCTTCTTGTTCTCAAACGCCGTCACACTTGGAGTTTGGCTCTCAAAATGAAATCTGTGGTCTTCTGTAGCGCCAACACAGGCCCGAAAACCTGCCTGGTGAGACTCCACAGGGCGAGCACCATTTCTGTTGAATCCATCTCCAAGTGTCATATGGCTGTATATGCGTGGTACTGTGGTTTATTAGAGTGCACTATGCAGCCCAGTACCTCCGTCTTCAGCACTCAGGGTTTCTGTCGGAGTTACCTCACCCTTAACTCCTGGTCAAAAGGCCTTTCCTGGGAGCACAGGATGGTTTGGTTTTGGAGTGTCCTTCTCCTAGATGGGTTGCCGACCAAGGCTTACGAGTCCCATCTACTCAGGTTTTTCCTCGGAGTTTTCCTTCTCGAAGGAGATTTGCCAACCAAGGCTATCGAGCATCCCTGCCCGGATTTGTATAGGGTTTACTCCCCTACTCTAGCCTTTGCCACTCCCAAGGCACCCACAAGGCAGTGGGCCTATTTACCCATAGCTGGGGATCTGGTTCATGGGCATCAGGGCTTGTCCACATATCGATGGGCCTGCGTGCCGCATGTCTGGGGGCCAGACCTCCTCCGAGTCCTCTGTAGTTCAGCCCGAGTCCATAAGGTGCTCGGTTACCATGAGTCGCCGCGAGGAGACACTACAAGAGGCTTGTTGTTGGAGAGGCTGTGTACTGGCAGGGAGAGACTGACATACTCTGCTCCCCTTTTCGCAAAACTGCTAGCCAGCGGTGGGAGCTGAAAGCGAGAGCGACAAGCACAGACGCTACACTACCACACTAGACGCATCACAAAAACCATTTGACCCACCATTTAGCATAGTTCATCTCTTTCATTTTCACCATCAAAATCTTAAGGGTACCGCCTGATCAACTTGAAACCTGGAATATAGTGGAAAGGCACCAAGGTGTCAAGCTGACCTGGCACTACTCTTAACTCATTACATCCTGAGGCTGATTTTTTTTTTTTTATTGTCCTACGAAGGCTAGATTACAGATAGATCAACCGTTTTAGTTCAAGGGTGGTGCCAGAATAGCTTGGCGTCTCAGGCGCCAAGCTATTCAGGCACCACCCTTCAATTATCACAGTGAAATTGATTTCAAGCAATAGTGTACCAGAATGAAAAGGTACTGATGTTAATCGATTCAGTACCCCACAGCCAACCCCAAAACTAGTTGAGGCGACACAGTCCTGCTGTATACTCACTTTGGCGTCCCAAAAACTGAGGAGTAAAGCATCTCGCTGGGCTCCTGTCAACTTGACAGCCCTCATAGACATGATGTTGCCAAACAGAGAGAAACTCTTCAAGCATTCTAACCGTGTTTTGGTACTCTCTGAAAATCAAGATACAAAAATATTTTATTTGTCTGCTAGTGCTACTTCATACAAGTATACATTTTCTCCCTTAATTTAATATAACACTAACACTAAGTTAAAATCCCTTTTGGCTGTCGGTCAGTGTTCCCCCTACTTTCAAATTCAAAGGGTTACAATGACTCCTTACCCCAAGATTCTGGGGGTCATATAGCATTAGCAATATTCAAGCGACTTTAATCAGTAATATCTGTACTCACAAACCAGATAGGTGAGGCTAGCGCTGGCAGAATTGTATGCAAACCAAGGGGAATCACAGCGCTGGACAGACAACAGTTAGATCCCCTGCAGGGTGCAGGGGATCTAACTGTTGTCTGTCCAGCGCTGTGATTCCCCTTGGTTTGCATATAGTAATATCTGTGAACTGAATTCAGAATTAAAAGCTAATTTACTGTGTATCTTGCAAACAATTAATAACAGGAAGCATGTACTGTTGAAAAAAAAGGGAAAAAAGATTAAAGCTGAATGGGTCCTTCTCTTTGACAACCAAGCCAGAAACAACCTGTACTGTTTGATGCAGAACTTTCTGACTCGGACACCTGTGGCAGTTGATGTTGCAGTACATCAATGTCTACTGGGTGTAGTCTCAAAACCAACCAATACAAATGCATAACAGAGCGATCTCATTCCCATTCTCGTGGTTTCCACAGAAACTAGCAAGAGACGCTATTCTGGGTAACGGCACAGTCATCTGCTATGACAACAAATCGCTTGGTTCAGCACAGCACAAAAAAAAAGTGTATGCATTGCTTTGACTTACTACTTATTAGTTATAGATTTGATTTTTCTGTGTCATTTGTAAATTTTTGTGTTTATGCACTACAGTGCATTACGGGTAGCACTGTCAGCAGTGCTTTTTGATGAGGTAATTCCTGGAATATTTAAGCACTATTTAAAGGGTCGGGTTCCAAAGGTGTCCCTTCAGATTAGCCACAGAGCAGGCGGCACTGTGTGCTAACGACTAGGATTTAAATGACTCATCAGGACTGCGCACGCTTATAAAATATATAATCCGGCCTACAGTTTAAGCACTATTTGACAGTAATGAAAAAAGGAAATTGCTTCTACTTGCACGAACACGATACAAACTAATTTTTAAAGAAAATAAAAATCATTTACGGTCAAGAGTACGACTGGGTGTCCAAATGGTGTGACAAGCACCCTGCATTTTCAAAAGCAAAATAATTTTAATATTTCATATAAATCTGATGTACCTTTGCATACATAAACATTGACACTAAGTAAAATTTTTATGTTATTTGCAGTTTGGTTGTTATTGAACTTTGAAGTTTAAAGTTTGAACATAACATTTACAATGTCACACATTTAACAATTAACAAGAAGCACAAGCTGTAAGCAAATTTTTGCATTTTTTGTATGTTTCAAACTGAGAGTTCTATGTGAGAGATGCCTCCAGCACCAGCAGGACCTCTATCATGTCTTTGTGGATTTTAAGAAAGCGTTTGACAGCCCTTTGGTCCACCATGAAGCTATACAACATCAATGCCAACCTGATCCAAGTCATAGCAAACCTTTACAACAAGGCCACTAGCGCAGTCTGCTTCAACGGCAAAATAGGAAAAGCTAGAAGAGGTCAATAGTTTCAAGTACTTGGGAGCCACCCTGTCCAAAGACGGTAGTTGCATAGCAGAGATCCGTATCAGGATAGGTACAGCAACATCCGCAATGGCCAGGCTGGACAGGATATGGCGAAGTAACTCCATCAGCTTCACCATCAAGTACAGGCTTTACAAGTCCCTCATAGTGTCTATTCTACTCTACGGCTGTGAGACTTGGACACTGCTTGCAGACTCAGAAAAGAAAATCCAGGCCTTTGAGAACAAGTGCCTGAGGAAGTTGCTCCGCATCTCGTACCGCGAGCACAAGACCAACGAATATGTACGGAGCATCGTCACTTCCCTGGTGGGCCCACATGAACCCCTTCTGGCAACCGTGAAACGGCGCAAGCTTGCTTGGTTTGGCCACGTGACCCGACACAACACCTTGTCCAAGACTATCCTCCAAGGCACTCTCGAAGGAAGTCGTCGGCGAGGTCGTCAGAGAAAGAGTTGGGTCGCAAACATAAAAGAATGGACCGAACTCGAGATGTCAGACTTGCTTGCCACCGCCCAAAATAGAACTCAGTGGAGAGCACTGTCTGTTGCTGCTGCCTTTCAGTCTCCCCAACGCCCAGTTCGGGCAAGGGACTGATGATGATGATGATGGAGTCAGACAAGGCTGCTTGCTCTCACCTACTCTTTTCAACATCTTCCTGGAAAGAATCATGACGGACGCTCTGAAAGATCATGAAGGAACTGTCATTATTGGAGGCAGAACAATCACGAACTTGCGCTTTGCGGACGACATTGATGGACTTGCAGGAACAGAGGAGCTAGCTCAGCTGGTGGAAAAGCTGGATAGTACAGCCATTGCATATGGGATGGAAATCAGTGCAGAGAAGACCAAACTGATGACCAATAACGCCAGTGGCATTGGCACTTAAATCATGGTTGGAGGCCAAAAACTGGAAACATTTAAGAAATTCAAATACTTAGGAGCCAATGTGACAGATGAGGGATCAAAACCAGAAATACTGTGCAGGATTGCGCAGACAACAACAGCACTGACAAGATTGAAGACCATATGGAAGGACAGAAACATCACACTCTGCTCCAAGATCAGACTTATGCGCTCCTTAGTCATCTCAGTGTTCTTGTATGCCTGCGAGTCATGGACCCTCACAGCAGACCTAGAAAGGAGGATACAAGCTACTGAAATGAGATGTTTTCGAAGGCTGCTTGGCATCTCATACAGAGATCACATCACAAACGAGGAAATGGGAAGCAGAATCAGGCAAGCCATCGGGCCCTATGAAGACTTATTAGCCATTGTGAGAAAACGCAAACTGAAGTGGTATGGGCATGTCACGCGTTCAGCAGGGCTTGACAAAACAATCCTGCAAGGCACTGTGCAAGGAGGACGAAGGAGAGGAAGACAGAGGAAAAGATGGGAGGACAATATCTCAGAGTGGACAGGACTGAAGCTGGGCGATACGCTGAGAATGGCAGAGAACAGAGAGGAATGGAGGGAGCTCGTTGTTAAGACATCAGTGGTGCCCCAACGGTCGGCAAGACTACGGGATATAGACAGATAGATAGATAGATGTTTTAAAGTATGTTCCCCATCCAGAATAAATGGTATGTCTATAAATAAAGTGTTAGTGGAAAATGCAACCTTTTAAAAAAGTTTTATGCCATAAAAACTGTTTGAACATAACTTTACACCATAATTTCCAAAAGCCACTAATTTTTAATTCTTCTTGGAGAACTAATTTTAAAATGTTATGCTAAATGCACAGAAACAAGTCTCTAATTTAATTTAAGTGCAAAAGCCAATTGAAAAAATAATGTTTACGTAGTTCTGAATACTGACAAAGTTGTTCAATACACCTTCACTGCAATGTTATTCTCATTTTTTATCTCATGCAATCAAATACTGCTTCTGTAAGCTAAAAATGACTACACTAGATGACTTTTATCTGCTGTTAACTATTCCAATAGAAAATAAGCCAATTTTTTACAAACTGAGCTGAGTTTTGGCACAAATTGAATTACATTCACAAGATTGAACATAACTTTACACCTTCACCAAATATATTTTTGGTCTCACAAGGGCAAATCACAAACTCTTGGTAAAAAATAAGTATGCATACCAATCCCACTAACAAGCACAGCCATTATATTAAACTAGTGATGTTTACGTGATTTTCAAAAAGGGCTGTTGCAACTTTTCAAGTGTTTGTACATAACTTTACACCTTCTGACTTGCACAGAGGAAAACTCTTAAGATTATTCAAGAAAAGTCTCTAAAGAAGACACTATCATCGAGCCTGCTTTCACCTATAAGCAGTGTGCATACTCTTCTGGTAAAATTTCATTTGTTAGCCCATCATAATTACATAAACAGTAGCAAAACGAGAGAAAGCAGGATGCATGAACATAATTTTACATCGTCACATTCACACATTTGCATTGTAACTTCACAAGTAGAACTATTTGGAAATTTGTTGATTGCCTGTAGTGTACAAAAGAAGAATGACGTTTGCACTAATATGATTTCATGACAATAACATGAAATAGAAAGGTAAAAAATAATGACATTGCGTGTTTGAACATAACATGACGACACAGGACCATTTTCTAAAGCACAAGAGTAAAGGTGCAGAGTTATGAAATGCAGATGTGAAAGCTGTTTGTGATAATAAATATTAAGATAGTGCATGGATTAAGGTTAATGCACAAATTTCAATGCACAACGGGAAATATAATCATCATTGCATGAACGTAACATGACACGACGTAGAGTTATGTTCATGAGAAATAGCTGTGACATTATCTTGTTTTGCAGTCACTAAAATTTTATAGGTCTCGAAATTCATATTTTATAGATTTATCTGGTTATCTTACCTACTTTATTGCAGGACGGTCAAAGAAATGAAATTGGTGTTTGTTCATAACTTTACACAATGCATGTGATGTACTGATGGTGTAAAGTTATGTACAAACAAAAAACAAAGAAATGTTTATCCTAGAAGGTATCACATGCTTTATTATTGTACAAAAGTAAACAGCATCTTTTCAGCTATTGGCAGTTTTTTATATAAAGCGGTTCTTGTGATTTTAGGTGATAAATGTTTGAACATAACTTTACATCCCACAAAGTTGTGTCAAGTTATGTTCACGAGGAAAAATTGAAAAGAGTTTCAAATGTGTTGTGTACCAGCATGTGCATAACTATTTTTATGTTTGGCATCATCTACTATATGATTTGCAACAAAATTTACCCTTCAACAAAAATAATGTGCATACTGGTTTGAACATAACATTTACACGCCAACACGCAGAAAAAAATAAAATAAAATTATTTCAACTGAACAAAATTAGGTATTTTTCAGCCTAACAAGGTCTTTTCTAAACAAGTATAGTGCTACTATAGATTTATTGCAGAACAAGTGAAAAGAAAATAATATATCTATAAAGTTTGCTGGACTGCTTGAACATAACAATTTACTCCCAAAATTTGGACGCATACTGTAAACTTCATAAAGGGTTTCTTTCATCTATCACCCATGCATCCTCTTCAAAACCTTGATATAAATTACTACACCAGTTGTCTTCAGCAAAAACAACAGATTAGTAGAGATAAATAAGTACCTAAACTGTTTGAACATAACTCAACATTTACACCATTCTGAGTATAAATCTTCAAAACTGGATCATTTGATTTTTCATGTAAGAACCACAAACCTTTCATTATAAAAACAAAGTACATACTCTCCTCTACAAAATAACACAGAAGTTTTAATAATTGACCATATGTCAAAATGTGTTATAGTAGTATGATTTCTGCTGACAAAATTTACAACACGTGTTATGTTCAAACAGGCTCTTATATTATGGTGAATTATGCAAAAGCAACTCACTCTAGAAAATCACCAACTCAATGGTAATTTAGCACAAACCAAGGGGAATTACTCAGCGCTGGACAAACAGTTAGATCCCCTGCCCCCGCCTATCAGGCACCCAATTGCCAGTCCACAGAGAAATACGCAGGCATAGACCAAGCCGATCATCTGCATCCTCAAAAAGAATGCATCAGGTCTCTTATATAACCCATGTCTTTCTCTGGAACTTAGGAAGTAGGCAGGAGAAACATACATACACAAACACGAAGGTGCATTACTATATGTGGTCGGGTAAATACCCTGATTTCCCACAGTAGATGCACAGAACATTACACAACAATGTAACGGTACAAATTTGCCTCGAGTTATAGATACTCACAAACCAGATAGGTGAGGCTAGCGCTGGCAGAATTGTACACAAACCAAGGGGAATTACTCAGCGCTGGACAGACAAACAGTTAGATCCCCTGCCGCCGCCCATCAGGCACCCAATCGCCAGCCCACAGAGAAATATGCAGGAATAGACCAAGACGATCATCTGCATAAATGCATATGATCGTCTTGGTCTATACCTGAGTAATTCCCCTTGGTTTGTGTACAATTCTGCCAGCGTTAGCCTCACCTATCTGGTTTGTGAGTAATGGTAATTTAGGCCAACACTGCAAACATCTTATGACAGTAACAGTGATTTTTCATAGTGCAGCATGCCTTTGAAAATCTGAGTTCCATGAGCATGTGTAAAATGTGTCACGTTTTGTTCTCAAGTTATAATTTGGATTTGGTGAAAAAAACTGTGATAATGTCCCAAATTCTTCTGTGGTCATGGTTTTGTGAGGGAAGGTGTAGATTCGACCACTAGACACCCAGTCGTACTCTTGACCATATGGTCAAGAGTACGCCTGGGTGTACACCCTCCCTCACAAAACCTGCTACAAAATTATCAGGAGTGGTCAGATCAAACTAAGGCATACATCATGTTGTAGGGAAATGGATAAGGTTTCCAGTGATACATGATTAATGGGTGACCACATGAGAATTTGGGACATTATCACAGTTTTCTTTACCAAATCCAAATTATAACTTGAGAACAAAACTTGACAGATTTTACACATGTTCCATGGAACTTAGATTTTCAAAGACATGAAGCACTATGAAAAATCACTGTCACTAGATGTTTGCAATGTTAGCCTAAATTACCATTGAGTTGATGATTTTCTAGTGAGAGTTGCTTTTGCATACTTCACCATAATATAAGAGCTTGCTTGAACATAACACGTGTTGTAAATTTTGTCAGCAGAAAAATCATACTACTATATAACACAGTTTATAAAATGGTCAATTATTAAAACTTATGTGTTATTATGTAGAGTATGTACTTTGTTTTTATAATAAAAGGTGTGTGGTTCTTACCTGGAAAATCAAATGATCCAGTTTTGAAGATTTATACTCAGAATGGTGTTGTAAATATTGAGTTATGTTCAAACAGTCTAGGCACTCATTTATCCCTACTAATCTGTTGTTTTTGCTGAAGACAACTGGTGTAGTGATTTATATCAAGGTTTTAAAGAGGATGCATGGGTGATAGATGAAAGAAACCCTTTACGAGGTTTACAGTATGCGTCCAAATTTTGGGTGTAAATTGTTATGTTCAAGCAGTTCAGCAAATTTTATAGATCTATATTATTTTCTTTTCACTTATTCCTCCCAGACTCCTCCCCTGAAACACTCTGGGAACAACTGAAAACTGCTATTGTAAAATCTTCTGTGGAAGTCTTGGGCTTTGCTAGAAAGAGGAACAAAGACTGGTTTGACGAAAACGACGTAGAGATCCAGGAACTTCTAGCAAGAAAAAAGAGCCGCCCACCAGGCCCACCTAGCCCAGCCTTCCTGCCCTGTGAAGAAGTCTGCCTTCCGCCTCATCTGCAGCAGTCTCCAGCTCAAGCTTAGACAACTCCAGAACGAGTGGTGGTCCAGACTCGCACAGAGGACCCAGCTCTGTGCTGACAACGGTGACTACAGGGGCTTCTATGAAGCACTGAAAGCAGTGTATGGCCCTAGGCACCTGGTACAAAGTCCCCTGCGAAGCGCTGATGGACAGGCACTCCTCACAGATAATACTTCCATCTTGAACCGCTGGTCGGAATACTTTCAGGACCTCTTCGGCGCTGAGCGCACTGTTCAAGAAACAGTCATCCTCCAAATCCCACACCTTCCACTAAAGGTTGAATTAGACGAACCGCCCACCGCCGAAGAGACCCTCACAGCCATCCACCAGCTCAAGAGGCAAAGCAGCAGGCATTGACGGAATCCCGCCAGAGATATGGAAACATGGAGGCCCAGCACTGCACAACAAGCTCCATGACCTCTTTCTCTGCTGCTGGGAAAAGGGAACACTACCAAAGGATCTCCGTGATGCAGTCATCATCACTCTGTACAAGAACAAAGGAGAGAAGTCTGCCTGCTCTAATTATCGTGGAATTACCATGCTGTCCATTGCCGGGAAAATTCTCACAAGGTTGCTCCTGAATCGGCTGGTACCTGCCATCGCTGAAGACCACCTCCCAGAGGGCCAGTGTGGCTTCAGAGCCAACAGAGTACCACCGACATGGTCTTTGTGCTGAGACAGCTTCAGGAGAAGTGCCGCGAGCAGAACAAAGGGCTGTACGTAACGTTTGTCGACCTAACAAAAGCGTTTGACACTGTGAGCAGGCAAGGTATGTGGCAGATCCTGGAGCGACTAGGCTGTCCCCCAAAGTTCCTCAACATGATCGTCCAGCTCCACGAGGACCAGCAAGGCCAGGTCAGACTAAACAGTGACCTCTCAGAACCATTCCCCATTCGCAACGGTGTGAAGCAAGGCTGCGTGCTGGCACCGACCCTCTTCACCATCTTCTTCAGCATGATGTTGAAGCAGGCCACAGTGGACCTCGACGATGACGACGCAGTGTACATCAGGTATCGTCTCGATGGCAGCCTGTTCAACCTCAGACGACTGCAGGCGCACACGAAAACCCTAGACCAACTGATTCGTGAGCTGCTCTTTGCTGATGACGCTGCCCTCGTTGCACACACAGAGAGAGCCTTGCAGCGCATTACGTCCTGCTTCGCAGATGCCGCCCAGCTCTTTGGACTTGAGGTCGGTCTGAAAAAGACAGAGGTCCTTCATCAGCCAGCACCCAAGGAAGAGCATCGCCCTCCCCACATCACCATCGGCGAGTCCGAACTGAAGTCTGTACACCAGTTTACCTACCTCGGCTGCATCATCACGTCAGACGCCAAGCTGGACAAGGAGCTGGACAACAGGCTGGCAAAAGCGAACAGTGCTTTCGGGCGACTATTCAAGCGGGTGTGGCACAATCAACAGCTGAAAAAAGGCACCAAGATCAGCGTGTACAGAGCTGTCGTCCTCACCACCCTGCTGTACGGTTCCGAGTCCTGGGCCCTCTACCGCAGCCAACTACGACTCCTCGAACGCTTTCACCAGCGCTGCCTGCGTACCATCCTCAGCATTCACTGGAGTGACTATGTCACCAACGTCGAGGTCCTTGAACAGGCGGAAACTTTGAGCATCGAGGCTTTGCTGCTGCGGACACAGCTTTGCTGGGCGGGGCACGTCTCCAGGATGGAGGATCATCGCCTACCCAAGATCACTCTGTTCGGCGAGCTCGCCACTGGACACCGAGACAGAGGGGCACCAAAGAAGAGATACAAAGACGGTCTCAAGAAGTCACTTAGTGCCTGCCAAATCGACCACCGCCAGTGGTCTTCGCTTGCTGCGGACCGTGACACCTGGCGCTCCACCATTCACAAGGCAGCCGTCTCCTTTGAGGACTCTCGCAGAGCTAACCTCAAGGACAAGCGGCTCAGGAGAAAAAACAGAGTTGTCATAACTCAGAACCCTGACCAGACCTTCCCCTGCAGCCACTGCGGTCGAACCTGCCTGTCCCGGATTGGCCTCCGCAGTCACGAAAATGCCTGCAGACGACGTGGGCAAGCCATATAGAATCTTCGTTCGTGAAGTCAAGCCATGATTCTGCAATAAAACTATAGTAGCACTATACTTATTTAGACAAGACCTTGGTAGGCCAAAAAATACCTAATTTTGTTCAGTTGAAATAATTTTATTGTATTTTTTTCTGTGTGCTGGCGTGTAAATGTTATGTTCAAACCTGTATGCACATTATTTTTGTTGAAGTGTATATTTTGTTGCAAATCATATAGTAGATGATGCCAACAATAGTTATGCACATGCTGGTACACAACACATTTGATACTCTTTTCAATTTTTGCTGGTGAACATAACTTGACACAACTTTGTGGGATGTAAAGTTATGTTCAAACATTTATCACCTAAAATCACAAGAATCACTTTATATAAAAAATCTACCAATAGCTGAAAAAATGCTGTTTACTTTTTTATAATAATAAAGCATGTGATACATTCTAGGATAAACATTTCGTTGTTTTTCGTTTGTACATAACTTTACATCATCAGTACACCACATGCACTATGTAAAGTTACGAACAAACACCAATTTCATTTCTTTGGCCGTCCTCAATAAAATAGGTAAGATAACCAGATAAATCTATAAAATATGAAATTCAAGACCTATAAAATTTTAGTGATTGCAAAACAAGATAATGTCACAGCTATTTCTCATGAACATAACTCTACGTCATGTCATGTTACGTTCATGCAATGATGATTACATTTCCCGTTGTGCATTGAAATTTGTGCATTAACCTTTATGCATGCACTATCTTAATATTTATCATCACAAACAGCTTTCAAATCTGCATTTCATAACTCTGCACCTTTACTCTTGTGCTTTAGAAAATGGTCCTGTGTCATCATGTTATGTTCAAACACGCCATGTCATTATTTTTTCTTTTCTATTTCATGTTTTTGTCATGAAATCATTAGTGCAAACGTCATTCTTCTTTTGAATTGAACACTACAGGCAATCAACAAATTTCTAGATAATTCTACTTGTCAAGTTACAAGGCAAATGTGTGAATGTGATCGTGTAAAGTTATGTTCATGCATCCTGTTTTCTGTCTTTTTGCTACTGTTTATGTAATTATGATCCGTCGCCTCAAGCACCAGACGGCGCAGAGAGGACTGAATGAATGAATGATGTAATTATGATGGACTAACAAATGATATACCAGAATAGTATGCACACTTCTTACAGGTGAAAAGCAGCCTCAATGACAGTGTCTTCTTTAGAGACTTTTCTTTAATAATCTTAAGATTTTTCCTGTGTGCAAGTCAGAAGGTGTAAAGTTATGTACAAACACTTGAAAAGTTGCAACAGCCCATTTTGAAAATCATATAAACATCACTAGTTTGATATAATGGTTTTGCTTGATAGTGGGATTGGTATGCATATTTATTTTTTCCCAAGATTTTGTGATTTGCCCTTGTGAAACCAAAATACTTTTGGTGAAGGTGTAAAGTTATGTTAAATCTTGTGAATGTTATTGAATTTGCGCCAAAACTTGGCTCAGTATGTAAAAATTAGCTTATTTTCTATTGGAATAGTTAACAGCAGATAAAAGTCATCTAGTGTAGTCATTTTGAGCTTACAAAAGCTGTATTTGATTGCATGAGAAAAATAAAATGAGAATAACATTGCAGTGAAGGTGTATTGAACAACTTTGTCAGTATTCAGAACTATGTAAACATCATTTTTTCAATTGGCTTTTGCACTTAAATTAGAGACTTGTTTCTGTGCATTTAGCATACCATTTTAAAATTAGTTCTCCAAGTAGAATTAAAAATTAGTGGCTTTTGAAAAGTATGGTGTAAAATTATGTTCAAACAGTTTTTATGGCGTAAAAGGTTGCATTTATCACTAAGACACTTTATTTATAGACATACCATTTATTCTGGATGGGGAACATACGTTGAAACATACAAAAGCAAAAAAATGCTTACAGCTTGTGCTTGTTGTGAATAGTTAAATGTGTGACATTGTAAATGTTATGTTCAAACTTTAAACTTCAAAGTTCAATAACAACCAAACTGCAAATAACATAAAAATTTTACTTAGTGTCAATGTTTATGTATGCAAAGGTATATCAGATTTATATCATGTATGAAATATTAAAATTATTTTGCTTTTGAAAATGCAGGGTGCTTGTCACACCATTTGGACACCCAGTCGTAATCTTGATTATTGTACTGCAACTACATTATCAGTAATCTTACCTGAACCACCTTTATCGCCGCCATCAGATGAACTTTGAACCTAAAAATAGGAAATCACACATTTATTTTTTAACAACAAATAGCTTACAGACAGTAAAAGTAAACTTGAAGTTCACAGTTAATTCATGCACAGTTTGTCTTGTGAAAAACACTTCAGACTTGCCTGATAAAACCCAGATGACAATTACTCTCACCACAACCCCCCCCCCCCCCCACTGCACTCCCTCAATATAACAGCAAGATACTATTCACTCATTCTCCTGCCATTGTAAAATAAAGATTTATTGATTCATTTTCTTACCAGTAATACCACCAGATTTCCATACACAACCAGTCATCTATTTATACAATATATGCCATTGCCAGGCTTGTTGCGCACTGTATCTATAACTTGCTTGCCATAGATAAACTAATCTTATACACTAGTACTACCACTGACAGTCATACCTCTGACTCTGAGTTGAGTCTGTAAACGCTGAGCTGGTTTACACCAGCAATGACAAGATTCGTCTCCCATGAGTTGAAGAAGTTACACTCAACACAGTGTTCAATACCAGTCGCAGGATGGATTTCTTTGTACATGCAGTACATAGATGATGATGCTATCGCCATGATGTTGAGTGACTGATGTCCTAACTACTTTAGGTGCTGAAAAAAGATGACAGACTGAGCACTATGCCAGGGATGTCACTGGCCGTCGGACACCGGACATAGTCCGATTGACTTGGCCTAATGTCCGATGAACAGAAAGATCAGCAGGACAAATGTCCGATTGTTTGTTTCAAAAAGAGGACATGTGTCCGATTGTTTTTCCGTTGATCGCGGACACCGCTAGCGACATTTCTTTCCGAGTAGGCTGGCGCTTTGCAGTAGTCGGCTTTACACTGCGCGAGCGAGTGACCTGTAGTGTGTTATTCCCGGCAACGCCCTCTGATTGGCTGACCCTAAAGTTCAGCTATTTTTAGCGAAAGCGAGACTGCGCGAGCGAGGGTCGTGTAGAGTGTGATTCCGTAAACATCGCCTTCTGATTGGCTGCCCCTAAAGTTCAGCTATTTTCAGCTAGGAGGGGTACCACTGTTCAACAGGACTCAAAAAAACCATCCACTTCTGCTGAGTGATCAGCTCATATCAGTTCCACTGAGTCTGAGGGTGTCATTTTGATTTTCAAGTCAGTGTAGCAGCCTACTACATGTAGTGAAGTTTCAGATAAATCTAACAAATGTAGCCTATTGACAAGGCCTTTTTAAAGTATTTTCTGCATCAGTTTTCTACATTTGTTCATCATATCTAGCCACAAAAGTGTGAGAATTTAAAACTTTAACCCATTTGCTACCAGAAACCTGCTGTGGCCCATGCTGGAAGCATGGGCCACAGCAGATTTCTGGTAGCGAATGGGTTAATGACAACATGAACAAGTAAACAAAAAAAAATAGTAACTGGAATGATTTTTTTTTTCTTATACAGTTTCTTACAGAAAGCTCATCTCCTTTTGTTATAGCCTTAGGCTTACTAATCATTACATTTCCGTTTAGTCAGTACATGGTCTAATATTTTTATAATGCTATTCTAGTCAGTACATTTCCTTGCACTGTGAATTCCTTGAAGTGCCAAAATGACAGTTTAGTTTGTGAGTTGTGAGCCTGAGCATGAAGAATTTGCTACCTCTGTTACAAGGCCCTGATATGTTTTTCATGCGAATCTGCGATGACAGTATTATCTGAATGACATAATAGCTTGTTCACTTTTCTTTGCCATTTTACGTTTATGTCCTTTTCGTCAACAGTTAATAAATATCTCACTCAGCCTGTGTTTATGTGGTTTCTGTTTTACTATCAGTTTTGTCACGCGCGAAATGTCCTATTGTTTTGTTCCAATTCAGGACAAATGTCCTATCCCTCTGCCACCCTCCAGGACATTTGTCCTACAGGTGTCCAGCTCCAGTGACATCCCTGCTATGCAACAAGTTTACCACTCACTACTAAATTACTAATAATAGTAATACTATATCAACACACCTAATAAAACTCGACACAAGTGCTTGAAACCAGAACGCAATTACCAATTTGCATTGCAGGACGCCACGCTTTATGATTGTGATTGCTGCGTTCTTTAACTCTCTTGAAATGCATAAGATAGTTAGCACTAGGCTAGCAAAAAAAACTAGATAATCGAAGATGCCTGTTCAACAGCTCCGCTTACAAACACGAGTAACTTACTTTCCTCTGGCTGCGATTAATGCAGCAATATATCTTTATACCTTAACTCGAAATACAAGAACGCTGCGATACGTCCGTATACCTCAAACTGTGATAAACCGATCAGAGACAGTCGCTAAAATCAGCACACAAACACAAAAGCATCACATTGCAAAGGGCGCCGCCATTTTGTACGCCGCAAAACCATTTGAGAATAATTTCTATATCAAAATAGTGCAGTTTGAAGTCTCTACTGAGTAAGGTTTTTAGGACTGACTCTGCCGCCGAAAGATCGTACTGTGACCCAAATTAAATTTTCAGACTGAAAAGGTGCAGTACACAAAGATATACCGTTGGGAGGGGAGGTGGGGGCGGGGGAAGGGGGGGGGGGGTCAACCCAACTTGAAACTACCAGAGATCTAGAGGTGAGAAACTACAAAAAAATTGACATGAAATAGCATTAAGTTGAAGTGCATCCCGGCCCACTAACTGACTTGCTCAATCTGCATATGACTGAAACCGGCGGCAGCCAACTAGCGCGAAGACCGACGTCGCGGCGTGACTGAAACCGAGTCAGTGCGGCTCCCATCAACTCAATGTCAGTCTCCGACGCTTGCACGTCACGTTGTCAAAGTCGCGGGACGCCTGCCGGCCGGCTCCATAACTGAGTCGAAGCATTTTGTTAATTTTTTCTCACTGAATGAAGAATTTCACACTCATGAAACCGGCATTCACTGAATAATCACTGTCTTGAGTACTTACCGCCAGAAAACGGGAACTGACACATTTCCATGACTGATGATTCACTGAGTCAGTCTGAATTAATTGAAATAACCCGCTACTGATCAACTCTCAGATAATAACTGTAACAGATGTACTCTACCTTTGTAACACTCAGGGCATCAGAAACACATATGGTTTATGCCCCCTTGTGCTTCTCGCCAGAATGTTGCAGCGGTGCGAACTACCGTCAGGGAATGGGTTAGTACTGACTCAAAACACTAATAAAAGAATGTTCAGACAGACTTTATCTAATGAGATATTACTGTTGAAAAGGGTAACAGCCTTGAGGACAAAAGAGAAGTTGTCATGACGTTACTGTACTAAGTTTGGGTACTCGAAGTCTGCCACTTCGTTCCGTGTGTCTCAGCCGTGCTGTCAAATTCATATCTAACTTAGTAGATGCGTTTTGTCATTAAGAATGTCAGCCAGTTTGTTCGTAATCCGTCTGTTGTACAGTGTGTCCAAAGTATCTTGTGCTCTACCAATCACCCCGCCCGCCGCCGCCTTTCCTGATTACTTTAAGACGTTGATTGATTGTACATTGCTTAACGTCCCGACAGCAACAAGGCTTTCTCAGGACGTGCCTGCACTGCTTGTGAAAAAAAACTAAACAGAAAATTGAATGTATGTCGCCAGCCGGTCAAATACGTTAAATAAACCTACAACATGGGGCCTAAATAAAGCTAAGACCATTTAGCAACACACATCCAATATCAAGAGCTACAGGCAGTGCAGACAGTAGGGAGAGTTTTAAAAAGGCAAAAACAGGTGAATGGACAAAGGGTAGACAGAAACACATGCCCCAGAATAGAGAGAAAAACCCACCCTGTGGGGCTGACCAGGGTGACCCTGGGAACTAAAAAATACCTAACCCCACCCAAGTCCCCCAGGGCAGACCCGGGTGGGGTTTACTTTAAGACGATCCTGATCTCTTTTACATAACTGAGATTTCACTGAGTCTACCCCAGCACGTCAGTCCAAAAGTTAGACTGATTGATTGATT
Organism: Semisulcospira habei; assembly: GCA_036245525.1. NCBI lineage: Eukaryota > Metazoa > Mollusca > Gastropoda > Semisulcospiridae > Semisulcospira > Semisulcospira habei. Next base: position 155,667,597 of record BTPG01000002.1, read on the forward strand.
GATCGATTGATTGTACATTGACGCTAGCAATACTGGAGCAGTAAAACATATAATATTAATATTTGTAAAAGCTGAGTGCTTACATTAAATGATCTGAGTTTTCTCAAACATTAAACTAGACGGGTGTGCACTTTTTTTCACAATAGCCTCTGTGTTTTGTTTCCAGTTGAGCGCGTTGGCACAGAACACATAAATACTTCAGTGTACTAGGACTATACACGCTCAACTTCTCAGTGTTCCCGCCTTGTGACAACAGTATCGGGATGATGTTTGCTTTTCCTGAAATCTGTGATCATCTCCGGGTTCTTGTTTTGCCAACATGCAATTCAGATAGTTTTTTATCGCACCACTCTACAAAGTCGTCGATCTCTTATCGATAGTGTCTGTCGTCCTCATTCGTAATCTGCCCTGTCCACAGCGCCGTGTCCGGTCAGCGTATTTGTCGTCATGAGTGGCTCTACAGTCTGCGGTGTACAAGAAAACAAGAAAACAAAAAAGGCGACAGGACAGTCCCCTGTGGTGCACCGGTGTTGGTAAAAGGTACATCTGAGATTAGATCCGAACTAATTCTGACATACTGTGGGCGGTTAGTGAGATAGTCCAAAACCCAAAGAATGATAGAGGCATTTATGTTCATGTGAACTAGTTTGTAAGCGAGTATGTGTGGTTGAATGGTGTTAAAAGCAGATGAAAAATCATAGAACATCAGTCGAATGGGCTGAGGTTCCTGATTTTTCTAAATGAGATTGGTTGTACATTAGTTGTACCGGCATTGCTTAACGTCCCGATAGCAACAAGACTGTCTAAGGACGTGCCTGCACTGCTTGTGAAAAAATATAAACACAATATTGAATGCATGTCGCCAGCCGGTCCAATACGCTAAATAAACCCAAGACCATTCAGCAACACGCATCCAACATCGAGAGCGACAGGCAGTGCAGACAGTAGGGAGAGATTTTTTTTAAAAAAGGAAAATACAGGTGAATGGACCAAGGGTAGACAGAAACACATGCCCCAGAATAGTGGGGAAAACCCACCCTGTCGGGGATGACCAGGGTGACCCTGGGAACTAAAAGATAGTTAATCCCACCCAAGTCCCCCAGGGCAGACCCGCCGGGGTGGGGGTCTAAATGAGAGTAGATGTTGTTTACAACATGTAAAATGGCATCATCAACACTTCTTTGCCCTTCTGTAAGCAAACTGAAAGGGGTCCATAAAATCAGAAATCTGAATTTGAAAATGTGAACGAACAGCCCTCTCAAAAACCTTCATGACACATGAGTTAAGAGCAACTGGTCAATCATTCATCACAGATACAGTTTGCTTTTTTGGCACAGGGATAGTACAAGAGGTCTGCCACGAACAGGGGACGACACACTGGGTAAGTGACATGTTAAAAATATAGCGAAGAATTCTGTACAGTTGTTCAGCGCATAATTTTAACGCATTTGATCTAATACCATCTGGCCCATACGCTTTGTTTGGGTTGGTATTTTTAAGTACTCTAAGCACCACCTCTTCAGACCGCACCACAATCACTTCACTTTGCATGTTTAGGTCCGCTAACTAGCATTTCCTTGACCTGTTCCCTCTTATGCTCAAAATTATGACAGTAAAATCTTGCATAGAACTTATTTAGTCGTTGGCATAATCCGTAGTTTTGATCAATACCGGAATATCTAAGCTTGCACACAAACTCACTGAGAAACAGCCGTCATCAGTGATGGCCGGCCTAGATTGCCTTGGAATGCAATGAAGTTGACCGGCTGAACTGAATTCTTATTGGCTGAAATAAGTGCGCAACCACCATTTGGCCGACCTCGGCTGCCGTTGGCCCGCGCACGGTTGTGCGCGGGCCCGGCCAACGGCGGACGACGTCGGCCCGATAGCTTTTTGCGCATTGCGTAGTGTGTGTTTCAGTTGTCGGTACTGAGCTGACACGCACATCATGGTCTAGCTAGTTGGTTTGGATATGACTGAACTGCCGAACGGGCGTTTTTTTTTTTTTTTTTTCAGTTTCTGTTTAACTCTTTGTGATAATAAGAAAATGTTGGAGATTTCAGGTGTCTCGTTTCAGATGGAATTTTCGGGAATTGAACGCGGCGGTGGAGCCACAGCCGGCTTGACTGACCCCAAAGAACCTGGTTTCCAGCCCTGTCAAATGTCGGTCAACCGCTGTGACCTGCCAAGTTCAAGCCGGCTGTCCAACGCCCACCATTCGGTTCAGAATATGCCGGGAAACATGAATAGTCACTCTTTGTCCCCAGCAAAGTATAAAACACACACTCGCACACACAAAACTCAAACATGATGACCACGCAGGTGTACTAGCCAACAAATGATTAGCCTGCGGTTTGTGATAGCAGAAGGCTTCGCCGCTCCCGGATGCAAAACAGCTTCATTCGAACAGAAACCCTATCTACTTACGGGCACCTCACCAGGCTTCCTTTTGCAATCAGAGAAACACACGCCGACGCGTATTTAGAGCCCAAATGACCTCACCACCAACCCACCCCTACCCGACACCACCCCACACCACCCCCACCCCCACCCCCCGCCAACCCCACCCCATAATAAATTTTAAAATCCGTTTACGACGCGGTTACTTGTCTTGTGACAGTCGCCCTCTCTCACAACCCTCTCTTTGCGCATGGACATCCAAATCTACTCTCTAAGCAAAAGCGTCACTTTATTACTATTTGTGGAAGACGTCAAAACAGTCTGACGTCATCAAATTGCATCTAGACGTCAATGAACACGTTTTGACGCACACCAATGGTGCGACGTCATACTGGTCGAACCTGTTGCACAAAACGTTCCAACGGTTCTCCACTGTATCTTCAGTGTTCCATTGGAGTGGAAATGGATTCTCCACCGCGTCTGAGCAATGATTCCTTTGTGCTTCGTTTTCCCGCCCGATTATGGCGCATTGTCAACACTTGTTCTACGGGAGCTATAGCTTGGGGGCCGAGTGGGAAGACCATCCGAATCCTGAGAAAACGGTTTGAGCGGGAATATCTGCTAAACACACAGTCCAGGCCTTTCAAGACCTCCAAGTTTGCCAGCTTCGTTCGCCAGCTGAACCACTACGGTTTCAAGAAGGTGATTTGGACAAGAAAGTTAGATGATAACCCAGAAAGTCTGTGTGTGGTATTTCTTTTCTTTTTTTGCAGTCACTTGTTGTTGGGATCCGGATTTTGCCTTGTTCTGTCCGTCTGAATCGTACTTGGTTCTGTGGAGTCAATCTTTCATTCCCGGCCTTATTCAGTTCAAGTTATTCAGTCGATCTTTCAGGCTGCGCCGGTCGGTTCCGGCGTCTTGCTCCGTTATTATGACAGTCCGCGTGTGTTAACCCCTTCACCGGCGAGAAAAAAGTTAATATGGTCCAAATGCAAGAGACATAGATCCTCTAGGCAGAGGCCCCGCGACTGTGGGGGCTCATGAGGATATATGCCTCTTGCTGAGACCAATTTGTATCCATGTTTCTTGGACAGTCAGTTGGCTTTTTGGTCAAGAACCAAGATTTCAGAAACAAACATGTACACACAGCCGCGTACGTACAGGGGCAGGAAGGGGATAATACGTTAAAAGTTTAGGGCTTAACGTCTTTTGTCCACCACGAAGGTCTTTTTTTTAAGACGGGGCACCAAACAGGGTCTGAAGAGTCGAACGCTCTACCACCGAACCACCCAGCTACCCATGTGTGTTTGTGTGATGTGTCATGTGTGTGTGCGCGCGCGCGTGCGTGCGTGTGTGTGTGCAAGGACGGATCTGGGGGGATGGGTGTGTGTCGGGGTTCCGCACACCATCACCCCCCCCCCCACCCCTCCACCCCCCCCCCCCACCCCTCCGACCCAAAATTCTTTAAATGCTATAACAAAGTCCCTCTTTGGGGTGTTTGCCCCCCCCCCCCCACCCCCCACCGCCTCCTCTCCTCATAGCGAGTTTTTATCCTCCCCCGCCCTTTCCTTTTGATATTTTGTGGAAATTTCACCCCCCCCCCCCTCCCTTGTTGTTTGGTTTTTCGGTCACTGGAAGCCAGGTCTAGCGTCGGGGAGTCCTTTTTTTTGTGACGGGTTCAGTGAAGATCCCAAACAAAACGAAGTTGGACCCCCCCCCCCCCCTTAAGTCCCCCCCACCCCCTTTCGAGGTAACTGTTCAGCTTGGTGTGTGTGTGTGTGTGTGTGTGTGTGTGTGCGTGCGTGCGTTTGTGTGTGTATGTGTGCGCGCGCGCGCCAGTGAGACATATATTTAAGAAAACTTGTGTAACATATTTTTGCAAATTGACGCCGCCTTCTGAGGTGATTACCCCTATCATGATCGGCGAAACGAAGGAGGAAGCGGCCATGCTGAGTGAATATCACAACCCTCTCTTTGCGCGTGGACATCCAGAATTCATCTCGTTTCTCCACCGGCGGTATTGTCAACTCCCGACAGATCTCGCCGACAAAGGCGAGAAGAAGAGGAAAAGGCGTGCCCCATTAACGTCAAAGGTGTGTACATTAAAGCGACCTCAGTACTGCAGGCAGAATGGGTTAACTCATTTAGCCCCGACACACTGCAGCAAGACATGGATCGAGCATGATAGTTCAAGGGTGGTGCCAGAATAGCTTGGCGCCCATGGGCGCCAAGCTATTCTGGCACCACCCTTGAACTATCATGCTCGATCTGTCTCTAGAATTGTAATACAGGGTCCTGCAGAGGGCGACTTCAAAATTTGGGGATTTCGGTCCAATGTCCCATTTATGAATGTTCCTAGTACATCTTAAATAATGCACACAACGGGGTTGACTGAAGTTATGAAGTCTGAACGTAGATGAAAGACGTCTCTGCTCTTTTTCTCCTTTATACACAAGAGAGCTCCTTGCGTTACGCTCAAAAGGCAGCGGAAGACCTCTCCAGTGCGTGTGCCTACTCACACGGGTTGTGACTGAGAAGAAGGGTAGAAAAGTCTTAACAGAAGCAAGAGCTGACAACGCGTTGTATCAGCGAATTTTAGCAAAGCCCGCCATGGAGCAGGCCGCTTTAATTTTTTCATATTTCCTTATCACGTGATTAACCTTTTACCCCCAAGGTGCCACCAGTTTCTTAAATTTTGGAGGTGTTGCCTAACGACTAGAGTATGTACCAGTTGCAGGAGATGGCTTGACCATGACAATTCAAGGGTAGTTCCAGATTACCTTTGAATTTTCATGGCCAAGCCATCTTCTCCTATAGGGATCTGGGCCCGGCCTACAAGGATTAACGCGTTGAAATATGGCACTCTACAGGAAGATATGTATCGACCATTATAATTCAGGGTTGGTGCCAGAGTAGCTTGGCGCCAAGAGGCACCAAGCTGTTTCGGCACCACTCTTGTACTGTCATGGTCGATAGGTGCTGTAGTAACGACGAGGTCGAAAATGGTCACGCTACTCACATTTTAATCCCTTTTCTGCCGAGAAAATTAACTTAAACGCTACCCAACTGCAAGAGGTATAGATCCTCATGAGCCCCCGAAGTTGCGGGGGCTCATGAGGATCTATACCTCTTGCTGAAACCGGGCCACTATGATTCCAAAAAGACAGTCTTTTGCGTCCCCTGGCAATGAAGGGGTTAAAGCCTTATCCTGAACTATCATGGCGGGTAGGTCGCCGAGTCTTGAACAAGCGCCCACTGACTTCACCCTCTCCTCTAGTCAGGCCCGGATCCGGGGGGAGGGGGGCAGGGACCCCCCCCCCCTTCCCTCATAAAAAAAAATGCTATTGTCCTTGACAAGCACATTTTGTTGATGCTTGCACAACCAAAATGCTTCAGGTAGTGAATTTCTCCCAAAATTGTTTGGACCCCCCCACCCCCCACCCACACACACACACACACACACACACTTGTAAGTGATCCGGCCCTGCTAGTCGCCCATCCATATCTGTTTTATTAGTTCAGTCTCCAGACTCGAGTTTGTACTGCCGTGAACCTATAGTGAGTATGAACATCGCGCTATTCCATGCCATAGAGCCGGGGCCGTCGTCGAATCGCGTGTGTTGACAGCCATGGGTGTCTGGTTTGGAGCTCGGTGGTCGCGATTTTATCCCGGCTGCGTAAACATAGCAGCATAGAGGCAACTCTAGCGAGCAAGATACATACATATTCTTATGACTGCGCCCGCTATTCCAAGACGCGTATGAGCATATGTGACTCTTGCAGCTGTCAACGTTTTGCCTGTGTTCTTTTCATCCCCGCAACCTGATTAACCCTACGTAAACATAGCAACAGGAAGGTAATTCGACTTAGAAATACACATAGCTTCTCACAAGCCCCCGCACTCTGCGCGGCGGAATTCGTGAAGATACAATACAATAAGATCCATGCCTCTTGGAGAGTTTTGCCTATGGTTATAGGCGAAGATTTCTAAACAGTGAATGCCATCAGTCTGATGTAAAAACAAGAATATATTTATGCGGTAACAATGGAATAATGTTTATTGATAGGTTCATTTGTCTCTGTGCACATCAGACGGAACAGAGAACCTTCTGGCAGTTCCGCTGAAAGCCTTCTAGGCTGGCTCCAGCTTGACCACCTTGTACTGTACCCAGCCCTCCACCAAATAACAGCCCTGTCCAAGCCATGCCAGTACATAGTTTTAATTTGTAACCTGGCTTTTAAATTTCTGAGTTTATATGTGCCTCAGCAGATCCAAGTATATTCCATAGTGAACCCGACTTTGTATTTACCAGAACGAAAGACGAGGGGAAAGTGTGTTTATTTATATGGTCAATGATGTACGGTCTGTTACTGGAAAAAAAAAAAAAAAAAACGGCTGAAACTCACTGCAAACCACAATAGCGCATCTCCCTACCCCCACCCCCACTCAGCCTGGAAATTAAAATTGTGTGAACTGAAATAGCAAAACTTAGGCACAGATTCTCATGGGTCAAGGTCCTCTAACTTGTATGACGGACTCCTGAAGATCTATGCCTTTTTCCGTCTTCCTGGAATAACATAGATCCTCATGGCACCCGCATACCCTAAAGCTAATGAGAATTATGCCGCTTGCCTGCCTCAGTCTATCATTATGCTGGTCTGTACGTGGAAGAAGCAGCGCGAGCCGATTCAGTGACCGCCTTCCATAGTGTATTAGACGCGTTGACAGCAATTATAAACAAACCGCTCGGCTGGAAAAAGGGGACAAACAGAATAGCGCGAGCTCACATTCCAGCGAATCAAAATGATTAGGCATTTCTGAGTCCGAGTTAGAACCGAGTTTGTCACCCCATCCATCTATGACCCATCTATCCATCCAGCGGTGAAAACTGCGTCAGTTTTAAGAGGCGACCAATGACGCAACGATCATCCAATGCTTTTGACGGTACTCACTCCCTCTCTCTGAGTGGTACGATAATTTTCTTAGTATGTTTGATAAAGCCTGTAAACCTAATTCTAATGTCATACTTATGGGAGATTTTAATATAGACATGTTAAGGTCTCATCATGCATGGGACTCTACGATGACGTTGCTGGGTCTTAAACAGTTAGTCACTTCGCCGACACGAATAACACCAACAACATCTACACTCATAGACCACATCTATGCCACAAAGCCGGAGTCTGTTCATAATGTGTCTGTCGGTAACCTTGGCATCAGTGATCACTTTCCCATCAGCTGTACGTGGTCCACCAAGTTCCCAAAAGCAAAGAAAGGATGTCATACGTATATCACCTATCGTTCTTTTAAAAAATTTAGTGAGAGCGACTTTTTATCTGACCTTAATAACGCACCTTTTGAGGAAGTGCTTAGTGAAACTGACCCTGACAGCGCTCTGTCTGTCTGGTATAGCATTTTTCTTACTATTTTAAATAAACACGCGCCTGTGCGGCGAAGGCGAGTCAAACACGCTTCACTCCCGCCGTGGCTGACTCAAGACATCATTCAGGCCATGAGGGTGAGAGATGATCTGAGAAAACAGAAGTGTTTTGTTGAATTTAAACGTGAGCGCAATCGTGTCAAATGTTTAGTGCGGCAGGCTAAAAAATCTTTTATTGATCGTTTGATTAAACAAGACAAAGATATGTCCATGCTCTGGCGCGCGCTATGGCCGTAGTGACTGGAGGCAAGAGTAGGAAATCCCCTGTAATCCCGACTACTCTGACTGCCGATAATTTTAACGATCATTTCCTTTCAATTGCCGAGTCCCTGGTCCCCTCTAAAACAAATTCTCGGCCTTATACCTGTCCTGACACCCTGATTGATTTCTGTAGAACGCGAACTGCGAGATTTCATCCATTTGCTATTCCACCTCTGGCAGTTCACGAGGTTGGTAAGACAATAAGTTCCATGAAGAATAAAAAATCTTCCGGGCCAGATGAAATAAGCCCCAAAATACTGAAACTATCACTTCCCTATGTTGTAGAAACAATAACTTATGTCTACAATTTATGCATACAGAAAAATGTTTTCCCAAAAGAACTAAAAAAAGCTAAAGTTATTCCCCTACCTAAAACAAAAGATCTGTCCGATGTTAACAATTATCGCCCCATTTCACTTTTGTCTGTCTTAAGTAAACCCCTTGAACGACACATTCATAAGCATCTGTTAGAATACCTGGAAAAACGCAAATTAATCCACCCCCTCCAGTCAGGTTTTCGCCCGAAGCATAGTTGTCATACAGCCTTATCGCGACTTACTGACACGTGGCTAAGTTCAATGAACAAAGGCGAATTCACAGGTGCTGTTTTCATAGACCTTCGGAAAGCTTTCGACATGGTAGATCATGAAATTCTCCTTTCCAAGCTCAGTATATATCTGGATGGTTCATTTTCAAGTAACTGTTTTCATACATCAGACGGCAGTTCTCAGGCATCTATTCATTCCTTTAAAACAACCTCGTTTTTCGCTTCCTATCTTACAGACAGACAGCAGCGCGTGATAGCCAATGGATCTTACTCTTCAAGTGGTTTAGTAACAAGAGGAGTGCCCCAGGGCTCTGTCCTGGGACCTCTTCTCTTTTGCATATTTATCAATGATCTGCCACTACACTTCACGAATGACAGAATTGAATGTGACTTGTTTGCCGAACGATGACGCAACAATCCACACCCCCGATAAGTGTCTGGAGTCTTTAAATGATCGTTTGCAACAGGGACTGAGTGAAATTTCCAAATGGTGTGAAAATAATGCAATGATCCTTAATCCCACCAAAACCGAATGTATGACGATAGCAACCCGTCAGAAGCATCAGCTCAAGCCACTTTCGCTTAGCCTGGAAATCCAAGACCACATCATTACACAAGTAACTGAACATCGCCTACTTGGAGTTATTGTTGATAACCAGGTGAAATGGCAATCTCACATCAATGTTGTTTGTAAAACTGTGTCCAGAAATGTGTTTTATGCTGTCTAAGCTAAAATATCTTATTGATGTCGACACTTGCAAACTATTTTACAATGCCCATGTCAAATCCCACATCGATTATGCCTCCACGACATGGGACGGCAGTGGTGACATACACATGAAGAGGCTTAACTCCTTGCATCGCAGGGCAGTGAAGCAGATCCTGCCTGATCCAGCTCTTTCATCACTGACCAAAAATTTGAAAAACTAAAAATGCTTCCTCTTGACAAGCACCATCTCTTTAACAAAGGGGTAGTCATGTATAAAATCTGGAATGAAATCCACCCAGAATACTTGTGTAATATCTTCACCAAGGTAGCTTCAGGCTATTCAACATCAAGGCGAAACTTCATCACACCACGCCCGAGGATAGATTTATTTAAAACCGCCCTTGCTTTCTCGGGCGCCTCGTTTTGGAATAAACTGCCAGCGCACATAACACACACTGGTTCACTCCCCTCTTTCAAGGAAAGCCTCTTCAAGTACCTGCTATCTAACAGCTCATTCACTGGTTCGGGTATCTCCATCGCCTAAAGCCTTGATATTAACCTCCGCGCGCACGTGCGTGTATATGGGTGTGTGCGCGCGCGCGCGTGCGTGTGTGTGTGTGTGTGTGTGTGTGTATGTGTGTGAGAGCATGCGGCGCGAGCGTGCGCGCGTGTTTGATTTCAGTGAAAGAAGGAATTTTAAAGACTATCTCTTTTTTTTTTTTTTTTTTTTTTTTTTTTTTTCCCCCGTTCACATTGTTAGTAATCATAATTGGTGCCCTCCATTTTGCCTTATCCATCTCTTTTTGCACGACTTATTATATTATGTGCACTTTCATGTTATCTTAGTAGCTTTGTACCTTTAGCAGATTTGTACCTTTGTAGTTTAGCAACGGCAAGCGTGAAAAATGGCACATGTGCTAACTGCTTCTTCCGTTCAGAAATAAAGTTTCATTTCATTTCATTTCATTTCTCTCATCTTCCTCTTACGTGGCACCCACCGGAGTCTACCCTGGGGGACTTGGGTGGGGTTAACTACTTAGTTATCGGGGTCTCCCTGGTCAGCCCCATAGGGTGGGCTTTTCTCTTCTTTTTTCTGGGGCATATGTTTTCTAGCTACTCTGGGTCCATTCACCAGTATATTCTCTTTCAAACTCTCCCTATTGTCGACGCTGCCTGTAGCTCTTGATATTGGATGTGTGTTGCTAAAATTTATGGTCAGCTGCGCGTAAGAGATGGCGAGTTATTAGTGTTTGCTGCTAATGCATTTATATATATATATATATATATTATATATATATATATATATATATATATATTATATATATATATATATATATATATATATATATATATATATATATATATATATATATATATATATATATATATATATATATATATATATATATCATTTTCCTGTAAATATTTTGTAATTGTAATGATTGTCACGACCCCCGATCCGGGGCGCGAACTATAAGCTCTACAACTCGAGGCACACCCGACCCACACTAACACAAACCTAACACAAACACCAGAGGAACAATAACGACAATAATTACATATAACCCTAACAATAAACAACTATTCTCACTCAATCCTAACAACGCGCTCATACGTCACATCCACACACACATACGTCCAAACTCCCAAAACCGAATAACCGTTATACACAATACAAAATAACAAGATATATAATAAACTAAATATCCCTAATACAAAAGGTTGAGAAAACTAATATATAATAAACAAATAACCTTATTAAAAATATAAAAGAAAACTGAGGCAGAAAACGCTTATGGCACAAGCCACTGGACCCTGATGGAACCACAAGCGTCAAGCGCTAACGCCAGTTAGACCAACGCCTTTGCTTCCGCGAAGAGTCCCTCACAGCACATGGCTCCTTAAATAACAGTATTTCCAATAGCACAAAATCAAATATACGATGAACCAAATATACCTACTAAAACACAAATGAAGATCGAGAAAAATGAATATAGTCGTAAGCTACTGAATCTCCACAGCGGGAGCACGAACGACAAAATCGAATTAAATTAGTGCTTTCGCAAACTAGACATTCACAGCACAAGACTCCTTTAACTAACACGTTTCAGAATAAACAATATCACGTATACAAATGGAGCAAATATCCTTAATGTAACACGACTGATATTTCAACGTCACTGGACCTTCTCGCCGGAAGCATAACCGTTAAGCTCAGCTCGACGCTCTTGCTTCCCCGATAAGGCCTCCCATAACACAGGCTGCTTTTAAATAATAAAATATCTCAAAAACTTTCCGTCATTGTGACAAAGCTCCTCTCACAATATTGTTACTACGAGGAGATGAAATAAATCTCACAACGTTCTTTACGAGATTATGAACAAACAAAACTTCACTTAAATAGCTTAGAAATAATTAGATGGGATGACCCGACCTGACTAAACACGGGCGTACCGCGACACTCGCAACAGCACCCAGGTCCGGCGTCGTAGCCCCACAAGTCCGAGTGACAGAGTCGGCCTCCCCTCAGTACCACAGCATGGTGGCAGACTTAGCCGGTTAGTTCCTTAAGGTTAGGCCGTTGAATTTGAACCATTAGAATAGGATGCACTAAAACACAGGTGTAAAAATACACATAAATAACTAACAAAGAACAAGATAATCACATTACCCTTCCCGCAACTTTAATTGCCGTCTTTTATATTCCCTTCACTGTTCTCCCGCAACAATAAATTCAACCTCAACAAAATACATATTTACACGTCACCACATGACTCACTTCCGATATTTACATTCCGACGCTAAATATTGAGATGGCCTTAGTCGCCTGCTCAGCGTTAAATCCCAATAACTAATCCGACGCTAGATACTCTAGATACTACAAAATGCAACAAATGGCATTCACTTCTACATTCTATTCTCACACTTGCCCCCCCCCCCCCCCCCAATACACACTAACCAAAATAATAATAACAGGACAAGCAAACACAAAGCCCCCGAGCAAATGGCCACTAAAGAATTGTTGCGTGTACTTACTGCCATCCGTGAAGACGCCCCGGGTTAGGATGAAGACTAACAAGGACAAGACATGCCAGGGGTGAAGTCGTCGCAGCTCTTCTTTCTTTCTCTTTCTTCGGACACCGGCTCCGGGACGACCGAAACCGTATCGCAGGGCCGATACAAACGAACGACACAGCTGCTTGTGGCCTAAAGCAAATGGCGAACCACACCTTAAAGACCACCCTAGGAGACTGCTGGAAAAATGACTGATTCGTTCGCAGTTGGAAAAGCGACTGTCTAACAATTTGGATAACGTTAGGTTAGCGAAAAAACGCTCAGTAAATCATATGATTGAAATACACGTGAAACAATAACCACCCGATCGCGGAGACCGGGCGATCACGTGCGTTACGCCCACATCCAAATTCCCGCACGGCAGCAAATACTCGTGTACAGGACAAATATCCCACCTAAACGTCGGTGACTATCTAAATCCTGTCACCCCTCTAAACTTACTCCCCTACAAAATCAGACACAAAAAAAACCCGTGTCGTGACAGATTTGTAAACTAGGGTACTATAAATTAGCATGAAGGTGTGGGTCAAATGGTTGTTGTGATGCGTCTTGTGTGGTAGTGTAGCGTCTGTGCTTGTCGCTCTCGCTTTCAGCTCCCACCGCTGGCTAGCAGTTTTGCGAAAAGGGGAGCAGAGTATGTCAGTCTCTCCCTGCCAGTACACAGCCTCTCCAACAACAAGCCTCATGTAGTGTCTCCTCGCGGCGACTTACCGTAACCGAGCACCTTATGGACTCGGGCTGAACTATAGAGGACTCGGAGGAGGTCTGGCCCCCAGACATGCGGCACGCAGGCCCATCGATATGTGGATAAGCCCTGATGCCCAAGAACCAGATCCCCAGCTATGGGTAAATAGCCCCACTGCCTTTTGGGTGCCTTGGGAGAGGCAAAGGCTAGGGGAGTAAACCCTATACAAATCCGGGCAGGGATGCTCGATAGCCTTGGTTGGCAGATCTCCTTCGAGAAGGAAAACTCCGAGGAAAAACCTGAGTAGATTGGACTCGTAAGCCTTGGTCGGCAACCCATCTAGGAGAAGGACACTCCAAAACCAAACCATCCTGTGCTCCCAGGAAAGGCCTTTTGACCAGGAGTTAAGGGTGAGGTAACCTCGACAGAAACCCCGAGTGCTGAAGACGGAGGTACTGGGCTGCACAGCGCACTCTAATAAACCACAGTACCACGCATATACAGCCATATGACATTTGGAGATGGATTCAACAGAAATGGTGCTCGCCCTGTGGAGTCTCACTAGGCAGGTGCAGTACCGGGCTCTGCGCCTCTTCGGAGCCCACCCCCAGCGACTGGAGGACCTTCCCGACTGTCTCGAAGAGCCAGGGGACGGGGAAGTAGAGCGACTGGCCAGCGAAAAAACAAGACCAGAGACCAAAAAAAGCCAATGTGAACATCATGCACTGGAATGCAGAAGGGGTTACCAACAAGGAAACAGAACTAGAGCACTTTCTGCATGAAAACAGCATAAACATCTGTGTAACGCACGCAGACTCGCCCACAGTCGCACGTCCAGACTCACACACAACAGACGCATACACCGCCACCGACTCAGACGGGCGCATTCATGCGGTAAAACTCAGCACACGGGCTCCCTTTCTAAAGTAACTTTTATACACTAGTAAACAATAAAAGGCTCAAAAAGATTATCAAACTCTATACACTTCACCTTCCCCACTACATCCAAGCATCACATACACATACACTATCTCACGGCCAGGCTAGGTATTAATTTCTCACAGTCTCCAACCTGTTTGGTGTTCTCGCCTGGTTACTGTCAAGTCCTTCTCACGTCTAGGCGTGCAAGTCCTTTCACGTACGCTCCTCGAGTCGTGTCGTGGACGTCCACGTTTCTCGTACTGTAGCGCAGTTCTCGCTGTGACTCGGGTGTCTTGGCCCCGGCCGCTCACTCCCTGAGTGAAGAATTGGAGATATGACCTCACGTTAGGTCCTCGTGACTGACGTCTCGGCGTCCGTCTCTCTCTCCCTCTCTCTCCTCTCCCTCTCTCTCCTCTCCCTCTCTCTCTCCTCTCCCTCTCTCTCCTCTCCCTCTCTCTCTCTCTCCTCTCCTCCCTCTCTCTCCTCTCCCTCCCTCTCTCCCTCTCCCTCCCTCTCTTTCCCTCCTCTCCCTCCCTCTCTCTCCTCTCCCTCCCTCTCTCTCCTCTCCCTCCCTCCCTCTCCTCTCCCTCCCTCCCTCTCTCTCTCCTCTCCCTCTCTCTCTCTCCTCTCCCCTCCCTCCCTCTCTCCTCTCCCTCCCTCTCCTATCCCTCCCTCTCCTCTCCCTCCCTCTCCCCTCCCTCTCTCCCCTCCCTCTCTCTCTCCCTCTCTCTCTCCCTCTCTCTCCCCCTCCCCCTCCCCCTCTCCCTCCCTCTCTCTCTCTCTCTCTCTCTCTCTCTCTCTCTCTCTCTCTCTCTCTCTCTCTCTCTCTCTCACTCACCATTACACAAGTAACTGAACATCGCCTACTTGGAGTTATTGTTGATAACCAGATGAAATGGCAATCTCACATCAATGCTGTCTGTAAAACTGTGTCCAGAAATGTGTTTATGCTGTCTAAGCTAAAATATCTTATTGATGTCGACACTCGCAAACTATTTTACAATGCCCATGTCAAATCCCACATCGATTATGCCTCCACGACATGGGACGGCAGCGGTGACATACACATGAAGAGGCTTAACTCCTTGCATCGCAGGGCAGTGAAGCAGATCCTGCCTGATCCATCTCTTTCTACTGACCAAAAATTTGAAAAACTAAAATTGCTTCCTCTTGACAAGCACCATCTCTTTAACAAAGGGGTAGTCATGTATAAAATCTGGAATGAAATCCACCCAGAATACTTGTGTAATCTCTTCACCAAGGCAGCTTCAGGCTATTCAACATCAAGGCGAAACTTCATCACACCACGCCCGAGGATAGATTTATTTAAAACCACCCTCGCTTTCTCGGGCGCCTCGTTTTGGAATAAACTGCCAGCGCACATAACACACACTGGTTCACTCCCCTCTTTCAAGGACAGCCTCTTCAAGTACCTGCTATCTAACAGCTCATTCACTGGTTCGGGTATCTCCATCGCCTAAAGCCTTGATATTAATCTCCGCGCGCACGTGCGTGTATGTGGGTGTGTGCGCGCGCGTGCGTGCGTGCGTGCGTGCGTGCGTGCGTGCGTGTGTGTGTGTGTGTGTGTGTGTGTGTGTGTGTGTGTGTGTGTGTGTGTGTGTGTGTGTGTGTGAGCATGCGGCGCGAGCGTGCGCGCGTGTTTTATTTCAGTGAAACTAGAAAAAGGAATTTTAAAGACTATCTTCTTTTTTCTTCCCCCCCCCCCCCCCCCCCCCCGTTCACATTGTTAGTAATCATAATTGGTGCGCTCCATTTTGTCTTATCTATCTCTTTTTGAACGACTTGTTTTATTATGTGCACTTTTATGTTAGTAGCTTTGTACTTCTGTATGTTAGTAGCCTTGTACCTTTAGCAGAGTTGTACCTTTGTAGATTAGCAACGGCAAGGAAAAATGGCACATGTGCTAACTGCTTCTTCTGTTCAGAAATAAAGTTTCGTTTCGTTTCGTTTCGTTTCATTTCATTTCATTTCATTATTTCATTTCATTTCATTATTTCATTTCATTTCATTTCATTTCATTTCATGCCATGCCATGCCTCTCTCTCTCTCTCTCTCTCTCTCTCTCTCTCTCTCTCTCTCTCTCTCTCTCTCTCTCTCTCTCTCTCTCTCTCTCTCTCTCTCTCTCTCTCTCTCTCTCTCTCCACGACAAGCACTCTAAAACAATAAGGACTCAAATCGTAACACTTGCTAAACACACACACATATTGGACAACATGAGAAACACTACGTAATTAACCTGGCTGATACAACTCACACGTTCATTCACACACACCCGTGCTTCATAACCCGAACTACTTTCTTAACACCCCCATAACTGTCACTACCTTGAAACAGACTATAACCTAACACTCTCGCCATACACTATTCTCTACCCTGGAAAAGACTATGCTTAACCAACCACGTACTACCTTCATAGCGACTTGGCATACACACCTAACATTCCTTTAGTTATCCATCTCGGTAAATAACTATACGAAAACACCGGTTAACTCACTGATCTCCAATGACCACATAGCTGAACCAAACCGGTCAACACTATACAACCAAATTACTCTTACCAACGCATAATACCCTTAACGCAAGTAACCATCAATACTGAATACATAGTAGAAACATACCTGAATTCTAGATTTCAGAGTCTTGGAATACGGGCTAGGTATCTCAAACACATCCGTTTCCTCCCACAAGAAAGCCCGTACTAACGTATTACTGCTCTGACAGACTAAACTTCTGCCTACAACTCACTAAACTCCCCGTGTTAAACGTTCCTTAAAGGTTTCACGTGGATCTAGTGCCACACGGACTATCGGCACAAAACAAACCGTTAACAAAAACCGTACCGTACTAAACCTAATGTATGAACACTATGCACGAACATAGAGTTTCATCACAATCTGCTGTATACAAGAGACACACCTGCAAGAAGGGAAACCCTTTAAGGTCAGAGGATATCAGGTCTTCTGAAGTGATCGCGCAAGGGAGGAAGAAAGGGGGAGTTATGACCCTAGTTAGAAACAACCTGAATGCCAGCGAAACCAGGAGATTCATGGAAGAGGCGGAATACATCCAGGTCAAGGTAACCACCAGTGACAGCACGCTTGACCTGGTCAACTATCACTGCCCTAATGATAAGCTGCTGTCCCTTGACACTATCCAGGTCCCGGACAGTGGATTTCTCATCACTGGTGACTTCAACAGCCAGTCCCAGAGTTGGGGATATGACACGCTTGACAAGAGAGGAGAAGACATCGAGGAGTGGCAAGATGAAAACCACCTGATACTTGCCAATGACCCTGAGGACCAACCTACCTTCTACTGTCGCCGCTGGCACACCACCACTACACCGGACCTGGCGCTTTGCACTGACGATGTTCATAAGCGCCTCAGCAGAACAGTAGAACCACAGTTAGGAGGAAGTGACCACCGCCCTGTCCTCCTCTCCCTAAAAGGAAGCACAGCAGCTAGCTCGCCACACCGACCAAGATGGAACTACCGAAAGGCAGACTGGCGCTTGTTCAGTATCCGAACAAATGAGCTAATGCAAGACCTCGCTGTGTCTGGAAGGAACATCAACAATGTGGTCAGAGAGTTCAACGACATTATCAGTAAGGCAGCCAAGGAAACTATACCCCGAGGAGTCCGGAAAAACTACACCCCATACTGGACCGCAGATCTTCAGAAAGCACATGACAACCTCACTAGGGCCAGAAAAGACGCTGAAACCAACCCCAGCCAAGAAAACAACATCAAGCTACAACACAGTAAGGCCCAGTATCTGAAGATGAAGTTGGAGTGCACAAGAAGAAGTTGGAGAGAGAAGACTGCAAGACTGAACATGGGAGGGACACCACCAAGTTGTGGAGACTGACCAAAGCGTTGAACGATGAGGGCACCAGGGAACAGAAGATCACCCTGGAAGAAGAAGGGAAAGCACTGACTGGTAGGAAAGCTGCAAACATGTTCGCACAGATCTATGCGAAAGAAAGTAACATCACTGTCCCACGAATGCTTGAGAAAGAAATCAGACAGGAAGAAAGAGAGAGAACAAGAGATACAAACATCCATGATGCAATGAAGAAGGACATCACCCTTCCGGAACTGAAGTTGGCCATCACACAGTTGAAGAAGAAAAAATCTCCAGGTCCAGACAGCATCTCAAACGAGATGTTACAACACCTTGGCAACACTGCCTTAACGAAGCTACTGGACATCTTTAACCACAGCTGGAGAGGAGGACAGGTACCCCACTGCTGGAAGGAAGCCAGGATGATCCCAATTTTGAAGAAAGGGAAAAATAAATCCAAAGCCCTAAGTTATCGCCCCATCAGCCTGACAAGTTGTGTGTGCAAGACCATGGAGCGCATCATCAACAAGCGCCTGCAGTGGTACCCGGACTCCGAGAGCATTATCGTGCCAGAGCAAGCCGGTTTCAGAAGCCACAAGAGTACAGAAGACCAGACAACACACCTTGCACAGGTCATAGAAGATGTCTTTCAAGATCAGAAGGTGCCATTAGCTGCCTTCATTGACCTACAGAAGGCTTTCGACAAGGTGTGGAAGGATGGTCTCCTTGTGAAACTACTTCGCAGTGGCATCCAAGGGAACATGTATCGGTGGACCAAGTCATACCTGCACAATCGCAGAGCCCGTGTGACAGTAGATGGGTACTGTAGCCAAAAAGTGCTGCTGCGTCAGGGGGTGCCACAGGGGGGAGTCCTGTCACCGCCCCTGTTCATTCTCTTCATCAACGACCTTGTGCCAGAGCTACCAAAAGGAGTCCACGCAGCCCTGTGCGCAGATGACCTGGTACTCTGGTGCACAGAAGAGTATGCAACAACTGCTACATACAGGATGCAGCTAGCCCTGGACAGGCTGACAGACTGGACCAACAACTGGTGTGTGACCATGAACACAGAAAAATCATCAGCCACACTCTTCTCTCTCTCCAACAAAGCAAAGGCTGGCAACCTAACACTGGGCATCACCCCACTGCGGTATGAAGATCAACAGACATACCTGGGCGTCACCCTTGACAAGAGGCTGACGTGGAAGCCGCACATTTGGAACGCAGAAGCAAAAGCTAGAAGAAAGTTGAACATCATGAGGAAGTTGGCTGGAACACAATGGGGAGCCAATGAAAAGATCCTCAAAAATGTATATCAAGGCACAGTGAGACCACACCTTGAGTACGGATACAATGCATGGTTGACGGCAGCCCAGTCACACCAGCAGACCATTGACAGAGTTCAGAACCAGGCACTGCGTATCATCACCGGCGCAATGAGATCCACATCAATTGAAAAGATGGAAGAGACAACAGGCATCCCACCCCTGCGCATGAGAAGAGATTGCAAAGCCTTGATACAGTCCACAAAGGTTAAGTCTTCCAAAGACCATCCTATGAATGCCAGGATGAAACAGCCAACCTCAGGGAGACTGAAAAGATCAAGCTTTGTGAAGGAGACGAGAGCTCTGCAGGGAAAACACCAGGCAAAGCTCCCTGCGCAGGTAGAGGCTCTGAATCCTACTAGTGACCTTCCACCCTGGGAAAGTAAGCCAGAAAACATCACCATCTCTTCCACGGTACCCTACATCACCACCAAAGATGAGCACAGCACTGTGAGCAAGAAAGCCCTGACACTGGCCATGCTCGAAGAAAAGTATCCCCAGGAGGCATGGGTACGGGCATACACCGATGGATCAGCCACAGATGCAGTTCAGAATGGAGGGGCTGGGGTGTACATTCAGTACCAAAACAGAAAATGGCAGGCAGAGGCAATACCAACAGGCCTTCACTGCACAAATTACAGAGCTGAGGTGGAAGCCCTGGTCCATGCTGCAAACACCCTTAGTGGCACTGCAGACCCTGATGCCCAGATTGTCTTCCTGACTGATGCCATGTCTGTTCTTGAGGCAGCAACAGCAAGCAAACTGCCACGTCTACTAGAGGCACTGCAAAACATCAAGTGCACCAGACTGGTGCTGCAGTGGATCCCTTCACACTGTGGCATCTACGGCAACGAAGAAGCTGACAGAATGGCAAAAGTGGGCGCAGAGAAAGAACAAGACGAAAATGGAGTCAGCTTCACAGAGATGAATACCATCATTAAGTCTGTGTACAGACCACCACAACGGCCCCTAGACAGTTACCATGAGCTGTCCAGACAAGAGCAGGTGACCATCTTCTGTCTGAGGACCAGGCACAACCGACTCAATTTCCACCTGCACAGACGCTTCCACCTCGTGCCATCTCCCCTGTGCCCTTGTGGAGAAGCAGAGCAGACCACAGAGCACATCCTCCAGGACTGTGGGAACCACCAGTTGCTGAGGGAGGAGATATGGCCGAAGCCCGCCACCCTACAAGAGAAACTGTACGGGCCTGTGGAGGCGCTACAGAAGACCACAGATTTCATTTTGAGAGCCAAACTCCAAGTGTGACGGCGTTCGAGAAGAAGAAGAAGAAGCATGAAGGTGCAGCGTCCGTAGCATGTCTTAGGTTTGGTTAGCATGCTGGCTGGCAATATACATTCAATCATCTGTTGTTGTTGTTTGTTTGGTTTTTTTTTTTTTTTTTTTTTTTCACAAGCAGTATAGGCACATCCTGAGAAAGTCTTGTTGCTCTCGGGACGTTAAGCAATGTACAGCCAAGCCTCTTATATGTATGGTGTGGGTGTGCGTACGTGCAAGCGTGCGTGTGTGCGCGCGCGTGTGTGTGTGTGTGTGTGTGCGTGCGTGCGTGCGTGTGTGTGTGTGTGTTTGTGTGTGTGTGTGTGTTTTGTGTGTTTGTTTGTGTGTGTGTGTTTGTGTGTGTATGTGTGTGTGTGTGTGTGTGTGTGTGTGTGTGTGTGTGTGTGTGTGTGTGTGTGTGTGTGTGTGTGTGTGTGTGTGTGTGCAGACGGAGGAGAAAGCAGCTGATGGTGATGAGCCAGCAGTCGTCACTCACCGCCTGATACGTACGGAATCAGACCAGGTCGAGACCAACAGAGGTGTGTCTTTATATACTGACGAGCAAAAGCAGTGCCACATGTTTGGAAAAATCCGGAAACACTTTTGTGTTTCCGATGATTCCAAACATGTCGCATTTCTTTTGATCGCCAGTATTCCATTCAGCCCCGACCTACGCAGCAGTGGGCGTATCGACATTGACAATGACAATGACAATGAACCTTTATTTTATAACGGTAAAAGTACATGTATTTGGTAACAGGACCAATTTTCAAACTTGCCGTTACTACCATTAAGCTAAGAACTACCATTGAACACTATCGCAAACAAAACAACAGTTTCACACGAAAGTAAATAAAAAGCTCACAGGCACAAACACTGACTTTCTACATCACACACACACATTCTACACCACACACATACACACAGAGACACACGCACATACTGCAACACACGCAAACACACATACACACACACACCAACGCACACACACACTACACGACACGCATACACACACTCACACGACCCCCCCCCCCTCTCCCCCAGAGCAACAGTGAGGTGCAATTTCCATAGAAATTAAAAAAAAAATACAGTACACAGTCATCATGTACAACGCACATAACAAATATTTTTAAAAAATATACATGCATGTCAAAACAGGAAAATTGAAAGAAATACAGAATCAAGCCTAATGACAAATGAAACTATATACATGTATACCACACACATATGACTATGCACACATACGCACAAACACAAACATGTATACTCACGCGCGCACTCACACATACTCACATGCATTCACACACACACACACACACACACACACACGCGCAAATGCATACACACACATGCATACACACACATACACACACACACACACACACACACACACATTATATGAATGAAAACAAAATGCATGCAAAGAACATCGAAACACCCAAAGTTCAAAAGGTGGGAAATCAAAATGCACATAATAGACCAGAGAGAAATAATAATAATAATATATATATATATATATATATATATATATATATATATATATATATATATATATATATATATATATATATATATATATATATATATATATATGATAGTTAAAGGGAGGTGCCGGAATAGCTTGGCGCCAAGGGGCGCCAAGCTATTCCGGCACAACCCTTGTTGGATCATGGTTGATGAGAAGTAACGACAAGCTCGAAAACTTGTGAAGTCACGCCAACCCATCTTTCACAGTTGTAAAGTTGCCGTGGCACGTGGGCTTTGATTGCTAAAATCCGCCATTGTGTACAACATACTTGTTATGCATCAGTTAGTCCTTTTCTGCCCTCAGTCCTTTTCACAACAGGGCCATGTGAGTAAACACCTACCCACCCACCCCACCACCCCCCGCCCCTACTTCACCCCCCCCCCACCCCCCCGCCCCTCCCCCCCCCCAAAAAAAAAAAACAACAACAAAAAAAAAAACACCAAAAACAACAACATCAACAACACACAAACAAAACAACAACAAACAAACAACAACAACAATGGAGATACAAAAGAAAAAAATGCACGGAGAAAAGTCTTTCATTGACGACATTCCAATTTCAGAATGAACAAAGTTAAGTTAGCACTTTTCTGCAGCAGTATTGTACGACATATCCGGCAGGAACATGGCGCAGGACTAAGCTCGCTAATGCAACTGGCTCCAGTAGTCTTCAAGTCAACTGAGATGCTGCCTTAAGATGGCCGGAGTCGCCTGCTCGGCGTTAAACCCAAATAACTAACTAACTCAAATGAGATGCTAACCAAAAGTACACTTCTATTCAAATGAGTTGCAAATCGTCTCATTATATTATAAGTGTACTTGTGGTGTACTCCCGAGTGAGTTTATCTGGGGAGTACCAAGAACCTCGCAAACAGAAGAGAAATAGTATAGGTCGTTTGACATCGGAGCGCACAACATTTTCGCAAGAATATCTCCGCAAAGAGCCATTTTTCTATACCAAACTTAAAACAAATATCATTCAATGACAGTTGACCTAATACGACTTACGAAAGTCGAACAATGTGTCAGTTTTGCTGTACTGTCGCAAAAATGCGAATTTTGGCTCACGTGCGAAGCAAAAGTGAGTCTATGTTCTGGGCCAGTGGTCGTCCGTCCGTCCGTCGTCGTCCGTCATCCGTCCGGTCCGTGGTAAACTTTAACGTTGGCATTTTCTCGGAGACTATTCAAGCTACAGTCTTCAAACTTGTCCCAACGATACTTTGTGGCAAGACCTTTCTAAACATACTAATTTCAGTGACCTCTCACAAAGGTCAAGGTCACAGATGATCAGGAAATAATATATCAAAAATAGCTATTTTTGGACATAATTTATTTTTTCTCAAATACTATTCACAACTTCAAACTCAAACTTGCTACAGAGATACCTGATAGTAAGACCTATCTATGCATACTAATTTTGGATGACCCTTCGGAAAGGTCAAGGCTCACAAGAGCTCAGGAAATAGGTTAGAAAAATAGACATATTTTGATAAGAAATGTTTTTTGGTTTTTTTTTTCTCAATTATATTTTCACAACTCCAAACCCAAACTTGCTACAGAGATACCTCATGGTAAGACCTATCTATGCATACTAATTTAGATGGCCCCATCGCAAAGGTCAAGGGTCACGGGGGTTTCACAGATGTGTGAAAACTGATTAAATTTTGAGAAAACATGGATTTTGTTAGTGCAAAAGCCATCCCTTTACTTATTGTCAGACGTGTGGATCGGTCATACACGTGAGCCATAAGGGCTTTGCCTTTATTGTTTTTCATTAAATGGCTGATTTTAGATCCCTAAATGTGCCCCGCCGTGAGATGGCTTTAGTCGCCTGCTCGGCGTTAAACCCCAATAACTAACTAACTAACTAACCTAAATGTGCCCCAGACATATTAAGCCCAGTTTTAGAAAGATCCATTTTCACGTGAATTGTCCAAGTTTTCAAGCCCGAAACAGGGCAGGAACTTACAAGAAGTCTGCATGCTTGACCTCGATATTGAAATCTGCTGGGACCCTATTTAGGGCATTGAAAATGACTTGTTTCTTGTCCTTTCACCAAATTTTTACCACTGTAGAGCAAAATCGACAAGTCATAGGAGTTCAGTAAAAAAAATATTCCATATTAGGTCAGTTGGCACTAAATGCAATTTGTTCTTAAAGTGGTACAAAACAAATCTTTTTTTGCGGAGATGAAACGTTGTGCGCTCCAAAGTTTAACCCCCACCCGGGTCTGCCCTGGGGGACTTGGGTGGGGTTAGGTATTTTTTAGTTCCCAGGGTCACCCTGGTCAGCCCCACAGGGTGGGTTTTTCTCTCTATTCTGTGGCATGTGTTTCTGTCTACCCTTTGTCCATTCACCTGTATTTGCCTTTTTAAACTCTCCCTACTGTCTGCACTGCCTGTAGCTCTTGATATTGGATGTGTGTTGCTCAATGGTCTTAGCTTTATTTAGGCCCCATGTGTTAGGTTTATTTCACGTATTTGACCGGCTGGCGACATACATTCAATGTTCTGTTTAGGGTTTTTTTTTTTTTTTTTTTTTTTTTTTTTTTTTTTTTTTTTTTTCACAAGCAGTGCAGGCATGTTCTGAGAAAGCCTTGTTGCTGTCGGGACGTTAAGCAATGTACAATCAATCAATCAATCCAAAGTTTAACAGTGTGGTTTAACTCATTCTACCCCAGACACACCACAGGAAGATAAGGATCGACCATGATAGTTCAAGGGTGATGCCAGAATAGCTTGGCGCCTATGGGCGCCAAGCTATTCTGGCATCACCCTTGAACTATCATGGTCGATCTGTGTCCTGCACTGAAATGCAGTCTTCAGAGGACAACGGCGATATTTGGGGATTTCGGTGTTGGGGTAGAATCAGTTAATTTGCAACGAACGACTCGCGAAAGCGAACGAGAGCGAAAGCACGGCAGACAAACAGCACTCCAAACATCTCCAAGAGGCACAGATCCCCATGAGGGTCTATGCCTCTTGGAGATGTTTGGAGTGTTGTCTATGGCTTATGGAACAAGCTGGTAATACGCCGTGATTTCGCTCTCGCTCGCTGTCGGTAGTCGTTCCTTTCAAACGAAACCCCACCAATTGTAAAATACAGCCAACGACTCACTGCATATTAATTTTGTACAACTTTATCTCATGAGTCATAACGATTTGACAAATTTCCCAGGGAGATAAAGGTGAAAAGGGCGACAGCGGCGCCTGTGTGTGTAAACTAAAGCCAGCATTGCTGATGTCGGCCAAGTGACTTTTTTTATATTAAAAACTGATCATGATATTAAAAACTGAACTGGTCAGTATTTTTTTTCATCGAAAAACGTATCTTCATTATTTATAATAAATGAGTCTTGTTTGTTTGTTTGTTGGTTTGTTCTTCCGTTTCAGAAGAAGCAAACAATACTGCTTCGGCCGAGAGCACAACGCCCCCACAAAATCTGCACACACCTCTGTAAATATCTTTTCATATGCTCTTAACCTTTTCATTGACAGTTTATGTCATGGACACCATGGCCAATTCAGTGTCGACTAATGCCATTCACGCAAGGAACACAGATATTAATGGGGCCAACAAGAGGCAAAGAACTTCATGAGCCCTCGCACTTCATGGAGTTCTTTGCCTCTTGCATTTGGATGGTGTTTACTAATTTTTGGCTCACGTGCGAAGCAAAAGTGAGTCTATTGTCTGGGCCAGTGGCCGTCCGTCGTCCGTCCGCCGTCGTCCCTGGTAAACTTGAACGTTGGCATTTTCTCGGAGACTATTCAAGCTACAGTCTTCAAACTAGGCCCAACGATACTTTGCGGCAAGACCTTTCTAAACATACCAATTTCAGTGACCTTTCACAAAGGTCAAGGTCACAGAGGATAAGGAAATATATCAAAAATAGCTATTTGGGGACATAATTTATATTTTCTCAAATACTATTCACAACTTCAAACCCAAACTTGGTACAAAGATACCTGATGGTAAGACCTTTATACGCACACTAATTTGGTTGCTCCCTCGAAAAGGTCAAGGGTCACAAGAGCTCAAGAAATAGGTCCAAAATCACCATATTATTATTTTTACCAAAAACAAAATGTTGTTTTTTTTCTCAAATACTATTGACAACTTCAAACCCAAACTTGATTCAAAGATACCTGATGGTAAGACCTTTCTATGCATACTAGTTTGGTTGATTCCTCGGAAAGGTCAAGGGTCACAAGAGCTCAAGAAATAGGTCCAAAATCACCATATTTTGACAAAAGATGTTTTTTCTCAAATACTATTTACAACTTCAAACCCAAACTTGCTACAGAGATACCTGATGGTAAGACCTATCTATGCATACTAATTTGGATGACCCCTCGGAAAGGTCAAGGGTCAGAAGAGCTCAAGAAATAGGTACAAAAATAGCCATATTTTGACAAGAAATGTTTTTTCTCAATTACTATTCACAACACCAAACCCAAACTTGCTACAGAGATACCTGATGGTAAGACCTATCTATGCATACTAATTTGGATCCCCCCACGGAAAGGTCAAGGGTCACAAGAGCTCAGGAAATAGGTCCAAAATAGCCATATTTTTACACAAAAAAAATGTTTATTTTTCTCAATTACTATTCACAACTTCAAACCCAAACTTGCTACAGAGATGCCTGATGGTAAAACCTATCTATGCATACTAATTTGGATGACCCCTCGGAAAGGCCAAGGGTCACTAGAGGTCGACAAATGTGTATAAAATGCCAATAATTGTACTTATTATCAACATTTTTGCAAACTTTTCAATCAAATTTGGCACAAAGGTACCTGATGATAAGACCTTCCTTTGTATCCTAATTTTGTTGACTCATCGCAAAGGTCAAGGGTCACGGGGGTTTCACAGATGTGTGAAAACTGATTAAACATGGATTTTGTTAGTGCAGAAGTCATCCTGTTACTTATTGTCAGACATTTGTGAATCGGTCGATACACGTGAGCCATAAGGGCTTTGCCTTTCTTTTTTTCTTTTTTCTCGGCTATGTTTGGGCTCGGTTGAGCCCTTCACTGCCATTTGACGCAGATTGTGTTTCTGAAATCTTGATTAACTCATTTAGCCCCGACACACTACAGCAAGCCACGGATCGAACATGATAGTTCAAGGGTGGTGCCGGAATAGCTTGGCGCCCATAGGCGCCAAGCTATTCTGCGGGCACCACCCTTGAACGATCATGCTAAGTCTGTCTCTAGTAATACAGTCCTTCAGAGGGCAGCTTCACAATTTGGGGATTTCGGTGCTGGGGTAGAATCTTTTAATTCAACGCCAAACCGCCCAAGCCGTCCCAGGAAAATGGTTTTCAAAGTGGTGTCAGCAAGCGGTATATATCCTCATGAGCCCCAGAAACTTCGGGGACTTAGCCGGAGGATCTCTGTCTCCGGCAGTTGGATTGTGTTGATTGTTCTCGACCTTGTAGGTGTTAAACTTTGTGTACTACAGCCTTGTGGCTGTGTGGTGAGCGCGTGTCCTTCCCACTTTCTCCGACCTGAGCACACAAAAATACGATGTTTTGATTCCATAGAGGCCTCAGTGACGAGCGATGCGCGCTGACATGCCGCTGGACGGTCTCCGCGCGCGCAGGCAGCGCGCTCAGGGAAACCTCACTCATACCGTACCTCTATGGAGTGAATGTTCCGCTTAGCGCGCCCGAGACTGTCGCATGTCAGCGCGTATCGTTCGTCAGGCTCCCTTGGTTTTGACTAAAATGGTATTGAGTTATCCCTTTTCATCCTAATACACAATTGCAAGAAATAAATTGACCCTGATAGCCTGAGGAGCCAAGATATTCTGGCACCACCCTTGAACTAAAATGGTTTATCTCCTAATCAGTAATGTAGCCTTCATAGGACAATAAGCACTGACTTTAAAAAAAAAATCATCCTCCATATAATGGTGATAACAGTGTTGTGCACATGTTTTAACATGCATGTAGGCCTATATGTAGAAACCTTTAGTTGATCTTAATTTTCTGTTTGTTTTCTTTTCTGTAAGATTGGACCACACGGCCAAGGTCCAAACTTACAGACCAGCCTTCAAAATCAAGATCAATGATATAAAGCATGTCTTGCGGGGGATGTAAAATCACTGACCAACACACACGTTTCCTTGTCAGATACATGGATATCCGAGCCATGTACGGAGCCCTGCCAAGGGGCAGGGGCTACCCGGCTACGCCCTTTCAGTACCCGGCCTACCCGGGCCCGCTCAGAGGACAGCCATCTCCCTACAGGTTCCCGGATGTGCGCACGGTAATATCACATGGATCCACACATGCCGCGCGCGCACGCACACACACAACGCGCACTCAAACTCAAACAACACGAGTACATGTGATTCCAAATAATATGAAGCTCATAAGTCACTCTTGATATTTTTAGAAGATACGATATTGTCTTTTTTTATCCTTTGGGTGTCGGTAGCGGCCGGTTTTAGTCACGATGATTCCTGCAGGAATCATGATGATGATGATATCTACTTGTAATGCGCATCCACTTCATGTGGCTAGCAGCATGCTCGGGGCGCAACAATAACAACAACAAAACACCTTTATGTCCTAGAATTAAAAGTAAAAAAACAGGTGGGTCTTGAGGTGCCTCCGGAAAGAGCCAATGCAGTCAATGTCCCTCAAGGATTGTGGTAGTCCATTCCACAGCATAGGTCCGCAGTGTGAAAATGCCCGGAAACCAAGACGCTTCTTTGTGTGGCTTTCAACACATCATCGTGACTAAAACCGCTACCAACACCCAAAGGGTTAACTTATTTACTTACTTACTTTTGAATTTGTTAACGATTAGTAATTTTCTCTTCTTTTTGTTTTGTCCAACAGCCTATGCCACCCCTTCAGTTCAGGGGACTGTACGGCGGAGGTGCACGGGCAGCCATAGCCCAGCGGTATCGCGCCGTTCTCCGAGCTCCTGTCTACAGCTCACGGCCCTACCCACCACCCCACAGGTACCCCGTCCAGCTGCCGCACCCCCCGGCACACTACTGGCACAGCCCGGCCCCATATCCCACCTCAGAACCGTACAGCAGCCTTGCGCCGGTTGGTCACAGATTCTATGACGGCGAAATGAGGGAGAGGGAGGTGAAGCCTGTCAATTCGGGCCTGGATGGCACAGTGGTTCCAGTCGCAGTTCCAGCAGCGTACGGCCGCCAAAATGAAGATTTCGCACAGTTCCCGGAGCCTTCTGCCGCTTGGAACACGATGTACAGATTTGGGAACAGTGTGAACGCGGGCATGAGACGCAGAGAACAATCATATCCTTTACATAAAGATTTTCTGCCTGTAGGACAGAAGATTTCGAGAAATTTGGGCCTAGCGCGCTTACCAGGAGATTACGGACAAATGCTTACTCCTAGGGTTGCCGGGGAACCTGACATAGAGGGTTACCCTAGGAATGAGTATCTGTCCGTGCATGAACCTCGCCCTGTTGCTGATCACGAAGGGTCGTCTTACGCTGACAAGATGGTGTACCACCAACCAGACGGTATGGCAGAACCCGAACCCTCTCCGGCTCAGGACTACGCAAGCGTTGCTCAGTCTTACGGCAAAAAAAATGAGAACGGCGGCTTGCCGATGGAGTCTGTAGGCGTCCCTTGTGGCGGTGTCGGTGAAATGTACATGAAGTATGACGACAGTTACGCCAACCACGAGACTGAGGGCGGGGCAGAGGAGGAAGTAGCAAAGGATGCTTACATAGACGGGGGTCGAGTTCGGACTGTACACATCGCTCCACCAGTCGCCAAAGCCGAAGCACCCAGCTGCTCGTCCAAATGTACCTGGATATCTCCCCCTTCCTCCAGCCACCAGGACGTCGCTGATACTCACAGACATGGCCCTTGCGGCCATTACGACGACGTCACTCTGGGAGTTCACGAGGAGACGGTGTTCACGAGCCATACGCCGGAGATGGGGTGGGAGCGCACCAACGCTGCTATCATGCCGTACTCTTCTATTCAGGAAACAATCATGATAGATACGTTGATCAACACCTCGGCTGCCGCCAGTCAGTACAGAAACAGTGTTCCCATCGGCATCGCCTCACCCAGTCAGCAGAGGAATGCTGTCGCCATTGCCTCGCCCAGTCAGTACAGAAACGGCGTGGTGGTTGGCTCGCCGACTCCGTACAGACCTGGTGCTTCACCTGGTCATTACAGGAACACCGTCACCTCATCCAGCTACTACAGAAACAGTGGTGCTGCTCCCTCCCCCAGTCAGTACAAGTACACTCCCCAAGCAACCTCCCCCAGTCAGACTAGACACTCTGTGGTCCTTGCCTCACCCACTCAGTACAAAGCACCTGCCCCGGGCTTGTGGGAAGAACTTGCTGCCAAGTCCATCCCGTATCCTCGTGCGATAGTGGCTCCTGTATCCAACGATGGAGACCACGCGTCGGTGCCTGTAGCTCTGTATCAGTCACTGGTCCCTCGTGGAGAGCGCGGCATTCATCTGATGGACAGAACTGCACTGGGTGACTCACTCACCAAGCCCGCCGGGGATGCCTCGGCTTTCGCCATGACAAAATTGGATGTCGATTCTGCCCAGCTTGGCAAAGGTGACAGTTTGAGAGTTCCCCACAGTTTGGCAAAGAATGAGCCAACTGTCACAAGAAACACGCCTCATCTGACAACAGAAATGGAAGTTGGGCAGTCGGGCGACGTGACCAACCCAACGTCTAGAAGTACCAAGGAAGCTGACATGCCAGACTCCATCAACAATACAAACTCAGCCGAGAAACGTTCACAATGCGGAAGCACGGAAGAAGACGGGCGTGTTGTTTACCAGCTAGCTGAAGAGTTCCATCAGTCTAGGTCCGGGTCATCTTGTGATTTTCAGGCTTCTCACTACTGCGTTCATCTTGGCCATAACAGTGGACCGCCAGAGGCAGCGTCAGCCAGACAGCTGGTCAACTCCACAACCTCGTGGGCTTCTCCAGCATCCACATCACACTACAAAGTTGCCTCTACTTCGCAATTTCTGCGTGAAGTGCAGTCGGCAACTGATTCCGAGCAGGATGTAAAAAATCTTAACGCGGCTGACTCTACGCAGCGGCACGAGGAGTCTGTCTTGTCACAGGTGGCTTTGATCGATCCATCTCCCTCATCCTTGCCATGTGAGCATACTTCATCCTACCACGCCCAAGTCAACGCAACCACCTCTGCAATAGTGTATGCGCATGATTCCCCTTCTCAGACTAAGGACAAGGCAACGTTAGCGCCTCCCAGTGAACTCGTTCCCTCTTCCCAGCCCCAGCCCATCGCGTTTTCGTCACTAAATGCCCATGGTTCGCCTACCCAACCGGCCCCGAACAAGACGGAGATGAGAGCGGCCCTTGTCAACCAAGGCGAACAACCGGCGGATCACAATGGTTACCTCCTTCGACCCGCTACGCATTCCATGCGTAGCAGAACGAGGGAGGTAACCAGTGTTCCGGCGGATCCCTCCTCGTCCGTTACTGAGCTCACCTGTCGCGTAATAGTCCGCAGTGACGTGACTCACAAGCTCCAGCAAGACGGAGATCTGAACAGGAAGACTGTGGAGGCAGGACTGAGCCACGCCCATCTGTCCAGCGCCAGCGTCAAGGAGCTTCTCTCTGCCGTCATCCGCTCCCCGGGGGGTGAGGGGATGTCCGACGCTCCGTGCCCAGATAAAGTGGCCTTCGTGCTTCGCGAGGAGTCCAGTGGGGAGGTCACTGGCTACGTTCTGCTGGATGAAAACTCAAAATAAGGAAGCCAGTTGGACGCGCAAGCCTTCGAATGTCCAGACGTGCGTTTTAAAACGTGAGGGACAGCTGCTGCATCCAGGCATCTTAACTCATTCGAGACGCGATGCATCCGGATACGCAGCTTTATGCCGCGTATCCGGATGCGGCACGTTTCGAATGTGTTAATGTGCACACACTCTCGTCCACATCAACGAGCTTCTAGATAAACGTTTGTGTGAATATGAGCGCTGCAGGTACCCATTTATCTATCTTTTGACCACAGTGGTAGTGATAATTAGCTTCAGTTACTACACGTTACTCGATTTGTTGGGTGTTACTGGTTACTTCAGTGATTTCTTATGTGTTAAGTTGTGGTATGTAAAAGTCAGTTGTGGGTGGTACGTTGGACTAAAGTTTAATGTTTGTATTTATTAATAATACATGTTGTCAGCTGAAGTTGTGGTTTTGATTAATTTGCATTTGAAGCTGTTTATTTATTTATTTATTCATTTATTTATAATCTTCCTCAATTGTCATACATTGTAAAGAACTGAGTCGAGTTGTATTTATCGGCGATTTGCTGTTGTTCGTTGTGCACACAGTGCTGACAGTGACAGGAACATAACATGCGCGCAAGCGCACAAACACGAGGGAGAACAGGCTAACCCGCTTGGTCTATGAACGTGATTTTCAGTTCAAGCAATAGCATGGAATGTTTGAAACTATACGGATGATAGATTTACGCAACTATGGATTAATTATATCGCTTTCTGTCTAGGCTCGTGCCGTCAATGTGACCTTTACGTAGAAGTTATTCATAAATCAGACTGCGCCTTCCCAGTCAGCCAAGGTCCTCGGGCCCACGAAGGCCGATAAGTGTTTATGCATGTTTTGCTCAGACTAAGGGACTGATCGGGGGTGGGGGGGGGGTGGGAGGGGTGGGGGGGTTGGGGTTGGGGTGGGGGGGGGGGAGGGGTGGGGACAATGAGTCCGGACCCCCATCAGCCCAACTTGAAAATGATATTTTAAAACCCTTAGGCCTACATGTTTTCGCCCCCCCCCCCCCCCCCGCCACCCTCATCTTCACTCCCCCCACCCTGCCCGGGTTTTGTTGTTCTTTTTGTTGATGTTCTTGTTGCTGTGAGGGGGGGGGGGGGGGGTTATGCTCTAAAATCGTGATGTCACTGGCGTCTTTTTCGGTTCCCGAGATTGCAGGTGGGTTTTTTTTTTTATCCTATGGATTATGGAAGGGTTGTCGTGACTGAAACGTTAAATTCCAAAATAGACTTTCGTGATGCATGAAAACGTCCTGCATGGTCAGTTATTCGTGAAGCGTGAAAGTCCGCTGCCAGACTGTAAATTTTAGTTGTGTGGTTGTTTTTTTTTTAAGCCCCCCCCCCCTCCCCCCCCCCTTCCGCCAACGTTCCAAACAAGGGGTTGTAGTGGAAGAGCCCCAGGAAAAATCAATATGTAGACGTGGGACAAATTGCAGCTAAAGTTTTTTTTTCCCCCAAAGCCAGTCGGTAGAGAACTGTATGTAGAACTCATAAATATCGGCCCTAGAGCGCCCGTAATAATCAACTAAAAATTAAATTACCATTAGTAAACTGACATTGCCGCATCAGTGGTACGCCATACGAATTGATCAATGTTCAGATCGTACTCCATAGGCAATATATGTCCCTGTCCCTAACAACCCGCCTGTTAGGGACGTCCATTATCACTCCAGTGCTGTGGACGTTAAACCCCGAACTAATAAACCTTTAATTTTATCTTTCTTTGTTCCACCATGATAGAACGAGTGAGGAAATCAATGTAAATGTGCACAGGCATAGAATAGGCCCCCTATCTGTCTCTGGTATGCATTTATATGTGTATTGCTTGGGGTGCATCAGTGTCAGCACAGACATCTGATATCTACTTTCAAAAAATGATGCTAACTATTCTCGTAATTCAGATCATTGATAAAAAGGTTCTTTCAGATGCGTTATATGTACCGATTCTTTTCTTTATATGGAAATTAATATAAAGTGCGTTCGACTGCAGTTTCTGACTTAATTCTAACGATCTGTACGTGTGTTTGTTGAGAACAAGTTAATCTGGACTTGGAACGTTCACTTTTTTGTGATTCAAAATGTTCAGTGACAAGTTTGTTTCCTGATGGATAGTTTCGTGCATTTGTGTCATGAATCTGGACTTCGTTTTTACGGTTGGATTTCCGTTTGAACAAATCCGTCTCTAGTGACTGCATTCGGTGAAAAAGACTGCAATAAATGTTTTTGTTTGTGTGTTATTTTGCTTTTCAGTTTTATGGACTTAAAAAAAAAGACTATGATTAATGATCTATCCTTTTGGACGGGTCGCGGTGGGGCGAATTTAATAGCATGTCCATGATGTTAAAGGCGGGCAGGCTAAACCTCTAACAATTGAAGTAACAAGATAAAAATTACGTAATGTCTAGTTACGCTAACCTCGCTGCTGAACGTACATTTGGCGCGTATGTATGTATTATGTGCGTATGTGTGTGCGTATGTGTGTGCGTATGTAAACAAGAGAATCTCCGATATTTCTGTACACACAAGCTTGACTTGGCGAAACACTATCTTAAGTGAGTGGCTAAGAGAGCCTCCGAGCATATTGTAATTGAATGTCTCATTGAAGACATAAACAACCGTTTATAGGAAGTCGGTTGACCCAGATTAGAGTCCGTAATTTTTGTCATATTTACTTGAACTTTTGCATATAGCTAGATTGGAGAAAGACATTGGATGAGTTCGTTAGCCAGCTTTGTATCCTTTCGACTTCTTTAGTAAAAATTAATTCTTTTCAGAAAAGAATTAAAACACCAAAAAACCTTGACTTCTAGAGAAAGTCAGACAGTGCCGGTGACGTAAAAGATGCAACTCCGTCACCATGCAGACATACTGTAAATATGACGTAATTCTCTCTCTCTCTCTCTCTCTCTCTCTCTCTCTCGCTCGCTCTTTCTCACACATATGCGCGCATCTCCAAGAGGCATAGATCCTCATGTGCCCGGATGGCCCATGATCATCTATGCCTCATGAGGATGTTTGGAGAGTACGCATGCACACGCACAGGCATACACATACATACACATCGACGCGCTTTCAGAAGAGCATGCAGGTGTACTTAGTATAGCATGTAGCTAGGTAAAGTCAACCTGATTTCACACAAATTACAGCAAGACTGAAATTGTACCGTGAAATTCTAGTTTTATCACCATTTCCCAAAGCGAAACTCATATAACGTTAAATATAAAATTACGGAAAAACACAAAAAATACGTCATGACAAATGACGTTTAACAAACCAATGACGCGTATGTACTGCGCGCGCCCCTTATAGAGTTCACTATGACGCATTGGCACATCTGCGAGGCTTTTTTAAAAGGAGATATTTCAACATCAGAATCAAGTCAAAGACAAAAGGTAGAGACCCTTGACAGCGAAGACAGCTCTCATATAGAAGGGACTTCGTGGGTTATGGTTCATCCCATCTTGTTCTCTTATTTACACTACATACAAGTGAAATGTTATTAACAATTCTTTTTAAACTGTTGTCTATTGATATCTCATTTTCAGCAGACAAATAGGAGAATGTAACGTTTATATCGACCATTCTAAGATATTATGATACCTTGTTATCATAACAAGAAATGTTCGTTAAGACTTTTCACACTTGAAAACTGCGGGCTGCTGTTGCCGGCGTAAGTAGCTACATAAAATGGATAAAGTGAGGTAACTTAGGATATTTCACGCGAAACATTGACTGAATTTATCGGGTTTTTTTGTCTACCATATCGAAAATACGGTAGACTTTGAAATGGAGCTGGTCGGAGCGCATTCCGGAGCATGCACATGACGTGTCTGGCGTGCGGGGCAGAAATTCTGGCAAAGAAGTAACAAGATAAAAATGACGTCGCGTCTAGCTACGCAAACCTTGCTAGAGAACGTCTTTTGGGCGCCAAAGCGCCGTGTGTGTGTGTGTGTGTGTGTGTGTGTGTGTGTGTGTGTGTGTGTGTGTGTGTGTGTGTGTGTGTGTGTGTGTGTGAGTGTGTGTGTGTGTGTGTGTGTGTGTGTGTGTGTGTGTGTGTGTGTGACAGCAACTAGAGCCCGCGTCTGAGGACGGACAAGCTTGAAATTGTATGATATTGTCTCTAAAAGAATAATATCTAGTCGGGTATTTTTCCCCCGATTTTTTTTTTAAGATGCTCATTGGCGACAAAAGGGCCGTTTCACAAAAACCGGTTGATCCACACTGGAGTCCGTAATTTTTCTTATTTTTACTAGGTATTTTACATATAGCTAGATAAAATGAATATATTGAATGAGTTCGTTAACCAGCATTGTACCTCTAAAACATTTTGAGTCATAATTTTAAAAAATTCCCCAAAAAAATAAATTTAAAAAATGCACGTTTTGGGGATTAATTTCACAAATTATATGGGTTAATCTTTCTTTAAACAATTGAATCTTTTTTTACAGAAAAAACAACACAATCATCGCATTAATAATCGCATGATTTTTCATATACGGTATTTTCATAAGCGTACAGTTTGTCTCTGCTGTCGGTTACGATTAGGTCAATTGTGACCTGTATGCCCTAGGTGTGAAAATCAGACAATTTTCTGCACCACATTTTCGGAGTCATTTGTGAAACAGCTAACATAATTTTAATTTTTTTTTTACGAAAAAAAATATCTTCTGATTAATACCCGCATGATTTTTCATAAACAGTGTTTGCATAAGCCTGCTGTTTGTCCCGGCCCTGGGGTAGGATTATGTCAAATTGTGACCTGTAAGCCCTAGGCGTGAAAATCAGCAAGAAAATTGCAAAGGTGATCCTCTGATATGTCAAACATGAAAAATTAGTACTGCGATGAGTGACGTATAACATCGAGTCGTCACTATAAACACGGCGTCGTGGGACTAATGATCATGGATGCCATGACGTGAAGCTTGAAGTGACGTCATTTCGCTGCTCGTGCAATTATTCTTCTTCAGAATAGCTACTAGACTATATGCGTCGCCAGACCACAGAGCTTACGAATGGCGGGAATCGCCGTGTGCCTGTCTTTATTTTTGTGTGCCAGTGTGTGTGGATCAGAAAAAGATGGATTCCTGTCCTACACGAGCCCACATAGCATTCCAATGACGGGAAGCGCCGTGTGTCCGTCTTTATTTGTGCGGTGCGCCGACGTGTGTGTTGATCAGAGGTTGGCTTAGAGAGGAGGGAAATGGATCAGCATAACAGCATAAATAAGCATTAAAATATGAACAACTCTGAATGTTCCTAGAAGATGAACGCATCTGAGCTCCAAACAATACGGTAGACTTTGGGATGAAATCCTCATCTTGTTCATGTTTAAGATTGAAAGAGAGCCACAAATTGTCGGGGGCGGGGGGGAAGGGGGGGGGGGTGTTCTGTGTGAGGGGCCGCTTACAGGCAACGAACCTGTTGTGTTTCTGTCTGAGAAAGGTTAGTTAATTGGGTTTAACGCCGAGCAGGCGACTAAGGTTGTCATTGCATTTGGTGTTAAGAAATTCAAATACTTAGGAGCCATTGTGACAGATGAGGGATCAAAACCAGAAATACTGTCCAGGATTGCGCAGACAACAACAGCACTGACAAGATTGAAGACCATATGGAAGGACAGAAACATCACACTCTGCTCCAAGATCAGACTGATGCGCTCCTTAGTCATCTCAGTGTTCTTGTATGCCTGCGAGTCATGGACCCTCACAGCAGACCTTGAAAGGAGGATACAAGCCATTGAAATGAGATGTTTTCGAAGGCTGCTTGGCATTTCATACAGAGATCACATCACAAACGAGGAAGTGGGAAGCAGAATCAGGCAAGCCATCGGGCCCTATGAAGACTTATTAGCCATTGTGAGAAAACGCAAACTGAAGTGGTATGGGCATGTCACGCGTTCAGCAGGGCTTGCCAAAACAATCCTGCAAGGCACTGTGCAAGGAGGACGAAGGAGAGGAAGACAGAGGAAAAGATGGGAGGACAATATCTCAAAGTGGACAGGACTGAAGCTGGGCGATACGCTGAGAATGGCAGAGAACAGAGAGGAATGGAGTGAGCTGGTTGTTAAGTCATCAGTGGTGCCCCAACGGTCGGCAAGACTACGGGATATAGATAGATAGATAGACAGACAGACAGACAGACAGACAGATAGATAGATAGATAGGCGACTAAGGCCATCTCACAGTGGGTCTGAGAAATTGGCTGTAGATGTGAAAAACACTAGCGTTGAACGTCGCAGTGAAATTCGAGTGTCTTAAGGTCAGACCGTGCACCACACAGACTGTCGTAAGCAGGGCCGGATCCAGGGGGGGATGCCCCCCCCCCTTCCCCCATAAAAACTACAACATAAAACTTTGATGCATTGAAGGACGATCTTTGCTCACCTTGGTATAAAAACCAAAATAAAGCCATACTCAAAACAGTCAAAACTCTGCTTTAGGTGTCTGTTTCAGGTGGTTAATTTCTCCAAAAGAAATTTTGCCCCCCCCCAATATGTAAGTGATCCGGCCCTGGTAAGATATATATATATAAATCCCATCCAGCTTAACCCACATAGCTGTGCTTTAACGAGAGAGAAATAGAGTGAAAGCGGAACAGACAATGACACACGTATAGCAACACGTTCTCCAGGGAAGTCTTCACTACCAAAGACTGCTGTTTCTTCTGTGGACTATCTACAAAGGAGAGCGTAGGTACCGGACACGTTACACAGAACGTAGTTACTATCAGTATCCAAGACACTGTCCTCAGAATATGTGATGATAAGCTCGCAGATGAGTAGGCACCGGAAAGTACTGAGACGGCTATCCAGTGCACTGGCGACTTACGGACGAAGAACTGCAAAGTGTCACAAAATTTGCAGCAGCAAATTCATGATAGGCAACAAATTCAACTGAGCTAACTTTGATGCTGATGCGCAGCCTGTACAGAAAAAGTGGGAAAGTTGGAACTGAGACCAAGGGATACAGATAAAACTATTGCTTTTGATAAGGTCTGTGCTTATCTAGAGCCGGTAGAGGAAAACGATGAAGAACCAAAAGAGTCACCGCTGGCGATTTGTGCTTGAAGATCAGTGTAAGATTAATGGAGAATCGTCCTATTCAACCAAGTACATAGAAAAGAAACTGCAAGAACGTTTCGGCGACATTTAAATTGTGACAGATGTAGCAGATCAAAGCCACGGTGTTACTGAATTACTATGTTATTGTGGTGTACTCATATTTTCACCGATTGCCAATGTTTGTGTACATCAGTGCTTGCTGACATCAGTAGACTCAAGAATCCCGGCACTCCACTTTAATTTGAGACTGGTAGGGAGAGGACTTTATGGCCAGGTTTAAATGCCCTACTAAGTCCGGCAGTACTTTGCCCTCGGGGCAGATTACGACCGCTTGGGACACGATTCGCGGCTTGACTTTTTACTTGCCTTAATTGACAGCCGTTAACCTGCATATGGTGAATCACTAATGCAAGTTCAGTTATTGCTCAGTTTTTGGTAATTTAAAAAAAAAATTATTACGGCGCAATAAGGCCGATATTTCTGAGTACTTTTGAGTTCTACACAGCCTGATGTTCTCTACCGATTAACGTTGAAAAAAACTTTTGTTGCGATTTGTCCCAGGTCAAACCTTATTTGTCTTCCACTATTGAAGGTCCCACACTAATTGGAAACTACACCTCACTGAGGAGGTAACTAATCCGCTCCTGGAGACTGCCGGGTCAAATAAATTATAGGCAGGCGTGTTCGGCTCAGCTAACCGGGGAGGCCGCTCCTTTCTTGCCAGCAAGCGGCATAATCAGTCCTTGAGCTCTGACTACTGGTCCTTTTGCCTCGTAGACTCATTTCTAATTAACTTTAAACAAGACATATCAAGACAGCACTAAGAACAAAACGTGATCACCAAACTTGGACCTAATTTATTTTAAGATTCAGTTGGCTTAGTTAAACTCAACGGTTTAGCTGCTACCCTCGGGAAAACATGGAGATGACTACTAAAAACTTGAAATATAGGGCTCGGGAAGCTGACGTCATCATGCCAGTCGTGGGGGACATCTTGTGAAGATACGGGACTAAGCGCTCATAGGGAAATCGCAGTTTTTGTAATGTCAGGAAAGTCCTGATGTACTATAAGCAATAACATCAAGTCATGCCATCACTGTAGGAAACCGCTCACCAAAATCTGTTTTTGTTTGTTTACAAAGAGGAAGAAAAATGAAGAAAAACGTCTTGAAACACTATTTCGATACTATCTTATGCCTATAGTATCCTCTAAAGATGGCGGCTGACGCGCCGACGCTGCTAGGTAACGCGGGGAACTTCCCGAGCCCTATAGACCCTGTTCAGGCCTCTTAAACCACTGACCTACATCACTGATAACATGGTGTGCACAGATTAGACGCCTTGCAAGGCCAAACTATTGAACATGGAAAACGTATAGTTCCCATAGATAAAGATGTGTCAGTGTTTCTGGAGTTATCTTGATCAGTGTATATTTTAGCAGGTTAACATGGGTGTCACGACACGGGTTTTTTTTCGTCTATTTTTGTAGGGGTGTAAGTTTAGAGAGTGACAGGGTTTAGTTAATCACCGGGTAGCGATAGCATAGGTGTCTAGTATTTGGCCTGTGAGTATTTGCTGCCGTGCGGAGGTTTGCAGGTCAGCGTAACACACGCGATCGCTCGGTCTGAACGCGACCGGGTGGTTATTGTTTCACTTGTTTTCGCATCAGGTGATTTAGTGAGCGGTTTTTTGCCAACCTAACGTTATCCAAATTTTAGACAGTCGGCTTCAAGCAGTGAACGAGGTAACAAGTCTGTCTTCGAAGGGGGGGGGGGGGGGGGGTTGCGGGCATGGTTAGCCATTTGCCGCGGTCCTCAAGTGGCGTGTCGTCCTTCTGTGGCGGTCCAACAATACGGCTCTGGTCGCTCCGGAGTTGGTGTCCTGTAAGAAGAAGAAACTGCAACGACTGAACGGCTTGTCTTGTCCTTGTTTGTCTTCGTCCTAGCCGGGGCGTCTTCACGGATGACAGTGAGTACACACAACAACTCTCTAGTGGCCATTTGCTCCGGGGGGGGGGGGGGGGTTAAGTTTGCTTGTTCCGTTGTTATTATTATGTTGGCTAGTGAGAGAGAGAGTGTGTATTGGTGGGCAGGTGTAGAATAGAAGAGAATAGAATGTAGAAGTGAATGCCATCTGTTGTATGTTGTAGTTTCTAGAGTAGTTAGTGGCGGTTTAGTTATTGGGGTTTAACGCCGAGCAGGCGTCTAAGGCCATTTCACTATCTAGCGTCGGAGTGTAAATATCAGAAGTGAGTCATGTGGTGACGTGTAAATATGTATTTTGTTGAGGTTAAATTTGTCGTGAGGGAGAGAAGCGAAAGGAAATGTGAGATTGAATTCATCGTTGTGGGAAAGAGGTGAAGGGAATATGTTGAGGTTGAATTTACCCTTGTGGGCCGGGAGAGAAGTGATGGGAATATAAAAGACGGCAATTAAAGTTGCGAGAAGGGTGATGTGATTATCTTGTTTCTTTTGTTAGTTATTTATATGGGTATTGTTGCACCTGTGTTTTAGTGCATCCTTAAATCCAAAGAGCTAACGGGCTAAGTCTGCCACCGTGCTGTAGTACTGAGAGAGGAGGCTGACTGTCACTCCACTTGTGGGCTACGACGCCGGACCTGGGTGCTGTTGCGCGTGTCACGGCACGCCTCGTGTTTAGTCAGGTCGGGTCGTCCCATATAGTTATTTCTAACCTGTTTAGTTAAAGATTTGTATAATTATAATGTTCTAACGAACGTCAAGTTGATCTATTTCATTTCCTCATAGTGTCAATGTTGTGAGAGGAACTTTGCCAGCGACATTTTGAGATATTGTGTTATTTAAAGTAGCCTGTGTTACGGGAGGCCTTATCGCGGAAGCAAGAGCGCCGAGCTAAGTTGAGCTTAACGGTTGTGCTTCCGGCGAGAAGGTCTAGTGACTTTAGACTTATTAAGGTTGCTTAACTTTCGGCTGTATTATATAGAGGACGCTGGTTAATAAAATAATAATTACGGTATTTATAATGCGCTTACCTTATAATAATTATAACTCTAAGCGCGCACTCACAACTCGCACACGCATGCGCACGCTTTAGACAATGACTCACGTACCACAAATAGTGAAAATACATTACGACGGTCAGCTTGGGGTGGGGAGTGTGGTGATGTAGTGCTAGAACTGTTGAAAGAGGTGAGTTTTGAGGGCGGAATGGAAGGAGGAGAGAGAGTGTTTCTGACGGAGAGAGAGTGGGAGAGTGTTCCAGGTGGATGGACCGTATACTGAGAAGGAGCGGGGGCCGAAAGTGCTGAGTTTGGTGCGGGGGATGAGGAGGTGGAGAGGGTCGGAGGCGGAGCGGAGGAAGCGGGAAGGAGTGTAGGGGTGAAGTAAGTTGGAGAGATGGGTAGGAGCGTAGTTGTTCAGGGATTTGTAGCAGAGAGACATAATCTTGTATTGGATGCGTTGGGAGATGGGAAGCCAGTGAAGGAGCTTGAGCAGGGGAGTGATGTGGTCGGATTTTTTCTTTCTAAGGACGAGGCGGGCAGCATTGTTCTGGACGCGCTGGAGAGTGAGAGTGGTGGAGTGAGGAAGGCCGGAAAGGAGAAAGTTGCAGTAGTCGATGCGAGATAAGATGAGGGTGCTGTCGAGTTGAAGGTGGAGAGAGGGAGGGAGCTGGGAAAGTTTCTGGCGAGTACCTACCAGCATGGCTTCCGTTTTGTCGTCGTTCAGTTTGAGCTTGTTTGCTGTCATCCAGTTTTTCACGTCTTCATAGCAGTCAGCCGTGCGAGTCAGTAGTGTCTGAGTGTTGTCGAGTTTGTCTTTGTCTAGTAGTTGTGAGTCGTCAGCGTAGAGGTGGTGGTGTATGTGGTGAGACTGGATGATGTTGGACAGAGGAGAGGTGTAGAGTGTGAAAAGGACTGGGCCCAGGACGGACCCTTGTGGAACGCCACAGGAGAGCCTGACTGGGTTGGAGGAGACGCCGTCGATGGTGACGGACTGCTGTCTGTCGGAGAGGTAGGAGAGAAACCAGGAGTGGGCAAAGTTAGTGATGCCAAAAGAGTGGTGAAGGCGGTGGAGGAGGATAGAGTGGTCTATGGTGTCGAAGGCGGCAGAGAGATCGAGTAGCGTAAGAAGGGAGATGTTGCCCGAGTCAGTGGCGAGAAGCAGGTCGTTTAGGATATGTAGAAGGGCTGTTTCAGTGCTGTGATGTTTGCGATAGGCAGGCCGGAAGGGACTGAGGAGGTTGTTGTCGGCGAGGTGGAGGTTGAGTTGGTTGAGGACAACCTTCTCAAGAAGCTTGGACAGGAAAGAGAGATTGGAGACTGGGCGATAATTCTTGAGTTCGTTTGGGTCGAGGTTGTGTTTTTTTTAGGAGAGGACGGACGATGGCGGACTTGAAGATATCGGGGAGCCAGGGGGACGGGAGTCGGTTGGGTATGGAGCAGGTGGTGACAGGGGCATGGGTGTCTAGAAGTTTTCGAAGGGAGGAATCGAAATGGGATGCAAGATCGGGAGAGGGGGCGGGGCCCAAGAGAAGGTCGACAGCTTCGTCGAAGAAGTTCTCTCGGTTGACAGATTTTAGTTTGTGACGAGAGACAAAGAGCTTGGGTTTTTTCGGGGGAGGTAGGTTGAGGGCGACGAGAATAGCGAGGTGGTCGGAGGGAAGCACAGAAGAGGTGTCAGAGTCGAGGAAGAGTTGATCGGAGGTGCGGGTGATGATCCAGTCGAGGGTGTGGCCGAGTCGGTGGGTGGGTTTAGTGATGTGTTGTGTAAGATTGTGGTTTGAAAGTGACGTGCAAAGGCGTTTTGTGTCAGGGTGGTCGGGTTTGTCGAAGTGGAAGTTAAAGTCGCCAAGAAGGATGTGTTTTCCGGGTCGTGTGCTGTAGTGGTCGAGGAGGAGGTCGAACTCGGTGAGGAACATGGAGTTTGTGAGTTTGTTTTGAGAGCTTGGAGGGGGGCGATAGATACATGAGAAGATGAGGGACTGACCAGGGAGCGTTGCTACGGCCTCGACAGATTCAAAGGAGGGATGAGCAAAAGGGAGAGACTGAGAGAAGGAGAGGTGGGCAGAAAGACAGTCCCTGTAGATGATGGCAATGCCACCCCCTCTGGAAGCACGCGGGAAGGGGCCAGGCGGTAGCCACTCGGAGTGACGCTGGCGATGATGGGTTCGTCGCCAGCTGAGCGGAGCCACGTTTCGGTGATCACGACAACATCTAGGTCATTGTCTAGAATGAAATCTGAAATCACGTCGGCTTTGCCATCTTTGCAGACAGACTGTTCATTAAACAGACAGTTTTAGGTTGGATGAGCCAGAAGAGGAAGAGACTCGAGAGAAGAAACGGACGAAGAAAGGGACGAAGGAAGAGGAGGGTGGGGAGGGGGGAAAGAGGATGGAGGGGGGAAAAGAGGATGGAAGGAGGGGGGAGGGGGAGAGTGGGGAGGAGGAAAAGACGGGGAAGGAGAACCGGGCAAGAAAGAGGATGCGAGAGGAGGGTGAGGGGGGGGGGGAAAGGGGAGGAGGAGGAGGAAGGGGAGTAGGAAAAGCTGAGGTAGAGGGCGAAGAGGAGAAAGGGGGGAGAGGGGACGAGGAGGAAAAAGCAGGCGAAGGAGGAGGGGGTGAGGGGAGGAAGGGGGAGGAGGGCGGGGGAGGGGGCGGCCGAGGAGAGCAGTGAGCGGTAGATGAGCAAGAGAGGAAAAGAAATGGGAGAAGAAGAAAGGGAGGTGGAGAAATCGAGGAGGCGGAAGGGGTGGAAGGGCATAGGAAAAGGGGAAGAAGTGTGTGGTTGTGTTTGTGGTGGTGAGTCCCGCCTTTTGCTAATTCCGCCCCTGTGGCTGGTTCCATTATACTGATTCGACTTTGTGTTGGTCGAAACATTGTTAGTTAAAGGAGCCTTGTTTATTCTGAAACGTTGCTAGTTAAAGAAGCCTTGCGATGTGAATGTCTAGTTTGTAAAAGCTTTAGTCAAGTTGAGTCAACTCGAACTTGTCGTTTGTGATCCCGCTGGGGAGTTTCACTGAGTAGCTTACGAACTGTATTCATCAGTCT
The DNA here is from genome assembly GCA_036245525.1 of Semisulcospira habei. NCBI lineage: Eukaryota > Metazoa > Mollusca > Gastropoda > Semisulcospiridae > Semisulcospira > Semisulcospira habei. Next base: position 155,712,503 of record BTPG01000002.1, read on the forward strand.
CTTCTCGATCTTTATTTGTGTGTTAGAAAACATATTTAGTTGATCGTATATTTATTATTGTGCTAATTGAAATACCGTATTACTTAAGGAGCCACGTGCTGTGATAGACTCTCCGCGGAAGCAAAGGCGTTGGTCTAACTGGCTTTAGCGCTTGACGCTTCCGTCGGGGTCCAGTGGCTTGCGACTTAAGCTTTTCAGCCTGTTTCTTTTGCATTTCAATTAAGGATAGTAGTTTTATTATATACATCATTTTTTGTGTTTATGATATTTAGTTTATTATATATTAGTGTCCTCAGCCTGTTGTATTAGGGATATTTTGGTTTATTATATATTTTGTTATTTCAGTGCATAACGGACATTCGGGGTGGGGAGTTTGGACGTGTATGTGTGTGAATGTGATGTGTGAACGCGTGGTTAGGATTGCGTGAGAATAGTTGTTTATTGTTAGGGTTATATTTAATAAATGTCGTCGTTATTGTTCCTCTGGTGTTTGTGTTAGGTTTGTGTTAGTGTGGGTTGGGTGTATCTCGAGTTGTAGAGCTCATAGTTCGCGCCCCGGAAGCGGGGTCGTGACAATGGTTCATGTTAAAAACTTCCTCAGGGCAGCGGCGAAATCATTTTTGTCATGAGTCGACAAAGGAGATTTAGCCCCGGGGCCGCCTTTTCCAAATGTCAGGTGTCACGCACTTAACAGCTATGTCTCTGTTCCAAATGGAGCGACCATGATAATAATAATAAGTGATTTTCTAAGCACTTATTCTAAAAGTAGTTCTAAGTGCCAATTCATGGATAGTGCCAGATTATCTTGGCGCCTGATGGTGCCAAGCTCATCTGGCACTACCCATGAATTACCATGGTTGATCCATCATATGCTGTAGGACGTTGGGATTAAATGGGTTAAAATGAATTAGGACCAAGGTTGGTGATCAATTTTTCTTCTTAGATTTGTCTTGATTTCATCTGTGTTTAAAAGTGATTTGCAAAACACTTTGCAAACTTAGCTCAAATGCACTTTACAGGCGCTCACGAGCAAAAGGCAGCAAGTACATATTTTGCGGAAGAGAAAGGTTATCATTTTGTATTGCAGGAACAATCTCACTTTCACAAAAAAATTGACCGGACTAGATTTAACGTCTTTTGTCATCACAGGACAGAATAAATGCAAAATGTATAGTCTGACGAACTCCGCCGAGGTGTACCCTAAAGGTTACCTTGCCGGTCCCAAGCCCGGATAAAGGAGGAGGGTTGGGCGTAGGGCTAGCAACCCTACCCCGGAAAACACTTCCTGCTACAGAAACGCCAACAGAGAATCAAAAGGAAAACTCAGCCCTGGGAAGAGAGAGGTCTTCAACAAGAAGATTTATGACACCATGTAGTGAAAGCCAGTCTGGAAGCTACAAGGCCGATACCCTTTCTTTCGACCAGGGCAATCAGCATTGGTACATGGAACGTAAGAACCATGTGGGAGACAGGAAAAACATTTCAAGTAGCGGCGGAGATGAAGAACTACAATCTTGCCCTTCTTGGAGTTAGTGAGACAAGATGGACACAATCTGGACAGAAGCAACTAGCATCAGGAGAGAAGCTGTTGTATTCTGGACATGAAGAGGACAACGCCCCTCACACACAAGGAGTTGCATTGATGCTCTCAAAAGAAGCACAAAGAGCACTCATAGGATGGGAACCTCATGGACCCAGAATTATTACAGCTTCCTTCCGTACCAAGATGGAGAAAATCAAGATGAACGTTATTCAATGTTACGCACCCACCAACGACAGTGATGAAACCATCAAGGATCAGTTTTACGAGAGACTACGGTCTATCATAGAGACGTATCCAGAAAAGGACTTCACCATTTTGATGGGAGACCTTAATGCCAAGATAGGAACGGATAACTCTGGATATGAAGAAGTCATGGGGCGCCATGGACTAGGAGATAGAAACGACAATGGGGAGAGGCTGGCAGACCTGTGCGCATCAAACAACTTGATCATCGGTGGCAGCGTTTTCCCCCACAAGAACATTCACAAGACCACATGGGTTTCTCCAGACCACATAACAAAGAACCAGATTGACCACATCTGCATCAGTAAGAAATTCAGAAGGTCCATGCAAGATGTGAGAGCAAAGAGAGGAGCGGACGTGGCCTCGGACCACCATCTCGTGGTGGCCAAGCTAAAACTGAAACTAAAAAAGAACTCGACAACAGCGCACAGGGCACAACAGAAATACAATACCACCTTCCTGAGAGACACTACCAAGCTGCAAGAGTTCAAGTTGACCCTCAGCAACAAGTTTCAAGTGTTACAGGAGCTGTTGGAAGAGGAGGAAGGTACCCTCGAGAGCAAGTGGGAAGGAATTAAAGAAGCAGTTACATCAACCTGCCAGGAAGTGCTTGGTCCCAAGAAGCACCAACATAAAGAATGGATCTCGGTTGACACACTGAGTAAAATTTATGAGAGGAAGAACAAAAAGATGGCCGTCAACAACAGTCGAACAAGAGCAGAGAAAGCCAAGGCACAAGCAGAGTACACAGACGCAAATAAACGAACGAAGAAGAGCATTAGAGCAGACAAGCAGAAATATGTGGACGACCTGGCAACCAAAGCAGAGCAAGCAGTTAGAGAGGGCAACATGAAAGAACTTTACAACACCACCAAGAAGCTAGCAGAGAAGTACCGTAGACCCGAACGTCCGGTCAAAGACAAGGAAGGAAAACCAATCATGGGCGATCAAGAACAGAGAAACAGGTGGAAAGAACACTTTGAAGAGCTCCTGAATAGACCAGCACCGAAGAACCCACCAGACATCGAACCTGCTGAAGCGTACCTACCTATAGAGGACAGCCCACCCACAAGAGAAGAAATTAGGATGGCCATTAAGCAGCTCAGGAATGGAAAAGCAGCAGGACCAGACAGCATCCCAGCTGAGGCGCTGAAGTCGGACTTAGAAACAACAGTGGGAATGCTATACCCACTATTTAAGAAGATCTGGGAACAGGAACAAATACCAGCTGACTGGAAAGAGGGATATCTTATTAAGATTCCGAAGAAAGGAGACATTATGTAACTGCACCAATTACAGAGGGATCACGCTCTTATCAGTGCCGGGGAAAGTATTCAATAGGGTTCTGCTGAACAGAATGAAAGACCCAGTCGACGCCCTACTTAGAGATCAACAGGCTGGCTTTCGCAAAAATCGATCCTGCACTGACCAGATTGCCACGCTGCGAATTATAATTGAGCAGTCGTTAGAGTGGAACTCACCCCTGTACATCAATTTCCTTGACTATGAGAAAGCATTTGACAGCGTGGACAGAGAGACCCAATGGAAGCTCCTAAGGCACTATGGGATACCTGAAAAAATCTCCACCATTATCAGGAACTCATATCAGGATCTAAGTTGTAAAGTGGTACATGGAGGGCAACTCACTGAGGCATTCCAGGTGAGGACAGGCGTCAGACAAGGATGTCTTCTCTCGCCATTCCTCTTTCTACTGGCGATTGACTGGATTATGAAGACCTCTACAGCTCAGAGAAGAAATGGAATCCAGTGGACACCTTGGAAGCAGCTAACTGACCTGGACTTCGCAGATGACTTGGCCCTACTATCACACACTCAGCAGCAGATGCAGGAGATGACAACCAGAGTAGCAGATACCTCCGCACAGGTTGGCCTCAATATTCACAAAGGCAAGAGTAAGATACTCAAGACAAACACAGCCACCACCAACCCGATTACGCTTGACAAAGAAGCACTGGAGGAGGTGGATGCCTTTACTTATTTGGGTAGCGTCATCGACAAACAGGGAGGCTCAGATACAGATGTCAAGCAAAGGATAGGGAAAGCACGAACAGCATTTATACAATTGAGAAACATCTGGAGATCCAAAGAACTACCAACCAAGACCAAAGTCAGGATCTTCAACACCAATGTCAAGGCAGTTCTTCTATACGGAGCAGAAACTTGGAGAACAACAGTTGCCATCACAAAGAGAATACAAGTCTTCATTAACAACTGCCTGCGCAAGATCCTAAATATCCATTGGCCAGAGACCATCAGCAACAACGAACTCTGGAACAGAACCAACCAGCTGCCTGCAGAAGACGAAATTAAACAACGACGTTGGAGATGGATAGGGCACACCTTACGTAAGCCAGAAGACAACATCACCAGGCAAGCCCTAACATGGAATCCACAGGGCACGCGTAAAAGAGGCAGACCAAGAAACACATGGCGCCGGGAACTGGATGCAGACCTTAAGACCATGAAGATGACCTGGAACCAAGTGGAAAGGAGAGCCCGGGACAGAGACTCTTGGAGATCCTTTGTAGGCGGCCTATGCCCCAGTAGGGGTGCAAGGCATAAGTAAGTAAGTAAGTAATAGTCTGACGACAAACTTTCACGCTTCATGAAACAGTCATGAAAGTCTTTTTGGGGGAGTTAAAGTTTCACAACAACCCCTTCTTTCACAGATCACAAGGACGAAAAAATGCAGTTGCGAATCGCGCAAACCGAAAAAACGCCAATCATGAATCACGATTTTAGGGCATGCCCCTCTGTCTAGAATCAGTCTTGCCACAAAGTACCCTGGCAGCATATGGCTCGACCATCATAGTTCAAGTAGAATAACTTTGGCGCCTATAGACGAAAATCTATTCTGCCACCACCCTTAAACTATCATGGTCGATCCGTCTCCTGGATTGTAATGCAGTCCTCAAAGGATAACGCCAAAATGTGGGTACATGCATTTTGTACCTAATGGCACAACGACTTATATAGTATCTTTGCCGGTGCCAAATTTGAATGGCTTGAAAATGAAATTGTTAGAATTTACCACCGATGGACGACCCATCCTATCGGCCCACTTTTGCGACCAAAAACATCCCACACACCCACACTCACACAGGCACACACACACACACAGCACTCGTACAAGTACTATGCACGCAATTGAAAGAGACCCCAATTTATTTAAAATTGCTATTGACAGTTATTGCAAACAGCAGTGATCATTCACTTGCTTCCATTGATTTATGAGTTATTTACGAACAAATGTTAAATAAACTGGCTGATCAATGGCTGAAGATGAAGTTTGAAAACATTTTTTCAACACTTCTAATGGTGTGTGTGTGTCAGTTTGCATAAAGAAAGCACAAATTTGTGATTCACTCGCAAACAAATTATGAGGAACATGTATGCATGTACACACTTGTGTTGAAGTGGTCACCATCATATACTTTTTTGGACACTGTACACCATGTACACTGTCCAGTGTTGAACTGTAGCCCGTGTTACACTGCCCAGTATTAAACTGTCCAAGACTTTTCAAGTCTCAAGCGAGAGGTCACCTGAATTGGCCAACTATCGTGACATTCGCTTCAGTACTAAAACAAATCTCATTCTGCAGGAATAAATGTTTGGCAATGTATGAATGGGAAGATTATTGAAGAGTTATTTTCTCAGGCTACCACATGTTTACAAAGTAAGACTAGAAACGGATGTTCATGCAGCTTTATGGTAAATTGAGCGACATTCTCGTAGCAAGCAAGACTTGAAAAGTCTTGGACAGTTTAACACTGGACAGTGTATATGGTGTATAGTTCAACACTGGGCAGTGAACACAGGGTCTGAAAAAGTATACTCTAGTGACCACTTCAGCCAAACTTGTTCTCATATACGACGTGGTTTGTGGTGCCTGCCTGTTCACATAAACACACACACTGGCAAGGAATACACACACCAATAATACCAATTATACATGTAGCGCCCATCTACACAACATATACTCACATCCCATTAACCCATATCATACTGAGGCTAAAAGCTTCAAATTTGTACACTGCCATATGCACTCTACATTATAGTACTTGCAGATAAGGATATAGACCAATGGCTTTAGTTCAAAGGGGGTGCCAGAATAGCTTGGCGCCTAGAGGCGCCAAGCTATTCTGGGACTACCCTTTAACTATTTTAGTTAAACTTATTCCACACACTGGTGTATTCCAAATGATCAGGGTTAAACACGAACTTAAAAAAAATTCAGTCCTTGCAAGTGACGGCACCCCTCTCCGTCTACCAGCCAATCCTGCCGGTGTCAAAACTGCAAATCAAGGGCGCAGGTTCTTATATATATAAAACCATGCCAGTCTAACATGTACTACTTGAATTATCATGGTTGATTCATTTGCTCTGGGATCCAAAACCTGTTTAAAAAACCCATATATATATATATATATATATATATATATATATATATATATATATATATATATATATATATATATATATATATATATATATATATATATATATATATATATATATATATATACTGCAAACCTTTAATACATACCATTAAAAACAAAACAACAAAAGCAACATAAAAATAGACAAGATTTCTGAGATTGAAAAAAAGAGAAGAGAAATGTTCCTTTTTCACCAAAAACTGATCCTTTCTAATAACGAGAAAATAGAATTCACCCTGTGGAAAAACAATATATTTGTATAACAAAACAAACAACAACAATGCAATAATGTGGCACTTTTTATCACGTATTTGTATACTCAAAAGACCATCTAATTTCAGATTCATTCCAGTTTAAACAATGCAAGGCTTGGCAAACAAAAATCAAATATCTAAAGAGTGTGGCAAAGTAATGACATTCTCCATGATAAAAAAATTACAGATTGAGCTGGTTTTCATATGGCATCTTCAAATGAAATCCTGATTGCACTAAAGCCTTAAGAGTAAATATTTCCAAGAGACGTCAAGACGTTCTTCTGGGAATTTGTAGGTATCATGGAAATTACACACATAAAAAATAAGGCGCTTATAATAATGCGTACTTGAGTTAAACAGTATCAACAATAACAGGCAGCTGCATGAACATAAATACAAAATACAGATGTAAGTTTAATATCATGGACATCTCATTTTGCAAATGACAATTATTTTAGGAATTCCACAGTACAATGCTACCTGATGCTGAAACAATGTTTGGCAACAAAACAACCCGCTGAGGTATCTGCACACACTAACCAAACAAAAACAAAAATGCATACCTAATGCACTTACTGCCACTTGAGAGTCAGGTACAAAGAGTTGTGTACACATAAACTGAACATTTAGTCATTAAGCATGCACACACTGCATATGGACATACAGACTTCTTTATTACTATTACATCTGCAAGAAGGCAGGTTGTCAAACATCACCCCAGAAAAGTTTCTAGCTACATTTCCATTACCTCTGGGTGTCCTGGGATTTAGGTTTATACACTGGTACCTTTGATTTGGGCAGTGGGGGCTTCCCAAGGATTATGTCTGATGCTTTTTCTGCCATCATTATGACTGGTCCATTCAGATTGCCACTGACGATGCTGGGCATGATTGAGGCGTCCACGATGCGAAGACCCTCCAGACCTATGACACGCGCCTCTGGGTCAACCACAGCCATGGGGTCATCAGGAGAACCCATTTTGCAAGTGCACGAGGGGTGGTAAGCAGTGTCTGCACACCTTCTGTTGAATGCATCAATTTCTGCATCAGTTGTGCACTGGGATCCAGGCTGAATTTCCAGACCACGATATGGTTCAAAAGCATTCTGGGCGAAAATTTCACGGGTGAGTTTGATGCAATCTCGCATTTCCTTGACATCTTCTTCAGTGGACATGTAGTTGAACCGGATCCTGGGGGTGTGGAATGGGTTGGTGGTCTTGAGCTTGACAAAACCACGACTGGTTGGCCTCATTGGACCCACATGCACCTGGTAAGCGTGACAGAAGCCAGGCTGGCGCCCATGATCATTAACAGTGGAGGGCAGAAAGTGATACTGAATGTCAGGGTGGGAAACACCACCTCTGCTGCGGATAAAGCCGCCAGTTTCCAGATGTGCTGTAGCACCAGCGCCAGTCCGGGAGAAAAACCACTCGAGACCGATGTTGACCATGTTGTGCGGGTACTTCCACTGGGCAGTGTAGAGAGTGATAGGTTTCATGCATTGTTGTTGAACGTACACCTCCAGGTGGTCCTGCAGGTTCTTGCCCACGCCCGGCCGGTTGGCCACCACACTGATATCCCACTCCTTCAGCTCCTCCTCGCTGCCCACCCCCGACAGCAGGAGCAGTTGAGGCGTGTTGATGGCCCCACCACTAAGGATGACCTCCTTGTTGGCGTGCACGCGTACCTTCTCCATACCCTTCACATACTCCACGCCAATCGCCTTCTTGCCATCAAAGAGAATGCGCGTGGTCATGGCGTTACTGATGACGAACAGGTTGGCCCGGTACAGGATAGGGCGAAGGTAGGCGGCTGATGTATTCCATCGCTTGCCCTCATGGATGGTCATGTCCATCCAGCCAAAACCCTCTTGCTGGAAACCGTTCATGTCATCTGTGAAGGGGTATCCTGCTTGCATACCAGCCTCAATGAATGTCTGATGTAGAATGTGGTTGGATTTCCCCCGAGATACATACAGTGGTCCCTCCCCACCCCGGTATTCATTGGGGCCCAGTTCATGAGTCTGAGATCTTTTAAAATAAGGCAGGCAGTCTGTGTACGACCATCCCTTGGCCCCCTCTTTTTCCCAGCGATCGTAATCATTGGCATGTCCCCGGATGTAGACCATGGCATTAAGAGAGGAACTCCCACCCCACACCCTACCACGTGGGCAGTACATGACACGCATGTTCATGTGTGGCTCCTGCTCTGACTGATAATACCAGTTGTACTTGTCATCACAAAGGTTGTACATGAGAGCAGCAGGCATGTGAATTTTCCATGAATCATCTGGGGGCCCCGCTTCCAACAGCAGCACCTGTACACACAGTAAAGATGTTCTGTGAAAATACAGCAGTAAAGACTTGTTTCTATTTCCACCTCCTTGTGAATGCTGCCACTGCTACTGTTTACAGTGCCAATGGCTGCATGCACAATGGAGTTAATAATTATCACAGCATAGAATGGGGTAAGTCACTTCAAGATAATCTCAAGATTGAGCACCACAAATATCATTTACAAACTACAGGGTCAGCCTCACTATAGTGTGATACTTGAAAGCCATGCAGTCAGACAGCATTGTTCGCATTAACTCATTCAAAGTGCCCCACATCAACAGAAATGGAAATGTCATACAATGTTGCCATCAGCAACGCTATACAAAACTTTCACAGCTACTGATGTGGAGCACCTTGAATGAGCTAATGTAGTGCCAAAGTTTCATGGGTATATGACAAAAAGGAAACCCTGTAAGTAAAAGGTCCTAAGGCCAATGCCAGCCATGGTTGGCCCACACAACTGCGTGGGCCAAATATGGCTGACATCAACCTGAGGACATCTTTGTTTCTTCAAAAACATTACCGATGACATGACTACCAGGAGTGTCTACTCCTTGCTCAATTCTAGCCTAAGAACCCGTTGTGTAAACACAACCCGGGAGGCACTCGGGAAACCCCCAGAGGGACCGAGAGTTGTCTCCCGCTCCTACCCACCAGCCCTATTCACCTGTGAACTCCAGTCACGCTTCTTAGGCTCACGCGTTCAGACGTGTTGTCTCTAGCCTCTGGACTTAGAAGTTTTTTTCGACCGGTTCGGTCTGCCTTGCTTGCTTCGTCTTCGCCGGCCTGGGATTCTACGCGTGCGACGTTGGTTGCAGCTTCGGTCTTGTTCAAGGGTTCCCTCTCTGGCTTTGCCGGTCGGGCTGTGGGTGTCATGGAACTTTCTCCTTCTCGTACCACTCCGACTGACAGGTAAGGTAGTTAGAGGGCCCTCGGCTGGTTGCCCGGGCGGGGCACAGGCACGAGCAGCTTGCTTTTTGCGTCGCTTCTCCCTCGTTTGGGGTTTTTTGACCTCTGTTTGGTTGCCTGATTAGCTGAAGAATGTTTGGCGCCGGTTTTGGCGGGCTTTTCGCGCCATTGCCAGTTGCGAGCGGTGAGTCACGTTACTGTATCTAGGCCATACCTAACGTTTTTCGGCTTTCGGTTTAGACGCCCCGCGTTATGACGAAGGCTTGGATGCTCACCTGTCCCGGCAGGGTTTGTTTTCCCTCCGCCGTGGTTTTAATTAAATGTTGATGGCAGGTGACCGTACGTTGGTTAATTGGGTGCATAACACCACAGTAGCTTGGGGGCCTAAAGCTTAACGGGGTGATTGGTGGACACTCGCCGAGTGCCTTCATGTTTTGTGTGTTGCAGTGGCCTACTGACGACATGCACAAAATGCGGAGGCTTCCAGTGGCCGTCGGATAAACATGCAGTCTGTCTCCCCTGCGCTGGGTGTGCGTCCGACCATACGTGTGACGTCTGTGCTTCATGGCCGGAACAGCGGTGGTCTAATCTCTGGAACTTTTATAGGAGGGAGCCTCCTACCCTCGCGGGTACCTTGAAGATTTCCGAGACGCCTTCCGCGGTGCCCCCGGCACCGGACGTGCGAGACCAACGGGATCCGACGCAGATAATGCCACTGAGTAATCAAGGGACTAGTGCACGGAGTGGGAGTTCGACCGTCAAGACCGCCTCCGTTCGAGAGCGCGCCCGGACACATTTGGTGGAAAGAACCCGCCTCTCCCAAGAGCCTGGTTTGGTGGGACGCTCGTGGCGTCCCTCCTCCACCGTCGTTCCCCACTCGTCTCTGAGGAAGCCGCCGGGATCCCGCTGGAGGTCCCCTGGCCGGCCAGTAACCCGCCTCTCCCAAGAGCCTGGTTCAGAGAGACATACTTGCACTCGTCCGGAGCCTCCTGGTGGTGAAGAACGTAGATACAGGGGTTCTGCTCGACGTTTCCGCTCTCCTTCGCACGATCGTAGGAGGAACTTCTCGCCTCATCGCTCGTCGCACCGGGACTCCCCTCGCCGCAGACGGTTTTCACCTTCTTCGCGTTCCCCCTCTCGGTTGGACTCCCGTTCGTCCCGTCCCTCTTCCCAGCGACCGGCCACTTCCCCCCCTCCTCGTACTCACCGCTCCGTTCCCTCTCGTCGCAGCCGTTCTCCTCGTCGGGATCCGCCTTCGGCACGCAGGAGGTCCTCACCGCATCGTTCAGACTACCGCTCTCCGCTGCGGAGGGAGTCTTCGTCCGCTGCGGTTCTCCGACGGGATTCCCGGCCTCGGAGCCCTCGTCGCCCTCTTCGGTCGCCGGTTTCTGGACAGCGGGACTTCGACACCCTCAGTTTGGCGCTGGAGGATGCTTCGGACTGGTTACTTGGAGGTCTAAGCCGTTCTTCAGCTTCTCCCTCTTCGGCCTCCAGTGTGTCAGCTTCCGTCAGACAGGTTTCTTCTTCCCGGATGGACACGCGGCTGGCGCTGGACGGAGCGGCCAAGCTCATCGCCGCCGCCTTACCGGAGGATGTTTGTCCGACTTCACCGCCTGTGAAGAGGAAGATTTCCGCCTTCGTGGACGCGGATAGGACGGTTAAGAGGTTCAAGTCCCTCCCACAGCCGGCTAGTTTTTTTGATCTGCAGGACGCCTTCTCGTCTCACCTGCTTTCGGAGACTCGGAACTCGGACTTTTTCGCGGACGGGAGATGGCCTTCCGCTCTGGACATCGCTTTTCAACAGGACTGGTACGCCGGCCATTCGCAGTCGTTCCTCTGCCCGCTTCCTCCAGTGGATCCCGCCGCTCTGATGCAAGCCGGAGGGGCTTCTATGTTGAAACGGTCCTTCCCACGGGGACTGGATAGGACGGCGTCGCTGGTCCGGAACACGCTCGCCTGCTCCGGTTTCTTGGACTTGCTGACTCAGGCTTTCATCCGACGTCTCGAGGAAGCTTGGCAACCTGCGTTGTCTCCCCTCCTGGGAGACCTACTACTCATGGCGGAGGCTGGTAACCGCGCTGCTTATCACTCATCGGTCAACGCGATGGCGGCTGCGGCTAACTGCGACCTCATGCGACGAGACGCCGTCCTACAAGCTTGCAGTGGAATGCCGGTCGACCTGAGTACTCAGCTACGTCGGGCCCCTCTGGGAGGGCCTCTGCTCTTCGGGGATACTTGGCAGACGGTGAAGGACTCCAACTCCGACCGTTGGCCTCGCAAGGCTGTCAAGCAGCGCTTTCCTCCCGCCCGCACGGCCCTGGGGCGCTCTTTGCGGGCCCGGAAACGTGTCACCTCGGACCCGTCTGCCCCACCTCGAGCTGCGCCGCGCCGTCGCCCGCCCTTCCGTCGCCCTGGCCCAGCTAGCGCCCCTGCCCCTGCCTGGCCCCGTCCCGCCCGTCGCCCTGGGCGCGGGCGGGCCACCTGACTTGTCCCCAATTCCGCCCCCGCCGACCGTCGTCGGGGCTCCAGTCGGCGGGAGGCTAGCACGATTCAGCGAGGAGTGGCGCTCGCTGTTTCGAGACGAGCCCTGGGTTTTGGACGTAGTCACCAGAGGATTACGGATCTCGTTCCGCTCTCCTCCGCCCTTGCGCTCCATTCCTCTTTGGACAGAGGTTCCGTCCGACGCCCTCAAGGCCGCCGCTCTGCGAGGAGAAGTCGCGGCTCTCCTTTCGAAGGAGGCCACAGAGATAGTGCAGCGTCCGGACTCGCCCGCCTTTTACAGCCGACTGTTTGTGGTGCCCAAGCCCGGCGGCAAGTGGCGGCCAGTCATAGATCTGTCGGCGCTGAACGCCTTCATCGCGGCCCCTTCCTTTCGGATGGAAACGACCAGGGCTCTTCGTGCGGCAGTTCAACCCATGGACTACGCGGTCAGTTTAGATCTGTCCGACGCCTACCTACATGTCCCCATGCACGCTTCTGCCAGGAAGTACCTGCGCTTCGCGTTCGAAGGAGTGATTTACCAGTTTCGCGCCCTGCCGTTCGGTCTCAACCTCAGCCCCTGGGCCTTCACCCGCATCATGGATGCTGTAGTGGCCAAGGCGAGGCAGTCGTCGTCAAGTCCGACCTCGAATTATCTCGACGACCTACTCTTGAGAAATCAGGTGGAGACCGCGCTTGCGGCAGACAGGGACGCTCTTTTACAGCTGCTTTACCGGTTGGGTTTCCTGGTCAACACCGGAAAGTCGGACTTCACCCCGGCGCGCCACTTCATCCATCTAGGCATGGAGTTTGTCACGGACCGCTACAGGGTACTCTTGCCAGAGAAACGGATTGTGAAGTTGTCCGCTCTCGCCGCGTTGGTAGATCAGCAACAGGCAGCCCCCGCCAGGGTCTGGCTTCAGCTTCTGGGCCTGATCAACGCAGCGGCGGATCTTATCCCCCTCGGGCGTCTCTACTCCCGACCGCTACAACTTCATCTTCTACTGCTCTGGCGTCCCTCCTCGGGCGACTTGACCACAATCGTCCCCGTGACCCCTTTGGTACGCCCCCACCTTTTACGGTGGACCGACAGAGCCTGGTTGGCTCTGGGAGTCCCCATTTCCTCTCCATCCCCGCACCTCTCCCTGTGTGTCGACGCGAGTCGGGCTGGTTGGGGAGCCCACCTGCTTCCTCAGTTCACCACGACATCCGGCCTCTGGCCTCCGGAGTTCGCGGACAAACACAGCAACTGGTTGGAACTGCAAGCGGTGTGGCAGGCCATCATCGTTTGGGAAGAGCAACTCAGACACCAGCATCTTCTCGTCCTTTTGGACAACTCGACAGTGGTAGCGTATATACAGAAGCAGGGAGGAACTCATTCACCCGATCTATGCATGCTACTCTTCCGATTGATGCGATGGTGCGAGGACCGCGATCTGACTCTCAGCGCTCGCCATATTCCCGGTCGCCTGAACGTTTTAGCGGACTCCCTTTCTCGCCGAGGACAGCTCATTCACACGGAATGGACGCTACGCCAGGACATTTTCCGGATGATTTGCTCTCACTGGGAGACCCCGATGGTGGACCTGTTCGCCACGAGGTGGAATCACCAGCTTCCCCTCTTCGTTTCCCCAGTACCGGATCCCCTGGCTTGGGCGGTCGACGCCTTATCCATTCCCTGGGACGGACTCATAGCATACGCCTTTTCCCCGACAGTCCTTGTCCCCAAAGTCCTCCTAAAGCTGCGAGGAACCAATGCGATCCTGCTCCTGGTCGCCCCATTCGCTTGGACTCGTTCCTGGTCCACCGACCTGATCAGCCTCGCCACGCACCCTCCCCTACTGCTCCCCACGCCCCGCACTATGCTCAAGCAGCCACGTCAGGCGCTGTTCCACCCCTGTCCGGAACGCTTACTGCTACACGCCTGGAGGTTGTGCGGCAAGCCCTCTCAGCTAGAGGTTTCTCGGGTGCTGCAGTGGAAGCGATCGCTACAGCTCGCAAGCCCTCGACTAGACGTATCTATGAGGGGAAATGGAGGGTACTCTGTACCTGGTGCAGCGACCGTCATCTCTCCCCCACCGAACTGACAAACCCCCAACTTGCGGACTTCTTCCTCTGGCTCTTCGGAGACCAAGGACTGGCCCCTATTACCATTCGGGGATATCTCTCGATGATTGCCGACACCTACCGGCATCTCGGCCGCGCGGACCCCGGCGCGTGTAAGGACCTGGCAGATCTTATGTCACACTTCGGACTACAAAGGCCTGCCTCTCGCTCACTTCTTCCCCGCTGGGATTTACCATGGGTTCTTACCTGGCTAAACTCACCACGTTTCGAACCACTACCGCTGGCCAGTCTTGCGGATGTGACGCGGAAGACCTGCTTCCTGCTGGCGCTCGCCACCGCGGCACGAGTAAGTGAGATACACGCTCTATCAGTCCGGCCTACATGCCTGCAATTTCGAGCTGATCACTCGGTCCAACTGGTGACCGACCCTGCCTTCATTGCCAAGACTAGGTCTCCACTGACGGCGCCACAGGTTATCACCTTACGACCGTTACGCGGGAAAGACTTCCCCAGAGAGACCAGGCAACAAGATCCCATACGAGCCCTCAGAGTGTACTTGCGACGAACCAGAGCCGTCCGGAGGGGACGCTCACGCCTCTTCCTACCTTTAAAAACAGGAAGAAACGACATTACAGCACAGACAGTCTCTTCCTGGCTTCGCTGGGTGATTCGCTCAGCATATGTCGATCTCTCCCCTCAGGGAGCGAAGAGCCTAAAGATTCGGGCGCACGAAGTACGGGCCATGGCCACGAGCGTAGCCTTCGACAGGAACTGCGCTGTCAAGGACATCGTGGCTGCGGTGGGCTGGCGATCAGAATCTACTTTCGCCCGCTTCTATCTACGGGATCTGGCAGGGCAGCGAGACAACCTCGCCTTGGTGGGGGACGTCACGGCGGCACAACACTCCCTCCCGGCGCCACAGGCGCCGTAGGTATGCACCTATTAGGGAGTGCAGAGTGTCGGAAGAGAGGAGGGGGCCATGAGCCTAGAGAAAACCATCTGGGGGTGCGGCACCCTCCTCCTGTTCGGCATTCTCCTGGTAGTCATGTCATCGGTAATGTTTTTGAAGAAACAAATTCATTTTTCTTTAAAAGGTATTTTTTCGAAAAATGCTTACCGATGACATGACTCGAAGGACCCTCCCACCTGCCCCGCTTGCCGCTGGTGAGCCTAATTTCATGACTGGAGTTCACAGGTGAATAGGGCTGGTGGGTTGGAGCGGGAGACAACTCTCGGTCCCTCTGGGGGTTCCCCGAGTGCCTCCCGGGTTGTGTTTACACAACGGGTTCTTAGGCTAGAATTGAGCAAGGAGTAGACACTCCTGGTAGTCATGTCATCGGTAAGTATTTTTCGAAAAAATACCTTTTAAAGAAAAATGAATTTTTCACTGGCTATACAATTGGGAGCCACAGTCCTTCAAAAAAGATTCAATCCAGTAGGCTCTTCCCCAGTAACAAAACGTCTTCAGGCCCATGATGGCCGCAGTGGGCCTGCGCACAGCTGTGAGCGGGCCCACTGCGGCCATCGTGGTCCCCAGGACCTTTGCTTACTGGGTTAATACTGTGGCCGACCTGTATCTCCATCTATGACAACTGTAATTCATCTCCGGTGAGTTGTCTGTGGACCACTTTAGAGCATGACAAAATACACATTACCAACTAAACGAAACAAATGAAGCACAGCTGTACAGACTGTCAAATAATGTTCATGAATCTTTTATATCAACAATTTACACACCCACGTCATTTGCATCAAAAGTGCCAGCTGACACAGTGTCATACATAATATAGACCTGTATCTATGCAACTAAATGAAATGAACACAAGCAGAGGTGAACACAGCTGTCTTGGGAGTAAAGCTATGGACGTGCAATAACAGCTACCGGTACATCAGGACTAACCTTCTTGTACTTGCCCATGACTAAAAAACAGCAAGATGGGATGAACTATAATGCACACCAAGTCCTTTCTGTATGTTTCACACCCTTGTCAGTTCTATACATAAGCAGCAACAGAGGCTAGGGGGGTCAGTTGCATGAGTGAGCTTAGACCAGCGCCAGCCACAAAATAAGGTGCTCCGCTATAGCTATAGCAGAGCGCCTTGCTTAGTAGCTGGCACAGGATTAACTTCACTCATGCAAATGGTCCTAGATCCTTAAATCTGAAGTAGTAGCTGGTCAGACAACCATAAAGCACACATTCACAAATTTGTTAAATTCTGACTGCCTGCTACATCTTCAAGAAGCGTATTTGTCATGAGCCCCTGCAGTCACAGTGGCTAATATAATGACTTTTTTCTTATATATATAAAGATAACTTCGTGATCCTGAGTTCTGTTTGCAATGGTTATAATTATATGTCTGGGGTCCACTGCACAACCGTTCCTCAGATGCATCCCACACCCAGTTAAGCAAAGGTCCTTGGGCCCAAGACAGCAGCAGTGGGCCTATTGTTACACTATAAGTGTATACGACCAATATCACGGTCGGGTAATTTTATAATTTCCCTTGATATGAAAATAACGAGAATATAATTAGTACCACGGGCAGAGCACGGAGAGGGTTATGACACGGCCCACTTTGGCTACCACGGGCTCACGTGAAGTTGACAAGTGGCCGGCCCTACTAAGCTCGGACTAATGAATGATAATTTCGAGTGGAAATACATCAATCTCACTCTAGCGGTCCCAATGCGGGCAGTAGCGAACTGGGAGCTGAGACTAATGAATAAATAATGGGTTACTGGTCAGCGAGGATCAGAGGACGCTGGCCACCATAATAGATGTGGGATAATTAGGAGAGACAGTAATAGGTCCCTGGTCAGCTAGGATCAGAGGACGCTGGCCACCATAATAGATGTGGAATAATTATGAGAGACAGTAATGGGTTCCTTTGATAGCGAGGATCAGAGGACGCCGACCACCATAATAGATGTGGAATAATTAAGGGAGACAGTAATGAGTTCCTTTGATAGCTAGGATCAGAGGACGCTGACCAGCATAATAGATGTAGAATAATTATGAGAGACAGTAATGGGTCCCTGGTCAGCTAGGATCAGAGGGCGCTATCCACCAGAGCAGATGGGGGATAGATTATGGGCGACAGTAATAGCTCCTTTGACAGATAGGGTCAGGGGACGCGGGCCATCATGATAGATGTGGAATAATATGGGTGACAGTAATAGCCCCTTTGACTGGTTGAGACAAAGGGGCGATGCCCTCGGCCAGAACGGGTATATATAGAGAGAGAGCTCACAACGAAGGGAACGAGATAGAGGAGAGCTCACAACGAAGGGAACGAGATAGAGAGGGAGCTCACAACGAAGGGAACGAGATAGAGAGGGAGCTCGCACAATGAAGAGAGACACACAACGAAGAGAGAGAGTGAGATAGATAGATAGAGGGAGCTGAGAAGCGAGAGACCGAGCTCCGGTATTTTCGCCATTTTAGTATGCCATGCTAGTAGGTTGGTTGTGCCCAACCTATTAGACCCACGATGACCAAGAAATAAAAGACTCTTCTGGAAACACTCTTGTCTGGCTGCGTCTTCCATCTACAACACCTTGCGTGTGGCTGCGGTAGTGTAACACTACCTTATCTTCTTATTTGGTGCCGTGAATCAGGATCTCGGAACGGGAAGAAACAGAGGAACGAAGAAACAGAAAAACTAGACTATCAGCACCAAATCGACAGCCAACGACGCAAGGGGGGAAGAGCAGACCAGAAAGAGAAGAGAAGAGTGCAAGCCAACAACCCGAAGAGAAGAGAAGAGTTCGAGCCCACTTCAAAAAAAGCAGAGTTCGAGCCCACGTCAAGGAAAAGCAGAGTTCGAGCCCACTTCAAGGAAAGCAGAGTTCGAGCCCACGTCAAGGAAAAAACAGAGTTCGAGCCCACGGGACGTCTGCGACTCATTCAAGACCAACAGCCGAAAGGATCACGGGGTAAGTGACTTTTTCCGTTTAACCCTTGTTGAGTCTTATATAGGAGCCAGACCAGTTAGCTAGAGTTGTGTTGTTGTTACATTTAAAAAGAAACAAAAATGGCAGAGGAAGTGTTTAGGATTTTAGGCGAAAAAGTAGAGGAAATGAGTCAGGCGATTAACGCCCAGAGTATAGGGCAGATGGTAGGAACGTTTGACGGAAAGCCTACCAAATTTAGGGAGTGGATAAAAGAAATTGACAAATATGCAGTGCTAAATAAAGCCCTCAACAGGCGCCCCGTCATTGCTTATCAAGCAAGCTCGGGGGTGGTGAGTGATTTTATCCATCGATTCTTACAAACGGAAGCGGCAGGGGATTGGGATGAGCTGAAAAGGCAGCTAACCGTAAGGTTCGGCGAAATCGCCGATGAAAATCATGCTTTTGCGTTGCTACAGCGGGTGAAACAAAACCCGAGGGAAAGTGTGCCTCTGTACGCAGAGCGACTAATGACTCTGGCCGGCGAAGCCTTCCCGAGTCAGATGGGCGCGGCTGTGGTACAACGGCAACTAACAAATTTCTTTGTTGACGGATTGGCGCATGACTTTCTTAAGATGAAAGTCCTGAGGGATAACTCAAATACGTTAGATAGGGCCGTGCAGGTGGCCATGCAAGAAGAAAACCTTCGCCATAGGTTTGAGCTACGCACGATAAACAATCGGCCAGTTAGTCAGTCAAAAGCGACAGCTAGGGATGGAGAAGAGGCTATGGAAGTAGACCATGCTCGTCACCGTAATTGTTTTAAATGCGGGAGAGTAGGGCACCAGGCAAGAAATTGCCGAGTGATAGGGGCGGTTGGTCAGCAAACAATGCGTCCACCGATTCAATGCTGGAAGTGTGGGGAACGAGGTCACATTCAGCGGGAATGTAGAAAGGCCGGAAACAGACGGCCACAAGGTCAAAGAAGGTTTCCGCCGAGGCAGGAAAACTAGAAGGTTCTGCGGCACACGAAGCCGTTACGCAGGACCGGAAAAGTAGAAAGAGTCAGTTGTTTAGCATTAATGTAGCGGGTAGCCCTAAGTGCATAGTGTTCAAAATTGGGAAGCAACGATTTCGTAGCTTGATCGATACGGGAGCAGAGGTGTCTTTGATTAGCAAGGGGGCTTACGATAAACTCAGTCATAAGCCAAAGTTAGGAAAGGGAGATGTGTCGTTACAGTCAGTTAGTGGAGAAGCTTTACACGTATTGGGGAGTTCAGAATTAGAATTTACGGTAGCGGGGCAAAAGTTTAAACATAAGTTCTACGTGGTATCCGGGCTCAACAGGAACTTTATTTTGGGAAATGACTGGTTAGACAAAAACGGGGTGAGGATTTATTTTGACTTGAAGAAACTCAGAGTCGGAAGTGTTTATGTGCCCTATGAACAGGACATCCACATTTCGTCTTTGGTCAGAGTGACTAAGACGAAAGTGATAAAACCTCAGACGGCAGAAGTACTCCAGGTACGGATGAAGAATGCTCCGTATTTTGCAAGAGAGACACTCTCTTTCGGAAACAGACAAGGGATTTATAGCACAAGAACCGGGACTGTTAGTGACAAGCACGGTAGTCAGGCAAAATAAGCACCAGACGTACCCCATACTGATAGTAAACAACACAAACAAGACGTATAGAGTTAGAAGGGGTTGTGTTGTAGGGAAGGTAACAGCAGTTCAGAAAGTACATGAAGTACAGATAGGGTCGGTTGATCGGCAGGTATCGGCAGTCGACTTGACGGAAGTCACTGCGCCGGAGAAGATGAAAGATGTAGTGTCAGAGCTCATTACGAACAATCAAGACTTGTTCGCGAATAGCGACCTTGATTTAGGGGCTACTGACACTGTCACGATGAAACTAGATACCGGCGATCATCCTCCCATTAGGATAAAACCGTATAGAATCCCGCTTCAAGATAGAGAGATTGTTGACAAGGCTCTAGAAGAGATGTTACAGGCAGGTGTGATAAGACGTTCTCAGTCCCCATGGTCTTTTAGTTTAGTGATTGTATCCAAGAAGGATGGGTCGAAACGTTTATGTGTTGACTTTAGAAAACTGAATGAGGTTACAAAGAAAACATCGTACCCACTACCGCTGATAGATGACATTTTGTCACTGCTTGGAAAGGCCAAGTATTTTACCAGTCTGGACCTTAAGTCGGGATACTGGCAGGTCAAGATGGCGGATCAGGAGAGTAGGGATAGAGTAGCATTTGCATGCCACAAGGGATTATTCGAATTCACGAAAATGCCTTTTGGTTTGGTGGGAGCACCGGGATTGTTCATGATGCTTATGAATATCGTGCTAGCCGGTTTAGAAAGCTTTACCTGTGCCTATCTCGATGACATTTTGATCTTCTCAGAAACAATAGAAGACCATCTGTGTCACCTTCAGACAGTCTTTGATCGATTGAGACAGCATGACCTGAAGCTGAAACTCAAGAAGTGTCAGTTCTTTGAGGAAGAAACCAAATACTTAGGGTTTGTCATTAGTAACCAGGGGATAAAACCGGATGAGGAAAAGGTAAAAGTCATTAGGGCTATGGCAGCTCCGACCTGTGTCAGAGAGTGCCGTTCGTTCATTGGTATGATTGGGTTTTACAGGAAAATGATTCCTAATTTCTCCCAGATGGCTGAACCAATCATAGCACTGACACGAAAGTATGCGAGATTCAGTTGGACAGAGGAATGCCAGAAAGCGTTTGATTTGATGAAGGAAACGTTAGCTGTAGCACCAGTGTTAGCCTATCCAGATACACGGCGTCCGTACATCCTTTACACGGATGCCAGCGACACATGCGTGGGGGCATGTCTCGCGCAAAAATGCGATGAGGATTCAGACATTTCCCCAGGCTCAAAGGTAGAAAGACCTATTTACTTTCTATCCCATAAACTTAGTACCAGTCAGAGGAAATGGTCGACAATAGAGAAAGAGGCTTTTGCGATCCATTATGCGCTTCAAAAGCTAAATCACTACTTGCATAATGCGGAGTTTGTAATCCGCACGGATCACATGCCTCTTAAGTATTTGCTTAATTCACCAATGCAGAATAAGAAGGTGCAGATGTGGGCCCTAGGCATTTTGGGATATAACTGTACTATTGAATATATCCCAGGTCCCCAAAATGTTTTGGCAGACTTACTATCCAGAATGCCGAGTGGTACTCACATGCCAGAGCATGAGGAAGAAGAAGAGTTAACCAGAGAGGTCAATGACAATGCTTTTGTCATTGGAGTCATAAACTCCAACCAATTCACACCCAAGCAGTTTGCTAGTTGTACAATAAAGGCCAGGGTGTGACGAGAAGCTGGATTGATTGTACATTGCTTAACGTCCCGACAGCAACAAGGCTTTCTCAGGACGTGCCTGCACTGCTTGTGAAAAAAAAACTAAACAGAACATTGAATGTATGTCACCAGCCGGTCAAATACGTTAAATAAACCTAACACATAGGGCCTAAATAAAGCTAAGACCATTTAGCAACACACATCCAATATCAAGCGCTACAGGCAGTGCAGACAGTAGGGAGAGTTTTAAAAAGGCAAATACAGGTGAATGGACAAAGGGTAGACAGAAACACATGCCCCAGAATTGAGAGAAAAACCCACCCTGTGGGGCTGACCAGGGTGACCCTGGGAACTAAAAAATACCTAACCCCACCCAAGTCCCCCAGGGCAGACCCGGGTGGGGGGACGAGAAGCTGGAAAAAGTTGATCTTCCAGGGTTTGATATTATTGAGGAACAGGAGAAGGATTCTGAAATAGTGCGCTTAAAGGACTTATTGATTAGTGAACAAGGAACTATGACAGTCAATAGGAGATACATGCTGATAGAGGATGTTCTATATTTCTTGTCTCATCCTGATGATGAACCAGTAGCCAGATTGTATGTTCCGTCTCACTTGGTAGAGTACGTAGTCAGACAGTACCATGACGAAAATGGTCACTTAGGAATAGACAAGACGCATGACACAGTCAGCAGAAAGTATTACTGGCCTAATATGTACAAACAACTGTATGAATATGTTAGTGGGTGTGTCATCTGTCAGTCTAGAGTGTTACAAAAGAAAAGGGCCCCCGTACAGGAAATGGACATTCCTCCATACCCATTCGCTAAGTTGTCATTGGACTTAGCAGGTCCGTTTGACCGCTCCCTTAGCGGGAATCGCTATGTCATAGCATTCATCTGTCATCTGACAGGTTGGGTAGAGGCGTTCCCTGTACCAGATAAAACGCCGCAGTCAGTGGTACAGCTGCTCGTAGAAGAAATTCTACCCAGACATGGCTGTCCATTGCAGATAGTATCAGACAATGGATCTGAGAATGTGAATAGGGTTATGGCAGAAACGCTGGCAGAACTGAACATAGATCATGTCACGACCAGTCTTCATCATCCACAGTCCAATGCTAAGGTCGAACGTTTCCATAGAACTTTTAACGACATTCTGTCCAAAAAGATACAAGAGGATTTTTCGACATGGGACGTACATATTAACCAGGTACTAGCAGCTTATAGGGTTTGTGTTTCGGAAACTACGCAGGAATCTCCTTTCTTTTTACTGTGCGGTCGCGATCCAGTGCTACCGTTAGATAACATCCTTAGACCCCGAAGAAAATACGCTGGTGAAGATTTTCACAAGATAGCGCTTGAGCAGCAACACAAGGCCTTCACCCAGGTGTATCGGCGAATTAAGAAAGCACAGAAGAAGGGGGCTAAGTATGCTAATAGAGGTGTACAGCCTGTCGAGATTAAGGTCGGTGATCCAGTGTACCTTCGTAATCACCGTAGACACAATAAGTTAGACAGTAAGTGGAGGTCGCACTATAGAGTGGTGGAACAATTGTCGCCTGTCACATTCAGGGTACGACATCAACTAGATGGCACTGAGGTCAGTTCACATGCTGAACACTTGCGGATAGCCAAAATTAGTGAGTGGCCTATTCCAAAAGCCAGGGGGAGAACATTACGTAAAGCCACACAGGTTGTAGCTCCAGAATCATCTGATAGCGACAGTGACGATGCAGTAGGGCAAGAGAACGCACGAGACAGACTGACTAGGGGGGTGCGAAAAGAGCGTGAGAATTCTTCATCCGAGGAGGACGTTCCTTTAATGGAGTTAAGAAAGCGCCTAAAGACAAGAGAGAAAAGATCTCTCTCAGCAGTAAACGTTAGTTGTAACAAGGGCACATCAGACAGTTCTGATGATGGGGAGATCGACGACAATCGTTCGATTCCGCCTAGTTTACAGACTAATGGGGTTAGGGAAATTCTTGAAGCGATACTGACTCTTCTGCCAAAGAAGGCTTCAAATTAGAAATGCGACTCTCAGACGGTATCTGGGAGAGGACTATTGTAATGTGTAAATCATGAAGCATGATTGGAGTTTTGTCAGAGACAGTGGTGTAAGTCTCTGGTGATATCTCGTACTGCAGACAACAACAAGATGAAGTTTTTCTTGAGTCTGATAGTATTGGGGCTAGCGCAGGGTTTAAATATTAATCACAATGTCGTATTTCAAAAACTTGATGAAGTTACCACTAGTAACTGGAGATTCAGGTCGGCCTGCGCCAGAATCAATGACGGCTCAGTATGACTTAGAATCCACAACAATAGCAGGAGACGCGCAACGTACGCGGTTCGCGTTCCTTACGGAAGCTGAACTTGAAGCTCGTTCCAAACCCTTGATAGGATTCTGTGCGATTCGATGTGCAATATATCCTATGAACATTAATCAGTTTTGTGTTACGGCGCTGTTTTTAAACAATTCAGACGTAATTGCAACACACTGCCAAACAAAGGTCAAGTTGGGTACAGTGTTACCTATGGCACGGTATATAATGGATGGGCTATGGGTCATTAGTAATCATAGTCCACTAAAGATGAGTATTAGTTGTCACGGTAAAGGGGTCACGTACCAACAAATCAACCCACCATTATCGCTAATCCGCCTCAATGAATCATGTACGGCTATTAGTGATAGATTGATGTTAACCCTTTACTACCAACAAGAGAGCCAGTATCAGGTGGAAGACAAATTGATAGGATGGCTGGAAAACTATGCATTTTCCAATATAACGTTATGGAAACCATTTCATAGCGCTTTACCAGACTACGATCCCATCTCTTTGTCCAAAGAGTTAGATGAAATTAAGGAAATGCCAATGGATCATCTAATTGCTCGACTTCAGAGCATGCAATTCGTTAAGCCAAAACAAGAATGGGCGATATGGAAACAGATCATCATTGGTTCTATCGTAGGGACAGTTGTAGTGATCATAATTGGGGTAGGGTGTAAACGATATAAAAAGAAAACTAGCGCATGGTTTAGCTCCATATTATCACGACTCAGGAAGGGTGAACGTGAGGTCACTGTGCCTACGTTGATTTCGGCGGCTGTGCAATCAGCAGACGTGAATGACGTCGCAAAAGCGAAGGTGATTGATTGATTGATTGTACATTGCTTAACGTCCCGACAGCAACAAGGCTTTCTCAGGACGTGCCTGCACTGCTTGTGAAAAAAAAAAAAACAGAACATTGAATGTATGTCGCCAGCCGAAATACGTTAAATAAACCTAACACATAAATAAAGCTAAGACCATTTAGCAACACACATCCAATATCAAGAGCTACAGGCAGTGCAGACAGTAGGGAGAGTTTTTAAAAGGCAAATACAGGTGAATGGACAAAGGGTAGACAGAAACACATGCCCCAGAATAGAGAGAAAAACCCACCCTGTGGGGCTGACCAGGGTGACCCTGGGAACTAAAAAATACCTAACCCCACCCAAGTCCCCCAGGGCAGACCCGGGTGGGGTTTAGAGCGAAGGACTCTACGCCGATGATGGAGGGAGGAGTGCAGTTACTCCCCGCCTCGAACGTTGTCAAGTTTTACCCGTCGTTGGGGTAACCAAGGATCAACGCTGTTGCGATCCAGGAAGAATCGTGAAGAATAACGAACACATGTGCAAAGACATAACTGAGTCGACGATTTTGATGTGAACATTTATTGGCGTGATTACGCCGGACAATAATAATTTTTAATAAGGAGTGATCGATTTAAATAAGCGGTCATTCCGAAAAATGATGTATTTTGTGGATAACATGTTTAATTGTTTGAAATGATTTTGTGGTCTGAATATTGTGTAATGAAAAAAAAACGAATCTTGTGAATTAAGATTCCTTTTTTTTCGGGTAGGTTTGGGAGGAATGTTACACTATAAGTGTATACGACCAATATCACGGTCGGGTAATTTTATAATTTCCCTTGATATGAAAATAACGAGAATATAATTAGTACCACGGGCAGAGCACGGAGAGGGTTATGACACGGCCCACTTTGGCTACCACGGGCTCACGTGAAGTTGACAAGTGGCCGGCCCTACTAAGCTCGGACTAATGAATGATAATTTCGAGTGGAAATACATCAATCTCACTCTAGCGGTCCCAATGCGGGCAGTAGCGAACTGGGAGCTGAGACTAATGAATAAATAATGGGTTACTGGTCAGCGAGGATCAGAGGACGCTGGCCACCATAATAGATGTGGGATAATTAGGAGAGACAGTAATAGGTCCCTGGTCAGCTAGGATCAGAGGACGCTGGCCACCATAATAGATGTGGAATAATTATGAGAGACAGTAATGGGTTCCTTTGATAGCGAGGATCAGAGGACGCCGACCACCATAATAGATGTGGAATAATTAAGGGAGACAGTAATGAGTTCCTTTGATAGCTAGGATCAGAGGACGCTGACCAGCATAATAGATGTAGAATAATTATGAGAGACAGTAATGGGTCCCTGGTCAGCTAGGATCAGAGGGCGCTATCCACCAGAGCAGATGGGGGATAGATTATGGGCGACAGTAATAGCTCCTTTGACAGATAGGGTCAGGGGACGCGGGCCATCATGATAGATGTGGAATAATATGGGTGACAGTAATAGCCCCTTTGACTGGTTGAGACAAAGGGGCGATGCCCTCGGCCAGAACGGGTATATATAGAGAGAGAGCTCACAACGAAGGGAACGAGATAGAGGAGAGCTCACAACGAAGGGAACGAGATAGAGAGGGAGCTCACAACGAAGGGAACGAGATAGAGAGGGAGCTCGCACAATGAAGAGAGACACACAACGAAGAGAGAGAGTGAGATAGATAGATAGAGGGAGCTGAGAAGCGAGAGACCGAGCTCCGGTATTTTCGCCATTTTAGTATGCCATGCTAGTTATAGGTTGGTTGTGCCCAACCTATTAGACCCACGATGACCAAGAAATAAAAGACTCTTCTGGAAACACTCTTGTCTGGCTGCGTCTTCCATCTACAACACCTTGCGTGTGGCTGCGGTAGTGTAACACTATGCACAGCTGTGTGCGGGGCCCACTGCGGCCGTCGTGGGCCCGAAGACGCTTTGCTATTGGGGCAGGGGTAGTGGCGATCAAATGAAATGGTCCCTGCAATGTATCTGTCCTGACTGTCAATGGGCACTATCTGCTGTCACCTGACATAACTCATATTGAACAAGAATGGCAAAGCCCTTAAGGCTCAAGTGACTGATTAACATACTTAATCTAACGTTTGTGACTTTGACCTTTCCAACAGATCATGTTTTCTTAAAATTTACGCATTTTTCACTTTTGTCAACATCCCCTCAGGCCTGACCTTGACTTTTGTAAGTAGTGAAGCAATTAATATGCATAGAGAGATCAGCTACCTTTCTGCTACATTTGGTTGAAAAGTTTGCAAAATTCCTGAAAAAAAAAAATTCTACCAAACAATTACAGACATCATTTGCTGATCTCTTGTGGCCTTGTCCTTTCCAAAAGGTCATCTGAATTAGCATGCATAGGGAGATCTTACCATCAGGTATCTTTGTACCAGGTTTGGTATGGCAGTTGTAAATAGTATTTGAGGAAAAATAAATTTGCCCCCAAAAAATGCTATTTGTGACCTATTTCCTGATCTCATGTGATCCTTGACCTTTCCGAGGGGTCATCCAAATTAGTATGCATAGGAAGGTCTCACCATCAGGTATCTCTGTACCACGTTTGGGTTTAAAGTTGTGAATAGTATTTGAGAAAACGTTTTTGGTCAAAATATGGCTATTTTTGATGTATTTCCCAAGCTCTTGTGACCCTTGATCTTTCCGATGGGCCAACCAAATTAGTAATTTCTTACTATCAGGTATCTTTGTACCAAGTTTGTGTTTGAAGTTGTGAATAGTATTTGAGGAAAAACTAATTTTGTCAAAATAAATCAATTTTGGACCTATTTCCTGATCTCCTGTGACCTTGACCTCTAAGGGAGATCACTCAAATTGGTATGTTTAGAAACACCTTGCCACAAAGAATTCTTGGGTCAAAGTTTGAAGACTGTGGCTTGAATAGTCTCCAAGAAAATGCCAACGTTAAAGTTTACTCTGAATGACAGCATATGACAGACAGATGACCATTGGCACGGCAGTTTAGTCTATGCTCTTTAGTTCTCAGCTGTGCTGGCTGGCGCTTCCTGGAAGAAATTTGTCAGCTCGGCTTCGCAAGTGCACTGAGATAGCGAGGCAGCCTCCTTCTCCTTACTATCAGTGCGCTAAATACCATTACTGATAAGGCTCCGTTCCGATGTCTTATCTGGCATATTCCATGCTAAAATCTTTGAAACCACATACCTGCGTCCTACTAAAGCCGGTTTGGTAGACCAAGTGAAAACGGTAATCCATTCAGACTCGCCGACATGAAGTATGCGAATGTCACCGATACAGTCAATGTTTTTAACAATATCACAATTTTAGCATAGTTTAAAAGCAACACATAAAGCATAGGTTTACTGTTTTCTGTTCAGAGATTCAGTTCCGGCTTTTATCACATTAAAATGGCTTAAAATAAGTGTGTCTACAGTACAGGGTCACTATGATGCTGTGCCTAAACTTGATAGGTCTTCTACCACAAAATCTAAACAAAGAATTCAGGCCTTCTACCACAAATTTCTACACAAAGAATTCATGACCTCCAAATGTCTTGGAAAGGAATGTTCACCGATTCTCCATGGCTTTAACACGCTATACTTTACATCAGATATGGGTACACATAGTGATACATCCGGCACTTTCAACCAGTTTGTACACACCCGCACTGTCTACAGCGGAAGGAAAGTTCCTCGAACTACACACGTTTTAATCATGTAATAACCACAGAATTCCAAGAGGTTTTTAAAAGAAACTTGCATGAGCTTGAAGAGGACATTTCAAGCATAGGATTACATAATCTAATAATTTATTATTGTAACTTTTTAGCCATGGTAATAATTAGAGGTGCATGGTATTACCGTATACTGGTATTATATCGGTTCGGAAGCCTCTCGATACGGTATACCGGTACGGTCCGGGAAGGGTCGGTATACCGCGAATTGCAATAGAAAACGAAAGTAAACTTTTTTTTTTATAAACCGAAAGTAAACGTTTTTTCCTAGAACAAAGAGGCAGTTCCGTGAAAGTGCGGCAGACAAAGGCACAATGGCTGAAAGCGAGTACACGATTGTGGCAAATTCTAAAGCAAAGGCCCCTATATGGAAGCACTTTGGAGTCAGAAAAAGAAAAAATGACGGTTCAATAGTGGAGAATATGGCGGTGTGCTTGACGTGTAATGGCGATGTAAAAACTGCTGGTGGAACCTCCAACATGAACACCCACATCAGGAGACACCATCCACAGTTATTGATTAGAATGATTACCACACAGATGGAAACCTCAAGCTCACAGAGTGAGCAGCCCCCAAAGAAACAACAGCGCCAGCAGACCCTTGCGGGAGCTTTTCAAATCCTGGCGAAAAAGGCAAAGTATCCTACAAATTCTCCTCGTGCAAAGGCCATCACAAACCAAATTGCGCTGTTCCTCAAAGATTTGCGACCTTACAAGTTGGTGGAGAGCAAGCACTTCCGAAGCCTGATTGAAGCACTCGACGACCGTTACCAGGTTCCTTCTCGTAACCACTTTTCAGAGCTGGCTATCCCTTAGATGTACAAAAACATGAAAGCCAAGGTGATTGATGACCTTCAGAAAGCCGAACAAGTTATAGTATGATACTGCATGCGTATAAAGTTGTGCATGTTAAAGATTTTTTCTCAATTAGCGGTTCAATGAAGGTGTGTGGGGGGGGGGGGGAGGGGGAGGTGGGCTTGCTATATCTGTCATCTGCAGAATCAGTCAAATACGTCTGAAATTTTCACTTTGAAAGTCTTGATTATAATTAAATTGCCAGTCTGTCTATAACAAAGTAAGTCCTGTAAAGAAATTACGAGCGTACTAGCACTGAAATTGAAAGGTGATATACTGATAAATCACAACGAGGATGCAAAATAATAGACGTGAATTTCGGTGCAGGTAACTGTGACTACAGATGGATAGACCTCCAGAGCAACAGACTCCTACGTCACTGTCACTGCTGTGTTGGTGGTTGATTGGCAGATGGTGAACTATGTGCTACAAACAAGACCAATGCCTGAGAGCCATACAGGTAATACAGGTCTCTCTCTCTCCGTGTGTGGTGTGTGTGTTTGTGTGTGTGTGTATGTGTGTGTGTGTGTGTGTGTGTATGTGTGTGTGTATGTGTGTGTGTGTGTGTGTGTGTGTGTGTTGTGATAAAAGCTGTAAAACAACAAAATCAACATTTAGGAACGATTGTGAGTATTTTTTTTCTCCTTTTGTGTACATTTAAAATAACTAGAATTGATTGATTTTTTATTTCATCTGTTACAGCTGAAAACATCACCAGGGTCATCACGGAAGCAATCAAAGAAAGGAAACTGCCAGGTGTGCTGGGTCTCACACTTGTGTCGGACAACGCATCAAACATGGTCAAGGCTTGAAAGCTGCTGCAATGCCATCTGCACTTGGGATGCTTTGCACACACACTCAACCTTGCAGTTCAGAAGGCGCTCAAGGTGGATGGAAACGCAGCCATATTGAGTAGAATCAGGTGGATATCTACATTCTTTCACAGGAGTCATTTGGCTTCCAACCTTCTCCATGCAAAGGCAGAACTGCTTCAACTGAAGGCAAAAAAAGCTGAAGGTTGATGTTTGTACCAGGTGGAACTCCGCCTTTGACATGCTGTCACGATTTCTGTACCTGCAGGATGCTGTCGTAGCTGTGATTCGCTCCAAAGAACTGAGCTATCTCAAAGAGCGTGACATCACGAGTCTGAATGACGAGGAGGCCGCCGCCGCACATGAACTTGAAGCTTTTCTGAAACCTCTGAAGGACATGACGACCTTTATGTGCACGGAGGAGATGCCGACTTCGTCTGTGATCATGCCCTTTCTTGAGAGTCTGCTTGGCGAAAAAGGACATCTTCGCCCAAAGCCAGACAACTCCATGTCCGTCCAGCAAATGAAGGCTATCATGGCAGCAGATCTGGAGGGCCGGTATGCAGAACAGAGAGAGATGTTGCAGACGATTTCAGCTTTGGACCCGCGCTTCAAGGCTTTCTCCTACATGGCACCAGAACAACGCGATGGCATCTTCCGCAAACTCACTGACATCACAGTGAGCTTGCACACAAAACCCAAGACCGTCGAAGCAGTCAAAGCAGATCCTGGAACTTCAGCAGAACCTGGAACTTCAGCCACCCCCAGCCCGCCAGCTCTTGATGAGCATGCCCATGATGTTGAGGTTCTTGAGGAGATCCAAGAAGAGCATTTTGTAAAGACAGAGAGACCCGAGGACGAACGGAAGTATGAGAGCAAAGGAGCGTGCCTGCTTGACTCCCTCCTGGCAGATGTCTTTGTCACACATGTCGAGCCGAGCAAGACCACCTACCAGCAGGGAGCTGAAGAAGTCAAGAAGTATCGAGAGGAGAAATCGATTGGCATGGCGGAGAACCCACTCTTGTGGTGGAAACAGAATGAGTACCGCTTCCCTCTGTTGGCTAGGGTGGCGAGGATTTACCTCGCCATCCCGGCTACGAGTGTGCCCTCTGAGAGGGTGTTTTCGACAGCTGGGGACATTCTGACCAGCCAAAGGGCTACCCTGAACCCAGAGCATGTGGACATGCTCCTCTTTCTGAAAAAGAACTTGTAAAGTCATGCACTGTTCTTTTCAGAAAGTGGAGACTGTCCTACTGATATGGCTGCCATGCCTAATCGTTTTCGTACAGTTCAATAAAAAAAAAAAAAAAAAAAAAGCATTAAAAAGTTTCTCTTAGGAGTGTAATTTTCATTTTCTGTTTTTTTTTTTTTTTTTTTTTTTTGTTATCCATCCAGAAAGTCTACGTCTGTAGGTTTCCTTTAATGATTCAGTGTTTTTTTTCCCCCATAGTATTTGTTTACCCGATTTTGTATTCAAAGTGAACACTGAATAATTAAAGTTTGTTTATAAAAAAACGATCACTGGTGTGTTTGAGTCTGTCTTTTCTCATTTTGTTTCAACTTCTTCATGCATTCTTGTACGTACAAGTGGCCAGATTGTCATCAAATTACATGGGATCAGGGACGGCGGTATACCGTTGGAAAATATCGGTACTGGCAAAAAATATCGCAGTATATCGCGGTACGGCCGTCTTCACGGTACACAGCTCTAGTAATAATAAGTTATAAACAGTCCAAGCCTGATCACCTGCCTGACAGCCTTAAACAAGGAACAAAGAGTGCTACGCTTCCAGCCTGCAGCTGGCAGTCTGGCATCACCCGCATGCACTTATCAGTGATACGGGTCATGGCTGGTTCACAGCCCAACTAAAGAGAGCAATTTAGGGAAAGGTAAACTGCCGTGCTTGCCCAAAACATATTAGACTCACCGTTGCTTTGCACGTGAACCAAAAACTATTTTAGTCAAAATATGGCTATTTCTGGATGTCCCGTGATCTTGACCTTTGAGAGAGGTCACTGAAATTGGTGTGTTTAGAAAGGTCTTGCGACAAACTATCCTAATTAAAGTTGACTAAAGATGGTGGATTGATGGACAAAAGGACAAGTTGACTTACTTTGGCTATGGCACACTAGCCAAAAACTCACATTTCAATATAGTAACATGAACAATTTACAACTAACACATCAGCGTGCACACACTATGCCCACAGCAAAAGTAAGCAATAAAATTAGTCAGGCAGAGCTACAAACCGTATTGAAAGCATTATTGACATCCATCCACTGCTCTGCTACCAGACATGCAGAATAAGAAAAAACATCACCTTAAACTTTCACCTTATTTTCCTTAATAGCTGATATGCGGTTGGCCAAGACACACCCAGCAGAGCCTGCACCCACAATAATGTAGTCATAGGAGGGAATGACAGGGGCGCAGCATGGTTTGAGTTTCTGCTTTGAAAGTGGGGTGGTTGTTCCATCCTGCAGTGGCTCCTGTTTAGATTTAACTGGTTCCTCTCCGGCTGTTGCCTCTGTCTTCGGTATGGCCTCCATTTTAACTTTTGTCTCCTCTTTCTTGACCACCTTGGATTTCTTCTTTTTTTTCACAGGCTCAGGGCACAAGTCTGGTGTAGTGCAGCGGTCCTTACTGTCAGTTGCATAACTCCTTGTTCCAGTGATGTTGCCATTGATGATGTTACCAGTCAATGGGTTGCTGGTTCTGCTTCTTCGACCACTGGCCACTCCCCTGCTGGTGCCACCCTCAGACATGATCAAGTCGAAGACCTTACTGGCTGATGGTATGATGTAGTCTGCTTGCACTAACTCTTCATAGGACCCTGACCCTGTCAGGACCCCGACAGTCAGCCCCACACTGCCCTCCAGCCCCATGCTGATGTCATCCATAGTGTCACCTACTACCACAGTCTTGTCGGGATCCACATGCAGTTCCTCGCAAATGAGGCGCGTTGTATAGCCTGTTTTGCCCCGTGGTGCATAAGGGTCATCATCACCACACACAATCATGTCCGTGTAGGACAGCAAGCCCAACTGGTGAAGATCCTGCACGGCTAGTTCACGCTCAGTTGATGTGTTGATGGCTATCTTGATCCCAGAAGCCTTCAGTTTGCGCATGACCTGTCACAACAAAAGTTTAACACGTAATGTCACATGACATACACTTTTTACTGAAGCAGAATCTCACACCATAATTACACAAATGACTAATTGATCTACACTTGTACTCAGCACTCTACTTTCAAGTCATGGTATGAGGATGTCAAATACGGTACATTCAGAATCAGAACAGGAATGCAAGGGAGAATTTTTATATAATTCAGCAAAACCTGTTTTGAGTGACTGCCCCCATGAGAAAACACCTACATTTTTCAACAACCATGTAGTCAGTCCAAAAAATTTATTTATCCCATGAAGGAGCAATTCCAATTTGGACAGGAGCGTATAAATATGCCAACTGAAGTAAAAATGGATAAGACGGACATACGCACACACATACACCCAGGCACGCAGGCAACCATGCACGCAGAATTAAGAACTATACTAATACTGACAACTATGCTAATACTGACAACTATACTAATACTGACAACTATACTAATACAGACATCTATGCTAATACTGACATAAATTATATTGCTTTTTTAAAAAAAATATCATAAAAAAATACTTACCGATGGCATTACTATATGGAAGATACCCTTTAGCTTATTGATTTCAGCCTAAGCATAAGTTGTGTCCCCTGCACAACTGGGGAGGAGACACCAGGGATCCATGCCTATCCGGTCACGTGTTGGGAGGAAGCCCGCCAGTTTCACACTTAGCCAAAAGGCGGCAAGCAGGGCAGGAGAGAGGGTCCTCCGAGTAATGTCATCGGTAAGTATTTTTCGAAAAAATACATTTTTGAGAAAAATTCATTTGTTTTCTCAAAATACATTACTGATGGCGTTACTATATGGAAGAATAGCGAAGAGGAGGGGGGTGCAGCCCTATACCACCCTGCGAATTATACGCCTCGAAGGCCCGCAACGGAGCACTCCCAACGATTTCAGCTAAGAGTGACCTAGGGCGCCTGTGGTGTGAGGGGGGAGTGATGGGCCGTTGAGATGTCCCCCACCCGGGCCAGGGATTCACGCTGGTTGGATAGGTCACAGAGGTAGAAGTGGGCAAAGGTGGAGTCGGCCCGCCAGCCGACCGCCGCGACAATGTCTTTAACGGAGCAGTTGGGGTCAAAAGCCACGCTGGTGGCTACTGCTCGCACCTCGTGCGCTCAGATGTGCAGCCTCTAATCCCCATCGGGGGGAGAGGTCTTTGTAGGCTGACCAAATGACCCACCTCAGCCTGGACGAAATTATCAGCACCGAGAGATCAGGTCTGCCCGGCGAGAGGGGCAGGAAGAGGCAGGAGCGGCCTTGGCGGAGCGGCTTCGTGCAACACAGGTAAATCCTCAGTGCCTGGACCGGGTCCTACTGGCGCGAGCTGCGGGATTGATCCGTAACTCTGAGCGGACGGATGGTCAGCATCTGGGGCACGGCTGAGGGAGGCTGGTTCTAGGCCAGAAAGGACAGGTCGGTGAGGAGCTGAGCCGAGCCATCGGCCCGAAACTGCAGACAGGCGGGACGCACCAAGAGTGCATGTAACTCGCTCACACAGGACGCAGTCGAAGGCCGGGGAGTCGTGACGAGAGACTACCTCTATGGCTACCTTGCGGAGCAGGGCCTCAACCTCTCCGAGAAGAGTGTCGGCCTTGAGCGGGTCGCCGGGTAACTGGGTCCAGAGGGGGGACCTGCGCAGCGGCGGAGGGGACTGGAAGGAGATCTGAAGGCCTGTGGAAATGGTCGAGAGGATCCAGGCATCGTCTGGAAACAGTGAGCGCCAAGCGTCGCTGTGTAGGGCCAGCCACCCACCGACTGGAGTCCCGAGAACTATCGGCGGGGGCAGGGGGGAGGAGAAGTCAGCGGGCCCGACCGCAACCCGACTTGCAGGCGTCACAGGACCAGAAGGGGAGAGCAGCGGGGAAGCGCAAAAGCGGGAAGCGGAGGGGGCGGCAGCGGGTCGAGGCCACAGATCCTTGGACGCTTCCTTGACAGACTGCCACGTGTCCCCAAACAGCAGCAAATCCCCGAGTGGGGCCTGGTGGAGCTGAGACTTTACTACTTTGGGAAGGTCCGTACAGAAGCACATGAGTGAGTCCTGGCACCAGAGGTCACAGTTGGTGGCCGCTGCCATGGTGATAGTGGACGAGTAATAAGCGGCCCGGTTAGCTTCCACCAAGATGAAATGGATGCCACGGAGGGGACACGAGGCCACCAGGCCTCAGGTGTCCTCCAAACGGCGCAGCCAGGGAGTTATGGACGAGGATCGCAATCTTGTCCAGGGCACGAGGCCAACCTGCCTGGAGCATCCTGCGCCCGCCAGCCTTAATCAGGGCTGCCCAGTCCAGGGTGGGGAGGGGCACGGAGAAGGCCTGGGAATGTCCGGCATACCAATCCTGGCGAAAGCTCAT
This sequence comes from Semisulcospira habei, assembly GCA_036245525.1. NCBI lineage: Eukaryota > Metazoa > Mollusca > Gastropoda > Semisulcospiridae > Semisulcospira > Semisulcospira habei. Next base: position 155,748,114 of record BTPG01000002.1, read on the forward strand.
GTTAATACCGGCGGGCCACCGAGAGTCTGCAAAGAAGCCATTGTCACTGAAGCTGTTCTGGCGAAGCCGAGCGGAAAATGCTTCCGCGAGGTCCCGGAAGCCGGCTGGCTGTAGGAGCGACTTGCGATGTTCGGTAGGTCTCTAAGCGTCCACCATGGCGGAAGCTTGCCTCCTCAGGGGATGGTGTGGCGGGCAGAGGGCTGGTGGGAGGAAGGAGGAGATAAGGTGGGCCACCTCCTCAAGGGAACTGACGGTCTGGGAACCAAGCAAAAGCCCGTCCGCCAGGGAGGGGGAAAGATGTGGAAAACGCCGAAGAAGCCGCCGACCCGAGGGTGAGGGATCCGGTGGGGGATTCCCGAAGGAAGATAGCTGCAGCGGAGTCCCCTAGATGCAGGCTGAGGGCGTCAGGGTCGACGTCTGGAGACCGCCTGACCTGCGGTGCCAAGAAAGGTGCGACCGACTGCAGGAGCGCAGGCCAGCCAAAGGGGCAGGCGACAGGTCACGACGCAGGTGTGGACCGGGAGGGGCCGCACGCGAGGCCCACGATGAAGGGCGCCTCGGGGAGCGATCCGAGACGTGCAGTCGGTTGAGGGACGGCGGGAGCTGGGGTCCGTGCTCAGAACGAACAGGGTGAGGAGGCAGCGGAACCCCGGCTCACTGGCCCTGTTTGGCAGAAATGGAGCGGGCGGAGGGGGGGGGGGGGGGGGGGGGGGGCGAGGGGGGGGGGGGAGGACGGAAGAAAGGCTCACCAGCCCACTCGGACTAATCGGAGTGGCAGGGTGGGGGGTGGGGCAAGGAGTGTGGGGGGTGCATGACCAAGTCTCGCCAACCCCGCCCGGGCGAATCGGAGAAGGGGGGAGGGGGGGGGGGTGGGCAAACGTAAGGCTTGCCGGCCCCACTTGGAAGACTCAGAGCGTGGTGGGGGCGGTGGGAAGGGGGGGGAGCGTCTCTAAGTCTGCGTAGAAGGAACGCACTTACTTGGTGGTCGCATGGCCCGAACGACGGAACGTAGGAAGCCCGACGAGCCGAGGAAGTGATGACATCCGAGCTGGAGTGCCGCGGAGGTCCCGTAGAGGGCCGGGAAGCTGGGGGAACCTACTGGGGCCGGAGGGAACGCTCACGCCGATAGAAGTCCCAGAGCTGAGACCAACGCTCCTCTCTCCAAGCAGCACACACGTCACAAGTCCGACCTGAAGCGCAGCCCGAGCACAGGAGGCAGACGTCGTGGGAGTCCGAGGGCCACTGAAAGTCCCTGTAACAAAGGCAGGTCTTCATAAGCGTAAATGCCAAAAAGCCCCCCCCCCCCCCCTCTCCCCCCCCCTTGCAGGCACAAACTCTTCTCTTCTTGCCACCAGCAGACACGGGGTCGGAGCCAACGTACGAGTCCAATGGCAGTCGAAACCACAAGAGCGAGAACGAAGTAAGACTTCCTCTTGTCACAAGCACACACGAAGCCGAAGCCGAAGCCAACGTAAGAGTTCAAAGGCAGTAGAGTCCGAGAACGAAGCTGCAAACAGGAGCTAGGCCAAAACACAACCGCACACGGTCGAGCTAAGGGTGAAAACTGGCGGGCTTCCACCCAACACGTAACCGGATAGGGAGGGAAGGGGAGGCCACCTGGGGCTCCTAGGCATGGATCCCCGGTGTCTCCTCCCCAGTTGTGCAGGGGACACAACTTATGCTTAGGCTGAAATCAATAGCTAAAGGGCATCTTCCATATAGTAATGCCATCGGTAATGTATTTTGAGAAAACAAATAAACACGCACTCACTCTTTAAATAAACACTAGCTTGCACCATGTAGGCACATGCCTAACACGAAACACACATGCACATACACAAACAAACACACGCACACACAAAATCTACATACATGGGCTACACATATAAGACAACAGCCAACATTTCCAGGCAGCACATCCAGACTAAGCTAATCCTGATATGCTACCTGGAAATGATGGGTCTTCAAATTTGTTTTGAAAGTCATCAGGGTAGGGGATAGACGGACATGCGTTCCAGACGTGAGGGGCCTGATAACTGAAAGAACGTGCACCAGCAGTTTTTAAATTGATTCTGGGCTGAACATGAACAAGCAGTTTCTGTGAGCTTGAGCGTAGACTTCTACTAGGACTGTGTGATGCAAGGGAAAAGGACAGATATGTACCAGAGAGGGTAACACTCTCAGATGAGTGTTTCTGTAAATCTTTCCTCCGAATCGACTGTGTTGCTCATACCAATCCATTACTATGAATTGAAAGACAATTCACCTCAAAATATGATGTCTTTGTGTGTGTTTTTATGTCTGAAATGTCAAAAACGTTGCCCAAAATGGTGGATGGAAGTGTGACATGCTTTGAGACCCTTCCTCTTTTCATGTACCAAATCAGCCCATGAACTATATTGCATTTGAATAGCTTACAGTTGTCAGCGGAAATATAGTTGCATGTGCACTCTGTCAGTATGAAAGAGATTCGGAGAGAGAGCGTGAAGCTTGACTGACTTATGTTTCCTTCATACTTCCACAAGTTACGTTGGACATATTTACAATTTCGCATCTTTACCACCACAACAAACAAACAAATATTCATTTTTTCCTGACATAAAATATGATTTAATCTTTATTTACAAGAAAACACAGAAAAAATAAACATTTAGAAATATTTTATTTTTTGTGGTTAATGTCACACTTTTGGTACACAGCTTTAGAGGGTGACCCCCATGCATGAAAGTTGGCTTTGAAGGTGAAAATACATGTAGTATTTGATTAAAGACTACTTTTGTTAAAATAGGCAATTTTTTAAAACATATTTCTTGCTGTCACACATGAGCACAAAAAAAGCAACAAACATGACAATGTTTGCCATATACCAAGTATCCTAACCCAGTAGTATGGCATTAAGGGGTTGAGTTCAAGTGATTTATGATCTGAATAATCTGAGTGACTAAGAGACAAAATCATCATACGGAGGATTTGTACAATCTGATATAAACAAATTGTGTTCTAAGCCAGCGATAAAGTTTTCACCACTGACCTGTTTGATGTCTGGGTCCACTAACACTGGTTCCCCTTTAGTGAGTGCATCCTCACTCTCCCGCCACGCCTGATTTGCTGCCAGGATGGCCTCCTCATAAAAAGTGCCTGCTTCACGCAGAATTCGAACAAGCTCCGACTTGAGATGGATGTGAGTGGCGGTAGTCAGTAGCCCTCCCTTGTTGATCGTCTTGGATGTCTGGCATGCACCAAATGTGGTGTAGATCTTGTCTGCCAGGTTCAGACCAGTAATTTTCTCCACTCTGGAACACACCGTACCAATATGTGCAACATCTTTGTAAAACCAACACCAATAACCTCCTTTGTTTTCATTCTCACATGACCAGTCATGTTCATCCCCTTCCTGACAACAGGTGTACAGGAGGTGCAAGGTCACACCTTGATGTTATGAATTATCACAGTTGATCCTCTCTCCATCTGGTATGCAGTCAGCAAAGGACAACTCCCACATTTGTGAAATTTAACCTTACAGGGCTTAATGTGTTAACTCATTGGAGACATGCTGCCTCCGGACACGCGGCTTTAAGCCGCGTATCTGGAGGCGACACATTTCCAATGCATTAACCTCATTGTGCATGCAGCCACCAGTAATGTAAACAGCATGAGTGGCTGCATACACACAGAAGCTAAACCTCTGGCTGTCAGAAGAATGTTTAGCCGAGGTGATTTCTGCAGGAATCACCTCAACCACTGACGCTACCAACAGCCAAAGGGTTTAGAGAAAGAGAATGAAATTCCTCTGACCTGTTCGTCAGGCGCTCCAGCCACTTGGCGTACTTGGTGTTAAGACACATGACTGTGCCGTGTAGGTCAAAGATCACCAGCTGCACATTGTCGATCTTAGGTGCTGAGCCCCCCTCTGCTCGTTCGGCCTCCAATTCTGCCGCAGACTTCTCTTGTTTGGCCTTGAGAATCCTCTCTGACCGCGAGTATGAGTAGTGTGTGCGCCAGTCCTCATACGGCAGGATGAGAGGCAGGAGGTCCTTCACGCTGGTGATGATGTACTCCGCCTCAGGGAGCAGTTCTTCTGTGCCGCCCACACCACTCAGAACACCCACAGTCCACCCAAGTTTGGCAGCGTGGCCCATGCCAACGTCAGCTTTGGTGTCTCCGACCATGACGGCTTCTTCCGGATCCACGCCTAGTTGCCCGCAGATCTTCCATGCATTGTGGGGCGACGGTTTGGGCTGAGTATTGGGGTCATCTCCACATACAACCATGTCCACATACCTGAAAAGAAGTACATGTATACAGTAAATCTGACATAAAGCAAAACTCCAGCTCTGAAGTTTGTCGAAAGTGAAGAACTTACATTAGACAGCAAGTGTGGTCAGGGCACGGCCTCTAAAAAAGCATTGTTACCTATATATTCAAACTGTGTTACATCACATTTTTCTTTCAAATCCAACCATCTTACAAGTAGGGCCGACTGCACATGTACTGGTCAGTGATGTTAGACCTTACAGCTTAATCCATTACATCCTGAGGCTGATTTAAAAATATAAAAAAATCTTATTGATTTATGAAAGCTATGTTGCACATTAGGAGATGGATCAAACATTTAGTTCAAGGGTGGTGGCAAAATAGCTTGGCACCTCAGGCGCCAAGCTATTCTGGCCCCATCCTTGAACTATCTATCTATCTATCTATATCCCGTAGTCTTGCCGACCATTGGGGCACCACTGATAACTTGGCAACCAGCTCCCTCCATTCCTCTCTGTTCTCTGCCATTCTTAGCGTATCACCCAGCCTCAGTCCTGTCCACTCTGAGATATTGTCCTCCCATCTTTTCCTCTGTCTTCCTCTCCTTCGTCCTCCTTGCACAGTGCCTTGCAAGATTGTTTGGGCAAGCCCTGCTGAACGAGTGACATGGCCATACCACTTCAGTTTGCGTTTTTTTACAATAGCTAATAGGTCTTCATAGGGCCCGATGGCTTGCCTGATTCTGCTTCCCACTTTTTCGTTCGTGATGTGATCTCTGTATGAAATGCCAAGCAGCCTTCGAAAACATCTCATTTCAGTGGCTTGTATCCTCTTTTCAAGGTCTGCTGTGAGGGTCCATGACTCACAGGCATACAAGAACACTGAGATGACTAAGGAGCGCATCGGTCTGATCTTGGAGCAGAGCGTGATGTTTCTGTCCTTCCATACGGTCTTCAATCTTGTCAGTGCTGTTGTTGTCTGCGCAATCCTGGACAGTATTTCTGGTTTTGATCCCTCATCTGTCACAATGGCTCCTAAGTATTTGAATTTATTAACTGTTTCTAGTTTTTGGCTTCCTATCATGACGTCAGTGCCAATGCAAGTGGTGTTATTTGACATCAGTTTGGTCTTTTCTGCACCAATTTCCATCCAATACGCAATGGCTGTACTGTCCAGCTTTTCCACCAGCTGAGCTAGCTCCTTCTCTGTTCCTGCAAGGCCATCAATGTCATCCGCAAAGCGCAAGTTCGTGATTGTTCTGCCTCCAATTCTGACAGTTCCTTCATGATCTTTTAGAGCGTCTGTCAGGATTCTTTCCAGGAAGATGCTGAAAAGAGTAGGTGAGAGCAAGCAGCCTTGTCTGACTCCGACTGTAGTCCTAAACCAGTTTCCTATTTTGCCGTTGAAGCAGACTGCGCTAGTGGCCTTGTTGTAAAGGTTTTCTATGACTTTGATCAGGTTGGCATTTATGATGTATAACTTCATGGTGCACCAAAGGGCTGCATGCCACACCCTGTCAAACGCTTTCTTAAACTCCACAAAGACATGATAGAGGTCTTGCTGGTGCTGGAGGTACCTCTCACATAGAACTCTCAGGTTGAAGATCTGCTCAGTTGTGCTGCGCCCTTGTCTGAAGCCTGCCTGTTCCTCAGCTACGACTTCCTCTGCCTGCGGCTTCAGCCTGTTCAGTAGGATCTTTAACATGACTTTGCTTGGGTGGCATATAAGACTGATCGTGCGATAATTCTGGCATTGATGTAAGTTGCCTTTTTTGGGGAGAGTTATTTTAAGTGTGGGCCAATCCCTGACTGCCAGATCTTATTGCAGATTGTTAGTAAGGTGCTTATCATGTCTTCTCCCCCTTCTTGGACTAGTTCTGCAGGGATGTTGTCTGCTCCTGCTGCCTTCCCTTTTTTCAGCGACTTCACTACAGCCTCTACTTCTTCTCGGAGGATGGCATAGTTGCCATTGTTGGTCACAAGTGGGTTGACAAGTATGCCTGGGTCCCCTGTAGCTCGGTGGTTGTACAAATCTGAGCAGTACTCCATCCATCTCTTCAGTTTGTCTTGGTCTTTCGTAAGACAGTTCCCTTCACTATCTTGAATGATCAAGGAGCGTCCTTGTTTTACACTGGTCAGGTCTTTCACCAGCTGGTATGCTTTTCTGCTAATATTTTTCTTCAGATTTTCTTCTATGCACGGTTGGAAGATTTAACGATATAACGATTTAATGATTTAACAAATTAAATTTTTGGTTAAAGAAAATTTAACGCGTTAATGTTTTGAAAAAGTTTAAGAAAATTCAACGAATTAAAAAATAAAAGTAACGATTATCGATTTCTTTCGTTAAAAATTTCGTTACTTCAGTTCGTTTTTCCGCCACGAACAACAGATGCCTATACACAAAGCCGGTTTGACCCAGTTGCAGCCGGTTTGAGGCGGTTTGGAGGATCTATGCCTCTGGGTGAAAAACGTAACGGATCCACCTTGCTTGAGAAGATCACGAGCGTAGATTATCCCAGGAAGAGGCATAGATCCTAACGAGCCCCCTGCAGTTGCGGGGGCTCATGAGGATCTATGCCTCTTTCAGTTGGGTGGTTTTCGTTTCAGGAGTGAGAAGGCAGATGGCACTCGTACAGCAAAGATTGGACAGGTGAAAAACTTAACGGAGCCCCTTTGCTTGAGAAAATCACGAGCGTAGATTATCCCAGCAAGAGGCATAGATCCTCACAAGCCCCCGCAGTTGCGGGGGCTCATGAGGATCTATGCCTCTTTCAGTTGGGTGGTTTTCGTTTCAGGAGTAAAAAAGCAGATGGTACAGCAACGATTGGACAGGTGAAAAACTTAAGGGATCCACTTTGCTTGAGCGAAACAAGAGCGCAGATTATCCCAGCAAGAGGCATAGATCCTCATGAGCCCCCGCAGTTGCGGGGGCTTATGAGGATCTATGCCTCTTGCAGTTGGGTGGGTTTCGTTTCAGGAGTGAGAAGGCAGATCAGAGATGAGAATCCTAAAATGACAAAAAGGCAGAAAAATTCCAAAGTCTGTCGAGTGGCGAAACCACGAGTGCGCGTACCTGCGAAGCAGGTACGCGATGCTAGGGGGGGAAATTTTTGAAAAGATGGTTAAAATCTATGCATTCTGAGCCTTATTTTATGGGGTCAGATCAGTTGTTTTTGTGACCCTGGGACCTTCCGAAAGAGCGGATTTCCGCTAAAAGGCGGAAGATTCTCATCCCTGGCAGATGGTACAGCAACGATTGGACAGCACAGGTGAAAACCTGAACGGGGCATTTTTAATAGTAGTAGGCATAGATCGTCATTAACCCACCAACCCCCCCCCCCCCCCAAGACTGCTGGGGTTCTTGAGGATCTATGGCTCTTGCAGATGAGTGGATTTGTCAGCAGCACGAAATAAGATCAAACAAGCCCGAATTGTTCCATTTTTAGCCGCATGACTTTTTCTTGCGCTGTGCAGTTTTCTGAGTTTTTGGTTTTTTTCCCCCTTCTCATAACTACTGCATGTATCTGGCCAGATAGTGTTTTAGATAGTGGGTAGAGAAGGAAATCTGGTGGCGTGTCACTTTTCAACTGCATGCCACTTTTTTGTCTGAGCTGAGTAAGAAATGATCATTCATGTATTTAACGCAAATTTATTTCATTAAAAAGAAAAATTAAGGAAATTTATTTCTTTAATTTTCAAAAAAAAGTAAAGAAAATTTATTTCTTTAACCTTTTACCAGAATTAAAGAAAAGTTATTTCATTAAAGAAAAAAAGTAATGACTATCAACCCTGCTTCTACGTGTTTACACTGATCTTCAATCCACTCATTCTTTGCCTTTTTCATGCTTTTCTTGATATCCTGGTTAATTTCCCTGTATTGTTTAGCTCCTTCTACCTCTGATTTCTTTTTCTTTAATTCTCGACGCTTGTCACATAGAACAAAGAACTTGAACTATCATAGTCAAACAGTAGTGTATCAGGATGAAAAGGGTTAAAGGGACTCTTCCAAACATTAAAGGGTTAAGAAATTGCAAAATCTTCTTGACAAATGTCCTTAGCACATCTGACAATAATTCTGGACTAAAGGGCTTGACTTAAACTATGAAGTCTGCAAGAGTATTGTAAAATTAAAGACTTTTTGTTCTTCATCTCCTTCATTCGCAAAAGAGTTCCTTTTGTTTCTTCAAAAAACTTTAACGATGGTATTACTAATAGGAAGGTACACTTAGCTTAGCAATTTCAGCCTAAACATTTGTTGTGTATAGCAACACAACCAGCGAATCAACTCCAGCGAGTTGTTACCAAGATCCCCGAGTAGTCTTCCTTTCTCCCAAACGGGTCACAGCTGTGTAGTTTGCCAGATTTTGCACTCTTTAGTTTGGCCCACCAGCTGCTGCTGTGGTATGCGGCCGCCACTACCCGCTGCGAGCAGGCTATCTAGGTCACTGGCTGGTGCCAACTATTCCTTCTATAATCTCTGTAACGGACTACTGATGTGTTGTGCGTTTGCCTCTTCAGCCCTTTTCTACATGGAACCGTTTGACACACTTGTGTACTGTTGTCTGCTGGTTCCTGTGTTGGTGGTATTATTCAGGTTATGCTTTTATTAAGGGTGCAATCCGAGGATAAAGACAGGTACCGTGTTTGTGTGTGACTGAACAATAAGTTATCGGAGCCTCACTCACAGTACCGAGTAGTTCTGAACATTCATTCTCTATTCTGGAATACTTTTGGTATTGTGTAATCCCTGTGCTTTATGCTCTGCTTTTTAGCCTCCAGTATTCTCTGTGATATTGTTCAGTAATAGTATCAGGTACTAACTCTTGTCTGCTCATTTATATTATCGTGGTTCCTTTGTTCCAAATGGTGCAGTCTAAGGAAAAGACAGTACAGTTATGGCGGGAATACTAAAACATTCACAAGAAACTGTTGCACACACAAATGCCTTTCACTTTAAAAGTTTAAATTCTCTATGCAGAGTATGTGGAGGAAGGTCAAAATGAAGATTTGATGAAAAACCAATCAAACTTTGTGAAATGTATGTAACTGAACTTCAGGAAATAGATGGAATCACTGAACTAGCAGTCTCCCCTTTTCGTAGGAACAAACAAAAGTGACACATAATTAACGAACAACCGGAAAAAGGAGACGTAATTCAATTCAATTACAAAAACTGTATTCACCCCTGAAAGGGAAATTCCAAAAATGGCCAATATAAAGGAACCACCAGTGTGATATGCTTAGGACCCATTACTTGTGTTCATGTTGATATAAAGGCCCGGTGTGATGTGCTTCAGACCTATTATTTGTGTTAATGTTAATAAAGGAACCAGTGTGATGTGCTTAAGACCTGTTACTTGTGTTAGTGGTTATGCATTTATTGTGTAAACCCAAGTGTACGGCATAAACACAGTACACAAATGCTGGGATCCGCATATTTGTTTTGATCGTCTTGATGGACCTAACGGATTACCAGCTTACCAGCTTCTCAGCAGTGGAGTACTTTCTGACGCTAGTGTTGCTCTTGCAGGAAAAGGAATCCAAATTCTAGTAAGTGATAACAGTAGAGGCTAGAATGCTGCGTAGATACATCAACTTTTCATCCCACAGAAAAATGACATGCACAACAGATTGTGCTTGAAAGTTAATGCTTTTTTTTTTTTGTCAGTGCATGTTTATTGTATTGCAAATATGAAATGTAACTGCTCTTGAAGGTGTGCTGGTAGTAAGCAGCATGGGCATGTTTAGTATGAAAAGAAAGCAAATTTTATCAGCTACAAATTTACACTCATGTTATTATGCCATTCTTGAGAAAAATAATTTTTTTCTAAATTGTATTTTTTCGAAAAATACTTACCGACAGCATTACTACTAAGAATACTTCGCTTAGCTTAACAATTTTAGCCCCAAAAAACTCATTGTGTATGTTACCACAGGGGAGGCAATCACTAGGGGTGTTGTTACCAGGACACCCGGGGTTGCCTCCCCTACTCCATATCCGGTGGCGCGCTCACCGTTTCTCGGCAGTCTCAGTCTTAGCTCGACTGCAGCAAGCGGGGAAGGCGGGAGGGACCTCTGATAATGCCGTCGGTAAGTATTTTTCGAAAAAATACATTTTAGAGAAAAATTTATTTATTTTCTCAAAATCATTACCGACGGCATTACTACTAGGCAGAATGGCAAATAGGAGGTGGGTGCCACAGATCCTGGGCCACCTGTCCCATGCCCTACGTGCCCACTCCCGACAATTTTAGCTAGGCGTTACCTACGGCGCCTGGAGGGAGTGCTGCACTGCTGATATGTCCCCCAGTAATGCCTGGTTGTCGCGCTGGCCGGATAGATCTCATAGGTAGAAGCGGGCGAAGGTAGATTCGGCCCGCCAACCCACGGCTGCCACAATGTCGCTTACCGCGCAGTTGTGGTCAAAGGCGATGCTCATTGCCACTGCTCTGACTTCATGTGCCCTGATACGCAAGGTCTTGGATTGTGCAGGGGTGAGCTCTTTGTATGCCTCCCGTATCGCCCAGTGGAGCCAGGATCAGATCGTCTGCGCAGATATGTCTCGTCTGCCCGGAGCCAAGGGCAGGAATAGGCGCAAGCGCCCTTGTAATAGTGGCTTAGTTCTGCGCAGGTAACTTTAAACGCTCTGACGGGGTCCTGTAGGCGGGATTCCCCATCCTGTTCCGTTGTCCTGAGAGGACAGATGGACAATACTTGGAGCGCCGATGCTGGGAGGCGATTCTTTGCCAGAAACGTAAGGTCTGTGAAGAGCTGTATCGAGCCGTCTTCCTGTTAGATCTCCCCGCATCGTCAGCGGAAGCCGGCCGTCTTGCCAATGACGGTGCTCGATCCAATCCGAGAGGTCTGTACCGCGCTGGTCCGTGCTAGATGTCCATAAGTGCCTGCCACCTGGTAAATTCGAATGATGCTGAGGGGTCTGATCTACTTGGGAACCCCTAGACGAACTCGGCCAAAATGGGGGTAGTCCGGTCTGTGGGGAGAGTTGCTCCGCTGCACATCAAGCCTGCCGTACTCTCCACTCTCCCTTGTATCCGTACTGTCAGAGACTCCTTGAGTCGCTGCAATCACATCCACTGTCGCACCCGAGAAGCCTCTTGGTGTGAGTGCTGACTGTCCATCTCCCAGCGTGCCAAGCCAACTGCTCTGTGTCTGTACAAACAGTTGCTGCCAGGGTTTCGATCATCTCGGACGCGGAGCTGAGGCAGGGGTTCATCGCGTGTCTCCAAAGGACTGTGATCCAGCTGAACGGTCATCAAAGTCCTAATCCCCATGCCATCCCTGGGCTTGTGGAGCTCCTAGGTACCCGTCCTGAGGGAAGGAACGCGCTGCCGCATCTTAACCCATATCAGCCTGAGGCTAACAGCTTCAATTGTGCCCTGCCATACACAGGTTATACTATAGAAAATAAGAAAATAGCCCAAAGGCTTTACCTGAAGTCTAGCCCGGATTAGCGTGAAGCCTAGCGGCGCCAAGCCACTCCGGCGCTACCCTTTAACTATTCTTATTCGAACGTATGTCACCCTCTGGTGAACAAGATAAGGGTTAAGACGACTTCCACCATACCTGTTGTTCCCAGGAGGTTATCCAACCAAGGATTAACCGCCCCCATCGGCTTAACTTCGGTGAACAGACCAACCGGAGAATCCGTATGCAAAGGTGGTTGGCTACGCAAGGAGTCCGTTCCTCGAAGGAGCCCATCGAAGGAGCCCATCGAAGGCTTGTGGATCCGGTCTGGAGGCGACAGAGGAAGCAGCTTCCTGTTCCACTACAGTCAGACCGGCCTATCATCGGAGACTCCTCACACGCATAGAGTAGTTGGAAGGCTGCCGCTGACCTTGCCACAAGGGGAATCCGCGCGTACATTGAGCTGACCTCCGAAGCGACGTATCCAATGAGTGCTGGCCCGATCTCTGCACGACCGGCAGAAGTGCTAAATGAAGAAACCCCGACCTCCAGTAGCCGGAGCGCACCCGTACCTTCCGTAGTGTAAGCCATTGTCGAGTAGCCGGAGTGCACGCATATGTTCCATAGCATAAGCCATTGTCGAGTAGCCAGCGCGCACCCGTACCTTCCGTAGCGTAAGCCATTGTTTCCATCCGACGAGCACCAGCTGCACCGCCATCAACTCCAGCCAGCGGATGTATCTGCCTGCGTGTTCCCCCGTTGCTATCCCTCTGTTATCGGTCAAGCACTCCCTGCCTAGGCGGCAAACTGGGTGCTGGTCCCCCGTCGGACTTGCCTCCGATGCCCCGGAATCCGCGTCGGCGACGTTGCGTCAGCCAGGAGTCCGTGTCCTCCCAAGCTTCGCCATCTGGTTCCAGAGGGCAGACTGTCCAAGTAGTTGCAAGCGCAGGGCCAAAGCTACTAGTAAGCGCCAGAGCCGACAGTAGACATCACCTAGTCTCCGGGTCCATGATCCGTCAGGGCCTACTGTAGCCTGTCGGGCTTCAGGGTCTCAGCTCACCACCGTGGTCTCCTTCTAGGCAGGGCATCACCAAGTCGCTCTGTAGCCAAAGCTTCCATCTCACCACCAGTGACTGGACTGAGTGGAGACAATCCTGCCAAGGTGACAAGGGATCCTGTGCTGTCACCTTATCGTCTGCCAAGTCTGTCCCACAGAAGAATGTCCTCGCGTGGAGCCTTCCACCGCTGTGTTATCCCAAAAGATGGGCGAGCATGGAACCTGTCACAACAGCAAGTCCCTTCATATCCCGTCGCCGCCGGCGATCTCCGCCAAGGAGTAGGCTGTGGGTTGATACGCCATCCTAAGGCTGTCACTAGCTCCGTGCGTGTCCCGCTACGACGGACCGAGGCTGCAAAGTCCCAGGCGTTTTCCAGACACTTGCTAATGGAAGGCTTCACTCTCTCGATGAAACCCCGCGTCCGCTAGGGGGAAGCAAACCCCGGGCGCAGTCCTGTCCAAGCCTCGCTTCCGCTTCCGAGTCTGTAGTCTGTGGGAAGCCGCCGACAGCATCCATGCCTCCTTATCCACCACTAGCACAGTACCACCCAGAAGAGACTTTACATCACTGTCGGCGGAAGTAGATGTTCATCCTCTCTGAGATTACGCGTATTCCTGCCCCAAGATACGCTGCTCCCACCCAGAGAGAGCGCGAGTCACACTGCTTTCCCTCCAGCCTGTTGAAGTGTTAGACGGCTAGATCCCTCATCCACGTACGAGGATATCCTGACTTGTGAGCCGCTGCTTCCACTCGGACAGAATGCAGGGCACACTGCTTTCCACTCCAGCCTTTAGAAGTGTTAGACGGCTTGATCTCTCGTCCACGTACGAGGATATCCTGACTTGTGAGCCGCTGCTTCCACTCGGAGAGAGTGCGGGGCACACTGTTTCATCTCCCGTCTGTTAATGTGTTCGTCCGCTTGATCCTTCATCCATTACGAGGATCCTGATTCGTGAGACGCTGCTTCCCCCTGAGACAACGCGAGCTGCCCTGCTTTATCTGCGACCTGTTGCGGTGTTTGATGGCTTGATCTCTCGTCCAACGGCGAGGATATCTTGACCTGTGTGCTGCTGCTTCCCGGGGAGAACGCGAAGCACACTGCTTCCAATTCCAGCCTGTTGATGTGCTTTTCCACTTGATCCGTCGTCCCCTACGAGGATCCTGACCCGCGAGACACTGCTCCCACTCGGAAGAGAGCGGGACCCACTGTGTTGCTGCGTTAACGCTAGTTCCATAATCCAACAGGCTGAGGTCGAGTGTCGAAAGTGAGGGCGATTCTGTCCTGCCGCTGCCATCTCTGTGATCCCGACACCAGTGTCGAGGCTATCGTTTTCCCGAAGAAATCGGCCCTTAAAACTCTGGTCTGAAGAATGGCCGGGCGCCTCTGATGCTCGGTGTCACCGAGAGATCCCATGCTGCGCCGTACCCGAGCTTGTCCGCTGGTCGGAGAGGCAAAGAAGGAAGGAGTTCCAAGGCAAAAGGTATCTGTAGCGCCCTTCCTCCCGCTGCTGCGGTCGCCCGACCAAACATGTAGGTTTCCTCCCCGTGTAATGCAGGTCCATGGCCACTGTAAGTTCCTACCTCCAAAGGTGGAGTGTGGGTGTGTGGTTACACCACCTCTCGTCGACTGGTGACTGTTAGTTCTTCCCAATAGGGCTTCGGACATGGGGGATCCACACTGTGCGTTAGATCTCGTGTGTGACTCCACTCTTCCATTCTGCCTACCGTGTTCTGGCTGCTCTGACATGCAGCGTGTGTGCCTCTTGGAGGGAACTTCAGTGGTCGCAGTTATGGGGCTTTTACCGCAGGGAACGACACGCTGCCCCCCGGGACCCATGCGCGCAGCAGGGTAGTCTGTCCGCCAGGAACACGCGTACAGTTACTACACCTCCTGCCCTACCTGGCCATCGGCGAGCTCTATCAGACATCGTGGTGTCCACGGCCCGCCCAGCCCAGCCGCCATCTTTACACCCAGTCGTCTCGCCCACGACGCTCCCCCCACTCTCTGTGACAGTTCGTGGGCAATGGAGCTTGGTGTCGTCCCCCCCCCCCCCCCCCCAAGGGGCGTACTGACAGGGGTGAGATGGCCTCCCCCAGCGCAAGGCGGCAACACGACCCGACTGCAACACACACTGTTCTTTGCCTGTTCTCTCCTCCGCAGGGCCATCCTCGACTGTTATGAGGACAGTGACACAGCAAAAAATCGTGCGCCCTCCCCCTTGGACGCCCGGCGTGCTCGCCCCTCCTCAACGACCCCCTGGGGCCCGGCGGCTGCGCGGCGCCCGTCGACCCTCCCTTTGCCTCAACAGTGCGGCGCCGCTCCTCCAGGGAAGCCTCTCCAGCCCTCACCGCCGCCCCACCTCGCCTCACCGCTCCTGGCGTGGATCCCCCTCCCATGTTGCTTCGCCTCAACGGGAGTCATCGCGAGACTGGCGCCACTCGCGCTTGGGGCATGCAAGGTCCAAGGTAGGCGTTTTACCTACTCATGTGGTTGACTGTCCTGGGGAGGGGGTGGGGGGGGGGGGGCTCGCGTCCCGCTGGGCCTGACCCCCCCCCCTCCCTCCCCCCCTGCGCCAGCATCCGTCAGCTTCTCACCGCCCCACCGCGACGCCTCCACGTTTGCCTCCCGCCCCCCTCCCACCCCCCTCCGTCACACCCTACGCCCCTGGTGGACCTTGCCTTTGCTCCGAGTGACCCCTCGGGCGCGTGCGTTTTAGGGGACGAAATTAGCTTGCACCCAGAAGACTCTGCTTCAGCTTTGTGGTCCCTTAGGGACCGTTCGTACTCTTCGGGTCACAATGTGACAGTTCGCTCCCCTTCCCACTCTTCGTCCATTGACTACTCCCTTGATCTGGGCCTCCCTCCCTCCCGCGGCACCCCGGGGTCAGACGTGTGTGCGGCCTTGGACGAGGCGGGTAGACTGATTTCGAGCATCCTTCCTAAGGACGTATGCCCTCCATCCCCCCCACCCCCCCTTCTGAAGCGGAAGCCCTCATTGATGCCCATCTCCAGCCCAAGCGGTCTAAGTTGCTCCTGCAGTCCCCCGGCTTTCAGGACATCATGGAGGCCTTTAATGCTCACCTCAGCCAGGGTCCGCTGGGCGACAAGCACTTTTTCTTGGACTTTCGCTGGTTAGAGGACTTATAACTTACCTTTCAGCAGCGTTGGTATAACGGGCACTCCCCCTTCTTCCTTTGCCCCCTCCCGGCCGTTGACTTTGATGCGGAGGTACAAGCAGGCGGCAGGGCAACAGTTCAGCGTCGGATGCCCCCCGGCCTCGACACAACGGCGGTTCGCATCTGGAATACCTTACCATGTTCCGGTTTTCTTAAGCTGGCGACACAGGCAAGCGTGCGTTGCACTGAGGAGTCAGGACGCTCCAGCGACTCTCAGTTACAGGACATCCGCACCATTGCCACGGCGGCCAATCGGGCGGCGTACCATGCCTCGGCAAACGCTTTAGCGGGTGCGGCCAACTACGACCTTATGCGCTGCGACAGTGTCCTTCGGTGTTGTTCCAGCTTAACTCCCTCAGTGAAGACGCAGCTTCGCCAGACCCCGGTTGGGGCAGCCCATCTCTTTGGACCTACGTGGAGGGAGGTCAAGGAATCCTCCAAGGACCTGTGGCCCAGCACCCCTAGAGCAGACCGCCGTCGCTTTCCACCCTCCCGCAGGGCTGGGAGTCATGCCCTGCGGTTTCCTAGACCCTCCGTTCGGACCTCAGCCGGAAACGCCTCCAGGTTTGGTCGACAGCCCCACTTCGGTCGCCCCCGCTCGGCCCCATCCACGTCCGCCCCCACCTGGCCCCGGGGTTCTCGGCGGCCTGGGTGCAGTTGGATCCAGTGACTCACCCCCATTTCAGCCCCCGCCGACGTCTGCAGGGTCTCCAGTCGGCGGGATGCTAGCGCTGCACAGCTACGAGTGGCGGTCGCTGCTGCTGGACGACCCTTGGATAATCTGTGGTCACGGACGGGCTACGCCTCACGTTCCGCCAACCCCCTCCGCTCCGACACTCTCCCTTGTGGACGCAGGCCCCGGTGGACCTGCTCAGGGCAGCCGCCCTTCGGGACGAGATCTCGGCCTTGCTTCAGAAGGCTGCCACAGAGGTGATTACACGTCACGGCTCACCAGCCTTCTACAGTCGCCTTTTCATGGTACCAAGGCCAGGCAGCAGGTGGCGCCCAGTCATCGACCTGTCGGTGCTCAACAAGTTCGTATCAGCCCCTATCTTCCACATGGAAACGATGAGGGCGCTGCGGGCCACCATCCAGCCCCTGGACTTCGCCATCAGTCTCGATCTTGCAGACGCTTACTTCCATGTCCCGATCCACCCGTCGTCGCAGTGCTTCCTACGCTTCGCCTTCGACGGAAAGGTCTACCAGTTCCGTGCCCTCCCCTTCGGACTCAACCTCAGCCCCTGGGTATTTACGAGGTTTATGGAAAAGGTCATCGCCAGGGCCATGTGGTCGTCTTTCAGCCCCTCTTCCAACTACCTGCACAATCTCTTGCTCCGGAACCAAGACTCCTCTGCCCTCGAAAAGGACAGGGATTCGCTGCTGAATCTCCTTCGACACCTCGGGTTCCAGGTCAACGAGGGAAAGTCGGACTTCTCGCCATCTCGCCGGTTCGTTCACCTGGGCATGGAATTCCTGACTGACTTCAACACTGTGCGGTTGGCAGAGCCCTGCGTCGAAAAGTTGACGGACATAGCCCGCCTCGTGTACCTTGCGGAATCCGTTTCGGCCCAGACCTGGCTCCAGCTTCTGGGTCTCCTGAACGCAGCGGCAGACCTCTTGCCCCTCGGCAGACTCTATACCCGGCCGCTCCAACTACATCTGCTGATTCACTGGCGCCCCTCCTCGGGTGACCTCAGAGCCTTGGTGCCGGTTCCCCCCTTGATCAAAACTCAACTCCTTCATTGGATGGACCCGGCGTGGCTGCGGACGGGGGTTCCCCTTTACTCGCCATCAGTCTCGATCTTGCAGACGCTTACTTCCATGTCCCGATCCACCCGTCGTCGAAGCGCTTCCTACGCTTCGCCCTCTCCTTTCCCTCTGCACGGACGCCAGCTGCACAGGTTAGGGTGCACATCTCCTGCCGAGCTTTGCATCTGTCTCGGGTCAGTGGCCGCATGGCCTCATGGGCAAGCACATCAACTGGCTGGAGTTACAGGCGGTCTGGTTGGCTCTCCGTCACTGGGAATCTCAGCTCCAGAACCACGACGTGTTGGTCCTGTCCGACAACTGGACGGTTGTCTCATACAAACAAAACCTGGGAGGGACGCGCTCGCCGATGCTTTGCATGCTCCTGTACCAGTTGATGCTCTGGTGCCAGGACCGCGGGATCTCTATCAAAGCTTGCCACATCCCGGGGTGCCTGAACATGTTGGCGGACTCTCTATCCCATCAGGGCCAGCCCCTCCACACTGAGTGGTTCCTCAGTCCAGAGATTTTCAAGATATGTGCCCACTAGGAGACTCCCTCGATCGACCTGTTCACGATGAGGTGGAACAGACAGCTGCCGGTCTTTGTGTCTCCCATCCCAGACCCCCTCGCGTGGGGGGGTGGATGCCATGTCCCTCTCCTGTGACGGCCTTGTGGCCTACGCCTATACCCCCACGGTTCTGGTACCCAAGATCATTAAAAAACTCCGGGGTTGCAACACGGTCCTCCTCCTGGTTGCCCAGTTCAACTGGGTCAAGATTTGGACAACTGACCTGTTCAGTCTCGCCATGGAGCCCACCATGGCGCTTCCAACGCATTGCACGATGCTGAAGCAGCCCCGGCAGGCCCTCTTCCACCCGTGCCCAGAGAGGCTAGCCTTACACACCTGGCGGTTGTGCAGACAGCCCTCGCAGCCCGAGGTTACTCGCATGCAGCATTGGAGGCTATCACTGCAGCCCACAGACCCTCCACCCGCAGGGGTGTATGAAGGAAAGTGGCGGGTCCTCCAGTCCTGGTGCTCGGCTCGCCGCCTTTCCCCCACAGCGCTGACGATACTGCAACTAGCCGATTTCTTCTTATGGCTTTTTGGGGAACAACACTTGGCGCCTATCACCATCCGGGGCTACCTGGCCATGATTGGTGACACCTACCAACACTTGGAGCATAGCGACCCACATGCGTGCAAGGACCTTTCAGACCTGATGGCCCATTTTGAGCTCCAACGACCGGTCCCACGATCGCTGGTTCTCCGCTGGGACCTTCCCTGGGTGCTCACATGGCTCCACTCTGAGAGGTTTGAGCCCCTGCCTCTGGCACGACTGGCGGACGTAACCAGGAAGACTTGCTTCCTCCTTGCCCTAGCACGGCGGCGCGGGTTAACGAACTGCACGTCCTCTCCATAGAGCCATCTTGTCTGCAGTTCAGAGCTGATGGCGCCGCGCAGCTCCTGCCCAATCCGGCCTTTCTCACCAAGAACAGGCTCCCCTCGGCCAGGGCGCAGATAATCAACCTGCGTCCTCTATCGGGCGTTTCCCCGTCCCGGGAGTCCCGCCAACAGGACCCTGTCAGGGCCTTAAAAATATACCTCCGCAGAACAAAGCCTTTCCGGAGGGGCCGACCCCGCCTATTCCTGCCCTTGTATCGTGGCAGAGCGGACATCACAGCGCAGACTATCTCTACGTGGTTGCGGTGGGTCATCCGCTCAGCTTACGAGGACCTCTCCCCCACAGGGGCCAAGTGGATGCGAATTTGGGCACACGAAATCAGAGCTGTATCAACCAGCCTCGCCTTTGACTGTAACTGCGCTGTGAGGGACATTGTGGCCACAGTGGGATGGAGAGCGGAGTCCACCTTTGCCTGTTACTAAGAGCCAGTGAGACAACCTGGCCCTGGTTGGCGATGTCTCAGCGGCTCAACACTCCCTGCCGGCGCCCCAGGCGCTTAGCTGAAATTGTGGGGTATTGGTCCCAGCCTTTTTCACTACAGTGTACGCAGTGGCGGGGCTGGTTGGCGGCTCCCTCCTCCTTTTCATTATTCTTCCTAGTAGTAATGCCATCGGTAATGTTTTTTGAAGAAACAAATGTATTTTTCTCTAACATGTATTTTTTCTAAAAAATGCTTACAGATGGCATTACTCAGAGGACCCTCCCACCTGCCCTGCTTGCGGCAGTAAGCTAAGAGTGAAACTGGTGACACTACACTGCTCACGTATCCGTATGGGAGGGAGACTACTCAGGGATCTTGATAACAACTCACTGGAGTTGCTTCCCTGGATGTGTTGCTATACACAACAAATGCTTAGGCTGAAATTGGTAAGCTAAGTGTACCTTCCTATTAGTAATGCCATCGGTATTTTTTCAAAAAAATACATTTTAGAGAAAAATACATTTTTACACAGAAGGGGCAGCAGAAACCTCTGTTACTTGCAACTATACATACAGATTGTGACAAGAAGAGCAGCTCTTGAACAATCTTAGTTTTGGCAGCAAGACAACAGTGTCAGCAAAATGTAATCCGAGCCCACAATGGAGCAGATTGTAGCCATTAAGTACAAAATCAAAGACCGGCATAGAAATTACAAGCTAATGTAACTGACTCTGACACCAACATCACAATAAATTTACACTACTTTTCCAACCACCACAATGTGTAAAAAAAAAAAAACTTTCATTGACAGGCAATTGCCTGTCAATGACATTTTTTTTTTACACATAGTGGTGGTTTGGTTTGATTGATTGTACATTGCTTAACGTCCCGACAGCAACAAGGCTTTCTCAGGACGTGCCTGCACTGCTTGTGAAAAAAAATAAACAGAACATTGAATGTATGTCACCAGCCGGTCAAATACATTAAATAAACCTAACACATGGGGCCTAAATAAAGCCAAGACCATTCAGCAACACACATCCAATATCAAGAGCTACAGGCAGTGCAGACAGTAGGGAGAGTTTTAAAAAGGCAAATACAGGTGAATGGACAAAGGGTAGACAGAAACACATGCCCCAGAATAGAGAGAAAAACCCACCCTGTGGGGCTGACCAGGGTGACCCTGGGAACTAAAAAATACCTAATCCCACCCAAGTCCCCCAGGGCAGACCCGGGTGGGGATAGTGGTGGTTTGGAAAAGTAGTTATCTATACTAGTACTTAGTAGGATCTAAGAAGGCTATTATACACAAGAACTCTGACAATGTATAAGCATTACAGATAATAACAGCAGGCATCATTTCTAATTCTAGAAACTGCATGACCTCAGCCATTAACTGATGACACACAATATCCGCACACTTTAAATTTGAAGGAGCAAACAATGCAAGTACACAAAAAAGGACAATAAACCCATTTAGCCCTGGGACCCTGCAGCAGGAGATGGACTGATCATGATAATTGAAGGGTAGTGCCAGATGAGCTTGGTGCCTTAAGGCATCAAGCTGATCTGGCACTACACTTGAATTATCTTGATCAATCCATCTCCTACAACTGGTACATATTCGTTAGACAACGCCTCCAAAAGTTTGAAAATGCGGCTGTGGAGTTAAGAGGGTTAAACCAAATTATCTCATAAATGGGGCAGGCGGGCATGGTATTATGTCGGGTTAGTTTGATTCCCTGTTATTTTAAACAATACATGAAATTATCAAGTCTATTGATAACATAACATAAATTGAGTATAACATAAATGTGTGTTGTATAAACAAATTAAATTATGTATGAATCATATTACAATGGTAATTTAATTTGAACATTTAGTCCTGACACAGCAAGATATGAATCGACCATGACAGTTCAAAGGGGTATGCCAGAATAGCTTGGCGCACATAGGCACCACTATTCTGGCATCACCCTTGAACTATCATGGTCAATCTGTCCCCTGAATTAATTGTAATACAGCCTTCAAAGGACAACTCCAAAATTTGGGCATTTCAACCTTGGGGCATAATGAATTATCCCTCCTGTGCTGATAGTGGCAGTGAAAAGTACCAGATAGTGGCTGCATGCGCAAGGGGCTAAATTTCATCATTTAATTCCTTTGAACGTACTTGGTTAAGTCCAGGTTGCGCAGTGTATTGAGGGTGCCTCGGCGGTTATCAGCCGTGCAGATGGCCACCTTCACATTGTTGGCTTTCAGGATCTCAAACAGGGTCTTCAGATCTGCTACAGATTTGACTGAATTGGGGTCGCCCACGTCCCCCTCCACCCAATTTTCCTTGATGATTTTTTCTGCCTGCAACTCCTCGATTCCTGCGCTGACCAGTGTCTTGGTTAGTGCCTTTTGAATGATGGGGGTTGTGGACTCCGCCAACAGCCCAGGGAACACTCGCTTCGACTTGGCGCAGAAGCCCAAAGTATCCGAAAGTTGCTGACCAATGTCCAACCCTGTTGCTGTGGTAATGCTGGCGACAAATAAGGGGCTACTTTGTGAAGAAACTAAATACATCTAGATTTTACAGCGAACTTATCTTTCAGTGGCAGCACATTGCGACACATACCAGGAGACCAACAAGAAACAGAACTGAAAAAATAATAGAGAAAATTGTTAATTGTATTGCCTTACAGCACTGGATGATTTTATTCACTTCTGGTAAGAACAAAACAGCAACTGCTATAATAAAAAAATATTTAAAAAATACATCCTTCAAATACTATACTGATATTCTGCACACACAAAACCCCTGTCAAATAGAAATAATAACATTTAGAACAATTTTATCCCGGCAAGAACAGCTCACAATATCTCCTTCATAATGTACTCTGCGACTAAGCAATTTTGTTAACCCATTTAGCCCTGGGACCCTGCAGCAGGAGATGGATTGATCATGCTAATTCAAGGGTAGTGCCAGATGAGCTTGGCACTGCCGGACGCCAAGCTCATCTCGCACTACCCTTGAATTAGCATGATCAATCCACCTCCTGCAACTGGTACATAGTCGTTCAGTAACACTTCCGAAATTTGGGAAAAGCACCCATGAGGCTAAAAGGGTTAAGAGGATTTCTGGATCCAGCGTACATGCCAATTAAGTGACAGCTTATTACAACACGTTCAGCACTAAAAATATCTCCTCGGACCTTGCCATCCATAGTGTACTGGGAAGTTGCCTTGTGGCAGCTGTAGCAGCCAACCGTAGGGGCAAAGAGTTAATAGTGATGCACAAAGGTACTACCGTACCTTTTTGTTTAATTACAAATTAAGTTTGCATGTCAAAAAATGAAACTTTCCTGTTTTTCTGCTCCTTTCTGTGTTTCTTTACCAACAAGGCAATAGCACCCCTCTGCTGCATATTGTCTACTCTCATGGATTGTAAAAAGAAGGTAGAAAAGTCCTACTGGAGGCAAAAAACCACTGAACCCAATAGGTGAATCTTAGCAAACATAGTCCACACTGGAGAAGGAAACATTAACGTTAAAGAAAAAATACATCTCTTACTTTGAAATAAGTTTCTGTGCCCAAGGGGACCACATGGTGTGAAAACAGATAAGGGTGCCATCTTTGTCGAAAATGACCAGCGAGGCTTTCTTTTTCTTGTTCTGACGATGACCTGTGCTGCGCAGCGTTTCAAATGTTCGGGTCTCATTGTTGGATGGTAGTGTGCTGAAGGAAACCCTGGCATATCTGCACCAACCTGTAACAGTCGTGCAGCATCCACCAAAAATCAGTGGACTAGAACATAGATAAATTATGGGGAGAAGTCATGTGCATGAGCATTAAAGGGCTTTGCCATTCTTGTTGTCATATGCAGCATGACTTTTGTGACCATAACCATTCTGAAAGATCCCTGAAATGAGCAACCCAGTAAGCAAAGGTCCTCGGGCCCATGATGGCCGCAGTGGGCCCAAAGATGTTGTGCTGCTAAGGAAGTGCTCAAGTGTCTTAACATTATTTAACTTGCACATATTTTGAGAAACATGGATTTCCCAGGTACAAAAGCCAACCCTTTACTTATTCTCCACAAAATAGAAAAGAGGATCTGCACAGAAATGTGGGCATTCATCATACCATGAAGTGGACTTCTAAAGGTAATTTACATTAAAATCAGTAGGACCAACTGTTTTTGGATGGATTTCCAAATGGATTTTACAAGCATACTTATATAGTGCAAAAGCCATAATGTGTCTTGCACTGTGACACCATCACTTTAGCCTGTAGCTGTCTGTTGAGGTGGGAAAACTACTGCACAGGAAAAGAGGAGGGTAGACAAAATGATCAATAAAGCTGAGAGGGTGATAGGCACATTTTGACTTAATAGGAACATTCTGACTCAATCTACCACAGGCAACTCACAAACAAGACAACAAACATACTGAATGACGAGATCGACTCATCCTTGACTCTAGACGAAGTGACAGAAGGACGTGGTACATTGAGACTTCAAAACATTCACATACACAGATATATTATAAGTTATTGGTAGCAGGGGTTTGCTACACGAACCTTTGTAGGCCTAAGGGAGGTCAAACGAACCACTGTACACCGAAGGCCTGAAGGGTACAATGGTTCCTTTGACCTCCCGAAGGCCTAAAAGGGTCAGTGCAGCATGCCCCTGCTACCAATAACGTATTTGTTTTCCTTCCTCCACAATTTTCATAAAAGAAACCAAGAAGAAATCTTCCGACCTGGATCACGCCAGACATGACTAACGTCAAAGGAATATACATTTATACATAATAGACTTAAAACGTAATTTAAAATATTTCATGACATTGCCATCTCCAGTACTGAGTGTGCTTGTTGTTTCGAACAACACTAAGTAACTTTACTGTAGAACGTTTTGGTGATCTTTTATAGAACAAAACTTGCATCCAAGATGCGTCCGTCACAAAGAGGGCTACAAGAAGTCCGCCATTTTTCGCTACAAGGGTTTTTGTAGCTCAGTTTGCGCTAAAGGAATTGGTCATGTGACGTAGGTATGAAAACAAACTCTTTTATTCCCTATACAATAACAGCATAAAAATAAGACGCACACCAGGGGTCAGGAGTGAAAATGTTTCATTTATTGACCAACCGCTGAGGCACTTGCTGCTGCTAAAGACTGTGTTTTTTGTTTTAGGTAAAAAAACAGCTCACACTACTAGTAACATGTACCTCCCAGACCCTCCATCAGTTACTTTCTGCTTTCTGTTTTGGTTCATTGATAACAGTAACAACCCTGTGTTCCAGTACACAGCAGCCATACACAGCAGCCATACTGGCATACCCTACCAATACTATGTCATATACGTAACATCGCACAACTCTAATAAATGAGCTCTTAAAAAATGAACATCTTCATCATACTTTAGTGCAATTATTTAATGATCATGTGTTTTGATGGGTATAAATTAGGCTAGTACATCACATGGTAAGCAGTAGCTTAATTTTACGCTTTCGCTGTCTAATGTTCACAGGAGAATTACATACACAGGCACCTGAGTGAATACATTATGTCGTCTGCTTTTGCTCCGCCTTTTTACCTCTCGAGTTTTCGTAGCTTTCTAAAAATGTGTGCAACAGGGTGGAATATAACAAAGGCAACAGGCCATCCAAAAAGATAGCACGCTGAATGTTCACTCAGTTTTTAGGTTTTTACATGCTACTGTGGAAAACATAATAGGGGGAATTCATGCAGCCTTGATCTTGAAACATGCAGCTATATGGATAAGCACACTGTAACCCGTTGCCTGTCTGCAGTGGGTTTTGTCGTGATGATTCCTGTAGGAATCATCGCAACAAGAACTGCTACTCACACACAAAGGGTTAAAAGGGCCCTTTTACATTGTGTTCAATTGCACAGTGCTTAGACTGAGGCATACAAGGACATGCAGGCACTGTCCAAGAGTGGTGGTCAATGCTAAACTTTAGTGACTGGGCTAGTGAGGCGTACAATAAGAAAAAGGTTGTCCGATTGATAAAAGCAGTGTGAACTTGGAATGACTGAGTGACTGCCCCACACAACTAGTCATACAGTATACTTTAGGCAGACAGTCTCATTAACAGAACATGGGTGCTTCTGTTGAATTTTCAAAAACCTGAAAGGTACAGAGTAATTTCTAATGGCAGGTAAGGTTTTCAAAAACCTGAATTCTGACACATAACTGGCACAGAAGCACCCATGCCAGAATATGCTTTCAGAAAATAGCAGAGATTCCCATGAGCTCTCCTGCACCATGTCACACCAGTGTATAACCCCCTTGTGCATGCAGTCACTTGTGTGCAAACATTTCTAGTAGCTGCATATACAAGGGGTTTAAATCATTAAATTGGTAGAAATTTTCCTTCACACACTGAACAGCCTTGCCTGACACTGTTCACTGGTAGATAACAGGGATTTCCTAGCCTTAGCTTATTTCAAGGTCAGAAGATATATATGTTATAAGCCCAGCAAAGACTGTACCTTCTACATAAACTGAGGAGTTTCAGCGTTTCTCCGGACATCCTGGTGATTGTGTACAGGTCTCTAGTAGAGAGTATCCTTGCCTTTAACATTGTCTCGTGGTATGGCCACATGACTGTTAAGGATAGGGCAAGGCTGTCTAAAGTTGTCAACCAAGCCAGCAAAATTGTTGGTGTAAAGCTGCCACATCTATCGGACCTGTATCACCGGGCTGTCCGGAGGAAGGCTGTAGAGATCACCACAGATCAAACACATCCTCTTCATGGCCAGTTCCAACTGCTGCCCTCGGGACGCCGGTACAAAGTGCCGCTGGCGCGAAGGAATGTGTACAAACGATCCTTCGTGCCATCGGCTGTCACTGTGATAAGCTCTGATAGCGTTAAGAGATGAGGCCTGATGTTTATCTATGCACTGACAAATAAGAATGCGGTTTTATATATTACTTTTTCTTTTATTAATTATTTTAATCCATCCCATTATAGTGTGTGTGTGTGTGTGCGTGCGTGCGTGCGTGCGTGCGTGAGAGAGAGAGAGAGAGAGAGAGAGAGAGACCAGGACCTAGGACCCTCATGAGCCGCCCTATTAGGGAGGCTGGTTATGGTCCTTTCCCCTGACACAAACCAAAAGCTGTGATAAGTTGTGATAGTAAGGAATGGTACTGTGATAGAGGGAGTGGTGATAATGTGATTCAAGTGATCAACGGAATGTGATTCGGCAAGGATTTTAGATTCTAACAGGCGTGGGGAGGGATTTTATATAAATTATGTGTTTAATTGCTTGTTCATGTTTGTGAGCCGAAGACAAATTTCCATTTTATACATATATATTTAATGGACAATAAAGATTTTTGAATTTGAATTTGAATACAAAATATGAACCGCACTCCACTACTGTTATTCCATAATCATGCAAACTTGTATTGTAACTGTGGCTACAATGAGTGTGCGTGTGTGTGTGTGTGTGTGTGTGTGTGTGTGTGTGTGTGTGTGTGTGTGTGTGTGTGTGTGTGTGTGTGTGACAAAATATATGTACATTATGAACCAAAACCAAACAATACCTTAGTTATAATTTATTCTCAATCAGTGTTATGGTAACAATTCCAACTCCTGTATGCTGCTGTTATTACAATTATGCAAACCATGCTGCAAAGTGGGTAGTTCCACCTAAGGAACACAGGTACAAATGGGCCAACAAGGCACACTAGACCCTCACATTCCCCACAACCTAATGCCAATTTGTACCTTTGTAGATGTTGACATTTGCTTCAATTTAGCGTTATACAGCTGTGTGTCATCAGATCAGTTGAAATTCAACCCAATAAATAGCACATCACATTTTAAAAAATCTGGATCGTGACTGCATTGTCACCTGTGCATACTGTTTCATGCCAGACAGCTCATACTCACCCATGTAAAAGCCTCATCAGTTCTAGCAGTCTGGCAAAATGACCTAGGACTACCATCTTGCAAAGCCAATTACACAACTTCTTCGAAAGTGACATATGATTTGTGATACCTTGTAGAATATAAATAAAATGATAAAATGAAAGACACCACTCAAGCTCCAGCAACTGGTAAGGTATGTTTGTCATACAAGTTTACAGAAGAGTAAAGAGCATGTTTAGTGAGAGACATAGATTTCAAATGAAGAGAACAATCTTGACACTTTAAAGGTGCAACAACTGACAGTCAACTGTCAGGTAAATATTACAGCACTGGCTGGTAGAATGATGCTTACACATCGACAGCAAGGGAACAAATGCTACAACAGGCGCACCATTTTGTTCATAATAATATATGCTGGTTGTGCTTTTAACCCTTGTGCTATTATTAGCACTTTTTGTGGAGGTTATTTCTACTAACCTTTGACTTTCAGTAGAGCTGCTTAAATTGTTGAGGTGATTCCAAAAACTCTACCAACAGGTAGTGATACCATCAGGAAAAGATTTGGAGTGTCAAGATAGTTCCCTTCTTCTGAAAAATGAAACCCACATGTGTGAAAACATGACTGACCTAGGCTGACGGAAGGGTGGGTGGTAAATTTGATGGAACCACCACGTTTGGCAGTTCTGGTCAGGAGACAGGTGGCTGCACGCAGCACACCCGCTATAGAAGACATTGCTCAGGTTTGTGAGTACATAAAGTCGTTCTCACACTGCCCAGAGAGCTGGTGCTGCTCTGCCCCTGAAGAAAGAAATTGTAAATGTACTCATTTCATACTGCTACTACTACTAATATACTCCATCTAACCACAACAAAGAGTAACTATTAACTAATATGAAAACTATTATGTTACACGAGAAAGGAAAAGGGCTTTAAAAGTATGTGCAAATAATAGGTCCATACAGTAAAACATGAAGTGTGTTAAAAGCTGTGTACATACTTCAACTTCTTTGCCCTCTCTGCACTGGTTCTGCCTACACGCTGCTACATCATAGGTTTATGAGCACATTGGCTCATAATAACTGGGACAAGGACTGTAACAACACCACAAGATCTTACATACTACTAGCTGTCAGAAATATTTGCTCTATCATGCCCCTTACACTGCGCACTCTGTGAAGCAATGATAAGCTGCCTCAAACCAGTTCTTGATGTCTGCCAATGTTTACAGATACTGAGTTACAAAAACAGCACTGTGGGGACAACTTTAATAACAAACAGGATTTCTGAAAAGCTGCTGACCAGTCAAAACATGTGCTGTAAGAGTAGCTGAATTACTAAACAAACACCAGATTCACTGCACACACACCTATTGAAAATGTGTTTATGAGTACTTGTGTTGACTGCTTTTGTCACCTGTAGTCTGTTTAGATACTACTTGTAGACAGGATTTTTTTCCTCTGCAATAACAGAATAAAACAAGTGCTCAAAATCACTAAAAATGTGTGCTTCAGACATAAGACAGGTCTCATATCTTATATTTTAAAGTTATGTTTAACATAACTTTAATATATATATATATATATATATATATATATATATATATATATATATATATATATATATATATATATATATATATATATATATATATATATCCATTTAATGATACATCTGCTATGAATGACTTGGCCACAGATTTTGTCATGCATTTTAAATAACACTGAAACTAGAACTAGTGAACTAAGTCGACTACAGAACTAGGCTTTCTTGTGCTCTTACCACCAACCTGATTGATTATATCTACAGTCAATATAATATGCAGGCTTATTCATGTGACTATGGATCGCTTCTGGGATGTTTCCCTGGTCGTCTAGCGGGTTCTAAATGCAAGACGGCAAAAAGAATCAATGCTGTCAAGTAAAGAGCCACTGGTCTGTCAGTCAAAACCTCTAATAAAAAAGACAAGTAGCTAGACCACAGCCAGCGTAAATGTGTTCGTGGCCCTGGTCGTAGCAGACGACGTGCTCTATCTGCACCGGCATTGGTTGGGATGGGCAAATACATAGAACTACATTAGCAAACACTGTAAAGCATTCCACTTAGATATTACGCTTAACGCGTGACGAGTACAATTAGGCGATACTGACAGTCAGGCTCACTGCCTGTCTAGAATACTGATGTATTTTTTACGCTTACATGGTCAGTTCGGTCAACGGGTCAAAAGTACATACCGACCAGCGTTTATAAAAACGCTGTAAAAGAAGTCAGATCAGCTGCTTTCGAAACAACGAATGGAGAACGAAGTGTCTCACGGCTGACTGGGGACATCAGGAAAACCCCTCTAGATAAAGATATGTGTGTCACATTTACCTTGTGGTGTTCGCATTCAGCCTTATCAGTTCGCCCGCTGGCCTTCGTCGTACGCAACGGGAGACGGCCATTGATTCTCTAGGGCAAACTAAACCAATCAGTGAGTTCGTAACAAATCAACATGGTCAATTTACCAGTCTATGAGAGTTAAATCCAACGCTAGCATCTATTGGTGAAAAATTATTTCCGTCCACCGTTGCATAATAATAATTTTTTATTTTGATGGATCAACAAAGACCAGCCACCTAGCTTAGCAGCCAGCAGAGAGCAGCCACTAATCTTAGCAGCCAAGGTATGGTTTACCGACACAAACAAAATAATAATAATAATAATAATAAATTGGGATAAATATTGGGATCGCCAGAGCGGGATCCTCAGAATCATGAAGTTTGTCAGTAGACACAACAAACAAACAAACATCTTTAAAAATCAACAAATAAAGTAGAAATAAATAAACAAAATTCATGATTATTCAATAAATCAAAACAAATGAACAAATCAATATAAAGATAAATAAACAAATATACTTTTTAATAAAAAATAATGCAACAATTTTGGCACAAGGGATAGTTTTGCAATGAACCAGTATTAGCTGAAGCATCCCTACACTGACTGACTAATCCTTCCATGGAGTGATAAGAGCAAAATGTGTGCCAAGCGCCGGCGGCTTCTCAGACAGTGTAAGGGTGTTTCAGCCAATACTGAGTCTTGAGCGGGCAAAACGACTCATGCGGCGTCACGTTGTGCCTTCGTTAGTCAGTAATGCCCATCATTTTTTAATACGATGGAAATGCTTCCCGAACACATTCATAAATGTTTTATATGGCCCTACTTATGCCGTCCAGCATAGTTTAAGAGACCAAAACTGTTCCGCATTAGGAAGGATTGCGGCAGCGGCGGCCTTGGCGGTTTCAAGTCTCAGTGTAAGGGTGCTTCTGTCACTGAGCCATACGGCTGTCTGATGGCAACTCAGTGCCGCACCTCTTGAACAAAGGACTTCCTCAAAGTCACCTTGTACGTCCACTACACGGCAAAGATAGGAGATTCTTGCCGCATCAGTTTACACACACACACACACACCACGCCGGGCCTGTTATGGCCATGTACGACTCAGTCTTTGAAAGCACGTGTACGTGTACGAGATGGTCTTACTGACTGTTTTGACTGTCCCCAGGGTTTAAGACAAGGTTGCGTGGCCAGTACGACATTTTTCTCGCTCGTTATCAACGAGCTAGCTGAACAATTATCTATGGATGGAAAACATGGCATTCAATTGTGGTCAGGACTAGCGGAACTGTTCGTTTTACTTTTTGCCGACGATTTAGTGTTACTTTCATGTTCACCATCTGGTCTGCAAAATCAGATTAATTGTCTAGTTAGTACTTGTTGTCTGCAAATCAACTGTGACAAAACTAAAGTCATGGTTTTCAGGAAAGGTGGTTTCCTGAGCAAATGTGAAAAATGGTTTATCGGAAGCGAACAACTTGAAGTA
Source organism: Semisulcospira habei (assembly GCA_036245525.1). Classification (NCBI taxonomy): domain Eukaryota; kingdom Metazoa; phylum Mollusca; class Gastropoda; family Semisulcospiridae; genus Semisulcospira; species Semisulcospira habei. Next base: position 155,779,411 of record BTPG01000002.1, read on the forward strand.
GTAAACAGTTACGTTTATTTAGGTTTTACTTTCACAACCACAATGAGTACCTTCCAGAGCGCAAAACAGCTAGCCGTTAAGGGAAAGAGAGCGACCGCCGATATTATCAGAGCCCTTCGCCGCATTGATGGTATGACAAAAGAAACCTTTTTCAAACTCTTCGATTCAGTCGTACAACCAACACTCTTGTATGCTTCTGAAATATGGGGCCTCCTTCACGACAATAGTCCCACTGAGAAAGTACACCTGTACGCCTGTAAAAGGTTTCTTTCTGTTCCTGTCCGAACTCCCACTGACATGGTATATGGCGAGCTTGGAAGGTACCCATTGTTTGTAAATTGTTGTATGAAAACTATACGTTTTTGGCTTAAGATTATTAAGATGGATACCGATCGTATACCAAAGCAAGCATATATGTTGCTGTCAAATTTAGATAACAACGGAAAGCTAAATTGGGTATCAAAAGTACGAGCCACTTTGGAGAATACAGGATTTAACTTTGTTTGGATGAACCAAGGAGTAGGGAATGAAAGGTGCTTTTTGTCTGAGTTTAAGCAGAGACTTGTCGATGTTGTTCGTCAAGAGTGGTTCGCCGGCCTCAGGGACAGTCAACGTTTTCGGCTGTACAGAACGTATAAGTTTACTCTGGAATCTGAATCATATTTTAAAGATATTCGAATAAAATGTTTCAGAGATACCCTGGTGCGCTTTAGGCTCGGAGTAAGTGATATCCAGACACACAGGAATCGTTTTATTCGAAGCGTTACCGATGGAATGAACGACTGTCCCTTTTGCCCACAAACTATCGAAGACGAAGCTCACGTTGTGTTTTACTGTCAGAAGTATATAGACTTGCGCCCGGATTTTTGGGCAACCGTAGATAACAACCGTGAAAGTGTTTTACTCACTCAGTTGTTATCCTGTGAAAATGCATCTAGAACGAGACAGTTCGCATGGTTCCTTTTTAAATGTTTCGAGAGACGAAAAAGAGAAACAACGATATGTTCCAATGATTGATTGCTTATTTCTGTGTCACGTGATAATGTCTTTTATGAGAACTGTTATTTCAACTTTAAATGCCAATATACCCCAGGTTATGTTCTTGTGGTATTGAACTGATATATGTATACGCTCTCCATGTGAAAATGGCCGAAGTGCCAACATCAATAAAAACTCTTGACTTGACACCACCCCGGGCGCCGGGCTAGACTTATGACGTAATTTTTATCTGGTTACTTTGTCAGATTTTTATATCTCTCCGCCGGCTATGTCGTCATGGGCATGCATTTGAATTCGCTCCGCCGCGACCCATCATGTTAAAACTGAGAGAGTGTGACTTAAAAAAGCGACGTCAAACTCGATATGTACTGACGATAAGAACATTATAGTCTGCTCAGGTTTGGCGACATAAATGTTTTCTTGTTACCGTCAATTAGTATTATGCTCAATAATGACGTGGAATCTATTTATCCCAAAATCTTGTGGAAAACATGGCGGGAGCTCGGAAATTGTTCGCATCAGTCGCAGTAGCCGTGAATGGCGGCCCGCTTGTGCGGCATTGACTAGAACTATATTTCGTTTCATGCATATCATAGCGGCCAGCCGGTGGTAGCATACACGAGGTTTCTTCCTCAGTTTCCATCTTAGGACAATCAAGGTATTCGTATCGTATCATATCTTTAAAAAAAAAAAAAAAAAAAATGTGTCGTTTAGCTCCGCGCGACGACTCTACACATTTTCAACTTACATAGCATGGACTCCAAGCGCTGCACTTTGGAGGCGCTTGGTGTACTGAGCTAACTCCCACTAATAACCAGGCGACTGCTGTAAGTGCCAATAGTCACGTGCACTTGTCGAATGGTCAAAGTAAAAAATTTCGTAGGGATCAAGAATGAATTATTTATGACGTAATAGTTCAGTCACCGTCACGTCAGACTGATACGTCAATATACTTTAAATTTTAAATGTTTCAAAATGCAGTATGACGTTTCATGCTACCAACGTCACTGACACATTTTGACGTCACAGGATCTGACTGCACTCCGTCTTTCAGTTTTCGTTTCATGCATATCATCGAATACAAGATGTGAAACATGTGTGCGTGTGGAAACTACTGATTCAGTGGGAGTGCACGTAAAAAAATACGATTGGAGAAAACTGCCAGAATGACAGTCTCAGAGGAGGACTATTAAGTTACTAACAGCGACGCACTTCAACTTGGTTCGTGGGTTTTTACGAAATCTAAATGGCGCACAAAACGTCGTTCGACTTTGAAAAGTATGGTCTAATCAACACTGACTTCAACAGGTCACGGTCTGGAACCACCAACAGACATCCGAGAGCCAGAAGTAGAGCAAGAAGCAACGTCCGAGCTGGACCGAACCAAAGTGCTCGGGATGGCGGTATGTGTCTTGGCCTCTTCCTTCCGTCCCCACAAAGGCGGTTACAGTATAGATTGTCGTCAACCCCAGTAGCAAATGGTCTTCGGTCCGACGATGGCCGCTGCAGTGGACCCGCGCACTGTCGTGCGCGGGCCCACTGCGGCCATCGTCGGACCGAGGACCTTTGCTAACTGGGAAGAGGCACCAAACTATTTTTGGCATCACAACTGAATTCTCAGTGTTCTTCTTCCGTTGAGTGCACAATATCAACATATTGATGGATTTAGCACTGTGGAGCAGCGCAGAAGGACTGAGAACACAAAATTACAGGGAGGAACCCACTCTTGAGACAAAGGACTCAAACGTGTGGGCAGAGACTTCGGGAGGGGGGGGGGGGAGGAGGGGGGGGGGGGTCCATTCTTTTGCTCGATCCGTCGCAGCTGTGCTTGTAGCCCTTGCCTACGATGATCTGAATGGGGGCAAAGTAATTCTCTGGCGAATCAAAGAAAATCGCGGAAGTTTACCCCTTTGGTTTGCCACAGTAAGAATGCGTTATCCAGTTTGAAGGAAGGGGTGTTTCCGCTTCAGTTTCCAACCTTGGACCGGTTTGCCAAAATGAGAAAACGTTTATCTTTCTCCTGCGAGAGGGCATGGTGTTATGTTTTCGGCTTGGCTTATTGTCCTACAGGCTTATTTTCCCACAGGATGTCATTTTACAAACTGTTATTCGCAGTTTATCGCCGGCTTTGGTTTGCCAAAATGACGGCGATACTGAGCTTGCCTAGTGAGGTGGTACCGACAACTGCCTTCCTGGCCGATTCTTTGAGTCCACGCTTCCCTCCTCCCAGCTGACCCCACTCCTCTACCAGGGCCCTTCTGCTAGGGTGATAGTTGTTGTAAGTTGCACTGGTGGAAGTTTCATGTAATTGCCTCCCTCCAACCCCCAACTGTAAATAACTAAGGACTGCCACGATCCAGGACTTTCACGGTCGATCCATCTCGGTCAACAAACGACGCTCTGTACCGTTTGCTGGCGTACTTCCCAGATCGATCCATTGTCGGGCGAGTACACCACAAGTACACTTCTGTTCAGATGAGATGCGTAGCATCTCATTTGAACATAAGCATACTTGTGGATCGCATCTCATTGCGTACTTTATTGCGTACTTGTGGCTTACTCCCCGAGTTGGTCTATCTGGGGAGTACAACTGCAAAGGGTTAGAATTGAAAGAGAGATGTGGCTGTCGAAAACATTAAGAAAACTACGGTTCAAATTCAGTTGACAGTTCAGGAAGATACATCAACCATGATCATTCAAGAGTAGTAACAGTTTAGCTTGGCGTCACTGAACCCCACTAGCAAAAGGTCCTCGGGCCGACGACGGCCATAGTCGGCCCGAGGACCTTTGCTTTGTTGTGATGAGGCGTTCTCAGGCTCGTCGTCAGCTGTACTTGTGCTGTATGAGGGCAAACTGAGTAATTATTCTCCTGGATGTTGCAGTTCCTCTGCGGACCTGGTCTGTTCCCGCGAACGTGGGGTCGACCCCCAGGCGCAGGTTCAAATTCAACTACGCGCGGCCCAACAAACACAACCAGAACAGCAATAACAACAACGACTTTCGCAAGCAGCCAGAGTACAGACGAAGCCTCGGTAGCATTCTGAAAAGTTTCCACAGCAGCAGATGTCTTGAGGATGGAGCCTGGAAGAGGCCAGCGGGTCTTGTCACGAAAGACAACCTCTTCAAGCAGCCTCTGCCGCCGTCCATCAGCCAAAACAAGAACTGTATCTTCCCGGTTCCGGAGACAGTGGAGCCGGGACTCAGAGACAAAGTTCTGTTTGAGCTCAGCGCCGGTAGCGTCATCAGACACCACCCCGGCCAACCAACCAGTGGACGCGACACAAACGGGCTACGGGTGACAGCCAATCCGGACGGGGAAGACGACGCTGACGGACCGGAAATGACGAGCGACAGCAGCTGGTCGGTGGTACTCATGGTGATTGCCGCAAGCGTTCGGCTTTTCTACGAGATGTGGCAGTGCAGTTTTGATTTTTATATGCCGGAAGACGAGGATGAGTCCTCGTTTACGATTGAAACTCAACTTTAGTGGACTTGTGAACCAGAGTTAATCTCCCGAATGGATGTCTTACGCATGCCAGTTGTGATCGACTCTTCTTTTGTCTCGATCTGGTTATCATTGTTGTTCGGCTCTGCGTGCTGGTCTCTGTGATTGTGGGTCTTATGGTGTAACCTTTTGGTTGTCGGTAGCTTTCTTGGGCTCGCCGGGAAAGCGCTACCGACTGCCCGCAAAGGGTTACAAAATAAGGTACAGAACCACATGCCAGCACGCATTTGCATGGTGTGGAAGCTGACTTTAAGTTGACCGACAATGAAGCTTAGGACAACGGACAGAGCAACTGTGATACCGACTGGTGGTAATACGATCCTGGAACTATTTTCCCCCATTAGTACTAGTTCTCCTCAGCCTGAAATGATCACTTCGAAATAAAAGCAAAACATGTCTACCAACAAGTAACACGCAGCATTTTTGGCTCGCGTGCGACATCCACAGCAAGTCCCTCGTCAGTCTGCCGTCCACCGTCGTCCGTGGTAAACTTTAACGTTGGCATTTTCTCGGAAACTGTTCAAGCGAGACTTCAGACTTGGCCCAAGGATACTTTGTGGCAAACCCTTTCTAATCATACCACTTTTAATTACCTTTTTCTAAGGTTAAGGTCACATGTCTTGAGATCAGGAAACGGGTAAAAAAATAGCCATATTTTGAATTTTTTTTTTTTTTCTCAAATACTGTTCACAACTTTAAACCTAAACTTGGTACAAAGACACCCGGCAGTAAGACTTTCCTATGCATTTTAACTGGGATGGCCTGTCGTGAAGGTCAAGGGTCACAAGAGATCAGAAAATAGGTTTTAACCGGCTCATTCTGCCCACACCACAGCAAGATATGGCTCGACCATGATAGTTCAAGGGTGTGGCCGAATAGCTTGGTCGATCTGTCTCCTGAATTGTAATGCAGTCCTCGGAGGATAACTCGAAAATGTGGGTATTTCGTACCTCGGGCACGAGTTAAAGTAGCCATATTTTGACAAATGTTTTTGTGTTCAGTTTTTCTGAAATACTGACAATGTTAAAACCCAAACTTAGAAACATACATAGCTGCATAGGCACCTGATGGTAAGACCTTCCTGTGCATGCTAATTTGGATGATCCACCGGACTAAAAGAGAACGTCAAATGCTGTTTTTCCTCACAGCCAAAAGTGAATTTTTCGGCCGATCCAGTGCCGAGCTTTAATTCCCGGAATCCACGTACCTATTCCAAGTTGTTTCATCATACAATATCAGCATCATGTAGACTGACGGACGCACAATAATTCTAAATCTCAAACAAGGTCCATTTCTCAAAAGGTAATAAAGTGGTATCACAAAGTTTTCGAAAGTTCTAAACGACTGTCTGTCTGTCTGGTCTGTCTGGTCTGTCTGTCTGGTCTGTCTGTCTGGTCTGTCTGTCTGGTCGGTCTGTCTGTCTGGTCGGTCTGTCTGTCTGGTCTGTCTGTCTGTCTGGTAGGTCTGTCTGGTCTGTCTGTCTGGTCGGTCTGTCTGTCTGGTCTGTCTGTCTGGTCGGTCTGTCTGGTCGGTCTGTCTGGTCGGTCTGTCTGGTCTGTCTGTCTGGTCGGTCTGTCTGGTCTGTCTGTCTGGTCGGTCTGTCTGGTCGGTCTGTCTGGTCTGTCTGTCTGGTCTGGCTGGTCTGGTCTGTCTGTCTGGTCTGGTTGGTCTGGTCGGTCTGGTCTGGTCTGGTTGGTCTGGTCTGGTTGGTCTGGTCTGGTTGGTCTGTCTGGTTGGTCTGTCTGGTTGGTCTGTCTGTCTGGTTGGTCTGTCTGGTCTGTCTGTCTGTCTGGTCTGTCTGTCTGGTCTGGTTGGTCTGTCTGGTCTGGTCGGTCTGTCTGGTCTGGTCGGTCTGGCTGTCTGGTCTGTCTGTCTGGTCTGGCTGTCTGGTCTGTCTGTCTGGTCGGTCTGTCTGGTCTGTCTGTCTGGTCTGTCTGTCTGGTTGGTCTGTCTGGTCTGCCTGGCTGGTCTGGTCTGCCTGGCTGGTCTGGTCTGGTTGGTCTGTCTGTCTGGCTGGTCTGGTCTGTCTGTCTGGTCTGTCTGTCTGGTCTGGTCTGGTTGGTCTGTCTGGTCTGTCTGTCTGTCTGGTCTGTCTTGTCTGGTCTGTCTGTCTGGTCTGGTCTGGTTGGTCTGTCTGGTTGGTCTGTCTGGTTGGTCTGTCTGGTTGGTCTGTCCAGGTCTGTCTCGGTCTGTCTGTCTGTGTGTGGGGGTGTGTGTGTGTGTGTGTGTGTGTGTGTGTGTGTGTGTGTGTTCTTGTTCATTACTGACTTGGCTCTGGCCGTATTCTGGTACAAGGGAGATTACAACATATGAATGTGTCTTGCTCGTGTTCACCTGGAGTCGCTGTCGTTTCCCTTTCTATTCAGAACTGGTCTGGTCCGATTGCGGTACATACGAGGAGGAGGTGGTGGGGACAGGGTGAGAGGGGGGGGGGGGGGTGGGTCGGAGAAGCATGCGAGCAGGTTACGACAAGTGACTGTGTTCAGTCCAGGAGACTGATTCAGCTGTTGAGTTCAAAATCCCTGAAGACTGAATTTCAGCTTTTTGGTTCAGACAGAACAGCCCTTCTGCTGTTACGTCTACAAGAGGCATCTCAGTTTTGAGCCCCTGCCGACGCACGGGCTTATGAGAATGTATGTCGCTTGCTAATAACTATAGATCATGAGGCATAGTTAGTCCGTGGACCGTTTTCAGTCATTTTAATTTTTCTTACTGCATGGTGATTTATTACTATGATTATTGTTTGTATTATTATGATTATTATTTGTATTTCCGCCGTGAGATGGCCTTACTGAGTTGCCTGCTCGGCGTTAAACCCAAATAACTAACTAACATTATTTGTACAACTGAAATAAGCTGTCTCTTGAGCCGTGACAGATTATTTATTCTCTTCCACCCGACCCCTCGTCCCCTACCCTTCCTCGCACCCCTTCAGGTATGTGAACTTTGCGGGGTGTGTATTTGTCCCGAATATCAGACAGGGGGATATAAATAAACATGGGAGTGCTCCGATTATGGTGACCTACGCTGTCATTCAGTCAACACTAACAATCGATTGATCTTGTTTTCTAACTTGAACGTGACACCTTTTATTTTTTTTTTTTTTTCTTGTCACACTGTTGTGTTGACATGTAGGTGTGTCTATGCAATTTCTATGCTAGCCCCTTCTAGCCTGCATGAGGCATAGATTTTCATGAGCCCCTGCAGCCGCAGGGACTCATGATAATCGATGCCTCCTGCTGAAAGAACTCGGCCCTATTTTCACTATTAACTTCTTCTCTTATTCTTCTTCTTGTTTTAAACTGCCGCCCCCGCTACATCAGTACTCACGACACAGAATAATCGGTTTTGTGTCACCTCGGTCCATTTGCATAGAACAGTATTTTAGCCCGCGACGTGCCAGCTGACGCAGCCTGTGTTGATGCAATCTTCCTTGATTCAACACCCAAAAACACTGGATGTCCCAGAAACATAGATTCAAAGTGGTGTCAGCAAGAGGCATAGATCCTCATGAGCCCCCGCAGTTGCGGCGGCTCATGAGGATCTATACCTCTTGCGGTTGGGTGATGTTCACATTTTCTCGGCACTGAACGGGTTAAACCTTCCTAAACACACGCATTCTATTACAAATTTACAAATGTGTACCACCCCTACCCCTCCAAACACATACACAGCGGCACGTTTTTTTCCATCGACTGTCTATTTTCTACGGAGAGAGGGGGGCGGGGGAGGGAGGGTTAAGGGTAGATACATGGAGTGGGGAGGGGGGGGGGAGAAGTTTGGTACATTGCGTAGTCAGTCCGGACATTATTGCTTTTCAAGGCCGACGTCGGAATAAGCATGGATGAGATTTTGCTCGGAGATTTGGTTTGTTCAGTACTAGTTAAAGGCCCACTACCGCCGCAATTGTTCAAACGGATACACTTCTGTAACAGATAATTACGAAACGCTGCACACAGGTCTAGTTATGGTTCATTTAGACACAGGAGAATCCAGTTCAGCACACGTCGTCTTTATATCAAGTAACCTCAACGATGACTCCGCTCCGTTCTAGAAATACACACGCTATCAGTACGAGAAACAGCTAAAAATAGATTGACACGCTAACGGCTCCGCATAATAATTAAGTGCGATTACGCGTATGCTTTTGCTGCGTGTCCCAGCTGGCTACGAAGTTGCCTTTAGGCGAGTCGACAAAGCATAATGAAGACAAATGGTGCCGAAATGTCTTCAAAGTTATGCGTAATGGTACTTTAACTGTGTGTCAAAGCAGAAAAAGAAAAAAAAAGAAAAAGAAAAAAAAAACGACATGCCGTCAATGTCTTAGTTTGGCCGCAGCAGCTTGTCACCTTTTAACCCCTTCACCGCCTGTAGACACAGATTGTGCTGTTTAATATCAGTCACCGAGGGTATGGTCGTCAAAGGGGCATGGATACAAAGTGGTTTCAGCAAGAGGCATAAATCCTCATGAGCCCCCGCAACTGCGGGGGCTCATGAGAATCTATACCTCTCGCATATGGGTGTTGTTCATTGAAGGTGCTTACTGCTGGAAAACTGATGTCCGGCTGGCTCAACGGTCGACACCTTGAGATACTCCCAACAACCAAAACAAACCAACTGAATGTTCCGCCTCCCCCGCAGACACTACTGTGACACATGTCGCATGTGAACGGCGTGTTGACATGAACTTGAGGCGAAGAAAAGCACATCTTGTGAGTGGGTAAGGCGGGTGACGTAGATGTGTTTCGTCATGGCGGAGACAAATCGAAGAGTCACGGAAAAAACATAAGCAGAGAAGAACCCAACGGAGAAAGAAACACGCTTAGAAAAGACAGTTACAGCTTGTGACTGTCTTTCAGCGGTCTAAGCGCGTTTCTTTCTCTGTTGGGTTCAGTCTTCTCTGCTTTATACACGATTGGCAGTCACTTTTATGCCAGTCTAGATTTTGAAGGAAAATAATGTGTGTGTGTGTGTGTGTGTGTGTGTGTGTGTGTGTGTGTGTGTGTGTGTGTGTGTGTAAAATAATAATAAATGAATAAATATATAATAAATATACAAATGCGGCTTTGTGTATTTTAAACGATTTATATGTTTATTTAGTCTTTTTAGCGGTACCATTAACACTGAACTGACACTGACTAACGACAGTAACAACCAAGACAATGTGATCATGGAATATCTGGAATTTATATTGTCCTAATCTCGGGAAACGAAACCGTTCAAAACATTACCAAATGAACCCCTTATCGTTTCGAAACATGTTTATCAGGCCGTGTGGAAAGCCAAGTGTAATTTTAAACCGAAAGGCAACATTAAGGAGAAAGCAGCCTCAGTCGAAGGTTCCTTGAAGAAACTGAAGGCTGTAAACAAAACGCACGCTTTAAAACAGTTTCATTATTTTTTCCGGCGCTGCCTAAATATAGGTCATTTGTCTATATTTAGCACATCAGTACACACCCATCTGGACATGCCGAGGCCCGCCGCCGAGTGCCAACGTGTTATGAACAATCGACTGAAACAGACGCTGCCTGATTACCTATTAATCTAAGCGATTTAAAATTTATCTTAAAAAAAAAATTAAAAAAACAAACAAACATAGATTGGTGTAGACCTCACTGACACCAGCCTGTTAGAAAGAGGCCGCGACGCCGGCAAGCAACTCCGTAACGATCTGCCTCTACTGAAGATAGCATTAACGGAACTCCCGCACGAGCTCACGTCACCATGTGACGCAAATGAACACGAGCTGGGCGCCTGATAGCACGTGTGGTAACACAAACTTGTAATAATCACCAGTTCCTGCCATCAACATAGACAACACTCCAAAACATTTCCAAGAAGCATAGATCCTCATGAGCCCTCCGGCTTATGAGGATATATGCCGCCTCTTGGAGATGTTTGGAGTGTTGTCTATGCCAATGATCCAAAATGATTGTCGGCCGTGACTTCGCTTTCGTGGCTCGTGCTTGGGAGTCGTTCGTTTCAAACGAAACCTCAATATTGTATTACCACTTGGCTGCCGGTGGAGCTCTTTGTCGCGATGATTCCTGCAGGAGTCAGATAATTTTTTCCTAACTCGCCTCCCTCCTCCCCCTCTCCACTCATCGCCTTCCTGCAATCCATCACTGATCAAAGTGATCATATCACAACTGAAGAAATTTACTAAATGAAATCTTGAACCACTTATATAAGAGGACGTAAAATAAAATATATACTGAAAATTTTTTTTAAATTAAAAAAACACATTTTGAGGCATTAGCCTACCCTACCAAAATGCAAAGTTGAAGTGATACGGACAGACGAGCAAAGGAAATGAGACATCTTTGAAATCGTCGAAAACACTAAAGTGTTTCCGACGATTCCAAACATGTCGCATTTCTTTTGCTAGTCAGTATATGTATCTAGTTGTTCTGCAAGGCTCTTGGTTAGTTATTTTTAACGGTCACGGTTTACCCGTCCACGGCACGGAGCCTGATAATCAGTGACGGGGACAGGAACAAGGCAATAATTATTGGCTATGAAGTATGACCTGAACAATGATGAACAGTTTAGGCGCCCTGCAACTGTGTCACTTTGATTTAACCCTTTGGGTGTCGGTAGCGGTTTTAGTCGCGATGCTTTCTGCAGGAATCATCGCGACTCAAAACCGCCACCGGCATCCATAGGGTTAACACCCGTACCTTTCTGCAGCAGACAAGGCCCGTCCTTTTGCCTGAACGCTGCAAAGCTCATGAATAATTCGCCCAGTGCGCAAAATGCCATTGGGCCGACGTCGGTCCGGTAGCCTTTTGCGCATTGGGCGATTTATGAAGTTCCGCTTGTGGGCTCTGTTAGCACCACAAAGGGAGACACTGACCCGATGTTCCGGCCGCAATTGTAGTATTCAGTTGTGCCCCTCAGTGACTCGGAGCGTCACATATGTATGTTAGTAGTCTATACATGTGACGCTCCGAGTCATTGGCACAACTCTTTCATGACTGCCATAACCGGTTGGTCAGTTTTCCCCCATAACAAGTCACAGGCACTGAGTGCACGCCTTCGCCAGAGTCAGTCCGGACGTTATCCGCCGTTCATTGTTCTTGGGCCGGCTTGACTTCAGTCGCGACGAAGATTTTATAGGGGTTGTCCACGACGTCTGCAGGCATGTTCGTGGCTGCGGAGGCCAATCCGGGACAGGCAGGTTCGACCGCCGTGGCTGCAGGGGAAGGTCTGGCCAGGGTTCTGAGTTTCGACATCGCTGTCAGTTTTTTTCTCATGAGCCGCTTGTCGGATAGCTCTGCGAGAGTCCTCAAAGGAGACGGCTGCCTTGTAAATGGTGGAGCGCCAGGTGTCGCGGTCCGCAGCAAGTGAAGACCACTGGCGGTGGTCGATTTGGCAGGCACTAAGTGACTTCTTGAGACCGTCTTTGAATCTCTTCTTTGGTGCGGCCCCTCTGTCTCGATGTCCAGTGGCGAGCTCGCCGAACAGGGTGATCTTGGGTAGGCGATGATCCTCCATCCTGGAGACGTGCCTTGCCCAGCGAAGCTGTGTCCGCAGCAACAAAGCCTCGATGCTCACAGTTTCAGCCTGTTCAAGGACCTCGACGTTGGTGACATAGTCACTCCAGTGAATGCCGAGGATGGTACGCAGGTGGCAGCGCTGGTGGAAGCGTTCGAGGAGTCGTAGTTGGCTGCAGTAGAGGGCCCAGGACTCGGCCAACCATACAACAAGGTGGTGAGGACGACAGCTCTATATACGCTGATCTCAGCTGTTGATTGTGCCACACCCGCTTGAATAGTCGCCCGAAAGCACTGTTCACTTTTGCCAGCCTGTTGTGTCCAGTTCCTTGTCCAGCTTGGCGTCTGGCGTGTTAGATATAAGCAAATATCAACCACGGTGGCTGTGTGTGTACTGGTCTGTGATTTTGGACCTTACGCCGTAAGGCCCAAAATCACAAATCACTGAGTACAAATCAGTGCATGATGAACGCTTAGCTTACGATATACACAATTTTGACACAATAGGTTTCCCATACCAACATTCTCCCACACACAACGAGACGACCTAGATCGAGGCAGGAGCGCGCTCGCGCATTGACGAAACATAGCCACGCCTCTTTTGGAATTACCCTTCCCTATCTCATTCAGTGAATCCTGTCTGACTCAAACGGAAAGCTGAAACCACTAGAGACCGGCGTGGCACAAGCATTTCTGCTACTTGCCGGTAAATCGCACATTTCACAAGTCATTTGGACTACGGTATCTCAGTGTCAGAGAACTTGTTGGGAAGAGAGAGATTACTGTGTCTGTGATAGTTCAGTTGTTAAAAGTACTTCAGTTTCAAGGTAAGGATCATTTCTTTGTTTTAAATTCGTATAAACGTTTCATATTTGAACAGTTTGGTGAGGAAAAAAACCTGTGTCAGAAGAACCCAACGGAGAAAGAAACACGCTTAAAAAGACACTGAGTTACAACACACACCCAACGGAGAAAGAAAAACGCTTAGAAAAGCCAGTGAACACAATTCATGTCTCATACACGCATTGCAGTCACCATGCTGTGATCTTAAGTTGGTTTTGTGGCCGATCATGCCGGCCCGGGTGTGATTGACAATGGATGGTTTTATGACTGACGTATACATGTACGCTAATCCGCTCACTTGTATACATTGTTTCGTGTAGGTAGCCGGAAGACTCGTTGACGTGTCTTATAATCTGTTACTACGTCTTTCGTTCCTGGATTGATCATAGTTCAGTGCGATCACTGAACACAATCGGCCTGCACTTGGTCAAATTCAAATTCATTCCCCAGCGGATTCAGACACACTAGACAGGAAGATCGTATCACTAGCGGTCTGACTTTGAAGTTGTTTCGATTACGCTTGACCGGTATAATGAACACTATAGTCATTCTTATAACATCATTTTTTTTAATGGAGAATGGTGTAGTCACTTTTACTCAACTCAGAGCCAGTCAGGGTGCCGAATCCCCGTTGGTGTACCGGCTTAGAGTGCCGGCAACGGTTTCAGTACCGGTTAAAGATCGATATACCAGTCAATAAACCATGATCGCCTTCCGTTTTTGCAAGAGACAGATTCTCATGAGCCCCTGCAGCCGCAGGGGCTCATGATAATCTATGCCTCTTGCTCACTGAGTCAGTGACGGATAAAAAAAAAGATCGGCCTTACCGATTCACAGGCATGTAATTATGAAGGTCGAAATCAAACACCTATGTAACACATAGACATGGTCGATTTCGCTATCTCATCCAATGCCTGTGGCCTCATTCACTGCTTTAACTAACTCGCCTCTTCATCACTGGAACCCGAGTGAGGGAACTTGACCGGCCACGCCGAATGCCCAGCAACTGAAGGCGACATATAATCAGTCAGGAGCCGAATGAAGAAGACATCGAATCGCCGGCAGTCAGGAGCCGCCTCAGCGTACAGCAGCAGCTTCTGCGGCTCAGGACTGAGAATCCAGTCTGTGCCCCTCGCTGATATACTCACTACACGAGCAAACCGGCTTCGATGCGACATTTTTGGAATCGGCGATTTCAAAACTGATGTCGCTTTTTTGTTTTTGTTTTGTTTTGTTTTTGCTCGTCAGTGTAGAATTCCACACGCCTTATAATTCACCGATTTAGTCTGAAATCCACATCTGCCGGTTCCTCGGGCGGAGGGAGTCAGCGGGGTTTCCCGCTGTGACTGACGCCA
>BTPG01000002.1:155798608-155937539 GCA_036245525.1 Semisulcospira habei
GAAGTGTATCTTTGAACAGTTACGGCGGTAGTGGGCCTTAAAGTTGTATTCTTGTCTCTATTTTGTATGTTATACAGCTGCGTCAAAATTTCCCCTCGGGAACAATAAAGTATTATTGTTTTGTATTGTATTGTATTACTTACTGACGGACAGACTAAGCAAGTAAGTGACTGGAACAACAACTAGCTGATCGATTAATTTAACTGAGAGACTGGCATACTTGACTGACTGACTCGTGCGGCCTGACTCGGAAAACAATGATTTTATTCCACTGCTGTACGGTGCCTCACGCTGACATCACACCAAGACTGACTGACAAAAGAGATAATGGTTTTTCGGATCTTAAAAAAATTGAAACCCCCCTCCCCCCCCCCCCCCCCCCCCACAAAAAAAAAAAAACCCCGGCAGATAGTGGGAAACAATAAAGAAACTTTTGAAATCTCTAGCCAGAGATGCCGCTCGGGCTTATGTTGCTTGCTGGTCGTTTTGCCCGGCTCCGACATAAAACCAATAGCAAATACAAAACTGAATATGCAGTTATCCACGTTACGCGTGTTCATGCGTGAAATCATATATCAACAGGATCTTTCGTGAAAGGGTAGAAAAAGTGAAGCGTAACATTTCGTTTTTCCCGCCGTTCTATATTCGAAGAAGGATGTTAAAAACAACCATACTCAGCCCACCCTTTCCAAGAAAACTCGGCGGAAATCATTTAAAACAAAAACAAGCAAGAGGCATAGATCCTCATGAGCCCCCGCCAACGGCGGGGGCTCATGAGGATCTATGCCTCTTGCAAGCTGGGTGTTTAGAGTTTCCAAGCTGCTGTACTGAGAAAAGTGATGACTCACTGCGGACAAAAATACACCACAACTGAAGAAAACCGCCCCGACGAAGGCACTCCCACGGCCGGCAGTGCGCGAAAGGTCATCGGGTCGATGTAACCGCAGACACCGACTGGGCCCGCATGACTTTTGCTAACTGGGGCGGTCGTCAGCGCAGGCCGGCCCAGACAATGGCCGGGTCACAATGTTTGTCAAGTGAAGCAGCGGAACCGGCCAGGCGCATCCAGGGGGGAAAACGGATTTGTTCCATTTCATGTCCGTTGAAAGGTCCTGGTAAATCAAAGTGGCACAGTTGGAGTGCGCCTGAGTTGATCTGTGTTCAGGTCGTACTCCACAGACAATAGATTTCCCTGTCCCCCATAACCCGCCCGTCAGGGCCGCCCATGATCACTTCGGTGCTGTGGACGTTAAACCCGAACTAACCAACCCAGGCGCTGTCGCCGGGAACAAAGTTCAAGTCAAGTTCAGTCTCAATGCCGGGCGCCGGTGCAGATAAAATGTCAGGGCGTTTTCGGCTGTAAGGTCACATGTTTTGGTCGTTTCCTTGCCGCGTCACGTACGAGGTCGAGATGACCCGTGTCAGTGCATAGGCTTCAGTACTGAGTGATACTGATATCATGGGTGTTGGTTCGCTTTGACGGTCAAGCGGATAGACTGACTAAGCTGCAGGAAAATTATAACGCAGACAGGGACACAAATAATTTAGAGTCACAATTGCAATTTAGTCAAGTTCATTACGTACATGATATACTATTTATATATACTGGCTTGGCCCGGCCGTATGCTTGAATTCCTAAACTGAACACGTCAGTACGGCGGAACTTTAAGACTAGTCGCCAATACTGACACACCCTCCTCACCAATCTCCACCACCAGACATGGGATATCAGTCAAGCTGGTCGTTCAGTGCCGGCGTAAAGTAATCGCCGATCGCCCCTAGTAACACAGTACGCAGCACCACCGGTACTCTTGTTACATCCACTTGTTAACCCCTTCACTGCCGAGAACAACTGACGACGACACACCGGCCACCCCGCAACTGCCGCAAGAGGTATAGATCCTCATGAGCCCCCGCAGTCGCGGGGGCACATGACCATCTATGCCTCTTGTTGTAACAACTAGTCTGTACCCATGTTCTTCTTTTGACGGCGCTGGGGATCTTTGGCGTTGAGTGTGACTTAACCGGTATCATACTGAGGCTAAAAGCTTCAGATTTGTACACTGCCATAATGCTACATTATAGAACTTACAGTTAAAGATATAGACCAATGGCTTTAGTTCAAGGGTCGTGCCAGAATAGCCTGCTTGGCACCTAGAGCGCCAAGCTATCAGTTCTGGCACTATCCTTGAACTATTTTAGTCAAACTTATTTCACACACTATCAGACCTGCGAATGATAAGGGTTAACTGAAAATGATTTCAGAAACACGATGTGAGCCCTTTGGCAGTGAGGAGGTGATAGATTACGCAAGGACCATCCCATGCCTTTCTCGTGGCGCCGTGTACAATACTGACTACAGACAGTGAAGGCACCGTGCTGAGTCAATCGGTCAGTCAGTCCGCTGGTCAGTGACCCGCCCTGCTAACACTACTGAAGGCATTCATCTAGATACCCTGTGCGCAAAGACCATCGGGCCGACGTCGGCTGCCGTTGGCCCCAGTACGACTGTGCGCGGGCCAGCGGCGGCCGACGTCGGCCCGATGGCCTTTGGCGCATTGGGGACGGAACTGAATGATCAAATGATCGATCAGTAGGTCCACCGGCGCAGGTCTGATAGTCTGTCAGAGTCTACCGGTACGAAATTTACCGTGCTGAGTATTCAACTATCAGCATCTGTGACCCGGCGCAAGCCTCGTTCATTGATTCAGACAACTAATGAGTCTTAGTCAGTACATGTATTATATACTGACGAGAAAAAGAAATGCGACATTTTTAAAAAATCATCGGACACACACGCCGCGGTGAGCAAAAAACAAAGAAAAGAAACCGCGACATTTTTAGAATCATCCGATACACTGTAGTGCGCATATAATAATAATAATAATAATAATAATAATAATAATAATAATAATAATAATAATAATAATAATAATAATGCGACTTTTTTATTTAATCATCGGAAACACTTTAGTGTTACCGATGATTCCAAACATTTCGCATAAGTTTGTTTTGCTCGTCAGTGTGCAGCAATAATCCGTACGTTGACCTGTAACCAACTTTTACTCAGAGCGCGGCTGGATCGCAGCCCTAGGACTGATTCGGTCAGTCTTTCTTTAGTCTTGTCCGAGCTATGAAAAAGTCCATTCATCATTCCAAACATTTTGCCCATCACTGCCGGAGCAAAATGCTGTCGGGCCGACGTCAGCCACAGTAGGTCCGCTCATTGACGAGACAGTGCGCGGGCCTACTGCGACCGACATCGGCCCGACGGCCTTCTGCGGATAGGGTGCCCATTACACTGTACAGTAACATTCCGGCCGCTCATATCTACGGCGCGCTTGTCTCAAGTCAGGCGGTTTCACTAGCATGACATGATCCCGGCTCCAATCTCAGGTCTACTTGGCTCAGGTCCAGTAATTCAATCACATTCCACCGAGGCTGAGCTGTCTATGGTAGAATACGGCCGCACTTTTTACAATGCTGCCGTTCCCGTAGCCGCATGTTGCTCACGAAACTCTGAAACATGGCAATCACAGAAGGGTTCCACCAGTCGAACTACCCGTGCTTGACTGATTGAAAGAAGTTTCAGTCTCAGGTCTGCCTGTAGTTAACGGGACTAGCTCAAGTACTGTTGCACTCTTGTACGTGTTATTAGTGCAAGCCGCAGGCTCCCAAACACTGATATCAAGTTGGCACGTCGGACTCAGGAGGTGCTGCATTAATGACACGAAGATCATATCGATGAGTATTGCCAGTACTGGTACAACTAGTTACTAGTCACACGTTATTAGAGCTCATTAGTAAACCATGGCCCATGCACCCCCCCCCCCTCCCCCCGCGTCATAGCCTGTTGCGAGGTTGCGAGGCAGCGTTGTTGCTGTAACTGAGACTAATATAGTACAGATCAAACTGGTGTCACAGTGTCCAGACAAAATGAGCAGACAAAAGTCAGTGTTGGCAGCTGGCCACATGGCAGCATATATCTAATCGTAAAGGCTGATCCGACTGGAAGGATCCGTTGGAATAAACAGGTTTTCACACTCGGCCGGTCACTGTTGCTCCGCAACGGCGAATCGTCAGTTTTAGAGTGGTCCCCTCGCGCCCTGAAAGCTACGTGGCTGTCATTAACCCATTAAACCCAAACGCCCTACAGCAGGAGATGGATCGACCATGATAATTCACGGGTAGTGCCAGATTAGCTTGGCACCATCAGGCGCCGAGCTAATCTGGCACGGCTACCCGGCCTTGAATTATCATGGTCGACCCATTTTCTGCAACTGGTACATAGTCGTTACATGACAACTCCAAAATGTGGGAGTCACATGCGGTGGTGGGGTTAAATGGGTTAACACAATTCAAGGAGAATCTCTTTTGGGTCAGGACACTAAATTTTGTCCGCCTTGATCGTTTTTTGATCGGTTATGCCGCAGTTAATTGCGCTTTTAACCCTTTTAGTGCCGAGAAAATTTGAACACCACCCAATTGCAAGAGGTATAAGATCCTCATGAGCCCCCGCAGTCGCGGGGGCTCATGAGGATCTATGCCTCTTGCTGAAACCACTTTTAATCCATGCTCCTGGGACAGCTCGGCTTTTTTAAGTGTTGAATAAAAGAAGATTGCAGAAATTCAGGGCTGTGTCAGCTGGCACTAAACAGGTAAAAAGTCACATTCTCATTCCCTGCCTCGACGGAGAATGTCTTTTGAGCAGTCAGACCTCGCGCCCTTAACCCCTTCACTGCCTCTGATCGTACATTGTTCGTTTGAAATCTTTGTAAATTCAACGCCCCGCGAAAGAGCGCCGCTAGGCGTCCCGTAACGATGCCAGGATACTACAGTCAGCAAGAGGTATAGATCCTCATGAGCCCCCGCAATTGCGTGGGCTCATGAGGATCTATACCTCTTGCAGTAGTGTGGTGTTCATTGTTTTCTCGACCGAGACTAAAGGGTTAATACTACACTGTCATTGATCCCCACAGGGAATGATCGACAGTCAGTTTCAGGCGCGACGGGTATGGCCGGCCGTATGCTTAAAACGATCTTTTCTTGAGCGCTTGTAGTGCATTCTAAGTACAGAGTATACGGCTGGGACCATACACACAATATCCAGCACAAACAACATGGCCTAGATTTCGCCAACAGCGTATATGTACGTAATAATCAACTGATTCAGTGCTTGTGGCATTCATGTCAGCGAGTGCAGGCAGCAACTATACCCACCGCCGTACTGATCCATCTAGACTATAATTATTTTGACAGAATGGGCGTGTTACATGTCAGATATACTGAAAATATACAGACGAGCAAAAAGAAATGCGACATTTTTGGAATCATCAGAAACACTAGTTTCCGATGATTAAAAAGTGTCGCTTTTATTATTATTATTTTTGGTGTTCGTCACTCAACACTAACAACACTGACAATTCATTTATTTAACTCATTCAGCCCGACGCACGCATTTCCCCAATTCTGTAGGCGTCATCTAAAGACTATGCACCTGTTGCAGGAGATGGATCGACCATGACAGGCGCCAAGCTAATCTGGCACTACCCTTGAATTATCATGGTCGACCCATCCGTCCTGCTGTAGTGCGTCAGCCAGGACTAAATGGGTTAATCGGTTGAAACCAGGTAGATCAGGTTGGGTTTTTTTTCACAGTCAGAAATTGTTGTTTTTGGTTTAGTAACAAACTAAATGTTTTTATCTTTGTCGAACATATCAGTTTTCCTTATAAATTTTTGTGACCCCCGCCTCCCCCCCCCCCCCCACCCCTCCCACATACACACCCCTCAACCGCCTAGCACGAAACAAACAAAATGAATCCTGTACGCCTATAGGGAAGGAGATATTTGTCCCGTGCAGGCAAAAGACAGGAAGTACATTTTTTGTGAAAAAGCGAAATTGTCATTGTAACACAATGAAAATCACGATTTTCACACTAATGGACGTAATGTTATTTGCCTTCTCTGGGCAAAGAAGTACCCAACGGAGAAAGAAACACGCTTAGTTGTGTTGTACCCGTCTTTTCTAAGCGTGTTTCTTTCTCCGTTGGGTACTTCTTTGCATATTACACGCTTGGCAGTCACCTTTTTGGTCTGGATTGATTACTTCTCTGGGCGGATAGAATGACCTATATATATATACTGAGGAGCAAAAGAAATGCGACATTTTTTGAATCATCAAAACACGAAAGTGTTTCCGATAATTCAAAAATGTCGCTTTTTTTCTCTCCTCAATGTAGATTCCGATATGTATATCACTAACAGCTAGGGCGCACCTTTTTCTCTCCGTTAGTTTTAACAGCATGCTGCTGTTTTGATCACTTTCTATCAGCCAGCCACTATTATTGTCCCCAGTAGTCATGCATGCAAAGACTTCATCAATTTTACACTAAGCTTGCAAGTTAGTTTCCAACTCAGTACCACACCCTAATGGCATGTGCGATCCTCGCTCGCAAGCACAGCAAACAATATCCAATCTGCAAGAGGCATAGATCCTCATGAGCCCCCGCAAGGAGCGGGGCTCATGAGGATCTATGCCTCTTGTCGTGATTTGACTCCGTGAGTGTTCATCCTTGATGTGACTGGAATGCAATGGGTGATAGTCGATGTAGGATAGGTGTGAATGCCTGATCCACGGTATCGTTCACATTATATTATAAATATATAATGGAGCTTTTGTTTTAGGGCTTTTTCGCAGAACAGTGGTCGTGCATTTCAGGTGGGAGAGGAGTGGGGGGGGGGGGGGGGGGGGGGGGAGTGGGGAGGGGCAAAATGTTTTGAACATATTGATCACACATTTATATATGAAGCAGCTTTTTGGTCGTGCATTTCAGTTGGGAGGTGGGCAACTATTTTGAAATATCTACAGACTCTAAACAGAAAGTAAGGACGGTCTTTCACTGCCAGCACCCAGCAATGATGTCTCTGAAACACCGCACCGAGATTCAGTGGCATAGGAACCTGGGAGGGTGGGATGGGGGCGGCTGTGGGGGCGGGGGGAGGGATAGGTACGTGTGTGTGTGGTGGGGGGGGGGGTGCGGGGGGACCCTGACTGACGTCAGCAAGAGGCACAGATCCTCATGAGCCCCCGCAACAAGGACTCATGAGGTCCTGTGCCTCTTGCATTTGCCAAGACTTTGTTCTCGGTGTTGTTGATGATGGTGATAATTATGATGATGAAGACATTTTTTATAGTGAGTCGGAACAGAAGCTTTGACCCGCATTTATTTTGCTCTTCACCAAATTATGAGGTTTTTGTTGTTTTCTTCGGGGGGGGGGGGGGGGGGGTCACAGTGACCCGCACTTCATATTTGGATGGGAACGCTGAACTGACTTGCTACAAGGACGCATTGAACACTGTGCCTTTGTTATCACTATGCAGCCCACAACAATTATCATATAACCACTTTGAGCCGACCCCGCAACCTACTGTGTTTTGGCATCGGGTTGCTATGCCGAGAACCGTGGCTGCGTTGCACGGAACAAAACTGTCTACTGTACGCTTACTAATGTTACGCCTCCCAATATTTCCCATGTGTTTTTTTTTTTTTTTTTTTTTTTAATAACTGAGTACACATTTCATTGAAAGCATAATTAATAATTCATAGCGATCTGTTCCCTGGTGGGCTTTGATTGCCAAAATTCATGATACAATGAGTTCTCAGTGCTGTATTGTTGCCTGAAGTAAAACCTTTCTATCATTCTTTTTTTACAATCCATGTGAGTAGGCACACATAACACAGGTTTTCTGCTGCTCTTTGATGCGAGTCGGGTGAACTTTCCTGGATACAAAGATCAGGAGCCAGTTGCATGAGCGAGCTTAGTCCTGCGGCATTAGCCACTAAGCAAGGTGCGCCGCTATACGTGACTAAGCTCGCTCATGCAGCTGGCCCAGAAGAAGAGCAGAATAGTCTTTCAAAGCTGACTAGTCAAATTTGCACTTTTGTGCAGGGTTATTGGGAGACATACTAAGAACATTTATTAAGGAGATATTGCAGACTAGTAACCCTTTATTGCCTGAAGCACGTCTCATTAACCATTTTCATCCTGACACTATCGCTTCAAATAAATTTGACTGATAGTTCAAGGGTGGTGCCAAGATAGCTTGGGGCCTGGGGTTGATCTATCTCCTAATCTGTAATGTAGCCTTCATAGGACAATAACATTTTAAAAAAATCAGCCTTAGCATGTAATGGGTTAATAGTCAGCGATATCGCCCGTTCTGCTCTATGAGATAAACAATACAAACATCACGTGACTGGTTTGTATTTTTCAAGGCTTTGCAACTCGGCTGCCAGTGACACTCAATGGTGTTATCTTGGCAGTGTACAGCAAAGCCGCGGTGTGTAAAAATATTTTTTAAAAAAATAGAGCCAACAAAAGGCACAGATTCTCATGAGCCCTCGCCACCGGCTCATGAGAATCAGTGAATCTTGCAGCCGGCTGATGCTCTCCCGGAAGTTGCAGCTGTGACGTCGAGTCAAATAAATGTACTTCATGGCACCCATTGTGAATTCTGTATGGTCGTGTGCGACAACTTGAACTGACGGCAGAGCGGCAGTCACTGCTGACAGGTCGGTTCAGTATTTGCACTGAATATAAAGGCAGTGGTCATAGGGGCCCGATGAGCTTTGCATCAAGCAAATCCGCTGCGCCACCGCCTTCAGAGCTCAAGTCAGAATACAGACTTGAGCTTAGTAGGCGGTGGCGCAGCGGATTTGCATTAGTCAAAGTTACTATCGTCGGGCCCCCATGGCAGTGGCGTACGAACCGGGGGGGGGGGGGGGGGTCGTCGTACGCCACTGATGTGTATACTGAGGAGCAAAAGAAATTCGACATTTTGGGAATCATCGGAAACACTATAAAAAGAAAAAAAAATCGCATTTGAGTTTTGCTCCTCAGTATATAAACTCTGTCGTTATATGGCAAAAGCCAGTATGCATGTGCATTAACACACACACACACACACACACACACACACACACACACACACACACACACAAAAACCAGCCACCACCGAGATTGCATAACAATGAACAATCGCTTTTCTTAACAAGAAAAGAACAAACAAGCAAACCAACCCCAAAACACTCGAACATAAAATTATATTGGTTTATGCCAAATAACGGCAGAATCTGATCTGTGATTTTTTTGACCTGCCGTGAAACTAGAGCAGCACAGCTCTGGGCCGTTAGGTCCGCAACCACAGACCCATTTTCGTGCGTCATAGGTTATTGTCCGGCCCCCACAAAGACGGTTCCAGCATTTCATTACCGTACTAAAGCCTATTGCAAATATCAGACCCAGGCCACGATTGAAAATAACCCGCTATTGCGTGTACAGTCAATGAGTAAGAAAGAAATTATGGGACAAACCTTTAGTGAACTTGGTGCAGTCAAACGCTTTACTATAAGACGATACCTGTTTGCTGGTGACGTTGCTCGTGACATCACTGGTGACATTGAGCTCCAATGGTGAATTTCCCAAATTTTGTAATTGACATCGAAAGCTACTAATACGCATTGCTGGAGACAGCCTGATACTGGTAGTTCAAGGGCGGTTGCCATTAGAGCTAGGCATATATAGAGACTACCTATATAAGTAGTATATATAAGTCTACATACAAATGGTTCTGTTGAAAAGGGTGGACGTATTTACCCGTTCAGTGCCGAGAATAATTGAACACCAACCAACTTGCAAAAGGTTTAGATCCTCATGGGTCCCCCGCAGTTGCCGGGGCTCATGAGGATCTATGCCTCTTGCTGACACCACTTTGAATCCACGTTCCCATCTAGGGTTTTTGTGTTCAATTAAATTCAGTTGCTGAAACACATTTTGCACCTCCTGGCACTGAACGGATTAATGCATTCAGCCCTCTCACATCACAACAAAAGATACGGGTCGACCATGATAGTTCAAGGGTGGTGCCAGAAAAGCTTGGCGCCTTCAGGCGCCAAGCTTTTCTGGCACCACCCTTGAACCATCATGGTCGGTCTATATCCAGTTGCACTGCGTGCCAGTGTTGAACGGTTTAGCTCGGCAAGCCTTCCTTTAAACCGAAGGATCAATACGTCTGTCTGAGATTTAGTGCAGGTCGTGGAGTGTACACCGCTAGTTGATGAGTCTCTCGGGACACATACCAACGCGTGAAATAGGCGATGGTTTGTGATCACAGACTTGTACACAATGCAGACTGCGGGTCGGGGTAAGTGTTTATACCCATGGCACGAAAACGGTAATTATTTTAGGAGTAGTTTGCATATTGTTCCATCCTAACCCCCGTCACCCTCCCCCCCCCCCCCTCACACACGCATGCAGGCACGCACACACCACCCCACCTGTCTCCCCACATACACACACACACACTCACACACACACACACACACACACACACACACACACACACACACACACACACACACACACACACACACACACACACACACGTGCGCGTTTGCAGCCCCGTTAAATGATCTAAAGAGGAGACAATTTAAATTTATTTTAGCAGCTTTTTTAATATGTGGATATTCCTGAGAGAGACAGACAGAACATGAACCCATTGTGTCCCAGGTACAAAATACCCACCTTTTGGAGTTGTCCTCTGAGGACTGCAGTACATTGCAGGAGACAGATCGACCATATTAGTTCAAGGGTGGTGCCTGAATAGGTTGGCGCCTGTAGGCGCCACCCTTGAACTATCATTGTCCTTACATATCTTGCCGGTGAGTTAAGCGCTTCGGGATTAACGTCTTTTGTCCACCACAAAGGTGATTTCACAGACGGGGCACCGAAATCTTTTTTTTTTTTTTTTTTTTTTTTTTTTTTTTTTTTACCTCAGCTAGTTTCGAACCGCAACCTTTCTGACGAGAGAGAGAGAGAGACATTTTGCACTCCCAGTGGAAATTCCCCGACCAGGCTGTCGAATAATTATGTACACGTGAATGGGTCGCTCGATCCTGATCGATACACGTGCCCACACGTGCACGTGCCCAGCCTACACCACCAGCGACAGCAACAGTCTAGTCGTACTCTCGCGCCCTACAGCAAGTCAACTGATGCCGGGACTGAACATTGAACGATATAGTTCAATGGTAGTACCTGAATTACTTAGTTGATATGTCAGTCACGTGCCCACACTAAGACAACAAGAACAACAATCCTTTTTTTTAAAAGCTTTTGTGTTGTTGCTGTTTTGTTTTGTTGTTGTTTTTGCTTAGTTTAGTTTAGTTTTTGGTCCCCGATCACTACATGTGCAAACCGGACATAAATAGGTATAACTATCTGACGCCAGACAGAGGGAGCTGGATGATGGTGATAGTGCCAGATTCGCTTTTCGCCTGTGATAATTCAAGGGTTGTGCAAGAACAGTTTGGCGCTTTGGATCCCGCAGACTAGCCCCTTTCCTGAGGACTGG
The DNA here is from genome assembly GCA_036245525.1 of Semisulcospira habei. Classification (NCBI taxonomy): domain Eukaryota; kingdom Metazoa; phylum Mollusca; class Gastropoda; family Semisulcospiridae; genus Semisulcospira; species Semisulcospira habei. The sequence continues at coordinate 155,810,024 of BTPG01000002.1, forward strand.
ATAGACTATGATAGCTCAAGGATAGCTGAGATGATCGTATAAGGATAGCGAATGATTAGTTTGGCGCCTGGGATAGTTCAAGGGTAGTGCCAGATTAGCTCGGCGCCACGGAAGGCGCCGAGCTAATCTGGCACTGCCCTTGAACTATACTGTATAACGAGCGATTCATCTCAACTCTGACGGTCGAGGCGCTAATTAGACAATCGGTCAACGCTTCAGATGTGTCAGGTCTATCTGTCTTCCAGGGGAGGCTTCAGTCCGGCCAGCAAATAGCTCTCGGGCCGACGTAGGCCGCTGTTGGCTCAGCAGTAGCTGACGTCGGCCCGAGGACCTTTTTGTCTACGGGGGAACTCAGTCTGATAGACCTAATGAGGCGTCCATACCGCCGATATCATCCACGTATGATCGAAACAGCCTGGCACACCTCTGTTTGCCTACGCTGAAAGCACACTCGTCATTTCGCTGGGGCAGTATTCATGAAACAAGTTCAGAATATCGCACGAGAAGCAATTCACTGAATTGGCCACTGGGCTTTGCGGCGGACAGGATTTCTTTGGGGCAATACTCCCTTAACTCATTTTACCCCAGACACACCTCAGCGATATATGGATCGACCATGATAGTTCAAGGGTGATGCCAGAATAGCTTGGCGCCTATGGGCGCCAAGCTATTCTGTCATCACCCTTGAACTATCATGGTCGATCTGGGTCCTGCACTGCAATGCAGACTTCAGAGGACAACGGCAAAATTTCGGGATTTCGGTGTTGGGGTAGAATGAGTTAAATGACATCAACTATTGGCACTGGGCAATTAGTGAGGTTACGTTTACACCGAACGACTCCCAACAACGAGCGAGAGCCAAGTCACCGCGGATAACCAGCTTCTACCATACGTATAGACAACCTTCCAAACATCTCCAAGAGGCATAGATCCTCATGAACCCAGGGGGTTCATGAGGATCTATGCCTCTTGGAGATGTTAGAGTGTTGTCTGTGCTTATAGTATAAGCTTGCTATCCACCGTGACTTGGCTCTCGTTCGCTAACCTCAGCTGTGACCTGATGAAATTGTGCCAGTTATTACGATATGAAACGATATTGCAATGAAAATGGACATTGCTTGAGACAGTATTTCCTGATAGTAACACTGGGTTTTTTGTTTTGTTTTGTTTTGTTTTTTTGCACGGGACATCATTTCCTGAAATCACACTAGACATTACATAGGACAGTGCCTCATGAAATAACGCCAGAGGTTGCATAGGACACACTGTCCTTGCCTGAAATCACACTAGATATTGCGTTGGACAATATTGCATATGAGCCGACTTAGGATTTTGCATGGGGCAGTACGATCCGAGACGAGATTGCGTGAAATAGCACTGGATATATGCATTTGACAGATTTGTCTCGAAGAATTGCTTCCTTTTTCATTTGGCAAGATTTGTGGGATACTGTTCTTGTAATAACGAAGGTAGGAACGGCAAAAACCTTCCCGGCCAACGGACCTACATGTTGTTTGTGAAATCTGTGTTCGCTGAACGACTAGAAGTTACAACTGTACAAAGAACATGGACACAAAGCGGTCTCAGCAAAAGGCTTAGATCCTCATGAGCCCCCGCAGTAGCGGGGGCTCACGAGGATCTATGCCTCTTGCAGTTAAATCGCGTTCGCTTTTTCTCGGCAGTGAAGGGGTTAAATGAATACATAGTGTACCTCATTTGTTGAATACACAATGAGAGCAAACGCATTTTATAGATTTTTTTTCATGGGTGGGGGGGGGGGGGGAGGGTGGGTGGGTGGGTGGGGGGGGGTGAAGGAGGTTTGTTGTTGTTTATTTATCCTTCGAAAAATGCTGTTTATCTTGAATCTTTGTGTCTGTTCTATTTAGAGTCATTGTCACGGGTGTATCCATTGTATCATAAGGCCAGTATCACGTGTGTAGTGTACGTAGTAGCGTATAAACCTATTGATGCTGATTAATGCATCCGGCATCCTGCGAATGAATCATTAGTGGCTGCCATGAAAGCAACAGGTGTAAACGGGGTTTTAAGGTAGCATATTGCGATTGTGTGTTAGTGTGTTCGTCATAGTCAGTTCAAAAGTGACATCCGTGGAAAGCACTTGTGTTTACCTGGGCAGTTGTACTTTTGTGTGGATTTTTGTCACAGCGTTTTCGACACGAAAATTGTTCATCGTTTACAACAATTAACGTTAAGGTACTGCTTGCTATTATTCCAGAGTAGTTTTCATTTTCAGTGGGCACACGCGCAGGACTTTCGTGATCGCGTTACTGTAACGCTGGCATTGCACAGACTTGTGAAGAGATAACAAAAATACTTGGTAAGCAAAAGGTCCTCGGACCGACGTCGGCTGTGCGTTGGTCAGATAAGACTGAAGCCGACCCCAGGACCTTTTTGCTCATCAGGGGCCAGTTTGCGTGAGTTAGCTTAGTCTTGCGGTAGCCATTATTAATCAAACTCAGTCCCGCTGCGCCAGCCACTAAGCAAGGTGCTCCGCTAAAGCGGAGCACCTTGCTTAGTGGCTGGCGCGTCAGGACTAAGCTTACGTGCAACTGGCCACAGGAATCCTTGCTGCACGAGTGCGCGTCATACTGAAGCTGGAAACCATCGGCGGAAACCATAGAAATGTCGCGGTAATCTGGCGCGTTTAGAGAGCTTGCTGACATTTCACATTTCGCCCAGATAGAATCTCGGCCTTGTATATGTCTCATCTCTTTTTTTTGCCCATTGATGGGTTGTCATCATTCTTTTAATTTCAACCTTATGGCTGTCGGTAGAGGTTTTCGGCGCGATGATTCCCGTACAGGAATCATCGCGACAAGAACCGCTATCGACAGCCAAAGGGTTAATTTCATTTTTTAAGTGTATATCTGATATGCCGAAGCTGAGATTAAGGAAAAGTGCCGATTAAAAAAAAAAAAATTCTAGTAAAATGATGCAAATGCCAAACTATACCGTCCTCCGACATTTACCGGCAACTAGATGCAATATGTCTTCTTCACCCAGACAATCTAACATTGATCACGCCATAATGTCACGAGATGTATCTGTGTTCTGGTTTGTGATTTTTGACCTTACGGCTGAAACCCGTAGGTCTAAAATCACAGATCAGCAGACATTAATTATCGTCGTGCAAAAATGATTAGCAGACATGGCAACAATTTTTTTTTTTTTTTTTGGTGGGGGGGGGGGGGGGGGGGGGGGGGGGGCAATGAAGACAATATAAGTTCAAAAGCCATCCAGTGGCAGTGCGTTCGCATTTTGTAAAAGTCGAACTAACGTTTTTCTAATGACTTCTTGTGTTACATGAAGGCGTCAGTTTTCCCTTGATCCTGATGACTGGATTAGATGCGCTGTGATCCCGTCTCATTCTGTCCCGACAGGATCAAAGCGGAAATGACGTCAACGGTTTTTAATTGCCTCAAAACCTCAGCATCTCTAAAACCATTTGTAATGAACAACGGTAACTGAGATTTGGCAGCATAACTTTCCAAGACTTATTAACCCCATAACCGATGACGGACTCGAATTAAAATCGTGGAAACCACAGGGAATACAAAGTCAGATAACCCGTCCTCATCCATTGAACAAGGAACATGGATATAAATGCGGTCCAGCAAGAGGCAAAGAACATCATGAGGCCCCGCATCTGCGGGGGCTTATGAGGTTCATTGTCTCTTGCAGTTAGGCGGAGTTGGTATTTTCCTGGCAGGCGCGTGTTTACTTTTTATATTAACCGGCCAGATATATGTTGGACTTTAAAATACAAGGGAAAATGACAGAAGTGAAGAAATAGAGGGAGGAGCTTGGGGGAGGGGAGGAGAAGATGGGGGACTGTCATGGCCTACTCTTTGGACTACTGGACGCAAAGGGCCCTGGTTCGAGCCTAGGAAGTGTTCCTGCTTGAACCGTAACCCGACTACTTTGTTCGCTTCGAAATAACCGTGCCGTTAATAGGCCTTGGACATTTTGCACCGGGGCCTTGAACTAAAAAAAAAAACTTGACATTTTAACGCACATTTTTATGATTCACTGCATTTATTACGGAGCTCAGCATCTCATTTCAGTCTGGATTAGCCCATATTCACACAATGCCCGCCTCTGTCACGAGTATACACTTCCCTATTGAAACGAAGGAGAAAAAAAGAAGCCAGCAGGTACACCAAAAAAGTTTCTATTGAAAAAGGCGTTCAGCCCTCTCACACTACATGACAAAACGGAAGATATGGGTCGACGGTGATAGTTCAAGGGTGGTGCCAGCATAGCTTGGCGCCTGGAGGCGCCAAGCTATTCTGGCACCAACCTTGAACTATCACGGTCGACGTGCCTCCTGAACATGTATGTAGTCTTCAAAAGACAAGACCAAAAGGATTTCTACTTAACACGTAGAGGAGGTACTCGTATACGCTTTGCTGGGTTCCGAATCGGGTCATTCATTGTATACAGTTCTGAAAAGCAGCGATAAATTTACGCCACACACACCTGAAACTCTACAGCGGCGGGTGGATCGACCGTAATAGCGACAAGCTAGTGCTAGGTTGGTTAGTCTTGTACAGGGGCGGATCAGTTAATACCTCGAAGGGGAGGGGGGGGGGATAGTTGATAGTACATTGCTTATGACGTCCCGACAGCAACAAGGCTTTCTCAGGACGTGCCTGCACTGCTTGTGAAAAATAAAAAATAAACAGAATATAGAATGTATGTCGCCAGCTGGTCCAATACGTTAAATAAACCTACGACATGGGGCCTAAATAAAGCTAAGACCATTTAGCAACAAACATCCAATATCAAGAGCTACAGGCAGCGCAGACAGTAGGGGAGAGTTTAAAAAAGGCAAATACAGGTGAATGGACCAAGGGTAGACAGAAACACATACCCCAGAATCGGACAGGAAACCCACCCTGTGGGGCTGACCAGGGCGGAGAACTAAAAAGTAGTTAACCCCACCCAAGTCCCCCAGGGCAGACCCGGGTGGGGGAGGGAGGGGGGGGGGAGGTTCCAACTTTTTCTTTGGGACCTTCAACTTGATAAAGATTTTGGGTCGGGGAAGGGGTGATCCGCCCCTGTTGAATGTTATCTAGTTCAGAGATATCGTCAATGTGAAAGGTGAGCTCTGCGAACAAGTCCTTGGCTGGTATCAGTGCAGCAAAAGTTTCCCCCCTCGTGGCCACAACAGCGGATCATAAAAAAAAAGTATTGACAACAATTCTCGCTGCAGACCCAGTAGACTGCTTTCAGCTTTCTTTTTTTTTTAAGCTCCAAATAATATTGTCATTTTTTTCCCCCTATCTGTAATATGCAGGTCGGTTGCGTTCGCGGCTGTAATGCAGTTCCTTGTGTCAGCGTACGTTGTTAACCCCTTTCATCCTGATAAGACTATTGCTTGAAGTCAGTTCGACTGTGTTAGTTCAAGGGTGGTGCCAGAATAGCGTGGCGCCTGAGACACCACCCTTGAACTAAAACGGTTGATCTAGTAATAAGTTTGACAGAACGACCGTTTTAGTTCAAGGGTGGTGCCAGAATAGCTTGGCGCCTCAGGCGCCAAGCTATTCAGGCACCAGCCTTGAACTAACACGGTCGCTATCTCCTAATCTGTAATGCAGCCTTCATAGGACAATAAGCAAATTGTTACAAAAATACAGCCTCAGGATGTAATGGGTTACGGGCTCGATATTTTTTTGGTTCAATTTCTTTTCCTCGGACTGGCTTTGCAAGGTCTGGTCTAGGGGTCCGTGAGTGCATATTAGTGTTTGGCACATGCTGTTTGGCGTGACCCGTTGTCCCCTTTGTGCGTGTCAAGGAATATAAATTTCAATCAGCTCTTTCACGTTCAGCGCCAGCGGAGGTCGATGGACCAGTGAAAATCGATCGACCACGACAGCTCAGAAGTACTGCCCGATTCAGTGTCCAGACTCCAGGCGAGTCAAGCAATACTTTTAAGCTGTCGCAGTCGATGTCCCCAGGCTTAAACTTAACACCGCCTAGAAGAATTGAGCTCCACCCAACCGCTGCAAGAGGCATAGATCCTCATGAGCCCCCGCAGTTGCGGGGGCTCATGAGGATCTGTGCCTCTTGCTGAAACCACTTTTTATTCATGTTCTCTTTATGGCTGGAGATCATTGACCTTGGTTTTACAGCGAGTTCAAAAACATAATCTGCTTCAATTGGCAGCGAAGGGGTTACAGTTTTAAGTACAAGCTGACTAGTCACGACCATTGAACTGTCACAGTAGATTCCGATTTCATCTCTTGCAAATCAGTCGTCAGAATAACTGGAAGTCTCTGGAGATTTTCCAGTTAAACTACGGACGAAATAACAGGCGATTCCTACACACGAATTAGTTGGCATTGGAAGGGGGGTGGGGGCGGGAATTGGCACAGACTATTGCCAAACTATACAAGAAATGTTTCTTCTTTTTGTTTCAGATGGGTGCCAACGTGAAGTGTTTCACGGAAAGTCAGCTGACGTCACAGTACTGAGTGGTACCATCCCCATGTTGTTAGTCATTGACTAACAGCTATTGACTATTGCCTGCGATACTTTAAAACTGCTGCTAAAAACATTTTGTTAAACGAGTTACTTCGTTCTACAAAAAAACAGTAACACTACGTCCTGCTCAAAGGGAATTGTGAACTACTTATGCCAGAGTAAAAACCCAAACCAGCAAGATCACCTACAAGGAAACGAAGGGACTTGCGAGTGATCGGATACCTCTGTGGACTGACTCGGTTATAAGACCAACCAGGGCTGAACAGGAGGGAACAAGTGGTGCATTCTGCAGTTGACAAGCACAAACAGCCGGTACAGGGAAGGACACGGTCTTGCAGCTTTTCACTTTCTGCTGACAAGCGACTGTCAGTTTCTGTCACCACGACATACTAGCTCAGCAGTTACTAGCGTCGTGTTGTAACCCCGTCAATTTCAACCCCGCAAGGATTGTCAATTTCAGACGGCTGTTAGCTAGTTACTTTCATGTGTTCGTCAGCCGATCAGTTTCACCCAGGCCGTTGTCAATTTCAGACACTAGAACAGACTATTGGCTCGTCAGTTTCATCTGATTGTGAATTCGTCTGATTCATCCGGCCTCTGACGATTCGTGAAACTGAATTAATCTGGGCAGCGTTACCATAGCTGTGATTATCATGATTTTCGTTGGATCGCGAGTCATCAGTTTCACAACAGTAGCCTGACAGCGTCACACACAAAGTGAATTCTCATCAGTTTCCACACACTTTCTCATTTTATGTCTTCTGACCCGCCGCAAACGGGTGTCACTTTCACCTCAAACGTGCCAGACGGCCCAACCGTCAATATGTCAGACAACGCCCCCACCACCAACTCCACCACCCACCCCCCCGAAATCACCATCACCACCACCACAAGCCCAGACGGGAGCGTGGCCAACAAGCTGCTGTCGCTGCTAGTTCACCGCTCTTCTCAGAAGATGTCCCACCCGCGGAACATGTCGGTAAGGCTGTTTCACTTGAAGAACGAGACCAACTCCTCCTGCCCGGACCTCAAGGGGCAGAACTACCGGGCCAGCTTCCACACGCGCTCGTCTGCCAAAGGGCCGAGGAAGAAGATTTACAGGTTGGTTATCCCCAACGTGCAGAAGGTCCACCGGGCCGACGTCGGCCCGCGCAGGGGCCAACTGCGGCCGACATCGGCCCGGTGGACTTTCTTTTTGCGCATGGGTCAGTAACTGACAATGCTGGTGTTGTGTTGGGATGCGGCCTTTTTAGAGACTTTAAGTCCTACCCACAGAGCAACCACACACAGACCAAGTTGGTCAATTGGTCGTTCGTTCAAATTGTCTATTAACCCGTTCAGTGCCGAGAAAATTGGAACACCACCCAACTGCAAGAGGTATAGATCTTCATTTAGCCCCTGCAGTTGCAGGGGCTCGTGAGGATCTATGCCTCTTGGTGGCACTACTTTGAATACATGTTCCTGGGACACTTAGGTGTTTTTTTTGTTGTTGTTTTTTGGGGTCTTGAACTAATAACGAAGATTGCAGAAACACAGTCTGCGTCAGCTTGGCATTGAACGGGTTAAAATTAAATGCGTTGTGCGATGACATGCGATTGTCCATTGACGATTAACCCTTTTACAGCCCCGACACTACAAGGATATATGGATCGACAATAATAGTTCGAAGGGGATGCCAGAATAGCTTGGCCCCTCCTGGCGCCAAGCTATCCTGGCACCACCCTTGAACTAACCATGACCGACCCGTCTCCTGAGCCGAAAGGACTTAATATTAAACTTCTGATGTAACAAATCGCCTGGGGACGCAAATGTTCTTAATGTTACAGCAATTAGCGCTGGCTCACTACAGCAGGAGATGGGTCGACCATGATAATTCAAGGGCGCCAAGCTAATCTGGCACTGCCCTTGAATTTTCATGGTCGATCCATCTCCTGCAACTAGTTTATAATCATTAGATGACGCCTCTTAAAATTTGGGAAATACGGCCGTCAGGCTGAATAAGTTAAATCCGATATTTCATAAGTTGAAGTAATTCATTACAAAACTTGTGGAACCTCTGAAAAAGTGATGTTATAACCGACTTTTCGTTATATCTCACCTTGTTTTAAACGATGCAGTCTGTACATGTATGCCCTTCTTGTTCAGGGCGCATCTGGAGGGTGACGGGCCACGCAAAGGGGAGCATGCGGTGGTCAAGGTGTTCCGCACAGCGCCGGGCACGGAGAGCATGTGTGACGCCGAGATGGCCAAACACGTCCTCGCCAGAAAGCTCGCCAGAAAATTCAATAAGATGGTGCCGGACGCCAGCGATAAGGTGAGCATTGTTTGTTTGAATGTTTGTTTTATTGTTGTTGTTGGTGTTCTTGCTGTTGTTCTTGATAATGATGAGACCCGCGCCGGCCAGCCGATAAACAGGCTAAAGCGCAACTGTCGTCTGCTTTGTTTGATTTTTTTTGGTGACTGGACTTGTGCTGTGAAAGACTGAAAGGTTTTATAAAAGACAGAAGTAGAGTGTTCGTATACTATCATTTCTAGACAGACCCCGCGACTCCCACTCTCAAACTGTTTGATTCATACATTACGGTCACCGAGAGCTTCGGCGCGACTCCCATTCTCAAACTGTTTGATTCATAGTCACCGAGAGCGAAGCTCTCGGTGACTATGAACCAAACAGTTTGAAAACGGGAGTCGCTCGGTCTGTCTAGAATGATAATATACGAACACTCCACTTCTATGCAATAATGCCACTCAGCTTTAGGCTACCCCCGTTAACGTCCATGGGGTATTTCCCAAAACAGCCAGTTTACTGTTACTATGCCTTTTAATGAATTTGTGCCGGTCTGTAGTAATTTTCCACCTCAAGTCGCTAAGCCGTGAAATGCAAAATCACAGAACAGCACACACATTAACCTGAAAGCTTGGCCACCTAAATGAAATGAAATATTGATCACACGAGTGTTCGACATCACCAGGGAGTCTGTAATCGATAAATCTGCAAGAACAATCGAATTAATTTTGCTGACAACGCAGTAAGCAGCACTAGAAGCGGTGTACTTTTCCCAAATCAACAATATACGGTATATGAGATTACAAAGCATGGAACGTATCCTATCATCTCTATAACAAGGGGTAGGGGGGTGGGGGGGGGGGGGGAGTCATATACTGACGAGCAAAAGAAATGCGACATTTTTGGAATCCAAAAAATGTCGCATTTCTTTTGTTCGTCATTTATAGCGTTTCCGATGATTCCAAAATGTCGCATTAAAAAAAAATTAGTATTTAATTTCAGTATAGCATAGCACATGTTCTGTTTCCCGTGTTACAGAGGTGGTAGAATATACAACGATCATCCGATGCCCGTTATAGATTCCTCGTGTTTACTGTTATAAAGCGGTATTGACGTGTTCGAGCTTGTAAGTGCAAGTTAAATCAGTACACTCATACTATTTCTATACTGTGGTCCACCGCATGCAGGCCATGCGCCATCTATTTAACCCCTTCGCTACCAGTGTTTGCGGATTTCGCGTCTGAAAAAACGCTGCCGCGTACAGACCACAAATGAAATGGCCGGACCCAAAATGGGCATCAAGAACATAGGACCAACAAGAGGCAGTCGCGGGGGCACATGAAGGCTTATGTCTCTTGCAGAGGAGTAGCGTTCGCCTTGCACCAGCAGTTATGGGGTTAATCATCAAATGAGGAAGTTGATGTCCGTTTCTAGGCTGTTTATCCGACAGCCACTTATACTGCCCCCTCTCTCTGACCCCCCCCCCCCCCCTTTTTTTTTTAATTTTTTTTTATTACGCCTACATTCAATGACAATGCACACATTGCCGTCTATTCAATTACACAGTTATATTACATGTCCATAAATTGCCTCGGCATAATCACGTTTGAGGAAGATATCGCTTTTGAATCGTTTCCTTCCGCTTTCACCGTTGTATCCTCATTGTTTACGGACAATTGATTGATTGTACATTGCTTAACGTCCCGACAGCAACAAGGCTTTCTCAGGACGTGCCTGCACTGCTTGTGAAAAAAAACAACCAACTAAACAGAACATTGAATGTATGTCGCCAGCCGGTCAAACACATTAAATAAACCTAACACATGGGGCCTAAATAAAGCTAAGACCATTTAGCAACACACATCCAATATCAAGAGCTACAGGCAGTGTAGACAGTAGGGAGAGTTTAAAAAAGGCAAATACAGGTGAATGGACCTCGGGTAGACAGAAACACATGCCCCAGAATAGAGAGAAAACCCCACCCTGTGGGGCTGACCAGGGTGACCCTGGGAACTAAAAAATACCTAACCCCACCCAAGTCCCCCAGGGCAGACCCGGGTGGGGTGTGTTTACGGACAAGGGACTAGGCCGATCATCAACAATTTGAAATGTGGTGGCGGCAAAACTCGTGCCTTTCCAAGGTCAGGTAACTTTTTCTTAAGTGTTTTTGCTTTTCAGTGTTTCTTTGAGTAGTTGTTATGTGTAGGCCTAATATTGACGTGAGCGTTTACCTTTCATCAGCGGTGTCCCTTGCAAACTGACCGGTCGTGTCATAATCTTTTAAGTATTGTAAAACGACCAGTTGCGGCTGTTGCTGTCAGTACTGCTGTGACTAGTTGCGGCTGTTGCTGTCAGTACTGCTGCGACTAGCTGCTGCTACTTAATCTGGCACTACCCTTGAATTATCATGGTCAGTCAGTCTCCTGATGTTGGGCGTCGGGGCTAAATGGGTTAATCCCAGTCGACATTATTAGCTAATTCAGTCAAGGCGCCCCACATAAATAAGTGCGAAAATGCCGCATAGCGTTGCCGGCGGCACTTTCGCAGCTATTGATGCGGGGCGCGCCGAATGAGTTAATTATTAATTAGACCAAGTGTGTGCTAGCCTGGATCTTAAATTGGGAGTGGCCTCAGTCGTGGCAATCACTTTTAGTACCTTTTTTCAGTCAGACAAAGTGTACTTCGAACTTGAGTCTAAAGTTAAAAAAAAAAAAAAAAACTGAACCTTAGAAGCAACAGACAAAGTGTACTTCGAACTTGAATCTAAAGTTAAAAAAAAAAAAAAAACTGAACCTTAGAAGCAACAGACAAAGTGTACTTCGAACTTGAATCTAAAGTTAAAAAAAAAAAAAACTGAACCTTAGAAGCAACAGACAAAGTGTACTTCGAACTTGGATCTAAAGCCAAATAATAATAATAATAATAATAATAATAATAAACCTGAACCGCCGCAGCAACAGAAAACTCCTGTCAAAATAATTGACACCTGTGCGGCTTCTGTCAGTGTCACAACCGAGACACATGCACACAGGTTTTTTACACGCCACTGCCGCAATGGGAAAAGCTGTAAAACTTCCTTGTTAGCGGGTTCAGTGTGGATCTCAGTTACTTAGGGGAATTTTAAAATAAAAAGCACTAACATTTGGATCAGATTTTAGTCATGCGGTATCGTGTCAGCTTTCTCAGGTTTGCGTGCACCAGTCCTGTTTATTTCGGGATCACTGGAGGGCGTCTGCTGGCAAGTTTTGCGCAGTTCAGTTTGTTGTCAGTCTATGTAGCGCAAACTTATACAAAACAGCTGCGGCCTTGACACAGAGGGAGTGGAGATGCCCCAATAGGCAGAAAGCTCAACAACTGACGGATGCATGCACTATTTTTTTCGGCAGTGAGACATGTGCGTACTTACTCAAACCTGTCCATATGCAAGAGACGACAGATCTTAAGATCTTCACTGGCTGAGCCTGTTACTGTTAGCTTTTTTTGTGTTGAATCCCGACCTAAATGTGGAACAACTTGAATCTTCCCGGTAGGTTGTCCCAAATATGGAATACCGTCCTGTTATGCAAGTGTTCCTTGTACTGAATTTGTTTCCTCGTCAGTTGTAGGCTGTGCAACCTGCTAGAACTAGCAAAGCAGGCAGAGCCGGTGAATGGCAAACTATTTTTGTTGTTGCAAGAAGCCTAATACTATTAACCCACCTGATTCAGTCATGCATCAAATTTTTGTTTAACCCTTATCATTCGGAATACACCGGTGTGTGAAATAAGTTTGAAATAGTTCAAGGGTAGTGCCTAAATAGCTTGGCGCCTAGAGGCGCCAAGCTATTCTGGCACTACCCTTGAACTAAAGCCATTGGTCTATTTACTTATCTGTAAGTACTATAATGTAGCTTGCATGTGGCAGTGTACAAATTTGAGCTTCTAGCCTCAGTATGATATGGGTTAAAATGCTGTGTAACCTACTTCAGGCGTGGCCACTGATGCAATCAAAGATCGGGAAGTCCGACTGACATGAATGTCAAAAGTTCATCATAGTTTTCGCAGGTGTTGCGCCTCATGATGTTGACGGAGTCTCAGTGTGCAATCGATACTGTTGCTCAGGTACACAAACCGATGGGACTGACTCATTTTTTTAAATTTTTTTTTAAGGGGGCTACTAAGCCATTCGACTGCTCAAGATTAAACACAACCCTGAAGGCTTTACTTGCATCGCAAAAACTCTTTTCTTTGCCCATTGTTACTTTGTTCATAGGTGCAGGCCAGCGAAATTCTCTCTCTAGAGAGAGAAATCAAATGAATGAAATTTTATTTCTCAACTGAGGATACTGAAATGATTAGGTGCACAGACCTTTTTTCAATCATGTCCTTGCTCACACACATATATATATGTGTGTGTGTGCGTGTGTAAGAATTGAGAGAGAGACCGACAGTCAGAGTGCAAGACAGACCTCAATAAATGACGCCAGTAGTTGGAAATATCACATACCACCTGTGTTTATAATTATAGAGGTGATGGATTTCGCAACGATCATCCCATGCCTGCCTGTCAGTAATACACCGGTCCGAAAGGTGTTTAGGTCCAACCCGCCCAATTTAGCAACTGTACCTGTTCTGGGCCCCTCTGGGATAGTTAGTGCGCTAAACATGTCGTCCCCAAGCCGTACGTGCCTATTGGAATGAAGAAAAACACGACTCGGTGCGTCCGATGAAAGCGGATGTGGCTTACTGAGAGGCGTATACTGTACCGATCAGACTAGGGCGGTGCGCGGGCCGACTGTGGCCGACGTAGGCCCTAACCCGGATCTTTGTTTTCTGGGAACAGTCTTATGACCGAGATGCTGTAGATTCTAATAGTCTTGTGACTGAAACGCTGTAGATTCTAATACTATGAGTTTTATGACCGAGCTACTGTAGATTCTTATAGTCGTATGACTGAGCTACTGTACATTCGAATAGTCTTATGACCGAGATGCTGTAGATTGTAATAGTCTTCTGTATTGCAGTTATAAGACGGTAAAACAATCTACAGCATCTCAGTCATAAGATTTTAATAGTCTTATGCTTAAGGAAGTGTTTTCTTTTCGCTGTCCGGACTTCGAAATGACCATGTTAGGCGAGATTTAAAAAAAAAAGAGGGGACTAAAAACACCGATTTGAGAGTGCCAGTGAGTAAAGAGGGCGCATAGATCCTCGCGAGCCCAGCGACTGCAGGGAAATCATTGCCTCATCACCGAGGCCAGTTGCGTGCGTGAGCTTAGTCCTGCGTCAGCCACTAAGCGCAAGGTGCTCCGCTCTAGCGGAGCACCTTGCGCTTAGTGGCTAGCGCAGGACTAAGCTCATTCATGCAACCGACTCCAAGCGTGAAAATCTTAAAATCTATGGCTCTTCAGTACAACTTTATAAAAGACTCGGAGTGGGGGCAGTGCCTGTGTGTGTATGTATGTGTGTGTGTGTGTGTGTATTGGGGGGGGGGGGGTCCCCCTGCTCTTTCACATGTACACAAAAGGTTGAATCATTACAGGCGTGTTTCTGACAGAGGTCAAAAACTAAAGGCAGAAAGTGAAGGTACGGTAAACTCCTAATATACACATACGTCTCCCCCTCCAAAAGCAAGCCTGCGTCGTGTAGTCTACAAGTTTACCACAGCGGCATTGAAAACACCTGCCCACGCGCATGTGTGTTTCATCGTTCTTCGGTTAGTGCGAGGGATTTTTACCTGTAATGTCAGAATCTTTCAGCTCTTGTGTTTAGTGTTTGGCGTGTGATGCAATGTTGTGGGCTGGAACTGATGCACTGAGACCCGGCTTGATGGCAGTAAAGTATACACACAGGAAACGTGGCTTAGAAAAGAGCCGGAGCCACAGGTATGAGATTTGCCATGATTAAAAAATAGAGTAAAGAACTTCACTATGGCAAATCTCATACCTGGTGGCTCCGGCTCTTTTCTAAGCAAAGTTTCCTGTGTGTATACTTTATATGAGTGGCAATGTTGTAGGCTGGACTGATGCACATGGACCCGGCTTGAGGGCAGTAAAGTATGCACACACGAAACTTTGCTTAGAAAAGAGCCGGAGCCACCAGGTATGAGATTTTCCATGATTAAAAAATAGAGTAAAAAACTTCATTATGGCAAATCTCATACCTGGTGGCTCCGGCTCTTTTCTAAGCAAAGCTACAACTCGAGTACAGTTAACCCATTTTGACCCAATGCCCTACAGATGGAGATGGCTCGACCATGATAATTCAAGGGTAGTGCCAGGTTAGCTTGGCGCCTTCAGTCGCCAAGCTAACCTGGCACTACCCTTAAATTATCATGGTCGAGCCATCTCCTGCAACTGGTAAATAGTCATCAGACGCCACTTCCAAAATTTAGGAAACGTGGCCGTGGCGTTAAATGGGTTTTAGTCCTGTTTTTAGCAACCATCTTTTGTGAAAGAAGAAGAAAAACAAACGCCTTAGAAGTCATATGCTCTTGCAAGTGAAATCTCTAAGGGCAAACCGTGTCGCCTGTCATTAAAGACCGTCGTTTAAGTAGGCAACAGCCACATAATTGACGGGTCATTAATGACAGGTGAGTCTTTCATAAGGGTGGTCGCTGAAAACAGATTCTGCTGTAGTATGTATTAGTAAGTATAAAAATCCCATTCTGCATAAAGCGGAACTTGTTGATGCTTTATCAGGCCTGAAGAAGAAAAAGTAATTTGCGCTGGTGTGTGATTTTAGGCCTTACGGCCTTCCGGCACAAAAGACATAGCACGGTGCAGGCATCAGAGGTAACCGATTTTCCACCGCGAAACCGTTTCTCGGCTAAATTAGATTAGATAACCAGCCGCTGCAGTCTTGCGCAATTGCCGGATGAATAAAAACCCTTGAGAGAAAAACTGAGCACCATACTACTGAGGTGTAGATCTACACCTCTCGCTGAAACCACTTTGTATCCATGTTCTTCATTTTTTGACGGCTAGGGAGAGTAATGTCTGACGTTGAATTTACGATGATTCTACGCGCAATCTGCACCCATTGGCTTGTGCGGAGGGAGCTAAGCGCAAGATCTGTCTGGCGCCGTTGCCGTATTCCGAAGGTAACAAGATCATCCCGAAGTCCCGTATTGTTTGGAGCTCACGTGCGTTTTTCTTTTAGGAACATTCAGAGTTGTTCATATTTTTAAGCTTATCCTCAATCTGATCTATTTCCCTCCAAGCCAACCTCTGATCAGTCAACACACACACCGGCGCACACAGCTAAAGACGGACACACCGACAGCGCTTCCCGCCTTTGAGTACGCTCTGTGTGGGCTGGACCGAGTACTTTAGCGACACACACACACATACCGGCGCACACACGGCGCTTCGCGCCAAATCGACGTTCAACAGCAAGGTCACAGAGTGGCTAGACGTGACGTCATTTTTATCTTGTTACTTCTCAGTTTGCCTGACCATGAGCCCCGCCAGCCTGTTATGTTCTTTGCATTCTACGGTGACGCGCTCCGACTGACCCGCCCCGTCCTCAAAAGTCTACCGTATTTTCAATACAGTAGACAACTTCTAGCCGGCTTCTTAGATACCGTGCCCAATGCGGCCGTCCTGGGCCCGAGGCCTCCGACCCATTTGATTACTGGTCGGGTAGCTCGTACTCGGCCACGTGATAAGTATAGGCTCTGCCTTAGGACTCGTTCGGGGTTATCGCCGGTAGATGCGGCTGGCCGCTAATGGAGATCACTGTGCCCAAAAACAACCAGACGTTTTCGAAGATTCCTGACCGGTGGATTGTAAACACTTGAGATAATAAACACTTTAACTGGCACATTAAAAAAAAAAAAAAAACATAAACGAGTGGACAATGAACACTTGATAACTGGCACAACTATAAATATAAATAAATTCCAACAATGAAAGAAACACACTTAGAAAGGACAAGTGGTACTTGTACTTACTACTGATGATGTGTGTGTGTGTCAGTGTGTGTGTGTGTGGTGTCAGTGTGTTTCCTTGTTAGCTTTTTTTTTTTTTTTTTTTTTTAATATAGCAAACTCAGACTGCATTGCAAACATGTGTGCTAGTCTGTAATTTAGGACCTTACAGCTCGAGATTGTCGGACTGAGATATGATCACCGATCACCACATATATATTACACTGACGAGCAAAAGAAATGCGACATTTTCGGAACCGGGGGACGAGCAAAAGAAATGCCACATTTTCGGAACATTTCCGAAAATGTCGCATTTGAGTCTTTCGCTCGGCAGCATACTATGCTAGAGCGTCATATAAGTTTTTACAGATTCATGACGTGACTGATTTCAAAGGTTTCCTAACACTAGGCACCTGCTGGCCTTCAGCCAGGTGGTCAGACTGCTAAATGTGCATAGTCGGGGGGGAAAAAAGTATGCTTGCACATCCTTTTTTTTTTATGTGGTGGAAATTCATTATTTTTCGCGGAAGTCACGTTGTAGTCAATGTGCTGATGCCGCTTCGGCCCCGCACGTGCAGCGCGCGTGCTTTTCGTTGTGACGTGTAAGCGGGCACTGGAAATAGCCAACAAACTGAAGTGCCGCGAGAGTTCAGGTAAAGTACTGACCTGACGACCAGCGTGGCTTTGATGGGTATTCTAGAACCAGTCTTTCGCTTAATTTTCCCTGCCACTGTACGTACGCTGTACGCACATTTTTGTGTCTGAAATCTTGGTTCAGTTCCGCACGACCGGAAAAGCCAACACCGTCCAAGAAACATGGTTACAAATCGGTCTCAGCAAGAGGCATAAATTATATCCCGGCCCATGAGCCCCCGCAGTCGCGGGGGCTTATGATGATCTGTGTCTTTGCAGTTGGGTCGTGTTCACTTTTTTCTCGGCAGCGAAGGGGTTAAAGCGATTCTCCCCAGGTTTAATCATCTCAACACAGTCGGAAAACTGTCTGCAACAGATACTGCTGACAGTATTATGTATGGGTCCTTTGTGTACTAACTTAGAGCTTTATGATGTACATACAGCGCCAAATGTCGAAATTCATCGTTTGATGGGTGTGTTGTTTTTGTACCCGAGAGTGCAAATTATCGTCTGCATCGGCCTCGTTTTGAATTTGTGCATATTAACTAGCCTACATCACAAGGCAGCCGGAACCCGATCAATCGATACTGCAGACGACGGAGGCGGTCATCGTTGTCGATATGTACAGTGTAGACATGTACTGATGTTCTCCGGCATCCCTTCGACATAATTTTCCACGAGAATGAAAATAATTTTCCCACTCATTCGCTATGCTGTTAACGGATTTGTTCAATAGCATGTCCGTTGAAAGGTCCTGGTAAATCAATGTGGCACAGTTGGAGTGCGCCTGAGTTGATCAGTGTTCCGGTCGTACTCCATAGGCAATAGATTTCCTTGTCCCCCATAACCCGCCCGTTAGGGCCGTCCATGATCACCTCGGTGCTGTGGACGTTAAACCCGAATTAACCACCACCACCACCTATGCTGTCAAAATCAATGCGGGTTCCGCTTGACCTGCTACAGTAACTGGCAATCGTGCTGTGGGCGTGGCTTCAAGTTCTTCGACTCGGGTCTCCGCGCCAAGCCGGCGACTGAGCCAGCGTCACGAAACAGAACAGTGGTATTTCACCCACTTATACCAATTTCTGCATTGCAGTTTCACATCACACACATCGAAGTCTACGTAACTGAAAGCATCTCTGGAAACGACAAATGCACCATCGCAGCAGAAACACTACCTCTGTGAATCGAGTGAATGCGAGCCCGCACCGGCAGACAAAAACGTGTCACGACCATCGATGTCGGCAGCCGGTGCCGCAATTTTGACACTGACACAGGCCGTAGTTGTCTGATCCTTGCAGCATAAAATCTGATGAACTAGCTCGTAACTTCATGATAAAACAGGTTTTAAATCATGCAAAATCAGTAGGAGATAAATTCTACTGAAGATCATGAATTCTCAGTCTCTAGCACTCGTGAAACTACTATGATAGGAAGATCGACAAAGATCGTAACCGGATTACTTACTGTTTCACATAGCAAGAAAGCGACAAATTCAGGATGGGCGGTCAAGCCAAGCTCTATATTCCCTTGTCGGATGTCAATTCTACTTAGTCTGTCATTGTCGGCCGGCGCGAGTCGACCGATACTTTCTTCTTTTCTTCGCTGGTTCATCCGACATCTTGTCTCTGATTGTTATAATTATGCAGATGACCTAAGGTCGTATAGAATAGTTATGACGTCAGCTACCTGATCGTCAATCGGAAGCAATCTTTTGACCGGGTCCAGCCGCACGATTCCGGTGGCCTCTTTCGCTTTGAACGGACGAAAGAAAGCATTTGGTGGGACAATAGGGTGGTCACTGTCAAGTGGGTATGTATACTGAAGCCCAGTAAAAGCTTTTTGCGAACTGAAGCATTAAAAAAGGTCGGTCGTGCCCCTTTAAACCCAAAATAGCACCGTAAGGTTGAGGAGGTGCCGGAGGTTATCTCCGTCTATAAGAGACAAAGATTCACATGAGCCCCTGCAACTGCATGCGCTCATATGAATCAATGTCTGTTGCAGGTGGAAGAGGCACCAGGATTAAAATGTGACGCAGCCACTGTCATCAGAACCAGCACGTTACAAGCCCGGCGGGGAGAAATTACATTTTCAGCGCGTATTATACAAGAATAGACACAAGCTAATATTATTATAAAGATGTCCTGTCTAATTTACAGCTGCCGGTCAGCCACTATGGAATTGAGTGTGATTTTCATCATATTAATAGATGCAAGATTGAAAAATCATTAAACATCCAGACCAGAAGATTATCTGCCAAAATTATCATTACCATCTCCCGCCCCCCCCACCCCCCCCGAAAAAAAAGAAGAAAAAGGATCCGTCTGTCATTCAAGCCTTCAAGTTTGTACAGAAGAACCTTTGTTTTTGTAGCAACCTTGTTTTTGCAAGGAAAAAGAAGTCTTAAAAGACAGGTGCTCTCTCAAGACACGTCTTGAAGGGCAAACAGTGTCACCTGTCACGAAAGCCAGCTAGCGGAGCGGTGGTCTTAATGGCAGGTGGTCTCTGATCAGGGTTGTCGCCTTTCATGTCAGCTGGCCTTTAAAAAGGATTGTCGCTCGAAACAGGTTCAGCTGCTGTACTGTTTCTATTTTCTCTTCTTCCACTGCTTTTTGGCTCACGTGCGAAGCAAAAGTGAGTCTATGTTCTGGGCCAGTGGTCGTCTGTCCGTCGTCCGTCCGCCGTCGTCCGTGGAAAATTTTAACGTTGGCATTTTCTTGGAGACTATTTAAGGTACAGTCTTCAAACTTGGCCCAAGGATACGTTGTGGCAAGACCTTTCTAAACATACCAATTTCAGTGACCTCTCACAAAGGTCAAGGTCACAGTGGCTCAGGAAATACATGAAAATAGCTATTTTGGGACATCATTTCTTTTTTCTCAAATACTATTCACAACTTCAAACCCAAACTTGGTACAAAGATACCTGATAGTAAGACCTTTATATGCACACTAATTTGGTTCATCCCCCCCCCCCCCCCCGGAAAGGTCAAGGGTCACAAGAGCTCAAGAAATAGGTCCAAAATGACTATATTTTTACAAAAGAATGTTTTTTTCGCAAATACTATTCACAACTTCAAACCCAAACTTGCTACTGAGATACCTGTTGGTAAGACCTATCTATGCATACTAATTTGGATGACCACTCGGAAAGGCCAAGGGTCACAAGAGCAAAGGAAATAGGTAAAAAATTAGCCATATTTCGACAAGAAAACCTTATGTCAGACGTGTGGATCGGTCGATACACGTAAGCCATATGGGCTTTGCCCTTCTTGTTTTCTTTTAAACCTATTTAACCCCAACGCCCTACAGGAGATGGATCGACCATGATAATTGAAGGGTAGTGCCAGATGAGCTTGGCGCCTCCAGGCGCCAAGCTCAACTGGCACTACCCTTCAATTATCATGGTCGATCCATCTCCTGCAGCTGGTACATTGTGCGTGATGGTACATTAACCCCACGGACGCATTTTCCAAATTTTGGAGGCGTAACCTAACGACTAATCTGAAGACACATTTCAGCACCTTTTTGTTATGCCTTGTCGACACACCTAATGAACATTAACAGCAGTTTGGACACGCAGCAAAAGCACCAGCGTAATCGCACTTATTTATTATGTGCAGGCGTTAACGTGTCAATCTATTTTTAGCTGTTTCTCGTACTGATACCGTTGCATTTCTAGAACGGTGTGAAGTTATTGTCTCGTTACTTGATATAAAGACGACGTGCGCTGAACTGGATTGTCCTGTGTCTAAATGAGCCATATAGCTAGACCCGTGTAGTAGCGTTTCGTAACCACCTGTAACAGAAGTGTATTATTGAATAGTTACGTCGGTAGTGGGCCTTCAAAATGGTGTTATTTCGATGATCACAACCTCGAGCAAAGTTCTGCCAAGAACTCCGGTCTGCAATGAAGGGCAGAAGGTGTTTATCAGGGAAATGTTAGCAGCTAATGATTTGCTGAAAATACACTTAGTTTTTCTATCCGCATTCTAGATGAATATGTGCGCTGGTCTTGGATTTTGGAGCTTGCAGCCATATGCAACAACGTCTAAGATCACTCACGGCAGCACAAAGAGAGCATTTTATGACTGAGTTTTGCTGTTCTATAAGGCATTCTAATTCAGTGAAAGAGTAAAATCTCCAGAGATGATGTCAATTTCTGTGTTTCTGCCATAATGTGGCAAAAAGGGGGAGGGGGTGGGGTGGGGGCTTGATTTTCTTGATTTTCATTGTCATATACCGAAGAGCAAAAGAAATGCGACATTTTTGGAATTCGGCAAAATTGGCGCATGTCTTTTTGTTCCTCAGTATGCAATAAAATTCTCGCTTTTCTCAAAATTTAAAAAAAAAAAAAACAAACGTACATGCTTGCTTTTACAATGACGGCAGATTTGTTTGATAGCCACCCCCCCCCCCCCCCTCCCCACCCACGTACCGCCACCTGTACCATTCCTTGCCCAGTTCGCCACCCATTGTAAGTTCTCCGTTACGACGAGACTCTCACAAATCGTCCTATTATTTTGTTTATACCATTAGGCAGAAACCCGCATGTTACAGGGAACCAACTTCTAAATTGTGAATCCGGGACGTCAAGGACGTCACGCAAGGTGTTTTAGAAAACTCGGATTTTTATATCGCCATCCTTGCGGAAAACATCTTGTTTTTATTTCTAGCGGAGGACATCTTTGGCGA
The DNA here is from genome assembly GCA_036245525.1 of Semisulcospira habei. NCBI lineage: Eukaryota > Metazoa > Mollusca > Gastropoda > Semisulcospiridae > Semisulcospira > Semisulcospira habei. The sequence continues at coordinate 155,832,053 of BTPG01000002.1, forward strand.
GAACAAACTATTTGCAGAGATATTAAAGAAAAATCTTCCATCCGTCTGCATTAGGCACAGACGAAACTAGCAAGAGGCTTTGATCCTCATGAGCCCCCGCAACCTGCGGGGGCTCATGAGAATCCATGCCTCTTGCTTGCTTCGTTTACAGCCACATTTTTCACACAGATGTTTTCGACGAAAAAAAAAAGCGGTGAAATAAAAAAGGATGATGGCCTTGGGGATTTAAAAGTTGACAAAGAGTTGGTTATTTGGGTTTAACGCCGAGCAGGCGACTAAGGCCATCTCACGTGTCTCTGCGGGCATCGTTGGCGTCTGCGATCCTGTTGCCTAAAAGTTGACAAAGAGGCCATACAGTACATCCTGTACATAAAGGAAAAAAACTAGTCACTACAGACATATGATGTCAAAGTGGTAAATATAAAGATTATTTGTTGCCGTAAGTTTCATTGTACAACAATTTTTAAAAGTTGGAATTTGCCCTGAAGTCAGGTATCATTCGCACGTAGACACACTCAAATATAGCTGACAGATCTAATCAGTAATAAAACAAAGGCATTTAAATAAACACATCCTGCCAACATCAAACCATCAACAAGTCCTGTTTTCCAACTGAATTCAGACAAGAAAATGACAGGCACTTATGAAATGATCAGTGTACCAGTTCAGTTTGTGAACCTATGTTGGAACACTCACAAGTACACTATGAGTCTATGTACTCACTCCATAAAGTTTATCCTTCTTTGACACATGTATTGCTATATTGTAAAACAAGCAAATTAATACCCATGAACTTGCTCGATATACTTTCCTTTCCAAAATCCCTTGCGCGCCAAGAATACTCGATCTTGATGATACTTGCATTTTCAAAATGGAAACGCGAAATATGCTCATAACTCAACATGGTATGGTGTCTCCGAGACGCACATATCCATCTATTTAAGGATGCTCAAGGCGCCGTAGGGATGGAAGCTGAAGCTTTGAAAGCCTGCTGCTCAGTACTAAGCGCTACTTTATGTGCAAACCTCCACCCTACTATTAACTTCGGTGCATGTGATATATTTATGTTTCCATTTCACCGGCCCTACCGGGCCTTCCGTTTTCGAATAGTGGCAATGGGATTTTTAACGTGCGCACTTGATTATGCGTGCTGTACACACGAACGGAAGGCGAGACAGGCAACCCGGTAAACCGTGTCTGTACGTAAATCTGACTCGATGGGAATGAGGAAAAGTCTCTTACGACTGCCAGCGCAGTGTCTTATCCACCAAGCTACGTCCCCATTAACAAGCTCCTTGTGTGTAACAGTAACGAAATACTTCATGGTGAGACTGAACGCTCGAAATTTATATCCTATACATACATACATACACGCACGGAGAAAAGACGCCAGGAAACGTGCGAGTCGCTGGACTGACAAGTGAAATCCGCAAACTTTTCTTTGGTCATGTCAGTAATTGCTTTGCGATTTCCTGATATATGGAGTCTCGTTTCACGACAGATACCGTTTTGCGATGGACAGCAGACGCTTTGAATGAACATTTGAAGCAAGGAATGAAGATGGTGGTTGGATTTACAGGAATAACCCCTTGATTGCTACTGACGATACCGTTCAACGGAAAAGACGCGTAGTCACGCGTCTTTTCCGCCGAACGGTATCGTCAGTAGCAGTCGAAGGGTTAAAAGAATACATATATTAACGAAATACTTATATTTGTATAGGCAGATGTATTGAATATCTACGTCTTTTTTCCACTGTATGCGAGCCTCGATCGAAAATAGGAGTGAATTGATAAATGGCCCGTGCTTTGCAGTGTGCTTTCGGTATATGGTCTTTCACCTGGCATCACGATATTTCTAACGCTTGATCTCACTTTTTTTCTTTTCTTTTCTTTTTTTTTTCTTTGGGGGGGGGGGGGGGGAGGGGGGGTAGCTGGTTGGCTGCGTGGTGGCTTAAGAACATGATTTTGATAGTCGTTTACTTTTTACCACTGGTCTGTGTTTGTTTGTTCGTCCCATCAGTTGAAGTCCTCTGTCATAGGGCTCACTTCACCGAAAGAGAGGGAGAGAATTCTACACCCAGCCCCAGAGACTAAACGATTTATATTTTCTAGTCTGGTCTGTGATTTTGAACCTTGCGGCTTAATTTGTGTACTGGTCTGAGATTTTGGACCTTACGATCTTCGACCGTAAGATCCGAAATAACAGACCAGCACACACTCCGCTCGGCTCTCAGCCACAAATGACACTCATCCGTAGCCGAATTCAATTTGTCGTCTCCTGGCTTCTGCGTGCGTGTTGAAACCCATTAGCCAAACCCCGCCGCCTTTTAGCTGCAGCTAGCTCGGCTGCTTTGCAGGCAATTCTCCCAAGAGTTGTCTGTCGTGATTATATGTGATTATCTGCCCCTAGGATAGCCAGTCTGGCCGGGCCATTTGCTTTACTTTTCTTTCAATGTTTTTCACTTTGTTTTAATTACAGCAGTACAGGGTACGGCTGAGAAATGAGTTTTTCAAGATTGTGCATGATCTATTTACAGTGCAAACCCCTCCGTTCTACTTACGAAACTATCATGTTGCGTAACACATTACTTCCGTCGGGACGCGATTTCCACGATATGTATCGGTTTTATCTCTTATATTCCAGTAAACAAAGGTCCTCGGGCCCACGACGGCCGCAGTGGACCCACTGCGGCCTTCGTGGGCCCGAGGACCTTTGTTTACTGGGACAGTGTCAACGTTGTCTGTTCTACTATCGTAAGTATGAGAGTGAAGCAGGAAATGACACTGTTATAGTCAGTGGCGGATCTGGAAAGGGGAATTCTAGTTTCTCGTCAGCAATCCTCTTCCTGAACGGCTTACATGTTAGAATCCAACGAAAGAGTCATCACTTACTGGTAGTGCTTTCAGATCTTAGTGCTTCCTGAGCAGGTCCTGCACTTGTAGTGATGCGCACAGAAGATTTGCCGACATAGTACCACGCCAAATACGTGTATTGCTTCTATCACGCCTGAGAAATTGCCTTTGAAATCACTAAAGTTCTGTTCCTGTTGGTTGCTCTGCATCCTCATATTCGCAAGCAGTACAGACCAGCCTCCGTATTATGCGCATCAGAATATCGCAAAATCGGATATGACGCGGTTATGTCTGTGGTCTCAAGACAATAAGCACGATCGTGCGTGGGCCATCTAAGGCTGGCGTCGGCCAGAGGCCTTGTTGCTTCCTGTGTGCAAATGTAACACTGCGTTAATGTGAACACCAATGATGCGGCATGACTTCATGGCTCATAATTAGCCAGATATGAGGCTGTCCTGTATTTCAATATACTAACCTCGCGATTCTCTGTACAGCAAAGGGGTCTTCCCTCGTTTGGTTCGACCTATTCCGTACCATGATCCCTCACTTTCTTTCAAGTGTGGGGGTTTCTGCTATTTCCTAGCAAACGTAAGCCATGTTTCTGCGTTTTGTGTGGGTGTGCAGATCGCGTTCACAATGCCCCTGAAGTCGACAGTGGACAAGGTGGGAATGGGCAGCTATCTCTTTCACCACAGCCGCCATCTGGACAAGTCGGAGTGGGTGCTGATCGAGGAAAACTTAGTACGCGACCAGCAGTTTCAGGTAAGAGACCATACTGTGACGAGCAATAACAACAACAAAAAAGCGACATTTTTTGTAATCATCGGAAACACTAAAATGTCGCATTCTTTTGCTCATCAGTATAAATGCCGACATATGCCGGGAGAAGATGTCTACATCGCATGAATCCAATAAGCCCTGACGTACTCCTGCGACACTCGTGATAGTTCAAGGGTGGTGCCAGAATAGCTTGGCGCCTGTAGGCGCCGAGCTGTTCTGGCACCACCCTTGAACTATCACTGTCCATCTGTCTCCTAAACTGTTATGCAGATTTTAGAAGACATTCGGAAATTTTAGCTGGTAATTGTTGACACCATCGACACTTGGAATCTAACTTTGACAAACTAGTAATAATAATAATGTCACAATGATGTGTGTTTATATAGCGCTTATTCCAAATGGCTCTAAGTCCATAATGTGATTCTGGCGAAGACAATCTGACAGAACTGACTAGGGCGACTTCGAATGGGTTTAGATATAAAACCAAACACTCCCATATAGGTCTAAATAAGATATTTCTTCTATAATCCACGTTTTCGTGTCGAGACGCGAAAATCCATACCTTCTTGATGGCATGTGAGTAGTCAGTTATTGGCATTCAGTTCATTGCTTAATTATTGAATACGTGCATTGATTGATGTTTCTGATCCGACTGAACGATGATAGTGGTGGTGACGGTGGCGGTGGTGATGCTTATGGTGACCGTAGACCTATGCTCTCTCTCCTTTTCGGCCTTCCTCACTCCACCACTCTCACTCTCCAGCGCGTCCAGAACAATGCTGCCCGCCTCGTCCTCAGAAAGAAGAAATCTGATCACATCACTCCCCTGCTCAAATTCCTTCGCTGGCTCCACATCTCCCAGCGCATCCAATACAAGATTCTGTCTCTCTGCTACAAATCCCTTAACAACTACGCTCCTGCCTATCTCTCCAACTTACTTCACCCCTACACTCCTTCCCGCTCTCTCCGCTCTGCCTCCTACCCTCTCCGCCTCCACATCCCCCGCACCAAACTCAGCATTTTCGGCCCCCGCTCCTTCTCTGTCTGCGGTCCATCCACCTGGAACACCTTCCCACTCTCTCTCCGTCAGAAACCCTCTCCCTCCTCCTTCCAGTCCGCCCTCAAGACTCACCTCTTTCAACAGTTCTAGCACTCTAACGCCACCACACACCCCACCCCCAGCTGACAGTCGTAATTTATTTGTGGTATGTGAGGCATTGTCAAAAGCGTGCACATGCGTGCGTGAGTTGTGAGTGCGAGCTTAGAGTTATAATTATTATAAGATAAGCGCATTATAAATACCGTAATTATTATTATTATTATGCTGACGAGCACAAATAATGCAACATTTTCCTAACATTCTGTGATGCTTATGATGACCGTAGACGATGCTAATGATGACCGTAAACCTATGCTGATGAGCAAAAAAAAACAACAAAAAAATAAATGCGATTTTCGGAACCTTCGATTCCGAAAATGTCGCATTTCTTTTGCTCGTCAGCATATTTCTTTGTTTCCTCAGCTATTCCTGCGGAAGAACGGTGACCGGGCCGGCAAGGACCCCACGTCGCTTGACGCCTTCATGCACTTCACCTATATGGAGTCGGGCCAGAAGTACGTCATGTGCGGCTTCCAAGGCATCCACACGCAACAGGGCGGCTACAAGCTTACCACGCCCGGCATTCAGTCCTTGGACCAGCGCTACGGCAGCACGGACAAGGGTCTGAACGGCATCAAGTCCGTCTTCTCCAAACACAAGTGCAACAATCTGTGCTGGAACTGGCCCAAGCCCGACGACCACGAGAACCACGAGCCGCTGGAGGTCAGCAGCGAGTGCGACACGGACTCCTCCAACGAGGGTGACAACGGCCACAGCGGGGCCACCAGCACGGACTCAACCGTGGCGTTCGGCATGGACACTATTTGCGTTGCACTGAACGACATCCAGGACGGTGTCATGAACGGCTCCAGGTCTGGAGACTCCGGAGACTCCGGCAGATCCGAGGCCAGCGTTTTCGGCGAGAACGCGAAACACAACGGCAAGGTGATGTCCGTGGACAAGTCAGACGCTAGTATTTTGACGGGTGAAAGGTCACAGGCGGAGTTTGCGATCGGGGAGAGGTCGGATGCGGATTTTCTCAGCGTGAATAAGACCCATTTCAATGTGGGGCAGTCCGACGCTTCCATGTTGAACGGGGAGCACGGGGAGCGATCCAATCCAGCCTTTGTGAACGGGGACAATTAAGTCCAGATCCAGGTTCCAGTCCTGGGCCGAGTCGCGTGAGAGAGTCTAAAGTTAAGTCCTGCGCCTCAGCGTAGTAGTAGCTAAACTGCGCAAGGTCTACACTTTTTTTTTATGCAACTCCGCTCTGCAGTTCAAGAGCGAGAATAAAAGCTCTATGTGAATCGAAAAACTAAAGATTTGATCTACGAACGTTAACCTCCCCCCACCCCTGAAACTCAACAGCATGATGTGGATCACTCATGAAAGTTCAAGGGTGGTGCCCGAATAACTTGGCGCCTGTGGTGCGCCAAGCTATTCTGGCACCACCTTTGAACTATCATGGGCAACCTGTCACCTGAACTGTAATGTAATCTCTAGAGAACAGCTCCCAAATTTGGGGCTGGCGGACCTTCGGGGACAATGGGTTAACTCCGAGATCTGTGTATATTATGTGAAATTCCCAAGCGCGGAAATCAAACTATAAATGTGTCTGTGATTTCGGACCCTGCGGCTTAGAGGACCGCACCTATGAACAGAGTCCGCAAAATGAGCTGAGAAGAGCTGCAAGAGGCATGTATGTAAAGGAACCCGAGCTCACGAGGAGGATCTATGTATTTACATTGTTACAGTTTCAGTGCTGGTGTGCCCCAGAGGGCAGACATTTGCAAGCGTGCAAACTTTGCAAGAATACCATTCCTGAACAAAATAGTTAATATATAAATCATGTGCTGTACCCGTGACACCCTTAGTTTGTTACTTTAACCCATTATAACCCGGACCCAGATGTATCACTGTTCAAACTCATATTCTGGGTGATTTAAGGTGAATGAAGTTTTTTTTTTTTTAAATGCAAAAAAGTTATTTTCTAATCTGACTTTAAAATATTTCATGTGTCATCTATGATACGCCGGGTTCTAGACGGTTAACGTCCACTACTTAAAGTCTTTTCACGTTCAGCGTCATCTGCTGCACGTGCATCGACCGTGACAGCTCAAGGGTTGTGCATGATCAGCCTGGCGCCCCAAGCGCCAAGCTGATCTAGCACAGGGCTTGAGCTACCACGGTCTGTCCGTCTGTATCTATAGTTGTGGTTAATGATTCCAAAGTGTGATACATTTTGCCATGGAAGTGAAAGGATTAACGCTGCCGAGGTGCTCGTCAGTGTATATATATATACATACATACAAGAGCAAAAGAAATTGTGACTGTGTTAAACGATCGCACGTGTGTCTGCATGCGCTTGGTTTTATTATGTGACGCTTGCGTTTACAATTAACTGATATTTAAAAGTGCAGTAAAGCCAGTTTCAACAACCACCGTTTTTTTCTATAGGAAAAAAGTGGTCCTAAAGGCAGGTGCTCTCTCAAGAGAAGTCTTGAACGGCAAAAAGTGTCACCCATCATTAAAAAAAAAAATTAGGTGACTACTGTCAGCTAAATGATGTGTTCCACCCTTTGCGTGTCGGTTGCGGTTTTAGTCGCGATGATTCCCACAGGAATCATCTCGACTGAAACCGCTACCGACACGCAAAGGATTAATGACGAGTCGACAACTGTTATTCTTGTGTGTACTTACATAATTATGTACAGCATGATCTGTTTTAAGCGACCACTCGTATGAGAGTTCACCTAAGTTCCAATTTCTAACCATTGAAGTTGTCATACCATGACACAAACATTCTACAAAAGTAGGGAAGAAACATTCACTAATTTTGTTTGGAATAAATGTTTACATTAATCATTGGGCCCACTGCACAAATTTCTTTTGAAAAAGATATAATTTGTTTATGTCTTGTCTCATGTTTAATGTCTATTTTTTTTAAGCTATCAGTTCTCATATGTAAAGTTTATTCATTGCGCTTTTGTATTTAAAGTTTAAATTTCAGAACGTCTCATAATTTCATGGTCTCACACAGTCTTTCGGCATAATGAGGTATATGCTTGTTTTGGTTTCATGTCTATTTTTACAAAGTTGCTGTAACGTTATGTATGTCGATAAGAACTGTATTGCTTTGTAATTACGGTTTAGTAACTTCATTCTGTAAAGCAGAGCGATCGCTCCTTCGTCACGACGAAGGCGTGATCCCCCTGTTTCAACAGGAGTGGTACACGCCTGCTTTATGGAAGACAGACATAGATTCCGAGCGAATGGGCATTGTGCGGTATATTATTGTTTGGTGCATCCGAGAGTTTGGGAAATGAAAGTGACTGCGAATAAAATATCACAATAAACATGTCATCGTCAGATTCATGTGTTTAACAACTGTTTGTATAGTGACAGAGCTGAAAATCATTGAACAGACGTATGTTCGCTTCAAGCTATTAGACATAGACGACTTAGAGTTACCCCTGTGGCCCTCGATGAGGGACCTTAGTCTTACGATATAGTTGAGAGGTCAATGGATTAATGACAGTTGGGAGCTTTTGCTTTATATGACCATGTGGAAATACGTGAAACAGAAGATACAGGTTTTTACACGTGTATTCCTCATAGTGATACACTACTTCAAGACAAATCGATCTAACACTTCAAGGTCAAGGGTGGTGCCAGAATAGCTTGGCGCCTGCCGGCGCCAAGCTATTCTGGCACCACCTGCCTCCGTAGCGCAGTGGTTAGCGTGTCGGACTGGCGGCCGGGAGATCCGGGTTCGAATCCCAGCCGAGTCAAGCGCTAGCGGGATTTTTCTACCTGGGTCGGCTCCTACCCAGAACGGGTGTGCTATGGACCCAATGGGAAGGCTGATGCCACGCAGCCGAGACTCGCCCACTTCACGGGTGCGACTTTGGGGGTGCTACCCGGGTTATGACACATCGCAAGATGTGAATGATTACACGGCTGGCACCGCAGGTGTCCGCAGTTCCCGGGCCTGGTTAACACCAGGATATTTATGACAAGAAGCGTGGAATGCGGCCCTGTCACGCAGTCTCGAACCACATGGACCACCATGGCATCATCATATCATCCGCCTCATCCTCATACAAAATGAAAACGCTGTTCCTGGTTTCTGATCCCTCAAGTCTCCATCTCATGGTGACCACAGCCCAGTCCTCCAGGAGCCCTAGGTGCGCGGTTGTCTTCGGCCAGACCCTGCTGCTGTGCGTGGAAGGACGTAGTGGTTGACTCGCCACCTCTGGGGGGAGCTTCCACGTCGACTCCGCGACTAGCAAACAATGTCGTAAGTAGGGGGGATAGTAGGTGTGGCCACACTGAACACCACCGATTTGACTCGGCAGCAGTGCGGAGTTTCCTCCGGAGGGAGTCCCCTACTACCTGACATATATAGCAGCAGGGCCGGGAGACTGGCTGGAACAACCAGCGGTCCTGGGTGAGCACACTGGGGTTGATGGGGATGAGCGGGTTGAGAGGCCGGAAGACCTCTGAGGTCGACAAAGGAAACTTGGAGCAGAAAAAAAAACCTCTGGCACTACCCTTGAACTGTCATGATCAATCTGTCTCCTGTCTCTGTCGCGTATAGTCTGCACATGACAACTTTCATATTCGAGTGTTTTTTTTTTTTGTGGCTTATGGAACGTGTTTAGACATTTCTTCATGGGAAAATAATGAAGGTATGTAAGGTGAAATCATCACGCGCATGAGAGTGTAACGTACTTTGAAATTCTGTCATGATCAGACGGAGCACCTTGCTTAGTGGCTTGCGCAGGATTTAAGCCCATTCATGCAACTGGTCTAGCGGAGCACTGGGCCCATTAATGCAGCTGCCCATTAATGCAACTGGTCCCAGGTACTCACATGCGATCACGTTTCATTACCAAACGCTGCCCATCTGCAAGTGGCACAGCTTATCATGACACCCACCCGCTCCACCCCCCCCCCTCCCACCCCCTCCCCCGCCCTTACCCCACCGCTGCAGACTGCGGGGCTAATAAAAATTTATGCCTGCAAGTCTTGCTGGCGGCCTCCACGCTCTTCCGACGGAAGAAGGAACTTGCGCGGAATCCTCAGTATCTAGATGAACAACAATCAAACTAATAATTGAAACGAGTCTTCTCCTTCATGTAGTGAAGGAGAGTCGCAGGCTGAGGCCTGACGACATACAACATGGAAGAAACGCATTCACTGAAAGCACTGCTCGGATCCTTTCCAGCAAGACAGGTGGGTTGAATTGCGCCTAATTCAGTTTCGATAGCCACTACCTGCCTGCCGTAGTCCAAGCGGCTTTGTTTTTAAATGTTTTAACTCATTCGCGGACAGCCGCATCCGGCGCATCCGGATGCGGCTTTCCGCGAATGAGTTAACTGCAAACATCTCGCTGCAGTGCAGAGGGGCTGTTGGTTAGCGTTTGCTGCCTTGGAAAAGTTTTCTGCAACTGGCGGATGAATTATCACTTTCCTGCAAGCTGTATGAACTCATCTGATCTCATTTTACAGGTTTTTTGTTGTTGTTGTTGTTGTTGTTTTTTTTTTTGTTTTTTTCCCGCGCGCATGTGTTACAAGGTTGTATCAGTTCACGTATGGTGATACGAGTTGTCCTCTCTCTGTCGCACTGCTGATCGTTTCGTTTCAACGTCACATAACGGTCATTACTGTGGCGGAGCAACGACTCAGTCAAGCGCTAGGCACGAGAGACCGCGCGGTTTTGCGGGTCTTTGAAGGGAAACATACCTCCATTTAGGGTAAAACACTTTCAAAAATCAAGGTATAAATAAAATAAATGATGCCCGACTTTCCTTTAAGCTAAATAGATCACGGGTGCTCAGTTAGAACGATATATAGATCGCATTTTATCGGTCGGACTGAGCACTCGTGATTTATCTTGTGTCCCGTTACGCAAAATAAATCACGAGTGCTTTATTTTGTGTCCTGTTACTCAAAATAAATCATGAGTGCTTTATTTTAAGTACTGTTACGCAAAATAAATCACGAGTTCTTTATTTTATGTCCTGTTAAGCAAGATAAATTTGTTTTATTTTTGTGTCCCGTTACGCAAATAAATCACGAGTGTTTTATTTTGTATCCCGTTACGCAAAACAAATCACGAGTGCGTTATTTTGTGTCTTGTTACGCAAGATAAATCATGAGTGTTCAGTTCGACCAAACCGAGTCGCTCGTGATTTATTTCGTGAAACGGGTGGTAAGGCGTGACTATTTAATCTCTATGTGACATACGCCTCTTGTTAATAAATATGGTTTGCTTCTTAACAACGGTCATACCGTCAAAAATTAACGCGATGTATTCTGGTCTGTAATTTTAACACTACGACCACAAGCCGCAAGATTGACAATCACAGACCAGCGCACCCAGGTAACGCGAATGACGTGCGAAGGCGCTGCCGCGAGAAGTTAATTTGGGACTTGGGACTTCCTAACCCTTTCTGTGCCGAGGAAATCTGAAAACAATCCAACCGCAAGAGACATAGATCCTCATGAGCCCCCGCAGTTGCGGGGGCTCATGAGGATCTATGCCTCTTGCTGAGACTAACTTGTACCCATGTCCGGTTGTGGCTTTTGGCCGTTGAACGAACGAAGGTTTTTAGGAGAAGAAAAAAAAAAATACGCCGCGTCCAGTGGCATGGGACGGGTTAAACTATTTTTCTCTCAGTGACGTTTCCATCAGTCATCTGGCGTTAAAAATTTTGTTTCTAAATAGTCTATGTGAAATTCCTAAATAACTTATTTTTAATTCCAAAATAGCCTATGTGAACAATTTGAACACAACATCAACCTAGAGGCAGGTAGTTAGCCTACGAAGTCTAGAAATGGAAATACTTGTTTATTGCGGTTCCTGGATTGGTCATAACGGGAAAGTCTTTTCGTCGTTTGCTTTAAACATGATTCAGCGAGTACTGAAAACTCTACAGCGGGGTTACCATTGACAGGTCAATGGTGGTGTTTCTTTCGACTACTGGCATGACTAATTATGATGGGAAAGATTTGTAATCGTCTTTAATTCATCGAGACCCGACGCATAACTGTCCAGGGGGAGATAATCGACCATGACAGTTCCAGGGAAGTGCTGATTAGCTCGGCGCCTTGGAAATCAGGCACGACCCTTGAACTATCATGGTCGATCCATTTTCTGCTGCTTGCCCTTATAGTCTCACTCGCGCCTAGATTTTAAAATGATAATACTTTTTTTGTTGTTGTTCACCGTGCGTCATCAGCAATCGTTTGTCCTCGCCTCTGGTAAAACAAATAAATTTAAAAGTGTTCAAAAATAGATTTCGTTGAATTTCGACTCTTTGAAAGCATTGTTTTTAATTCTGTCAGATCTAAATCTATACAGCATGAGAGAAGTCAATCGTGACAGTTCACGGTTAGTGTTTATATCGCCTCCTCAGTTGCAGACTTCTGTCATTAAGAAAACGTTTCTTTCTCAATGTTTTTCATTGACTGACCTCTGAAAGCTGACGATAAATCGACAATGACAGTTTAAGGGCCGTTCCTGATTAGCTTGGCGCCTGGAAAGGCGCCAATCTAATCAGGCACTACCCTTGAACTATTATGGTCGCTCCATTCTGCCTGTCCTTCTAGTCATCACTCGGTCTCACTAGATTTGAAAATGATAATGATGTTGAATGTTTCGCGTGCGCCATGAGCAAATTGTTTGTCCTCGCCTGATAAAAATATGCTGAGAAATTGAATTAATAGCGTTCTTGTTGCTGTAGTTTTATTTCTGTTTTTTTCGTGATCGCAGGAGTTACGATTTTGTCCATTTTGTTCATTTTAGCATCATGGCGAAAGAATTCAAATAAATCCTAAAATAGTGATGTTGCTCCAGTTTTTTTGGTTTTTTTGTTTGTTTTGTTTTTGTTTATGATTGAGGGTTTTGATGAGTTACACATTTATCAACTTTTTAATTTCTGCATCATGATGAGGTATAATTTTTTTCTTCAAATTTGTTGTTGCTGCAGGATTATTTCTGTTCCGTTGGACAATGTGTGACTTCTAATTTCAACACTTTAAACTACGCGCCATGCAGCTTGTTAGTTCGTGTTCGTGAAACACTGACAAAAATAACCGACCGGTGAAGTCGCAAAAACAAAAAAAAATGTTGATCATTGTTGCCGCCAATGTTTAGTCTTGGATATTTTCATTGGGTTTGAAAATAAATGATGTTGATGAAACTAGAGTCTGTTAGACTATTTCGTTGCAATCGCGTAATGTTTTAGGCTTACTTGCAATTACAAATTTTCATACTGTACAGCCATTCTGCGGCTTTTGCTTCTGCGGTGTTTTGCAATTCAAGTTTCGTTAATGCAAGAACAAAAATCCCTAGATTTCTCAGGAACATGGATTCAAAGTAGTGTCCGCAAGAGGCATAGATCCTCACGAGCCACCGCATTCGCGGGGGCTCATGAGGATCTATACCTCTTGCAGTTGGGTGGGGTGTTCAAATGTTCTCGGCGCTGAGCACGTTAAAATGATAAACCTGGGATCTCTTTTCATCTGAACGAAACATGACAGACTTATTTGCAATGACATCGGCCACCACACCCGGGTTTGAAAACGAGCTTTCCCACTGAAACCCCTTCACTGCCAGTGGTCGCAGAATGTGTGTGTGTGTGTGTGTGTGTGTGTGTGTGTGTGCGTGCGTGCGTGCGTGCGTGCGTGCGCGCGTGCGTGCGTGCGTGCGTGCGCGCGCGCGTGCGTGCGTGCGTGTGTGTGTGCGTGCTTGCGTGTGAATTTATTTTTTTAAATTCAGTTTTAAAAAAGCTCAAGCCGTTTGAGGCAAAATGGATAGAAAACGGTTACAGCAAGAGGCTTAGATCCTCATGAGGATGTAAGTCTCTTTGCCAAGAAAAGGTGCACACGACCCGGCTGCAGTGATGAAGTTAAGATAACGACACGACTTTAGTCACCCACGTTCTGGCCAAAGATAGAAGTGTGAACTCACTTTGCTTTACCTTCCCCGAGCATGTGCAGCCGTAGCCGCTCCCGATTGGGGAAAAGGTGACGCTGACATGGTTGCTGCTCTTTGACTGTGGACCTTACGGCTTGTGCCAGTAAGTCCAGAGTCACAGATCAACACACTTGTCCATTCCTCCACCATCTAGTAATTCCCACGCTAAAACAAATGACAGCGCACGAGTCAGCCATGCTATGCTGCCCAACAGTTTGATTAGACTGATTTGCGCTCGAAGCTCCGCGTGAACATGCGCGCTGGTCTTTGAGTTTAGACATTACGGCGTAGACTCGTAAGTTTCAGGCTCACAGATCAACACAAATGTCCATTTCCTCCGCCATCTAGAAATACCCACGCTAAAACAAATGGCAGAGCACGAATCAGTCATTAGTCAGCCAAAATTAGAGCGATTTGCACTCGAAACTCAGGGCGAAAATATTAACCCTATGGGCTGTCGGTAGCACTTTTTGTGGAGGCGATTCCTGCAGAAATCGCCTCGAGAAATAGCGCTACCGACAGCCCAATGGTGAACGGTCCATCCTTCGATAATGGTGTGTTCTCAACCACTACTGCTGCCTCCGATTATATTTATTTGCAGTTGTCGATCACCTCCTCCCGCCACCATACAAGCGCCACCTTTCACGACAGAAAAAATGTCGAATGGTCAGCTCTAGTTTTCCTTCTTAGACACTGAGATCGTGAAGATGTCCAAGCTGACTGAGCCACAGCATGGCATCACTCACTGACGTTGCATGTCAGTGTCTGAGGCCTGACCGCCTATGACGTCATGTGCGTGCTATTGAAAGCGCTCCACCGCGGCGACCCATCCTTAAAAGTCTCTTTTATAAACAAGAGACTTAAAAGCTCTACTTGTCAAAATAAAATATGCACGCATATATAATTTATGCTCTCTTCCTCTTCGCCCTCTAAAACGCACACGGGTCGTCCATGAAATCAGTCACTCATTCTGTCCAAAACTGAACAGACTGGCCTTTACAACGGGTTCAAGATGCTGCCTTGCCTCGACCTAGACGTTTATACTTTTCTTTTCACAATCCGTACCCAGTAAGTAAAGGTCCTCGGGCCGACGACAGCCGCAGTGGGCTCGCGCACGGCTGTGCGCGGGCCCACTGCGGCCGCCGTGGGCCCGCCGCGGATAACGTTTTGCTACTGGGGTACGACTGAGTACAGGCACACATGGCATAGGTTTTGTACTGGCCCTTACGCACGTCACGGGAACGCCTCCGAGTCTCCTCACAGTTACAAAAAGAGCAGAAGAGCAGAGAAGTCTTTCATTCCACACATTTAATCTACATAATTAAAGCAGCCGTTTGGTTCAGAATGTTTCACCCCTTGTCTGTCAGTTGACGTAGACTGCGTTTCTGCAGTGTTTGTCAATTCAACGCCAGAGAGCCCAAACCATCCCAGTGACATGGCTTCAAAGCCGGGGATGTCAGCAAGAGGCATTGATCCTCATGAGCCCCCCGCAAATGCGGTTAGGACGTGTTCACTTTTTCTCAGCAGTCTTGGGGTTGGGACATAATAAGAACATTTATAAAGAGCGGTCTACTACTACTCCTTCAGCGCCGACACACCACGCCAAGACATGGATCGAACATGATAGTTCAAGGGTGGTGCCGGAATAGCTTGGCGCCCATAGGCGCCAAGCTATTCTGGTACCACCCTTGAACTATCATGCTCGATCTGTCTCTAGAATTGTAATACAGTCCTTCAGAGGGCAACTTCAAATGGGGATTTCATTCCTGGGGTAGAATGTGTTAAACTATGCGACCGCGGGGAACGTACAAGCCATACATTGATTTCCGGGCATAACTGCATGTTTTACTCACAAACAGATTAGTTGAGACAGATGACTGTGATAGCCCCGCATAGGACGTTATATCAGATCGCCAGCTACTTTCTGTTTTGCCGCTCGAGGACCTCGAGTTTGGAGCTATAAATCGCTTTTATCTCGGCTCTAACTCTGTGTCCGTTTTACCGCTGAAGCCGATGTGCCGCTCAACTCTACCAAAAGCGATGTAATCACGCAGTTACGAACGAAATAACAACCGTAGCCACGAGTTAGTAGGCATTATAGTACTATATATATATATCGTCCCAAGTGGGCCTCACCATCCACAAACAGAAAACAAAGAAAATGAGGCTGAACGCAACCAGGGAAGAACCAGTCTTGCTTGCTGGCACCCCGTTGGAGGAGGCGGAGTCCTTCACCTACCTCGGGAGCATCATAGACAAAAAAGGCGGCACTGATGCAGATGTCAGAACGAATCGGTAAAGCCAGAGCAGCCTTTCTCCAGTTGAAAAAAGTGTGGAGTTCCAGAGAGCTGTCACAACACACCAAAGTCCGGATTTTCAACTCCAACGTAAAAGCAGTTCTCCTATATGGAGCAGATACTTGGAGATTGACAAAAACCACAGTCAACAGAGTACAGATCTTCATAAACAGTTGCCTTAGAAGTATTTTGAAAATCCACTGGCCAGAGAAGATCAGCAACGTCAGACTCTGGGAGAGAACAGAGCAGATAACAGCAGAGAATGAAATTGGGCGAAGAAGATGCGGATGGATTGGTCACAGTCTGAGAAAGCCAGCTTCCAGTATCACTAGGCAGGCATTGTCATGGAAAGAGGAAAAGAGGCAGCCCGAGAAACACCTGGCGTCGAGACCTCCAAGCAGACATCAAGAGACTGGGAACCACCTGGAGTAAAATCGAAGGAGAAGCACTGGACAGGAGTCGCTGGAGGTCTCTCGTCGATGGCCTATACCCGGGGAAGGGTGACAGGGGTAATATATGCAATATGCAGTTTCATGCAATGTTGAGAATGCTCCGGGAGCGTTGAGAGCCTGTAACCCTTTATTGCATGGAGCAGGTCACTTTAAGTAATTCACTCCTCCTTGACTGTAAGTATGGGAGAGGACAAGACCTGACAACTGCCATTCATTCTGCACAAAAATAGACTTAAATGCATAGAGCGAGAAAAACAACGGACCGTCCCTTTAACAACCAAAATAAACTGACTTCAGTTTACACATCGTCCACAAAGCACCAGGCAAAAGTCGCCCAAGATGTGGTATGATATGGTATGGTGTCTCCGAGGCGCACATACCCATCTATTTCAAGATGCTCAAGGCGCCGCAGGCATGGAAGCTAGAGCTTTGAAAGCCTGCTAAACGCTACTTTATATGCAAACCTCCACCCTGCTGTTAACTTCGGTGCATGCAATATATTTCTATCTCCACTGATTTCCTACTCGTTTCGCATAGTGGTAATGGGATTCAAACGTCCGTAAATGATTATTATGTGTGCTTTACACACGAAGGCGAGACAAGCGCCGTATAACGAGTCTGTACGTAACTTTGACTCGATGGGAATGAGGAAAAGTCCACATCTCATTCCTGCCCACCAGGGGATTCGAACCAAGGATCTCACGACTACCAGCGCAGTGTCTCATCCACTAAGCTACGTCCCCATGTCTAGTTCAGTTAATTTCGAATATCTATGGTCCGACCTTGGCAGCGTAAAGAGTAGTGCTTGACTAGCTTGGCGCTGGGCAAGATCTGTCAAGATCGATTCACTTGCACACAGTTGGCACAGCGTTAACCCCTCGACTGCCAGTGGACGCAGACTGCGTATTTGTAATCTTCGTAAATTCAACGCCCTTGATCCCAAAGCATATATAAGTGACATGGACACAAAGTGACATCAGCAAGAGGCATAGATCCTCATGAGCCCCCGCAACTGCGGGGGCTCATGAGGATCTATGTCTTGTGGCTAGGACGTGTTCACCTTTTCTCGGCAGTCAAGGGGTTAAACCGCTGTATAAATTTTACTCTTACATGGTAATTTATATTCTGTACATAATAATAATAATAATACCGTTATTATATAGGCGCTTTTTCTCAATTTTTGGGCCAATCGACTCAAAGGGCCGCGAACTGAAACCCAGCACGCACACTCACGTAACAAACACGGATTTACGCCATTTAAGACAAACACAGTACGAGACAGACGAAGGGCCAGTTCAGCTACTGAAGTTACAGAGATTTTTGATCGCTTGTATTTGAAATTTGTAAAGTGGCCTGAAACCGGTACCAAAGTGTGGGGGGTGGGGGGATGGGTGGGGGGGGGGGGGCGGAAGAACCGGAGTACCCGGAGAAAGAACCCCCGACGGTTCGCCCGAATTAATGGTGACACTTACCAGAGGAGAAAAGTCCGACGCCGGAACCCGTTTTCGAACCTCGCACCTTTGGCATTGGTGGCAGGCGCCTTAACCATTGCGCCACGGACCGCCCCACATATTTAATACTTGCTGCACGAAACAGGCCGAATTACATTAGAATTGATTAATGTCTGACACTACAGCAGAACCTGCTTTTTTGCCGAAAAAAAAATGGTCTTAAAAGATAGGTACTCTCTCAAGAGAGGTCCTGAAGGGCAAACTGTGTCACCTGTCATTAAAGACCACCATCTAGATGGCTGCAGCCACCTCAATGAGGATCCTTAATGACAGTTGGGTCTTAAAAGACAGGTACACCTCAAGAGACGTCTTGCTGGGAAAACGGTGTCACCTGTCATTAAAGACCATCATTTAGGGGCTGCGATGTTCCCTAATGATATGTGGCCTCTCTTAAGCAGCCAGTAGGCTGGTTCTGCTGTAAAATGGACTGGTTATGATATATGTTTCGCTGTAATAAATACAGAGGTCAGACTTCTGATGAATCTCCTTATCAGCACATAGGCGGACTTCGCGAAAATCGCACTAATATATCAGCGACTAATATCCGGTTCGCTTTATTTAGTGTGCATATTTTATACAAGCGGCAGTTCCTGTCGGGTCCCAACCTCGGCGTCGGCCCAACCTCGGCCAGAGTGACACATACTGCTCACCAATAGTAAGGTATATTAACTTTTCAGCTTGAATTACTAAAGGTTCTCAGAATGGGTATAATAACGAGTATTTATGTAATTAGCCATCCCGCTGGCCTACAATTTCACATTGGTGTGGCATACAGTGCTCACAAAAAGTAAAGGACGTCATAGTTTCAGCTTGAATTCCTAAAATGTCCGAGAAAGGCTAACAAAATATTACCAAAAAGGTGACTGCAGTTGACAGATGTAAGGTGTTTTGGGGCCCTTACTTTCGTGAGCACTATATGTCACACCAATGTTGTGAAATTGTAGGCCAATAGGATGGCTAATCACTGATATAACCGATATTAAACTCATTTTGAGAACTTCTGAGAACGTTTGGTAATTAAAGCTGAACAGTTAATATACCTTACTATTTGTGAGCAGCATATGCCGCTCTGGCCGAGGTTGGGTCAACTGCGAGGTCAACAGCTCCATCATGGTAGTTATACTGATTTGTTCACAATCAAACACTCACTCACTGTATACTCAGAAGCGGTACACCTTTAGTTCGATCAACACTTAAATATGGTCAGGAAGTCTACTTTGCCGCCCCAGCTACACTTCTAAAGAAACACTGTAAAAGCCTACAAAGAAGCAGGTATTCTGTCTTTATCTGACCAACGTAAATTAGCAACTGCAAAATACATTGTCCGAGGCCTGTCCGTCAAAAATTCAGTACCAGACGACATATTTTTTAGACGCAGATGTGGATTTCCCGAAGAGAGCGCAAATCATAGCGTATTTTATACCTATTCGCAACTATGTCAAAGATGCTGTAGAAAACTGCAATATACATATCAAGTCTATATCAGTTTTACCAGTAACACCTACTATACCTCCGTGGGAACATATTAAAACGACTTTCGATATGAATTACACAGATTTGAAAAAAGATGAGGATGCCATCGTTTTAGCAAATTTAGTGAAAGAAAAATTAGAGAAAACATATTTTAACATTTGAAAATTTTCACAGATGGGTCTGTCTTACATTCTTCAGACTGGCTTTGTTATTCCGGATCTCAAAGTGAAGAAATCTTTTTATCTCGGAAAAGGATTTTCTATATTTACGTCTGAACTGTATGCGATTCTCGTGGCACTAATTTTTTTTTCAACTTATACCTTATGATATAATTTAACATTTTGATTTGTGTCAAAACTAAATCTGTCCTATATAGTCTAAAATGCTGGGATTGTAAAACAAGAAAAGACTTAATATATGAAATAAAACATATTATAAGCTGCATTATGTCGAGAGGAATAGGTATATATTTTCTTTGGATACTCTCACACTGCGGAATTTATTGGAATTAAATTTGTGACAGACAAGCAAGAAGGGAGCTATAAATAGGGAAAAATCAGTACGTTGTAATAATATGCAATTATCTCTACATGAAATGTACTCTGTGCAAAACAGTTTCTTTTTTTCACAAAGATGATATGAAAATTAATATACTTATCATGTTCCACCTTGTTCAAGAAAAACAGCTTCGTTGATATATAAGTTAAGACTCCATTCTTGGAAAACAAAATTCTCAAAAGACATCAAATGCGAGTGCTTAAGTCCCATCTCTGTTAAACATATAATCTGTGAATGTCCTATTATAATGAATCTGTTGACACAAAATAACTAAACAATTGAAAAATTAGTAGAACATATGTATGCCATCTTACATAATATTGCGATTCAAATAGTTAATATCATAATTCATAGTCCGGTGGGTAAACTATTATAATAAGTAATTTGTGTGTGGGTTTGGTTGGTTGTACATTGCTTAACGTCCCGACAGCAATCAGACTTTCTCAGGACGTGCCTGCCGGGCGCTGTTTGTGAAAAAAGCGCCTAAACAGAACATTGAATGTATGTCGCCAGCCGGTCTAATACGCTAAATAAACCTAAGACCATTTAGCAACACACATCCAATATCAAGAGCTACAGAAAGCGCAGACAGTAGGGAGAGTTTTAAAAAAGGAAAATACAGGTGAATGGACCAAGGGTAGACAGAAACACGTGCCCCAGAATAGAGGGGAAACCACCCTGTGGGGCTGACCAGGGTGACCCTGGGAACTAAAAAGTAGTTAACCCTGCCCAAGTCCCTCAGGGCAGACCCGGGTTGGGGATGTGTGTGGGTTTGGATGTTAATTATTGCTATTCTTTGATATTAACAAGCTGTGTGTTTGGTTGTTGATTTTTTTTTTGGTCTAATATCAGCAATGTGTGAAAAGACGTTAAATAAAATCCTGAAAATCCTGACTCAGAAGCGGATGTCCTTCCGAATCATTATCAATTATAATGATCAGTCACAACCCATTTCCAGTTTTTCAGCAGTGTGTATTTTTCTTGTTTCAACATGTCTTGTGACGAGGACCGAGTGTGGAACAATGCGAAACGCTTCCATTGGTTGGTTGTACATTGTTTAACGTCCCAACAGCAACAAGACTTTCTCAGGACGTGCCTGCGATGCTTGTGAAAAGAAAACCTAAACAGAAATTGAATGTATGTCGCCAGCCGGTCTAATTTGCTAAATAAACCTAAGACATGCTAATTTATCGTAAATATTTTACACACACAAAAAAGAGTAGAAAATCATTACAATTACAAAATATGTACAAGGAAATGCTAACATAAAAAAAGCATTAACCGCAAACACATAATGTATCATCTACTAGGTGCAGCAGGCCATTTAGCAACACACATCCAATATCAAGGACTACAGGCAGCGCAGACAGTAGGGAGAACTTAAAAAAGGAAAATACAGGTGAATGGACCAACGTTAGACAGAAATATAAGCCCCCAGAAGAAAAAAACAAAACAACAACAAACATCCTGTCAGGCTGACCAGAGTAAAACGTAGCTAACCCGGCCCAGCCAAGTCCATCAGAGCAGAGCTGGGTGGGGTGCGAAACACTTTAACCCTTTCAGCGCCAACACCCAACAGCAGGAGATTGGTTGACTATGATAATTCAAGAGTTGTGCCAGATTAGCTTGGCGCCTTCAGGCGCCAAGCTAATCTGGCACTACCCTTGAATTATCATGGTCAATCCACCTCATGCAAGTGGTACATAGTCGTTAAGTAACGCTTCCAAAATTCGGGAAATGCGCCCATGGTGCTAAAAGAGTTAAGTGCAGCATATAATATCAACAAATAAACGTTGCTTATCAGTGACAAGGTCGAATATAACACAAGTTGGATATATAACAGAACTTTTTTCTGCGGGGGAAAAAAACAGCTAAACCAGCTGAACTATGTTTTTTGTCGTATGTGAGCTCAACGCCCACTGTCTTGAAAAGCGTCCTGTGTTATCTTTAAATGATCTGTCATCACATAATGATTCCCCAGGTTCACTCATTCATACATTAGTTACTGACGAACAAAAGAAATGCGACATTTTTGGAATGTCGCATTTCTTTTGCTCGTCAGCATAATACAGACTTCGAGAGAAGGACTCGGGATCGGGCATGCTTGTTCAGGAGAAGTGCCCGATTAGTTTGGCGCCTTTCCAGGCGCCAAACTAATCTGGCATTACTCTTGAACAAGCATGGCCAAGCCATTTCAGGCTGTGGTATCAAAAGTGTGAACGTGACGCGTTGAAACAAGAGGTCTAGATTCAGAAAAACAAAACTTAAATGAGCTTGAAACTTTGCATATACTTAAACTTTTAAAGGCCCGCTACCTCCGTAACCATTCAGAGATACACTTCTTTAACAGATGGTTACGAATCGCTACACACCGATCTAGTTATGGTTTATTTAGACACATGATAATCCAGTTCAGCACAGGTCGCCTTAATATCAAGTAATTTTACAATGACTCTACTCCGTTTTATAAAATACAATGCTTTTAGTACGAGAAACAGCTAAAAATAGATTGACACGATAACGGCTGAGCAGAATAAATAAGTGCGATTATGCGTGTTCTTTTGCTGCGTGTCTCAACTGCTGTTAAAGTTCATTAGGTGTGTCGACAAGGCATAACAAACACCATTAGTGCTCAAATGTGCCTTCGTATTTACGCGTAATGGTACCCATAAACTCATTTTCTGAGCAATCTACTGGGCACAGAAGGCTGGCAATGATGCCAGTGGACTTTTTTTCCACCCGGCCTTTACATACAATACAATTCACTTTATTGTCCATGAGATGGAAACCTTCCTTCGGCTTCGACATTAAAACACGTATAAGAACATATGATAATAATGCACATAAGCGCAAATATGATAACTTTGTCACTACATGCTCACACGCGCACACGCTCGAACGCACATACAGACATCCGCACGCAAACACTGTCATCCATGGACAATTATGTCTGTCACATACTTCACTGCGATGAAAAGTTACTATGCAGAGTTACTATGCTGAAAATAGTATTGGTCATATGGCTGAACAGTTACAGCAAGGTTATTGCATTAGGCACAAATGACTTTTTGAAAAGATTCCTGCAATCCAGGGTGGCTTCCGAGCAAAAGCTAACGGTGTCCGAATCGAGCCGGTGCGACAGGTCAAACTGGGCAAAAATTCCTCAAAAAAGCGAGGCCGACATTTAGGGCCTGAAACCGCTTCACATGTTTATATCACAGGCAAAAGGCTGTCCAACGGTACCTTTGGGTTCCTTTTAAGCCCAGTAGTAGTTTGCTTGTGTTTATATAATATATATATATATATATATATATATATATATATATATATATATTAGTTTGAAACTTTGCATATACTCGGAGGGTTCATGAGGATCTATGCCTCTTTGAGGTGTTTGAAGTGGCGTCTTTGCTTCTGGTACAAGCTAGTTGTATCTGGTTTGTTGTTGGGAGTCGTCCGGCGTGAACGCAACCTCTCATTCAACCCCGACACACTACAAAAAGATATAAATAGAGCATGGTAGTTCGAGGGTGGTGCCAGAATAGCCTATTGGCGCCAAGCTATCCCGGCACCACTCTCGAACTGCTTTGGTTGAATTATCCCTTGAAATTTAATGTAGCCTTTTAAAGTACAACCTTCAAGTTTGGGAATTGCTACCCTAGAAATCAATGTGTTAACCGCCTGAACCTTCGCAGATGACCTCCATTTCTTGAAACATAATTTTAATGTCACTGCATGATGAAAGTGAATACAGTAGCACAACAGCATTCGCAACAACACCATTACCGCAGTTTATGAGCGGGCAGACAGGCCCTTAATATTCTGCGTCGTTCCACTTCAGTGAATAAGATATCTCTTTGCTTTCATTACTCCAAATAATATTACAGATGCAGTTCTCATGCGAACATCATCCATCTGCAAGAGGCATACCACCACATGAGCCCCCGCATCTTGCGGGGGCCCATGAGGATCAATGCCTCTTGCTTATTCAACTTTCTGTTGTTCCGGCCTCAGATATAAAAGAAAATTTATTTCAACGCGCCCCATATTACCCAATGTGGCAGCTGGCATAGATTCAGGGGGGTGGGGGTGGGGGGTGGGGGGTGGGGGTTGGGGGGATGGGTGGGTGGGGGTGGGGTGGGAGGGTCTGCTTCAGTCTTGCATGCACAATTTAGATGTGTGTCTTTCAAGCGAATGAGGTCATCGGACTTTCAGTCTATTTCACTCGACAATGAAAAAAACAAAAACAAAAAAAAAAAAACAGTATCACACGCAGATATCCTGTGGCGTTATAGCAAATGACGGTATATTAAACTCCGCATGGCTTTAACCCGTTCAGCGCCAGCTAACGCAGACTGTGCCTTCTGTAATCTTCGCTAATTCAACGTGGATTCTAACGTGCAATTCGGAATGGATTCACAGTGGTGTCAGCAAGAGGCATAGATCCTCATGAGCCCCCGCAAACTGCGGGGGCTCATGAGGATCTATGCCTCTTGCAGGTGGGTGATGTGCAGATTTTCTCGGCACTGAACGGGTTAACGTTTGCATTTGAGTAACACGCACTTTGTGTTGTCAGTTCTTTTTAGAAATGAAGTGTGGAAAGTAATTTAACGTTCTGCAGTGGATAATTGTTATGTTGTTGTTGTTGGAAAGTCGATGGGGTAGATACATAATCTTGGAGCCTAGAGAGAAAGGTGGGGGGGGGGGGGGGGTTTGAAATGACGGGGAGAGTGACCTAAACGCACTGAGCACGGAACCAAATTCCCGTCAGTGTTTGAATGCATACTGTCATTAACCCCTTCGGTGCCGAGGGAAAATGTGAACACGATCCAAACGCAAAAAGTATAGATCCTCATGAGCCCCCGCGAGTGCGGGGGCTCATGAGGATCTATGCCTCTTGCTGAAACCAAGTTGTATCCATGTTTCTTGGACGTTGTTGGCGTTTGTTCGTTGAATAAAGCAAGATTTTATTAATAAAAATGCACGTACTGTTTGTACGCGCGGTGGCAGGGAAGGGGTTAACTTATGGATGTCATTTTCAGTGTTCATCAATATACTACGAAAACCTTTCTACTTTCTAAGCGGCATTTCCCTTGGCAAGACATTTCTATTAGCTTTACACAGATTTGACATAAGACATCAACTATGTTGATACTGCTAGGATCTGGCTTGAGTTCATAATTCTGTGTATCGTCTACGCTATAACGTTTGCGCTCTTAAAATATTTCTCATGCAAACCGGCTCATGAGAATCTATGCATCTTGCATACAGCAGGATCTCGCTTTTGCATTTCTACACGGGGGCTCATGAGAATCGAAGCATTTCGCACCCGGCATGGTATTGCTTCACTCCTCTTGCACTTCAGCCCTGCGCAAACACGCAGACTTTTTCTCTCAGACCGTACAAAAGAACGGGCTGGACAAAAAACAGCTAAACAGTAATCAGTATGACGGACGGACATCAGCACACGATTAACCCTCCATCGATCAGCATCCCTACGTGGCAGCTAATTCAGCGAACGTGCGACTGGAATCAAACATGCATTGCTGGCCAAGAGCCGTAGGGTCCAAAATCACAGACCAGAGCACACACATACGCGCACAGTGTTATTCCTTGGAAAAGGGAGGGGGGGGGGGGGCGGGTATCAAAACTCAGTGGTCATAATTAATCCAATTATATCTTGTTGATTGAAGTTGGGGCTGTTGTTGCTGCTGGTTTTTGTATATATATATTCTTCTTTTTTGTTTATGCGCCACGCTATTCTGGCACCACCCTTGAACTAAAACCATTGGTCTATAGCCTTATCTGTAAATACTATAATCTAGCTTGCATTGTACAAATTTAAAGCTTTTAGCCTCAGTATGATATGGGTTAAACAAAGACCTTAACCCCTCCACTGCCAGGTTAAATGTACCGGCTTTGGCGGAAACATAATTGACGCAAACAAACACTCATCTACGCGCACCTGCACAAAAAGGCATTAACCCCTTCCCTGCCTGACCCGCCGTGAGATGGCCTTAGTAGCCTTCTCGGCGTTAAACCGAATGAACTAACCCTGTCTTACCTTTTATCGAGTCTGCAGACTTTTTCTTTAAAGACTCGTGCGACATTTTAGCATGAAATATTTTATAGATATATTTTTTGCATCTTGTCTTAAGACCTTATTTTTAGTCTGGCTGGTCAGATTTTTACCCATCCCTACGCGAGATGGCCTTAGTCGCATGCTCGGCGTTAAACCCAAATAACAAACTAACCTTCCATGCTACTGAACGCATATTTTGTTTTTGAAAAATGTGTTCACTCAACGGCCAAACGCCATAAACCGCGATCGCGAAGACGCGGGTGCTCATGAGGGTCAATTGCAGCCTTGGATCGTGGTCACTTTTCTCGGCATTCATTTTCAAGGAGTTAAAGAAGAAGCGAAGTCGATATCTCAAGCCGTCGAACCACAGAGGTAAATCTGCAATCCCTGCACAAAAGAATCCCCAGACATCTGCCCTTCTTTCGGAAATAATTTGACAACCATTTCCACACGGCCGGAAGAGCAGCTGCCAGGGGCCGTTATTACGTCAAGGATTCCCCGCCCCTTTGGGATCAGAAGACCGTGAATTGGAATCTTGAAGCCCTTCACTGCTGAGAAAAGGTGAACAATATCCAAATGCAAGAGGCATAGATCCTCATGAGCCCCCGCAACTGCGGGGGCTCATGAGGATCTATGCCTCTCATGCTGAGACCAATTTGTACCCATGTTTCTTGATCGGTTTGGGCCTTTGGTCGTTGAATGAACCCAGATTTCAGAAACAGTAATAAACGTGCGGTGGCCGGGCAGGGGGTAACTAGAAGGCATGAAATCAAGTTCTGATGCATGTACATTTTATTTTCTTTCTCTAAACACCACCTTACTGGCGCGGCATCATGCTACTGTCAGTACCTGGCAAAGTACTGACCCGCATTATCCTCGACCGGCTGAAAGATGCAGTGGACGAAAAACTTAGACCAGAATAAGCTGGCTTCAGGAAAGACAAGTCGTGTACAGACCAAATAGCAACGCTCCGAATCATCATCGAACAATCCTTGGAGTGGCAGTCGACGCTGTACCTCAACTTCATCGACTTTCGCCAAGCGTTCGATAGTGTAGACAGAGAAACCATCTGGCAGCTCCTCCACCACTATGGAATCCCTCAAAGCTTCATTACCCTGATCCAGCAACTGTATGAAGGCGCCACCTGCCAAGTTATCCACAATGGCAAACTGACAGAGGACTTTGAGGTGAAAACAGGAGTCCGACAAGGATGCATGCTCTCCCCAATGATCTTCCTGTTAGTGGTCGACTGGGTGATGAGACAGGCAACTAAAGCAGGAAAAACAGGAATCCAATGGTCCCTGAATCAGTTTCTTGAGGACCTGGACTTTGCGGACGACTTGTGCCTGATGTCCCAGAAATACCAACATATGCAACAGAAAACAGATAACCTGGCCCAAGAAGCATCCCAGACTGGACTGCAAATCAACCTGGAAAAGACAGAAACCATGACCTTGTTCAAGAAGCAGCAGAAGCTAATCACCCTTGGAGACAGTGAGCTGAAAGAAGTTACCTCTTTCACTTACCTGGGCAGCATTGTATCAGCAACAGGTGGTTCTGACGAAGACATCAAAGCCAGAATCGGGAAAGCGAGATACGCCTTCATTACCCTGAGACCAGTCTGGAGGTCAACATCTGTCTGTCCGCAACAAGCTACGAATTTTTAACAGCAACGTTAAGTCTGTCCTCCTCTATGGCTCAGAGACCTGGAGAGTCACCAACACCCTAACCAACAAGATCCAAGTATTCGTCAACGGCTGCCTTCGCAACATACTGAAGATCAAGTGGACAGACAAAATAAAGAATACCGATTTGTGGCAGCGGACAAACCAAGATCCCATCGACCAGCAGATTGCCAGGCGGAAATGGCGATGGATAGGACACACCCTGCGGAAACCCCCACAGGACATCACCCGGCAAGCTTTGCAGTGGAACCCTGTTGCACTATGAACACGTAAAACTGAAGTCCAGTGATGGTTTTCTCTCGTGTTTATTTCAGTCTAAAGAGCATTGTCTGGGGTTGGGCAAGACCAACCACAGACTACAATTCGGTCGTTCTCTCACTATTTGCTCTCTCTTCTACTTTCGTCCATCTCTCTCACTCTCCTCTCATTGTGTTCCCTCTCTCGTTGTGTCTCTCTGGTTCTGTGTGTCGTTGTCTGTCCCCCAGTATGTATATACCCTTGCCCTTATCAATCATCTTCCCACTTAGGACCCGCCCCTCGTTTAGGGCCGGTCCCGTTACGTGATTATGGCGTCTCCACGTGCCGATGGTCCCGTTAATTAGATGCCATCCATTTCCCATATAGTAACAATTTCCGGAGGGCCGGTCCGTTATCTTGATTAAGGTGGCCCGTCATGTCCGGTAGTTACATACAGACGCTACCCATGTGTTACATGACCGGAAACTACATCCAAATGCCGGATGTGGAGGCACGCGTCAGTAGTGCAACAACCCCCAAGGAAAGAGACGGGTCGGTCGCCCTAAGACCACCTGGAGGCGATCCTGTGAAGAAGAAATGAAGAGCTGCAACCTGTCGTGGGGTGAACTGAAAAAGGCTGCCCAGAACCGAGTGCGCTGGAGGACTGTTGCAGAGGCCCTTTGTTCCACGATGAATCCAAGGAATTAAGCAAGTAAGCAAACACCACCTTGATGGCCAGTAATCTCAGGAAACTGTCCGATCATTTCCTCCACGAACCTGCTAGTTCACTGTCCTCCTAAAGCTCCTGCTAAAGACGATGTCCCGCTGCGTCCAAAACACACGCTGTTTTGCAAATGAATGTCCTCCACAGCTTCCGGTGCCAAACGCAGGAATAGAGAGTACCACTGAGGCTGTAGTGGTCACTATCACATTTTTTTTTTTTTTTAGGACACTGTATGTGACCTACAGTGTCTTGTATGATATGACTTTCATTTTCTCTCGGTCATGAAGTTTTATGCCTCTTGCAGTTGGATCGCGTTCACTTTTCTCGGCCGTGAAGGTGTTAAGGGGGTTGCGAATGGATAAGGGTGGGGGTGGGGGGGGGGGACGTATTAACGGACCTGCCATTTCGTTCTGAAGGGATGGAAGGAAGATATTTTGCCCGTGGAGTGTATTCACATACAAAACCCGATGACCTTCACATTATTAGGAACACCGATAGATAAAGAACACAGATTTCAAAGAGACTGGTCCTTCTTAGCAGTTGGCATAGACCCTCATAAAAAAGCCAATTCACGTGTCTTTTTTTAAAGGGCGTATACACATCCTTATAAGTCCTTTCAGATATATGTTTTTTATTAATTAAAAAAAAAAACATGGCTTTCCCAGCAGTAGACACAGACTCTCATAATAATCCAGTAAGCAGAGGTCCTCGGGCCCACGACGGGCGAAATAATTTCACACACTTCAGTGTACGCTTAAGGGGGGGGGGGGGGGAACTGAACTCATAAGAAACCCTTGCAGATAAACTGACGAACAAAAGAAATGCGACAATTTTGAAATCATCGGAAACAATTTCGTGTTTCAGATGATTTCAAGAACGTCGCATTTCTTTTGCTCGTCGGTATACTTGGGGGGAAAAAAATGGAGACTGGCCCTCCCACCATCATAATAAAACTAGTTCACATCATTTGCCGAAATAAAATCCTTATAATTCCTTGCGGATATTTGGGGATAAAAAAAAAAGAAGGAAATTGCTGCTACGACGCAGTAGACAGCAGAAAAAAAGTAGGGCGATGCCGCTGAACCTTGCGATAGAGGATGAAATAGCGATTCGGACGTCGATCTTGCAGAATTTCTCATTTGAAATGGTCCTTGGAGCCAAACTGCTGGGCCTCTTGAGGATCAGAACCATTTTGTTGATGGAAAGAGAATAGGATGTGCTCAGATCAAAGGCAACAGAACATGAAAAATAAGTAATAATTGAAAATGTTAATAATAATAATAATAATAAAATGAAGAAGTTGGCAGCGTCTGTGCCTCGTGTTGGGTTCGTTTACATCTGTGTTCTTCCCACAAATCAGGTGCACTCTGCTCTGTGAAGAAAAAAAAAAAAAATAGAGCAAGTGCAATTTTGTGAATAGTGAGATTTTCATTGTGTTACAATGAAAATCTCGCTTTTCACAAAAATGTAGTTGCTGTACTTAGCCTTCATACCGCCTTTTTACTGCACTGGTGGTCAATATGGTGTTGCGTGGCCTTTTGTAGCATCTCGGTCCAAATAATATACACTGACGAGCAAAAGAAATGCGACATTTTTGGAATTCAAAAATGTCGCTTTTTTTGTTGTTGTTGTTGTTTTTGTTGCTCGTCAGTGTATATAGAGTCGACTTCGGTTATAACAAGTCGTGTATAACCAAAGTCGGATATAACAACAACAAAAAAATTCAGAGATTCCGACAAGACTTTTTCTATACAAATTACTTCGCTTATAACAAACTTCGGATACAGCAATGAGGACATTACATGTGATTCAATTTTGGGAGCCCAGGCGATTCGTTATATCCGAACAATGCGTTGTCAAGCATAGCTCGACTAACAGTAACTCGTCACATGCATTCCCGGCGTCAGGAAGTAGGGGACCCACTCGCCGTCATCACCAATCGATCGTATCGATCTGCGCGCCGGCAGACCTCTCACAAAACATATCCCCCAGGACTTTCGTTCCATTCTCTCTCTCCTCCCCAGTCTCTCTCTCTCTCTCTCCCCTACTCCCCCACCTTCGTCTGTGACTGCCTCTCCTCCCCCCTCCCCTGCCCGTCATATCTCGGTCGAAAAAGCAAGAAAGAAAAAAAAACCGCCCTTGTCGTGCCAAGTTACTGACTTCAACCTCCTCGATTTCATTCAGTATACGTTTTAACCCCTCCAATGTCGAGAAACACTTAACATCCCCCATATGAAAGAGGCATAGATCCTCACGAGCCCCCGCAGTTGCGGGGGCTCAGAGGATCTATACCTCTTGCTGAAACCACATGGCTTTCGCGTTCCTTTATGGCCGCTGGGGAACTTTGACGTTGAATTCACAAAGATTTAGCTCGTTGTGCCGAGAAAATGTGAACACCAACCAAACGCAAGAGGCATAGATCATCATGAGCCCCCGCATTCGCGGGGCCTCACGAGGATCTATACCTCTTGCTGACACCACTTTGAATCCATGTTCCTGGGACAGCCAGGGCTCTTAGGTGTTGAATGAACGAAGATGGCAGAAACACAGTCTGTGACGGTCAACTAGAACAGTCTGTGACGGTCAACTAGAACTTAACGGGTTAAGAAACAAAATCTCAATGCGTCCACTGGTAGTGAAGGGGTTATTACCGTATTCATTTACTATCTAATAATAATAAAGATGATTTATAAGGCACCTATACATGGTAAAATGCTCTACTATGCGCCGATCTAATCATTGTTGAACGTCATGTGTCTATCGTTCTACTTGTGGTTGGCTGTAGGCTGCAAGTTCCAGAGTCACAAATTAACAAATAAATTAGAACATATCGTACTCATCTCACAATACTCTTTGAATACTCAGTATACGTCTCCGAATGCGTCCAGGACACATTCCTGCACTGAGCATCACCAATACGTCGTATGTGCCCAAAAACTAAACAAAAATAATATTATATTATATATATATATATATATATATATATATATATATATATATATATATATATATATATATATATATATATATATATATATATATATATATATATATATATATATATGCAATTTTTAATTTCAATTCTGAGAATGCTCTGCTGTGCTAATGCCATGGAATTCCAGATATATTATTATATATCTTCATGGGCATGAATGTACAAGGGGGCCCATGATGATCTCGGCTTCTCTCTTGTAAACCTACCGCATGGACATATTATTTCTCTACGTCTCTGCCGACTGTTGACAGCAACCTTTCCTCCAGGGGCCAGTGGCAAGAGTGTGCTTAGTACACATACCAAGGGGAATTGCTCACCGCTGGACAAACAACGGTTAGATCCCCTACCCCTCCTATCAGGCAGCCAATCGCAAGCCTGGAACACGCAGATGAATAGCAAGACGGTCACATACATCCCGTTTTTAACCCATTTAACCCCACGGCCGCATTTCCCGAAGTTTGGAGGTGTTACTTTAAAACTATGTACCAGTTGCATGTGGTGGATCGACCATGAGAATTCAAGTGTAGTGCCAGATGGGCGCCAAGCTCATCTGGCACCACCCTTGAATTATCATGATGAATCCATCTCCTCTGTTGGGGCTAAACGAGTTAAGGGAGGTCTATGACCGTCTCGTTATTTATCTGCGCATGTTTCTGTGGGCTGACGATGGACTGCCTGTTAGGAGGCAGGGGACATAACCGTTTGTCTGTCCAGCGCTGAGTAATTCCCCTTGGTATGTGTAGTATTCTACCAGCTCTAGCCTCACCTATTTGGTTTGTGAGAAATGATTGATTGTACATTGCTTAACGTCCCGACAGCAACAAGACTTTCTCAGGACGTGCCTGCACTGCTTGTGAAAAAAAAAAAAAGAACAGAATATTGAATGTATGTCGCCAGCCGGTCCAATACGTTAAATAAACCTACAACATGGGGCCTAAATAAAGCTGAGACCATTTAGCAACACACATCCAATATCAAGGGTTACAGGCAGTGCAGACAGTTGGGAGAGTTTTAAAAAGGCATATACAGGTGAATGGACCAAGGGTAGACAGAAACACATGCCCCAGAATAGAGGGAAAAACCCACCCTATGGGGCTGACCAGGGTGACCCTGGGAACTAAAAAGTAGTTAACCCCACCCAAGTCCCCCAGGGCAGACCCGGGTGGGGTGGGGGGGTTGTGAGAAGAGTGAGCTTAGTTCTGCGCAAGCTATTATGGAAGGTGCTCCTCTGTATGAGAGCACCTTGCTTAGTGGCTTGCGCAGGACTGATTAAACTCACTCGTGCAACCGAGTCCAGTTTAGGTCATCGGACATTCAACTTAGATGACGCATTGCCTTCAGGGTAGACATGAATTTGTTTTCGTCCCATGCACTCTTAAGACATTCTTGAAAGCCATTCCTCCACTCTGTGGTCTAGAATCGATTGACGACCGAAATTCGCCAGAAATGGGAGCACGAGCGATAAACGATTGAATGGCGGGTGCAGTTCCAGTCTGTAATTTTGGACCTTACAGCTTTGAGGCCGTAAGGTTCAAAATCAGAGTCCAGCACGGTGGTATCGGTTGATCAGTCCCCGGAGTGAACACCTACTTCCTGTGAGGAAGAAAGGGTA
Source organism: Semisulcospira habei (assembly GCA_036245525.1). Lineage (NCBI taxonomy): Eukaryota > Metazoa > Mollusca > Gastropoda > Semisulcospiridae > Semisulcospira > Semisulcospira habei. Next base: position 155,865,398 of record BTPG01000002.1, read on the forward strand.
GGTTTAGCTAGGACGAGGCACAGGTCTTGACGACATGGAGCCAGACAAAGTGCACAGGACGCGTGCACGCTAAAAAAGCTACGTTTCCATAACCACGAATCCGATCAGAATCCGAAGCGGGTCTGAGAAAGAACAGTTCGCGCAAGCCGCTTTTCTGATCTGTTGTGCGTTTCCACTGATTTGTCCGATACTGTACCGAATCGGATATCGGGTGTGTCCGGACCGGAAGTATGACGTAAATTTTGTCAACTGTCGCGCCACTCTGATGTTTCGTCATATCAGCGCGGCTCATATAAAGGCTGAATGTGGATGTCACTTTTTCGTTCAAAATTCGTGGAGCGCGTGTTTCCATATGGAAACGCGCGCTCAATAAATTTTGAACGAAATTTGCATTGCCGCGTTAGGTTCGGGTCGTTATCCTGTCGGATTCGTGCGCTTATGGAAACGTAGCTGACCCATAAAGACGAATCCGATCCGAATCGGGGCCGAAACAGAAAGGCTCGTGCAAGTCCTTATCATGTTTGTGTGTTTCCATATGCCCGATAAGGAAACGAATTCGCATCCGGTTTCGAACGAAAATGACGGTTTTTTTTTTTAAAGGAACATTGCATCACCGCATCGTGTTCGGGTCGTATTCTTATCGGATTCGTGCTTATGGAACCGTAGCTTTAAGCTACGGTTCCATAAGCACGGATCCGATACGAATACGATCCAAACCCGATACGTCAATGCAAATTTCTTTCAAAATCTGCGTCATCTTTGTTCGAAATAGGATGCGAATTCGTTTCCGCATCGTACATATGGAAACACAAACATGAAAAGGACTTGCACGAACTTTTCTGTTTCGGACCCGCTTCGGATCGAATTCGTATCAGATTCGTGTTTATGGAAGCGCGGCTTGTCGTAGACTTTTACCACTGAACTGCCCTCCACTCCATCCCCCCCCCACCCACCCACCCACGCCCACCCCCACCCTCAAGAGTGCGGAAGGAAATCCAAACCAGGAGAACTGATCAGCTGCTTGATTGACTCAGCCTTATCTGTCGTCCCGCACAGCAGAGAGAAAAATTATTAACCCATTCAGCCTGTCAGCGCCAAGCTAATCTGGCACTGCCCTTGAATTATCATGGTCGATCCATCTTCTGCAACTGTCATTAGATGACGCCTCCAAAATTAGGGAAATACGGTCGTCGTGCTGAATGAGTTAAGCCCGGGCAGCACAGCTGAGATTTGTTTTCATCGTTCGTTATTGCCTGGGTCCTTCGCAATGCAAGCAAACGAGGTCCGCTAGTCGAGTGGCCGACAAGAGGCATAGATTCTCATGAGCCCCCGCAGCCTGCGGGGGCTCATGAGAATCCATGCCTTTTGCCAATAGGTAACGTCCGGACCGCAAGTTTGAAACTAGCTAGTCTATTATGGTTAACTCTTTCAGCCCCGACGCCCTACAGCAGGAGATGGGTCGACCATGATAATTCAAGGGCAGTGCCAGATTAGCCTGGCGCCGACAGGCACTACCCTTGAACTATCATGGTCGATTATCTCCTGCAACTGGTGCATAGTCGTTAGATGAAGCCTCCAAAATTTGGAAAATGCGGCAGTGGGGCTGAATGAGTTAAAGGGCGATAAACTGTCTGGACATTGAAGCTGCAAATAAGATGGAACAAGAAGCGGGAGCCTGATACTTTTGATGTACTGGACCTTGAAAAAAACAACAAAACAATGAAACTGGTTTGGTTCTTCGCCGCCTGTTTCGCCTCATTGTCGAAGGACATTTTCGCCAACAAAACAGCTAAACAGTACATCAGTTCAGTTCGGTCGGAAAGGCCCATACGCGTTCAACCCCACCCATCAAAAGTGTCTTCTATATCGTGCAAATGTGTGGGGGCGCGTACATTATAATTATACATTACGACTTAATATAAAACAATACAGCTGCTTGTGTGCCTGTGTGTGGGTCTGTGTTGGGTGTTCGGGGGGAGGGCGGGGGAAGGGGGGGGGGAAGTGGAAGAAGAATGGGAGCACTTCGCCCATGTTCTGTCCAGTGTTTAACTCATTCAGCCCGACCCACGTATTTCCCAAATTTTGGAGGCGTCATCTAACGACTATGCACCTGTTGCAATAGATGGATCGACCATGATAATTCAAGGGTAGTGCCAGATTAGCTTGGCGTCAAGCTAATCTGGCACTACCCTTGATTTATCATGGTCGACCCATCTCCTGCTGTAGTGCGTCAGGGCTGAATGGGCTAATGGGTGGTGTTATCTTAGTATGCGTTTTAGCAGTTAATATATGACTAAGTGCCAAAAGGTGGGGTGCTGGGAGGGTGTTCATGAAAGTTGTAATAAAAACATTATGTTAACATCTGAAATCCGTGTTCTCCTTTGTTTTGTGTGGTAGAATGAATGTACTGATAGTGGGGATCACTGCAAGCCACAATGTTTAGTATTTTGTTCTACACGTGAAATATTGTACAAAAGTGTCTTAAAAATCAAGGCGTCGAAAACGGACATTGCGTCGTCAGCCCTCAACGAAGATGTCGTGCTCAGCCTAGGTGTGAGTAAAGCGCTGGAAATTAAGCATGTGATCAAAAGATACATCATGTGAAAGTGGTGGAGTGAGGAAGGCCAGAAAGGAGAGAGTTGCAGTAGTCGATGCGAGATAAGATGAGAGAGACAGCGAGTTTGGTGGCAGCTTCGGTAGTGAGGTATTTTCTGATGTGACTGATGCGGCGGAGGTGGAAATAACATGCCTGGGCCGTGGCGGAGACGAAGCTGGTCATGGAAAGAGAGGAATGGAGGATAACGCCAAGGTTCTTGACCGAGTCAGGGAGGGAGATGGGGGTGCTGTCGAGTTGAAGGTGGAGAGAGGGAGGGAGCTGGGAAAGTTTCTGGCGAGTGCCTACCAGCATGGTTTCCGTTTTGTCGTTCGGTTTGAGCTTGTTTGCTGTCATCCAGTTTTTCACGTCTTCATAGCAGTCAGCCGTGCGAGTCAGTAGTGTCTGAGTGTTGTCGAGTTTGTCTTTGTCTAGTAGTTGTGAGTCGTCAGCGTAGAGGTGGTGGTGTATGTGGTGAGACTGGATGATGTTGGACAGGGGAGAGGTGTAGAGTGCGAAAAGGACCGGGCCCAGGACGGCCTCTTGTGGAACGCCGCAGGAGAGCCCGACTGGGTTGGATGAGACGCCGTCGATGGTGACGGACTGCTGTCTGTCGGAGAAACCAGGAGTGAGCAGAGTCAGTGATGTCAAAGGAGTGGTGAAGGCGGTGGAGGAGGATAGAGTGGCCTATGGTGTCGAGGCGGCAGAGAGATCGAGTAGCGTAAGAAGGGAGATGTTGCCCGAGTCAGTGGAGAGAAGCAGGTCGTTTAGGATATGTAGAAGGGCTGTTTCAGTGCTGTGGTGTTTGCGATAGGCAGATTGGAAGGGACTGAGGAGGTTGTTGTCGGCGAGGTGGAGGTTGAGTTGGTTGAGGACAACCTTCTCAAGAAGCTTGGACAGGAAAGAGATTGGAGACTGGGCGGTAGTTCTCGAGTTCGTTTGGGTCGAGGTTGTGGTTTTTGAGGAGAGGACGGACGATGGCGGACTTGAAGATATCGGGGTCGAAGCCATTCTCTAGAGATGTGTTGTTGATGTCGGTAATGAAGGGCAAAAGTTTTGGGAGGCCGTCCCGGTAGAGAGAAGCTGGGAGGGGGTCTAGTTCGCAGGTTTTGAAAGGCATGCACAAGAAGAGGCAGCTTCTGAAGCCAGTCAAAGAAGTCTACAGGGACTTTAAGAAGAGTCACCCCTCTGCGAAAGTGTCTCTGCGGACGTTTTATCGTCTGAAGCCTAAGAATGTTGCATCTGTGGGGCGGGCAAAATTTCGTCAGTGCCTGTGTGAAATTTGCCTGAACCCAAAACTTAAGCTTCAGACGATAAATCGTCATCTTGTGAGAAAGTATGAGTGTGTCAGAGATCTGTTGGTGGAAAGTGTGTGCGAGTTTGATGAAGAGCCAAACCGTGAGTGTGTGGAAAGAAAGTGTCGAGTTTGTGGAATTGAGCGAGTGAAGAGGCGATTGTTGGGTGACCTTGAAGTGAGATTGGAAGTGCAAGTGGGCTGGTCAAAGTGGCAGCATGTAAAAGAGGGCAAGTCCAACAGGATGGACAAGGTGAAGAAAAAGGGCAGTGTAAGGGAGTGTGTGGATGAGTTGTGTGAAGAGCTTGGGCCACTGTATGCACATGTTTTTGTTGCCGAGTGGCAGCGAAAGCAGGTGCATGACCTGAAAGAAGATCTGCCATCAGGCTGGGCGCTGGTCACTTGTGATTTTGCAGAGAATTTCCTCTGCAAATTCCAAGATGAACCCCAGAGTGCCCATTGGGCATACAAACAGGTAACTCTTTTTCCTGCTGTGATTTATTACAGATGCCCGCACTGTCCAGAGCTGAAGAGGGACGAGATCGCCTTCTTCAGTGATGATCTTGTAAAAGGTGCACACATATCCCAGGTCTGCATTGACAGAGTGGTAGAGATGCTGTCTGCAGACTTGGGACCGGTTCTGAAGAAGGTGATCTTGGTCAGTGATGGATGTGCAGCACAATTCAAATCGAAGCTGCCATTCCTCTTGTTTTCAAGGATGTCTGTGCCTGGGGTGTCTATTGAAAAGGTATTCTTTGGCTATAGACACGGCAAGAATGACAGTGACTGGTCAGGCGGTGCAATGAAGAGGGCAGTCACAAGAGACCTGGCCACAGGGGCTGTTTGTGTGAGATCTGCAGCTGGCATGTATCAGCACTGCGTGGAAACACTGTCTCTGGTACACAAGGTTCTTGTCAACATAAGACAAGGAAGTTTGTGTACCTGGGGGAGTCGGATGTTGTCCGCACTGTGAAGTCGAGCAGTGTCGCAACAGTTGCTGGCTGCAGAGAATTTCACCACATATGGTCACTTGGCCCAGGTCTCTTGGCGACCAGGGAGCTGTCCTGCTTTTGCACCCCGTACAAGGCAGCACAATACGAATTGTGCAGGTCACCTGACGTCCCTCCATGGAGGATTATCCAGATGAGGTTTGACAGGAAGGAGATGTAGCCTGTGTCAGATTCAGAGTCTGAGGAGGATGGGGAGCTTGATGTCTCCTTACGCTCTTCAGGCCTTGACTCTGACAGACTTCAACACCATGGGTGTCGACTCCGATGCAGAGAACAGCAGTGAATCCGACATCGAGTCGATCAACCCTGGTAACTCCTGCGCTAAAATGAACAAGGGTTTATTGGCTTACTCGAGCACCATTGTTGGTGACAGCGAGAATCCCAGTCAGTCAATAAATCCTGACGTTCTGTTTGACTTGGAGCGTTTGGAGTTTTTTCATGCGGCAAGACTGTCTCTGGCCTCATGCTCCTCATATGATGGCCTGCAGACGAGATCGGCTGAGTTGAAAGAGGACATGGCGCAATTTCTGTTGCCTGAAGGCCAAGACCAATTTCAGGACAAGGCAGAAGATTTCCAATCTGTCCAGTTGCTGCAGTCAGATATGAGGGGCAGGTGTCGGTCACTTGCTGTGGAAGGTGATGGAAATTGGTGTTTTTTAAAGGGCGTTGAGTCTTTTACCGTTTGGCGGTGAGGAACACCACACTGAACTCCGTGTCCGTGTGGTCGTCACCATGTGCCTACAGGAAAGATTATTCCTTGATGGCCAGAACTGGTGTGCACCATCAGACAACCTCGCGGCAGGGCATGTGACTCGTGTTGCAGTGCTGACATCTTCTGCATCCAAGGCTACACCAGAGGATGCTTTCAGGAATGAATGCATGGCAGTGGTTGGGAATGCTGTCTAGTAGGCCTACACAGGTTTGTGGCAGTTCTTTGCTGCCTCCGTTGCCCTGAACAGGTCTGTGCAATCAGTATTTCCATCACTTGGATGGCCAGTATATAAAAAGCACTGCAACAGGATCATCCGTGCGCCTGGCTGCACAAACAACAAGAAGCTGGCAGTGATGTGGTCTTCGTCCAGGGACGACAACAGTGGTTGCGGAACACTGGACCTCCAGCCATTTCGTTCCCTTGACCATCCTTAGGAAGCCACGTCAGTGTCCTGTTATAGGATACACCTACATGATCAGGTGGTCAGGTGTTGAATATCCCTGTCAGGTGTTGGAGACGGATAAACTCCTAGGAGTAGTCTGTGTGCACTTCATATCAAAAGCCAGAAATAGCCTGTGGTGCTGGAGTGTAGCAGACTACTCTTGGGAGCCGCACAGTTCTCTTCTGATTGATTGATTGTACATTGCTTAACGTCCCGACAGCAACAAGGCTTTCTCAGGACGTGCCTGCACTGCTTGTGGAAAAAAAAAAAAACTAAACAGAACATTGAATGTATGTCGCCAGCCGGTCAAATACATTAAATAAACCTAGCACATGGGCCTAAATAAAGCTAAGACCATTGAGCAACACACATCCAATATCAAGAGCTACAGGCAGTGCAGACAGTAGGGAGAGTTTGAAAAAGGCAAATACAGGTGAATGGACAAAGGGTAGACAGAAACACATGCCCCAGAATAGAGAGAAAAACCCACCATGTAGGGCTGACCAGGGTGACCCTGGGAACTAAAAAATACCTAACCCCACCCAAGTCCCCCTGGGCAGACCCGGGTGCAGTTCTCTTCTGAGGGAAGTCATCCTTAGGTTAATGAACAATGTGTCCACACAAAGGCGCAAGCTGTTCAAAGTTTGTTAGCACTGTTGACTTCAGACCTCACTGATGTTAGCGCAGGTTACATTGACTCTGGCTTTTGTGCGTGAATGTTTAGTTCAGATTGGTCCACGATGAAGTGCCACCTCCAGCTCATGCCGTTAGCACAGGTTACAGTGACTAGGTGGACTTAGTGGGTTAATGTTTAGTTCCGATTGGTCCATAATTTAATGTTTGCGTCATTTTATGTTTGTGTCAGTCTGGTGATGTTGAAAACAAGACCCATGTTGTGATCTGTTGTAATATTGACACGCGACACTTTTTTGAAAATGATCTTTTTCCTGAAATATATAACTTTTAGGAATACTTACATATAGCTTGTCTTGTTTTGTGTGTGTTGAATGTGCAGATGTGTTCTATTAGAATAAAACGTATGATTGGGCCTGGTGGCAAATTGTTAAAAAAATCTGACTGGTGTCGTATGTCAAACATTACAACATTACATGTCCATAAATTATGTTCAGGGTGTGGACATCAGAAGGAGAAGATAGCATTACACTTAGGCATGCTACATGGATATAAAAACAGTATCTTGGGTCTGCAGCATTTTACCAAACAAATCTTTTATGAGCATTTGTGTTGCAATGTTTGACGCGCGACACTTTAGACATGCCAACATATAAACTAAGATATTTCAAAAACCAATCTTTTGATTATCTTTTTCTTCCACACGATCATGCTTGGTATTGAGAAATTTCAGACAGTACCAAAGAGAACTCTTTAATGCAGGCTTTATTTTTCAACCCCTTGCCCTAAATCAGAGTCCTACCTTTTGTCACTTAGCTATATATGTCATCATCATCATCATCATCAGTCCCTTGCCCGAACTGGGCGTTGGGGGGACTGAAAGGCAGCAGCAACAGACAGTGCTCTCCACTGAGTTCTATTTTGGGCGGTGGCAAGCAAGTCTGGCATCTCGAGTTCGGTCCATTCTTTTATGTTTGCGACCCAACTCTTTCTCTGACGACCTCGCCGACGACTTCCTTCGAGAGTGCCTTGGAGGATAGTCTTGGACAAGGTGTTGTGTCGAGTCACGTGGCCAAACCAAGCAAGCTTGCGCCGTTTCACGGTTGCCAGAAGAGGTTCATGTGGGCCCACCAGGGAGGTGACGATGCTCCGTACATATTCGTTGGTTTTGTGCTCGCGGTACGAGATGCGGAGCAACTTCCTCAGGCACTTGTTCTCAAAGGCCTGGATTTTCTTTTCTGAGTCTGCAAGCAGTGTCCAAGCTATATATAGCTATATATGTAATGTGGGCCAAAGGCAAAAATCCATTTTACGTGTAACATTTAATGAATAATACAGTTTTTCAATTCAATTCAGTACAACTCTTGGCCTGGTTTGCTTTGGATCTCTCACGACCTTTCACGTCCGCCCAGCGTCCGTTGTCTTACTCCACACTTCTGTTACGAAGGCGATCGATTGCACGGTTCCTGGAAATCCTTCCTCAGATTTCTCAGCACGTCTGATCTGCCGAAAGATCTAAGTAACCGCGCGCTCGCCCTACCCGCTGCAGTTTATCAGAAATGGTTACAAAACGAATTTTTCTCATCAATTCAGAACAAAGAAACACGCCTTTTTTTCTTTTTTTTTTTGTGTCGGTTATTTTTTGGCATGGCAGTCATATATACTGAGGATCAAATGATATGCGGCATTTTTGGATTCCAAAAACGTTGCATTTCTTTTGCTCTTCAGTATATTTGTTCTGGATTCCACAATAACTCATTTAGCTCTGACGCACTACAGCAGGAGATAGATCGACCATGATACTTCAAGCTAAGCGCCAGATTAGCTTGGCGCCTGATGGCGCCAAGCTAATCTGGCGCTGCCCTTGAAGTATCATGGTCGGTCCATTTCCTGCAGCTGGTACATGGCCATTACGTGGCACCTCCAAAAGTAGGGATATGCGGCCTCGCGCGGCCTTGGGGTTTAAGTGGGATAATGAAACAGGTAACCTAAGGATTGACAACACTTCACAAATACCAGCTGTATAACCATCAGATGACAGAGAGGGTTTTCAGGGCTAGGGCTTACGCACCGATTTTTGTTATCGTTGAATTATATTCTCGTGAGCCCCTGTAGCTGTGTGTGTGGAGGGGGAGGGGGAGGGGGAGGAGGGGCTCGTGAGAATCTAAGCCGATTGCAGACAGAATTATGTGTCTGGGAGACCGAGTAAGATCGAATAACTACACCATCACTGCAAAACCGTGCATCGACGTATCACTCCTGCACCAACGGTCAGTACACTGCAAGGGGAACAGACTCCAAACGAGCTCATCGTGCAGGGCTACAGGACTCATAAGGCTCTACAGGTATAAATTTGTGCCATTTACAACGAACACAGATTGCCAGACTGTCGTAGATTGATGAGGACCACCTTCATTAATCTACGACGGAGCAAACAAGGTCTAGCAACCTTTGTGAGACAATTATTGACAACACATTTATTTGGGTTTAACGCCGAGCAGGCGACTAAGGCCATCTCACGGCTTTCAGAAGAGCATTCAGGTGACCCGATATGGCTAGTTTGGGAAACTGAAGACATTGGATGAGTTCGTTAGCCAGCTTTGTACCCTTTCTACTTCTTCAGTACTAATAATTCTTTTCGGAAAAGAGTTTACTATGAGACACTGGCAAATCAGCGAGGCTTTTTCAAGTGAGTAGATATTTCAAAAACAGACTCAAATCAAAGACAAAAGGTAGAGAACCTTGACAGCGAAGACAGCTCTCATATAGAAGGGACTTAGTGGAATTCTAAAGAGACTAAGTGTAAATTTGAAGACATATTTCAGCACCAACTGTGTTTGTTATGCCTTGAAAACACACCCAATGCACTTTAACAGCAGTTGCGACACGCAGCAAAAGCACACGCATAATCGCACTTATTTATTCTGTGCAGCCGTTAGCGTGTCATTCTACTTTTAGCTGTTTCTCGTACTGAAAGCGTTGTATTTATAGAACGGAGCGTAGTCATTGTCAGGTGACTTGATATAATGACGACATGAGCTGAACTGGATTGTCCTGTCTAAATGAACCATAACTAGAACTGTTTGTAGCGTTTCGTAATTATCTGTTACAGAAGTGTATCTTTGAACAGTTACGGCGGTAGTGGGCCATTAATCCCTTCGCTGACGGAGCACAACGAGCATTAATGCCAAAAAGCAAGAGACACACACCTTCATGAGCATCCGTATTGCGCTTCTTCTTCTCCGCTTGTAGCATAGTCTGTTAGCTACGCGCATCCACTTCTCTCTATTTATTCCCGAACTATATTTCTTTCTGACAATGAGCCAAGTTAATGTTATTGACGTTGTCGATAGCATAGTCTGTCAGCTACGCGCCTCCACGTACGCATCCACGCACGCGTACGCACACACGCACGCACGCGCGCGCGCACACACACACACAGACACACACTTTACTCCCGAAGTATATTTTTTTCTGACAACACTGAGCCAAGTTAATGTTATTGACGTTGTCCATTCCGTTAACCCCTTTCACTGCTGCTGACAATACCCCTGGGCGGAAAAGACTCCGTCTTTTCCGCCCAGCGGTATCATCAGCAGCAGTCAAAGCAGCAGTCTCGCGCACTTTCTAGATGCTTTCCTTCTCTGTATTGCGTCTCCCCTTTCACGCCTGTGCCGGCCCGAGTTCTTGGCAGTTTTCAATCTGCATAAGAAACTTCTCCAGTATCCGTCAGTGGCAAGACGAAAACATTCTTGTCTCTCGCTAGAAGCAGCTAAAGTTCCGATGTTTAGTCATTGTATCCCCATAGATTATTAAAAGCCCTTGAGATAGTCTTGTTGCTGTCGGGACGTTAAGCAGAGTACAATCTTATTAAGCCCTTGACTGCCAGTGGACGCGGATTTTGCCTCAGAGAACCTGCTTAACCCCTTAACTGCCGGGGCAAGGCGATGGCTACCCATCTGCAAGAGACATAAATCTCCATGAGCCCCCACAGTCGCGGGGGCTTGTGAAGATTTATGCCTCTTGTTAGCCCTGTGGTGTTTGCGCCTATTTTTGGTTCAATTTCATGTTTTTTGTTGTAGTTTTTTTTTTTTTTCACGCGAATGTCGGTCAGTGTGAATTGGGTTTCAATTTCCTTTTTGGTGAAACTCCCGACAGATTCTGTCAGCGAAAATAATTGATCTACATTAAAAGTGCTTAAAGATATCATCCCAGGCATTTTTTTTTTTTTTTTTTTAGTTTAACGGATAGCACTGGGAGGATGTCCAAAAAACAACAACTACAAACAACTTCGGGAAATTGTGGCGGACCAAGGCGATACTGACGATTTACGGTGTCTTTCGACTAAAACAGTGGAGTAACATCCCGGACGAACACGCGATATCGCATGTTTTGTTCCTTTCTTATCTTCTCAAACAAGGATTTTTTTTTCTACTAAAAGTTGTGAACAGTTTTCGTACAGTGATGCGACATTTTCGGAACCATCGGAAACACTGGTTCCGAAAATGTCGCATTTCTTTTGCTCAGTCGGTATAGATTCTTGACCAGGGACAGATTCTTGGCCAGTTCGTTTGGCGACTGCCTTGACTGAGAGATCCTTTCGTCTGATTTAAATAAAGAGATGGGCCGATATCCATACTGGGGTAATGGCACTGTTTATCAAGTTCACGATACGGCCATGGCGACGTTCGACTTTTCAGGCACTCCCTCATCTAGCGCCCCCCCCCCCCCCCCGTCCGCAAGAGGCATAGATCCTCATGAGCCCCCGGCAGGTATACAGGGGCTCATGAGGATTCATGCCTCTTCAGTTAAAGTCAGACATCAGCCCTTACTGAAGTTATACATCTTTTCCTGCCAGTGCTCAGAAATTAAGAGAATCACCTAGCTCTGCTAGTTCCTTCCGTCTGCGTAGGCACAGAGTCTGATGGGCCCATGCAGACTGCTGGGACATATGAGAATCCGTCCCCCCTTGCAGGTCGAGATGGGCACCACGTGCACCCTCAGACTTAAGGGAAGTCATCCGCATTAACTCAATTAACTCATTCGAGACGTGCCCCGCATCCGGATACGCCGCTAAAGCCGCGTATCCGAATGTGGCACGTCTCGAATGAGTTAAACCTGCGAGTATTTTTTTCGGTGATTTGCATCTGTTGTCTCGACTGATGAAATGTGTTAGATTAACCTATTTCTCTCGTCGCCAGTGTCGCGCAAAAAGACAAGAAACGCATCAGACTGTCCGCCTCCATTCGCTACCGCTCAATTTGCGGTAGCAAATCGAGGACGGCAACCCGGTGGAATCACACTTGGTTTAAATAGTTGATTGCATCGCCAAAACATTACACGATGGAGAATTTTCGCCAGGTCAAAACACGCCAGAGACTTTTAAGATGAACTGGACATTGAGTTAAGGCCCACTACCGCCGTGACTGTTAAAGATACACTTCTCAGTGTAACAAATGGTTACGAAACGCTACACACAGATCTAGTTATGGTTCATTTTGACTCAAGACGATCCATTTTAACACACGTCGTCTTTATATCAAGTAACTTGACAACGACTCCACTTCGAGTACTATAAATATAACGCAATCAATGCACGAAATAGCTAAAAATAGATTGACACGCTAACGGCTTGCGCAGAATGAATAAGTGCGATTACTCCTGTGCTTTTGCTGCGTGTCCAAACTGCGGTTAAAGTTTATTAGGTGTTTCGACAAGGCATAGCAAACACTGACAAATAGTGCCTAAATGTCTCTTCAGATTTATGCGTAATGGTACTTTAAATCAAATACAAATGGTGTTGGATAACAAATCTACAAATGCAATGTAAATTAATAAATCGGTATCATTAATGAAAAAAGAAAAGAAAAAATTGAAAAAAAGACAAATATTATAGTGGAGAGAGACAGACAAGAGAGATTGGGGGGGGGGGGGAGGAGAGAGAGAGAGAGAGAGAGAGAGAGAGAGAGAGAGAGAGAGAGAGAGAGAGAGAGAGAGAGAGAGAGATTGATTGATTGATTGATTGATTGATTGATTGATTGATTGATTGATTGATTGATTGTACATTGCTTAACGTCCCGACAGCAAGAAGACTTTCTCAGGACGTGCCTGCACTGCTTGTGAAAAAAAAAACTAAACAGAACATTGAATGTATGTCGCCAGCCGGTCCAATACGTTAAATAAACCTAACACATGGGGCCTAAATAAAGCTAAGACCATTTAGCAACACACATCCAATATCAAGAGCTACAGGCAGTGCAGACAGTAGGGAGAGTTTTAAAAAGGCAAATACAAGTGAATGGACAAAGGGTAGACAGAAACACATGCCCCAGAATAGAGAGGAAAACCCACCCTGAGGGGCTGACCAGGGTGACCCTGGGAACTAAAAAGTAGTTAACCCCACCCAAGTCCCCCAGGGCAGACCCGGGTGGGGGGGGGGGGGGGAGAGAGAGAGAGGTGCCTCAACTAGTCTTACTTATTTTCTGCAGTCTGGAATCACACTTCTGTTCAGAGTAAGAAAACAACATACCCCCCAAAATAATAATAATAATAATAACAATAATAAAGATAATAAAAATTAAAAATAAAGAATAAAAATATAATAATCGATAATAATAATGATAAAAGTAATAAATAACAAATAAGTAAATAAGTAAATGGAATTTTTGGTTTTAAAGGCGGACAGGTAAACATAATAACAATACAGTGCTTCTAAGATGAAACAGTGAAATCGCTGACTTTAGCGCCTGCAAACTGACAAGAGTGACATACGTGTCTCCTTTGCACTGAACTAAGCAAACAAATAAATAGCGCTTGAACAGGCAGCAGACGACATACACGCAGTTAGCTTCCTTGGCTTTATGACGTAACGTTTCTTCTGGTCATTTATTTACCAGTGCCTGTTCTATAAACGCGTTACATATCTAAGTCTCTAAATAAAGAATAACGTCTGTATTGTTAATTCACCAGTGCTATTCTGTAAACGTGTCACATAACGACACACGTCATGCCTATAACATGACGTTTCTTCTGATCATTCACCATCTCTTGTGTAAATGAGTCATACACACATCCCTATAGGAATATTGACGTCTATTGTTTTTATTCACCAGTGCATGTTGCACAAAGCATATCAACGTCCCTATATAAATGCTGACATCTGTTTTGCTCCACCACCAGTCCTAATCTTTAAATGCATCACATAATAACGTCCCTGTATAAATGTCTGCTGCGGGGCGGGGGAGAGGAAGGATCACACAGCCACTTCAGACACGCTGCTTGTGCCTCGCTCTACCTGCTGCGCCGCTCTGCTACCAGGCTACGCTACGCTGCCCCCTTGCTTCCTTCGACTTCGCTACGCCGGTCGACACTCATCGCTGCCTCTACATACACCTAGACAGCTGATACATTATTCTGCTAAGTCCTTTTCAGGACCGCCTTGTTTGAGGACTCACTTAGGTGGCTGTGGTTGTCTTTACGGTCAAGAAAACTTGGTGTAGTCTTTTTATAAATAATTTTTACTGGATTTTGCTAGAGATTTTTAAACTGATTTTAGATTCGAAATTTTTAACGGAAGCTGGCCCGACAGAGGTACACTTATGAGGACTTTCTGTTCGGGTCTATGTCTTCTTCTTCCAATGAGACCGACGATGGATCTGGCCGCCTCCTCGTCGGTCTTAGATGACGGTCAGAATACCCCCGTTGGGGGTAAGAGGAAAAAGAATGGTAAAACTAAAAAAAGACGGACTAGGGCTAGGGCCAGCGGTGTCACCAATCTGCATGCACCGACGCCTGCTGCTAGCTTAGAAGGTGGAGGTAGTCTGCCTGTGTTATCCCCTGGCCGGGCCTCATTAGGAGGCTCGGTCGGGGGAGAGCTTAGGGTATTTTCTTCCCCTCCCCACTCCCCGGACATTGCACGTGTCTCTGACACAGTCCCGGGAGAGCTTAGGGCTAGCATCTCCCATCCACAAACTTCTTTGGATATTGGAGAGGGGGGACCTGGCGGCGCTGTTGTGGAAGACTCTACACAGCGCCGGCTGGCCCCTCTTGTCCGTCAAAATTCACCTGAAAGTCATAGTATGGATGGACTCCCGCTCCCTCTCATTGTCGACGAAGATATCGAAGACGGTGAGAGTGTTGCGGTGAATTCCACACTAACATCTGGCAATGTTGAGGGTGACCCGCCTCCCTCTGCTGACGGTGGTTTATCCGCCGCCGGTGGGAGTGGAGGCGGTGATCCCTCACTTAGAACCCCCTTCAGGAAAGTTATCTATAAGAAAGTAAACAAGCTCCGTTCTAAACAAAATATAGTGGACTCGGATGGTGGCTGCCCTGGTCCCGCTGCTGAGGTGTGGTGCACCTATCCAGTTAGGGTTCATGATCTGGGGACTGGATCTTCCAGACTCCGGGATCATGGCACGCTTCAGCCCCACCTCTGCGGTGGTGCTGGGGTTGCCCCATCCGAGATCACCCTAAGACAGATAGGCAGGGATGTTTGGATAGTCTCCTGTCCTAACACAAGATCTCAAAAACTGTTAGCTGCTAAAAAGAACCTCGGTGGGGCTGATGTTGAGTGTACCATCCCCACACCTAGGGTTGTGGGGGTGGCCCACGGAATCCCCCTCGCTGAGGACACTAAATATATTAAAGATTCACTCGTTAAACAGGGATACCGGACAGAAGTGACTAGGCTCACCAATAGGGAGGGGGTCCCCTCGAGAGCGATAAAGATCGACTTCTATGAACTGACAAAGCTTCCTCCTAGAATTAAAATAGGAGTTCATTATCTCTCGATTGAGACGTATGCCCCTCCTGTGCTGCGTTGTTCTAGATGCTGCAAGTTGGGACATACGGCTCGAGTGTGTAGGGCTAAACAGGCGGTGTGTGTCAGGTGCGGCGGCCGTGACCATGTCCGGGATGCCTGCCCTGACACCACAGCACCTAAATGTGTTAATTGTGGTGGCGCACACAGTGCGGCCTACCAGAAATGTCCCCAAATAATTCTCCACAGAGAAGCCAACAAAATTAGAAATGAAAATTATATCCCGTACAAGGAGGCCGTGAGGAGGGCCCAAATCAACACTACTAAAAAGAAGGATGAGAATGTTAATAAAGCTCCATTACCGGTAGGTCTGGATACCACAGCGTGGACCAGACCTCCTGCAACTCGTTCACAGCCCGTTCGCAAACAGCCCGCTTCGCAACAAAAAAGTAAACAGTCAATGACGTACAGAGATATTTTAGTCCAAAGTACTTTACAGGCTAAAGCAGTAGATAGGGAGGAGAATGATAAATCTCCTCCTCTGCCTCCTCCTCCCCCCCCCCCCCCCCCCCCCATCGTTGATGGAAGGGATGGAGGAACAGGAACAGGAACTACCTCCCCGAAGAACTTTGAGATTCGGAGAAGTTCGACAAACTGACGATGGCCCTGGGCTGAAAGAGTTCATGCTCAGAGACATCGCTCAGCAAACTCAAATGTTGATTTCAGCAGTTACTGGGGGAAATGTGCAGGGGATTGTGATGGCCATGTTGCAGTTTAATCAACTCATCATGTCCATCCTGGTCCCCATGCTTACAAATCCCAACATTAGCTGACTGGTAAAATTAGATAATAATAAGATTCAAGACAGTGGTGATAGGTTTTTGCCGCCGTCATGGGTGTACTGAATAGTGACAAACTAAAAGTCCTTCAGTGGAACTGTCGGGCGATAGGGTCTACTATCCACTATTTAATTAATTACTTGGAAAAAAATGATTTCCATGTAATCTGTTTGCAATCCCTGGCTAGGACTAAAGTTAAATTACCTATTATTAGGGGATATCATTATCCACCGATAGTCGAATCTCCTACCAAAATCACTGACAAAATTTATACAGCCATATATGTTAGAACAGGGATTGATCATGTAGTAATGCAGTCACCGGTTCCTATGCATGTAACACAACCTATTTATAGTAGTTATATTCAAATTAGAACTAATACGCATAAGATTATTAATATACTTAACCTATATGCACCTAAATCGGTTTCTCCAACAGGCCTGGAGTGGTTGTGTGCCCTTCCGGGTGGTGGATGGTTGGTCATGGGTGACCTTAACATCCACCATCCGCTTTGGTACGCAAGGATTCCCGACTCTCGTAATATAGCACATAAACAGGCTGATGATATATCTAAATCTAACTTTCTTATTCTTAATAGTGGTGAACTTACCAGAATCCCTGACAGTATACAACAGCACCCATCGGTTTTATTGATTGATTGTACATTGCTTAACGTCCCGACAGCAACAAGGCTTTCTCAGGACGTGCCTGCACTGCTTGTGAAAAGAAACCTAAACAGAACATTGAATGTATGTCGCCAGCCGGTCAAATACATTAAATAAACCTAACACATGGGCCTAAATAAAGCTAAGACCATTTAGCAACACACATCCAATATCAAGAGCTACAGGCAGTGCAGACAGTTGGGAGAGTTTTAAAAAGGCAAATACAGGTGAATGGACAAAGGGTAGACAGAAACACATGCCCCAGAATAGAGAGATAAACCCACCCTGTGGGGCTGACCAGGGTGACCCTGGGAACTAAAAAATACCTAACCCCACCCAAGTCCCCCAGGGCAGACCCGGGTGGGGCAGCACCCATCGGCGGTTGACTTAACCTTAGCCTCTAATAATATTTTCTTGGATGTTTCTTGGGTGTTGGGCGATGATCCGATGGGGAGTGATCATCTACCGATATCCCTGGAACTAATACTTAAGACCCAGCTGGTTAATAATCTCCCCGAATCTAATAGAAAATTTCAGTATGATAAAGCTAATTGGTCTCTATTTCAGGAAAATTTTAATCAAAATAAAAACACTATAGATACTACTAATGTGGATACATTTAATAATTCTCTAAGTAGAGTGATTTTTAATGCAGCTGAAATAGCTATTCCACGAAGCAGGGGAACTCCACCGGACAGATCTTCCAATGCTTGGTGGAATGAGGAATGTGATAGGGCTGTGAAGGAAAAAAAGAAATTCTATAATAAATGGAAAAAAACTAGGAACCCAGATGACCATGTGGCTATGAAATCGGCTAACATTCAGTGTAATAAAACCATTGCCTTGGCTAAACTCAAATGTTTAGACAATATGATAACTAATGAAATTAATGATCCTACAGATTTGACAAAGGCGTGTAAAATAGTTTAAAAGTTTAAAAATATTAAAAATCCTTCTCCTACTCCAATAGTCGTAAATAATTTAATGTATTCTACTGACCAGGATAAAGCAGATATCCTGGCAGAAACCTTCGCTGATGTTAGTACCACAGAAAAATTTAATCCTGTTGCTAAAAATTTTCGTGCTGCTGAAGAAGATAAGTTGGTACTTGAAGGTTTGGTAGCTCCGGAACCGGGAGATACTGCTTTTATTAACCTCCCTTACACTATGGAGGAACTTAATTCTGTTTTGTCCCAACTTAAATCCAGAAAAATTTCTCCGGGACATGATCAAATAACCTATATTATGCTGAAAAATCTCCCACTTGAAGGAAGCAAGCTTTTATTAAATTTATATAATAAATGTTTTGAAGAGGGTCATTTTCCTTTGGCCTGGCAGCATGGTTTAGTGATCCCGATTCCTAAATCGAAAAAATCTCGAAATCTTGTTTCTTCATATAGACCTATAACCCTAACACCGCATATAAGTAAAGTACTTGAGCGGCTGGTTAAGAATAGATTAGAATATTTTTTGGAAAAAAACAATATTATTCCTAAAGTTCAGGCTGGATTTCGGAAATTTAGATCTGTATCCGACCAGCTGTATGCCTTATCATCTTCAATTAAGCAAGCTTTTAAAAAAAAATCAAAAAGTTATGGCCTGCTTTTTCGACGTCAAACGAGCGTTTGACGTCGTTTGGCATAAAAAAAAACTGTTATATAAGATTTATGCACTTGGTTTAACTGGAAATATTCACAAATATTTTGAAAATTTTTTAAAACGGACTTTCCAGGTCAAACATGGACAGGCCCTCTCCAAAACACATAGTACTGATTGTGGAGTACCGCAAGGTACCTGTCTTGCTTCTACTCTTTTTAATATTATGATGGCGGATCTCCCGGCTTATCTAAAAACTAAGCTAGACAAATACACTAATAATACTGTTCAAATATCACAGTATGCCGATGACATAGCCATATGGAAACCAGTTAAAACTAATTCCCGTGAAAGGGAGATATCTAGAGAAAAAGCTATGAAATTTCAAAAGGTTATTGACCTCGTACAAAAGTACTTGGAAAATAATGGATTTGAGTTGGCACCTGAAAAAACGCAGTTAATAATTTTCAGTACTATGAAAGCCAAATTTAGTATTCCATTAACCGTCAGTAATTTTGATATGAAATATTCGCTGACTCCGCTAACCCAAATCAAATTCCTGGGCGTGATTTTTACGTCCACATTAAACTGGACACCTCATATAAATAGCCTTATCTGTAGGGCGAATAAAGCGGTAAACATAATTAGACTTTTAAAATATGAGGCGTGGGGCAAAAATACTAAGCTATTGCTGCACCTCCATCATGCGCTTGTGCGTTCTAATCTCAATTATGGAGCGGAATGCTTTCTCTCAGCATCTAAACGAGTTCTTAAGATGCTAGAAGCCGCTGAGATGAGATCGCTGAAGTGCATTTTGGGGGTGCCTGAGTTCACTTCAAACAAAGCAGTATATGCCCTCACCAAGATACTTCCCCTGGAACAGTTCCGCCTAAAATTTTGTGCGAACTATTTAAATCGTATGTTTAAAACTTCTAATAACGCCCAGGATATATTTCATAGTGAACTCAACATGGATCGTCTGGAATTAGCCATCCATGCGATCCAAAAACGTAGGATTCAACCATCTTTAACCGCTCTGGTTCACGAAGTCCAAGTTAGGGCTGATGTGGTTCCCCAGACTATAAATCCGATTCCGCTTTCTCCTTATCCGCCTTGGACCCTCCTGGCGGCCTCAATAAGTACGGATATACCAAATATTAGTAAAAAAAAAAAGTGATTTAAATTTACAAAGAACAGCAACTTTGGATTATTTGGAGACTCGATATTCACACTCGCTCACTGCATATACCGATGGATCGATTAATGATGCCGGAGATGCGGGGAGCGGGGTGTTTATCCCATCTCTAAATAAAACTATTAGCTATAGTTTGGGTAGGGGCTGGGCTATTTGCACGGTAGAACTTGTGGCCATACTTATGGCCCTTGATCACGTGCTGGCCCTGCCCCTGCAGATGTATCAGTATCTTATTTGTACAGATTCTAAATCTGCTTTGCAGAGTCTAAAATGTATTGAACACTCTGGCAGATCTGCTATAGTTCTAGAAATAAAATTACTTATTAATCAACTCAGTCTTAGGGGGATCAGTGTCGCTCTCCAGTGGGTCCCTTCTCATGTCGGAATCCTAGGTAACGAGGCTGCTGATCGGGCCGCTCGGGCCGGTGCGACCGGTGCGCCGGGAGCCCGGCCCGTGCGGCTCACTCATTCTTTTCAAGATGCTAAAAATAAAATTAACAAAGTTATAGCTGAAATTAGTAACGAAAATAATTTAATATTGGCTAGGGAGTTTCCAAGCATCCTTGCCTACAGAATTACGAAAAATCATTCTATTTATAAACTGCCTATTGTAGACGGGGCAATCAATAGGGTTTGCACTGGTGGCTGGCGTGCCAGATTGGCTCGCCCAGCCTGTCTCTGCGGCGAGGGCTTCACCCCAGACCATGCGGTCTTGGAGTGTGTGGCTTTCGACGCAGAGTGTGCTGAGCTTAGGACAGCTTATCCGGTAGCCTCGTCTCTTCATTCAATTTTAGAAAATGCTAACGAAAATATTATTGCTCTAATTACAAACATATTGAAACTTCCTGTTTTTTCTGAGTTAATTTAAATAGTACGGATTTAAATAAATATGCTATAATTTAGTGGTAAACATCAGTGGCCCTGGCCCTGGTCCGTCTTGAATTTTTTTCTGACCGTCAAAGTTATGTGTAATGTACATATAGTTGCCACATTCCTTCTGCATCTGAAGATAAGTAGCGGCTAATGTCTCTGTTTGTTTGTCTATTTTGACAAAGGGTATTTACCCGAAATATTAATAAATTGTGTTGTACCGTTTTTTCTAAGCGTGTTTCTTTCTCCGTTGGGTACTTCTTTGTAATGTACATAGTTTTATCTTTGTAGATTTTATATTAGAATTCTTAACGGATGGTCCTGAATTTTAACCTAATTTTAGAAATTGTTTTTTGTAATAAATTAATGTTTAAATGACCGTTGTCTCTTTTCTGGGTGAGAGACCAAAACACGAGCTATATATATGAATCTTATATTTTTATTTCTTAATTTTTAACTCTTCTACTTACTACTTGATCTGTAAAGTTGCAACGGCTAGTCCCCGATCACTTTTAGTGCCAGAGGGACATTAAAATGAATAAAATGAAAAATGGGGGAGAGGGGGGCATTTGACTCGCTGCATCGAGACGGAGAGGACGGTCCTCCGCTCTCCGCCACCAAGCGAACCAGTCAAGCGATCAAGACAAGCAAGCCAGCCAGCCTGCCTCCACGCCGCAGTGCCCAGCGTACGGTCTACCGCGCAGCCAAAGCCCGATCATGACAAGCAAGAAACAGAACTCCAGGGAGAACAGAAATCGCCGACAGACCAACCAAGAGCAAGCTGAAGACTTCCTGGCCCACCACCCACAGCTACGGCCTCGAAATACACCGAAGCCACCTAGAGAGACCAGAAGACCGAACCGACCCATGTCACCACCGAACATCGCACCAACAACGGCGCAGCCAGAAGTATTCTGGGCGCCAGCACCTGAGTACAATGTGCAAGAAATGCTTGCACGCCACCCAATGCCCCTACCACCAGTGGGGATGTTTCCAAAACTGGACGCTCTTCTCCTTAGAGTCCCAAACTCTCAAAGCCACGCAAATGCGCCAACGCAGGAACAGGACGACGACCACTACCACGAAGAGGACACGCCCCCCGCCGGCCCCCGGTCGCCACCCCCGCAGGAGGAGGAGTCAGAGGACTCATCGGAGCCCACGTCGGGGCCGGGTTCCCCGCCCTCCCCACGCCGGTCACAATCCCCGAATCACTTACTCGGGAAAGGCCGGCATCGTCCGAGGAGGGGGGGACCAGGCTCCGGGCCATGGACTTTGATGACCTGATACTACTCCTGCAGGACGCGATACCCGCCATCGTAGCAGTTGCCGGAGACACCTACCACCGGGCGCTTGTCACCGCCCGGTGGTTGGTGCATACGGGGGCGCTGCAAGACCTCTACCCCCCCCCCCCCCAAGACAGAAAGTATAGGCAGCCAAGCAGCCCCTTTAACAACATCTACAGAGACTGGCACCGCCCCAGTCACCACCGAACATAGAGGCTGCGGGAACACAACCCCACCAACCCAAGAAGCCGGAACGGACGCTCCCCCAGCTCCAGCCCAAACCACCGAAAACAAGGGTACAGAAACCAACCTAACACAGCAGGAAGCCGGCACCACCACCAGCCCACCGCCGACTAACAAGCCAACCCCCGGCCCACGGAAGCGTCAGAGACCACCAAAGCGCTTCCGAGAACAGACACGCCGGCCACTACTCCCCACGCCGCCACCTCACCTCCGACTGCCACCCCAACATCGCCACCCACCCCGCTCAGCTCAACGCCCGACACCCAGACCCAGGCTCCACTGGCCACCACCACCGCCACCCCAATTCCCTAGACCTCTCCACAGCCAGCAACGGTACCTCCGGCCACCACCGCCACCACTCATACAAGACTTGAGTGGCCGACATATCAACACCCCCCCCCCCCCCCCAGCCTGGTACTAAGAAGCAACGGTTCACCGGCCACACCCCCCGCCTCCTCCACCACCAGCCACCCGGCCCCGGCGATACCACCTCCCCTGGCCCTCCCCCCCCCCCCCCCCCGGAAGAGAAATCAGCGATAGCTGGAAGTCCTTGTCCCTTTCAAAAAAGCTCAAGCTCATGTCTGCTGCCAGTGTTGCTGGAGACACTAAGGGACTGGTACCGGCCTCACATGGACAAGACTACCACTGTAAGTACAGCTGATGGGGTGACGATTGATTGATTTTACATTGCTTAACGTCCCGACAGCAACAAGGCTTTCTCAGGGCGTGCCTGCACTGCGTGTAAAAAGAAAAAAAAACCTAAACAGAATATTGAATTATGTCGCCAGCCGGTCCAATACGTGAAATAAACCTACGACATGGGGCCTAAATAAAGCTAAGACCATTTAGCAACACACATCCAATATCAAGAGCTAAAGGCAGCGCAGACAGTAGGGAGTGTTTAAAAAAGTAAAATGCAGGTGAATGAAATGGTAGACAGAAACACATGCCCCAGAATAGAGGGGAAAACCCACCCTGGGAACTGATGGGGTGACAGTTACTTAACCCTTTTAGACATTAGACACGCTATATCTCTTTCTGTGCGAGATGCACATTTACAAGTGGCGCCAGACATGTACAGCTCCAATCATGAGCCCGCGCGACTGCAAATGCGAGGGTTTGTTACGATCTGTCACTTTCTTTTGGGTGGTGTTAACCCTTTGGCTGTCGGTAGCACGTATTGTCCTGCATGAATCATCGCGTCAACTTGCGCTACCAACAGCCAAATGGTTAAGTATATAGACCTACCGGCAGTAAAGGGGTTAAATGATTTTGTGCATGTCTTGTCATATTGGGGAGTGGGGGGCGTTGTGTGCGTGCGTGCACATGATTATGTGTGCGTGTGCGAAGGACTGTGTGGACTTAAGTCTTTGTCAGTGTACATGCATGTTCGCTTGATTGTTTGTACAGGCATGTGTGTGTGCACACACGCAAGCCAGGGGCGGATATGGTGCTCCGGACCCCCACCACCCACTTCCCCCTTGAAGGTCCGAAACAAAAACTTGGAACCGTCCCCCTCCCCCCCCCCCTCGAGGTAACTGATCCGCCCCTGCAAGAATACCCGTGTATGTACCTGAGCGTGCGTGTATTGGTGCACGTGTGTGTGTGCTGTCATCAGTGTCAACGGAGAAATATATTACGGTATGATGACCATTCAAGGAGCCAGACATTTTGTGACTTGGATCTTGTGTATCATTTTCTGCACACAGCTTGTAAACTCACGAACCCCACTGTCATTCTGTATACAAGAGCCACAGAAGAAGATACTGACAGGAAGTCGGAAGATCATCTACAACACCGCCAAGCTTGACGACACGGCCACTAAACATCGGCTTCGTCAGCTGGGCACAACGGACGTGTTGGTGAACTATCTCAGTTCCGCTCACAGTGACAAGGTGTAAGATGTGATGAGCCGTAAACTTGTTTGTTACCCTGGGTGTGAGTGTGGAGGTGGGGGTGCTACGGGTAAGGGTTAATTCAAGACACGTACATTGTAAGCAATGGATCATCGGACCGACATCGGACCGAGATTACCCGTGAACAGCTGCGCGTGCGCGCGGTCTAACTCAGACCGACGCCGGACCGAGGAGGACCTTCTGTTTACCAGCCATAACAGGCTAGTTTATTTGTGTGATAGATAAAACGTTTTCAGGATACGTGATTCATGAAAATCGTGACGGCTGAAGTTTAATCTTTCGCGATTCGAGATTTATTTTATGAGTAGATCGAGACGCTCTTATTGTAATGAACGCGATTTGTAATGTGGTGTGAAAACTGCACTTTGTGTTCTTGCTGTTATGCCGTGAAAGTACACCGCCGACTTTTAGTGGCTGACCATAAATGTTTTATTGAACGTCAGGTTTGAAAAAAAAACAAAATATGTATTGTGTGTATGACTTCGCTGTCCCGCTTAACTTCGCTTCTTGTACCGTAGAAAAATCAAGTGGGCAACATGCCTGCAAACGAAAACAGAATACAGATTCGGTAAAGTTATTGCTTTGTCCGCTTACCACATACATTTTATACAAGAACCGAGACATTGCATGCTCCAGGATGGCTTATTCTTACCTTAGCCCCTGCCCTGATTATGCATTATGTTTCTGAACCAAAGGCAGACTGGCGTCCTGTAAACGTCCCTGGCTGAGAATCACGTATAAAATAACGTAAAGGCAAGCAAGAGGCATAGATTCTCATGAGCCCCCGGGAATGCGGGGGCACATCAGAACCTGTGCCTCTTGCAGTTGGGTTGTGTTTGCTGTATCTCGACAGTGAAGTGGTTAAGTATTTCAATGTAGTATATTAAATGTTTCAATAGAAGTCTCCGTGCAAGGTACAGACGGTTTGATCTCCATGTTGTGTCCACAGGACGCATGCAGCATACACACTCACCAGCATCATGACGGAACAGGGGGACAAGCTGGCACGCTATCTTTCTCCAGAATGATAGCGTGAACTGGGTAGTACAAAACTGACTACGGTTAAGCCAGCGAGGATATAGAAGAGGTATAGATTCTCAGAAGCCCCTGCAGTCCAAGGGCTTATGAGAATCTATGTATCTTGCGGATGAAAGGAAATCTGGCCGAGCGGACCTGACTAGAGACGCCGACGTAGCTTCGCAGATAATCAGAACCTGTCAGCCAAAGAATCAGTTCAAGCAGAAGAAAACGTTTATCATATTCATCCACCCGGTTCCTCGGTCGCTGTGGACCGACCATCCCAAAGACGTCCTTCGATTCACGAACATAAAACGCTGAGAACAATGAAAAGAGTCAAGGACCCTCGGGAGCCCCCGCAACGCTTCTTCTTGGACACAGGTTAGCGAATGACGCAAATGGTTTTCAGAGATAAAAGAAGCCTACAGCAATTCCCACCCCACATCTCCAAAGACGAAGCAATAAAAATTTGTAAGAAAAAAATCTATCCAGTTACGTGTGCGAAACAGACATGGTTCGAGGCAGTTTAAGGACAAGAGAACTGAAATGCAGCATTTCCTGTTCTCAAATTGAAAGATAACGACTGTCATCAGCTTCTTCGACAACACTTCGGCATTTTTCATCTACTAATTTCTGCGATTTAAAAAAAACAAAAAAA
This sequence comes from Semisulcospira habei, assembly GCA_036245525.1. Taxonomy (NCBI): domain Eukaryota; kingdom Metazoa; phylum Mollusca; class Gastropoda; family Semisulcospiridae; genus Semisulcospira; species Semisulcospira habei. The sequence goes on from BTPG01000002.1 coordinate 155,891,125, forward strand.
CTTCCTTCGCTGCCGAGAACAAGTGAAAGGAATCCAACCGCAACAGACAGAGATGCTCATGAGCCCCCGTGACTGCGGGAGCTCAGGAGGATTTATGTCTCTGGCAATTGGGTAGCGTTCACTTTTCCTCGGCAGCGAAAAGGTTAACTCAATCGCGGCCAACCGCATCGGGTGCGCTGGCCGCGAATGAGTTAATTCGATCACTAGACTGCATCGGTCAAAATCCTGTCCGGTTCAAGATGCATTTCAACAACGAAGGTCAAATAAAGCTCCTGAGATCTGGAGACAACTGTTTTGCAGGAACAGCTTCAGTAGATACAAAAATTAATGAGCTGGACAATGCGGAGAAAACCCCTGTGGAAATCATTGCGGGAAACTGTTGCGCAGCAACGTTGGCAGGTTCAAGATCTCGAGACCTCCTGACAACAACAACAACAAAAAAGTCACTTTTGGAGTGTTTGGTAATTCTTGCATCACTTTCAATTACCAACATGGAGGCGTCTGTCGTAAACTGGTTTCCCTCCGTTTTTCCCTCCATTGACGTCAAACAAAAATCGTATCCAAGTTCTGTCTTTCCCAAACCGCGCCCCCCCCCCCCCCCCCCCCCACCCTCGCGCACTGCCACTACTTGACAGAAGAAGGGCTAACTTAAAGCGACCTGCTCAAGGCAATAAAGGGTTATTAATTCGGAATATCTCCGTGATGAATGGTCTTGGTATGTCTTACAATAATGCTGGATAAAACAGCTAAGTTAATTTATGGTGAAGTTTGAATATCGTTAAATGAAAGACATTTCTGCTTCTCCTTGCTATTGTACGCAGGAGAGTTCCACCGACTCGCACAGAGTGCTGAAGAAAACTTACGTTATAATTGTCTAATTACTCAGATGGATTGTTACATTTTTGGAAGGATAGAAAAGTCTTAGCTTTGGCAAGACAACCTTGAGAAACCGGTGTAAACCCATGTAGCCCCAACGCCCTGAAGCAGGAAATGGATTGACTATGATCATTCAAGGGTTGTGCCAGATGAGCTTGGCGCCTTCAGGCGCCAAGCTCATCTGGCACTACCCTTGAATTATGATCCATCTATAGCCGTTAGATGACACCTCCAAAATTTGGGAACTAGGGCCGTGGGGTTATATGGGTTAATGCGTATATTGGCCATCAATGCCTGCCAGCCATGGAGCAGATCACTTTAAGCTGTGTGACAGACGGATGACGTCAGGAGGTGTCTGCAATGAAGATGCTTAGGGTACGAAAAATAATTCGATCTGAACAGGCGGGGGGAGCTCCGGCTTGAAAGGACAGCAGGCCAGGTTCTTAGAAACCGCCTCACACAACAGCAGCGAAAACAGCGAGCGAACATCGTTCCTACCTCAAGAGGCACAGATCCTCATGACATGACCTCCCGCAAATTGCGGAAGCTCATGAGGATCTATGCTCTCTTGCTGGACCCAACTTTTCAGTCGTAGGCTGTCGTCAGGCTTTCAGCCTAAGACTCCCGTCATTTCCTGCTGCTCGTGGAGTAAAAGAGGGACAGACGAACCCAGGCGAGACAATATGATGCACGGTAAGCTAAAGGTCTTCGGGCCGACTATGGCTGATGTCGGCCCGAGGAGCTTTCGCTCACTCGCCTGAACAGGAACCTGTCTTTGAGATCGATGTCCGAAATTGGCGGGCGATACGTCCTCGGTGGAACGGAAACCCGGAGAACTGTCACAGGCATCGACAACTGAATTCAATAGCCGGAAAGTTGTGCGGTACACGAAAGGCCAATTATTTTAGACAGGTTGGGCTGTGCGCCAAGTCAAAAACAGGTTCGGCTGTATGGTCCAAAGGCAGGTTCGTATGTGCCCAAAGACTGGTTCCATGGTAGGACGGTGTCCAAAAGCAGGTTCAGCTGTACTCAAAGACAAGATGGACTGTATCCAAGGACAAGGTTTGAGTGTTGACAGGTTAGAATGTATCCAAAGGCGAGTTGAAATGTACTTGGAGGACAATTTTGACTGTACCGAGAGACAGGTTAGAATGTATCCAAAAACAGGATGAACCGAAAGACAAGTTGGACTGTACCCGGAGAGCTTGGACTGCAGTTGAAGACACTCAGGACTGTGCCTGAAGAGAGTTTGGGCTGTACCAAAGGACAGGCTCGACTGAACTCGGAGACAGAACTTCCTTGCCCTGTCCCCAGGAGGCCAAAAACAAAAGGTCAAAGCCCTAAGTCGGCGTACAACTCAACAACCATCTGCAAGAGGCATATATGGTCGGCAAGAGGCATATATCCACATGAGGCCTTGCGTTGCAGGGCCTCATGTGCATATATGCTTCTTGAAGACCAAACGCAGCTCCAGCTGTTCCTCTCAGAGTATGGGTTCATATTACGACAGCGCGGCCTATTTTGACGTCTGTTCACCCACAGGAAGACGGTTTTATTGTTGTTCACAGCAAGTCATGATTATTATTTCAGAGCTGACCGAGTTTTGCAAGAGTAATTCTGTCACTGCCAGTGTGGATTATCCAGATGCAGATCCAGTTTATTCCATCTCGGGCCCACTGGGAGCAGGTAAGAAATCACAATGCGCGTGTGTCTGTAAAAATACTTTTTGGGTAAATAAAACTGAAAGAAAAGCTTTGAAAGTTCGTATTTTTTAAATAATTAAAAGTAATTAACTTTTTGTGTGTGACATAACACAAAATTGGAGGCGGTTTGTTGATCATACATAGAATGAAACAAACTTTTAATCTTTTGACCTGCTGGTATTTAACGATACAAAGCATGGACGTATCACATATGAAGTTTAAAATCATCTTCTGAGTGGAAAATCAAAGTTGTTAAGAACGAGTGTGCGTGCTTGCGTGCGTGTCATAGTTTCTCTCTCTCTCTCTCTCTCTCTCTCTCTCTCTCTCTCTCTCTCTCTCTCTCTCTCTCTCTCTCTCTCTCTCTCTCATTTCGTCAAGCCAGGATAACAATTATTGCCGTTCTAATCTGCTGTCTGAGTTTTGTCAACAAAGAACAATGGGCACAGCCCCTTTCAACACTCCCCTGCTAGCTGTTCATGAAGTGGGTTTACTCATAAGTAACATCCCAAATCAAAAGTCCTCGGGGCCTAATGACATCAGCCCGAAAATACTTAAGCTGTCTCTCACTTACATTGTAGAATCCTTGACTTACATGTCTAGTATATGTATCCAGCATAACACGTTTCCTAACAAACTTAAATATGCAAAAGTAATTCCACTTCCAAAAAGAAAAGATCGTTCTGACCCTAATAATTATCGGCCTATTTCTTTATTATCCGTTTTGTCCAAGCCACTGGAAAGGCATGTTCATAAACAACTGCTTGCTTACCTATAAAATCGTAAGCTCCTCCACCCTTTCGAATCCGGATTTCGCCCGCAGCATTCATGCCACACAGCACTTACACGCCTTGTTGGCACATGGCTCGAGGGTATGAATAAGTCACAGTTAACAGGAGTAGTCTGTCTAGATTTTAAATACGCTTTTGATCTGATTGACCACACTATTCTGACTGCTAAGCTTCACAGATACCTTAATAACGGAGACGTAGTTGCCTTTTTCACATCCTACCTTACTAAATGAAAACAAAAGGTTCTTGTTTATGACTCAAACTCCTCTCTCAAAGATTTAAGCTTCGGTGTGCCCCAAGGATTTGTACTGGGCCCCCTGCTGTTTTATTTATTTATTAATGATTTTCCTCTACATATTACTTGCCAACATGTACAATGCGACCTTTTTACTGACAACACCTCAGTTCATACTAGTAAAGATGCACAGGTAATTTCCGACAACTTACAACAAAGTCTTCATGATGTATCAGCATGGTGTATAAACAATGTATAAACAATGCTATGGTTATTCATCCAGTCAAAACGAAATCGATGGTAGTCGTCACGCGCCAAAAACAGCAGATAACGCTTCTGTTACTTAGCCTTTCACTTAAAGGTAGTCAGGTAGAACAGGTAAACAAAATCGCGTACTAGGGATTACAATCGACAGTCAGCTAAAATGGCAAGCTCATACAGACGCCTTATGCAAAACAGTAGCAAAGAATCTCTGTATGATATCAAAACTGAAATATTATACTGATTCAGATACCTATAAACTATTTTATAACGCTCACATACGTTCTCACATCGATTACGCGTCAACAGTGTAGGATGCTGTAGTGAGGTCCATTTAAGGAGACTCAATTCCATACACAGACGGGCGGGCCAAAATAATCTGCCTTGATCCACACCTAATAACAGAAGAGAAAAGGCTCACAAAAGCAGGTCTCCTGCCTCTTCCAAGATCATTTCAAATATAACAAAGCAATCTTTATGTTCAAAATGTGGAAGCACAAAACACCTGAGTACATCTCCAGTTTGTTCCAAAAGTCTGAGTCCAAGCTTGGAAACATCAGAAAGCTTTTCATAGTCCCAAAACCAAGGACCGATCTATACAAAACCAGCTATCCTTCTCAGGGACACATATCTGGAATGCGCTTCCCGACCATCTAAAATCCGCCTCCTCGCTAGGCTGTTTTGAAAAGGGTCTCTGCAAGTATTTAATGGATCACTCGTAGTGATGCCTTAACTACATGTATTATAAGTCTCTTTCTATGCCGAGTTCAGTTTATTCCCAATTAAGCCTGTTCTTTTCATTTATCACTTGAACTACTTAGCTCCGTGTGTGTGCGGGGGAGGGGTGTGTGTGAGTATGTCTGTTCATGACATTGCGGTGAACAGTGCTATCAATTGTCTGAAAGTATTATGTTATTTTTTACTTATATGTATGTACATTCCGTTGTAAAATAAAGTTTCATTGATATTCTCTCTCTCTCTCTCTCTCTCTCTCTCTCTCTCTCTCTCTCTCTCTCTCTCTCTCTCAGAGAGAGAGAGAGAGAGAGAGAGAGAGAGCAGCGGTATTACTTTCAGTATAAGCTCGATGGTCAGGCTCCTATGCTTCAAAACAGTACCAATATAATAAATTATGTCAAGCTAGTAAAGTGGCACAGATATCAAAAATGCATTATCAGCATTTATGACGGACGATTAATGCTGTCCTGAATCTGGGCAGTGGGCAGATGTTCACATCTGCACGGGACATAGACGACCCCGCCCTCCACAAGTCCCCTGCTGCCTTGCAGGACTGGCCGCTTGGCTGCGGAAAGGCTAAGGGATGAAACCCCTGACATCAAAGCCCCCGTGTCTCCGGGGAAGGCTTTTGAGCCAGAGACTAAGACAAGGACAGTCTGATATAAAACCTACGACCCGAGGACCTCGATGCCACCGTCCTAGCGTGCTAGGCCATGGCAGACGAACCAAGGGTTTAAAGGGTGGGGCCAGTACTGCGCACACTGCACTTCACCAAAAAGCTCCACCGCGCAGGCTTTAGGAAACGCCCACGGACCTCCTGCAGACGACGTGGGCGGGCCCTATGGAATCTTCGTTCGCGAAGTCAAGCCAAGAGAGAGAGAATCTTTGTAAAACTGGCAAGGATATCAAATGCACATCATACATATTTCAAGCAAGGTATGATGTCCCTCAATATGATTAGAGCTTATAGTTTTTAAAAAGGCGGTGTTTTGTCTGGGGTTTTTTTTTTTTTTTGTGTGTGTGTGTGTTTTTGTCGAAAAGCATACTAAAGATAATTTCATATAAAGAGACATAGGTGAATTTAACTCATTTAGCCCCAACGGCCTACAGCAGGGGATGGATTGACCATGATAAATCAAGGGTAGTGCCAGACTAGTTTGGCGCCTTCACTGAGGTGCCAAGCCAATTTGGCCCTACCCTTGAATTATTATGGTCCATCCATCTTCTGCAACTGGTACAGAGTAGTTAGGTAACGCCTCCAAATTTGTGACCATGGGGCTAAATGAGACAAAAGAGGACGACATACATGAGCATGGGGTGCTTTGTTTCTGACAGCTCCACAATACATTAAAATGTTATTTTTCTATTATGTTAGAAAAGATCCTCTACTTCAGGATAGCTGCTGGACAAAATTTCAAAAAAAAAAGTGAATGATCTGCGGCCATTTGTACATTTGCCATAATACATTTTTTTTTTTTTTTTTTTTTTTTTTTGGGGGGGGGGGGGGGGGAACTGCACGAGTCTGTAGTTAGTGTAAATAATCTTTCAACACCATTTTACATTGACACTAAATGGCTGCTGATATGACGTGCAGCGATAACTTGTGACAGATCAACGTTGTGAAGTGCAGTCTACAAAAGATCTGTGTATCTAAACTCAACACATTTTACATCGATTCGGGTCTGGTCTGGTCTGGCCTGCTGCTTCACCATTTGAGGTCAGCTGTGTGGATTCTGCACAACAGTCATCACACACTGTGTCCACTGACCCTCCGGCCTACAGTCAGGCCAGTTTACCATAGGGACGAATCACGAAATTAAGGCGTCTGCTTCGTGCGACGTCATCTTCGTAAATGATCGGTAAAAATCTTCGTTTTAACTACTTCCGGTGACAACACTCTGTGTCCAACTATGTTGTAAAAGAATTTAATTTGTGTTTTGGATGGTAGCTGTCGATCTTACACTTTTTGAACAGACAAGACATGATGATCATGGTGATAATAGTGTAATATATCTTAGTATAATATCAATACTGTTATATATTTTATGTATGTATGTCATCTCGAATTGCTGCGGATTACCTCACATTCTAGACTGATTTGGTAGCCTGACGGACTACCTCAAATTATGACCAGTCATCTATTATATGACCAGTCATCTATTATTTTTTTCGCCGATTTGTAAGGCATGACGAACACAAGCGTCGTCTACTTCTCGAAATTATCACCATTTTATTATAGTCATGTGACAATGTGAGAACTTTCACGACTTTCTGCTAGCAGACGACAGGACTCTTATGTTGTTTTGATTTTTGTGATGGCTCACTGTATTGTTTGAGATAGCGATCCTTAAGAAAAGAAGAAGAAGAAAACAACAGATCAAGCGAATTTTCTTTTTTTTTAAACGATTACGTTTTGCAAAAGATTTTAAGCAATGGTGGATAAATAATAAATGTTCATTTAATTTACAGTGATACTTTTCTGATGCTTTTTACCATATATTATCTAAAAAGATGAATTATGAGAACACTTTACAGCATAATATTTTAGCTGGAAACTCAATATGAGGTTACATGTTGCATTTTCCCCAGCTGCAGTGCTTCGTCGGCATTTTCGACGGTCAGTGCCATGTCACCGGAAGTAGGCATTTGCGCTCGGAAATCTATTTTTAGAATTTTTTTTCGCGGGCAAGGGTCGTGATTCGACCCTATGCTGGACCCTCGACTATGTCAGCACTGACATGCCCAAGAAATTGCACTGTTATAACCATTTTACATGAATAATCCTGATTCACTATTTCAGGCGAGTTGGAGAAAATTGTAATACGACCTGTTGCTAGGGATAAAATTATGATATGGCCTGATGCTAGAGATAAAATGATGGATCTTTTTTTTTCTTCCAAATTTAGTATAATGGGCGATGCTTTAGCTAACAGATACAAAGGCGAAAAGCTTCAAATCTGAACACTGCCATATGCAAGCTACATTATAGTACTTATAGATAAGAATATAGACCAATAGCTTTAGTTCAAGGGTAGTGCAGAATAGCTTGGCGCCTAAAGGCGCCAAGCTATTCTGGCACTACCCTTGAACTATTTTAGTCAAACTTATTTCACACACTGGTGTATTCCGAATAAGGGTTAACCCTTTGTCTGTCGGTAGCGTGTTTGGTCGAGGTGATTCCTGACCGGACCCTCGAGGCCATAATGTTAGTTGTATAACGAGTTAGGCTTTGCCAGTGGTTCTTGTTGCCTCGAGGGTCCGGTCATGGGGGTCAATGTCGGAGGTAAGAGTTAGCCCGAGACTCGTACCTCCGACATCGACCGCCTTGAGCGGACCCGAGAGGCGACAAAAATCACTAGCAAAGCCTAACTCGTGAAACAACGATTTTTTTCTTTTATTTTATACCCTTGCCAGGACCTCAAACTTTACGTGCGACGTCATCATTTTTTTTAAAAAATGAAATTGGTAATATAGCCCGAACATAACGTGTGCATATAGCTATTTTGTTGTGTAACCTCCTCAATTTTCTATTTATCCAGCTTTTTGTTTCTTCGCCGTTTCGAATACGTGATAGGGCCTTCGCCTCAGTTGAATTTTCCTGTAGTTGATATTACCTAACTTATCCAATTATTCAGTTATGTTCTTCCGTATGAAAATGGTTACCAGCGGTATGAACAGAACACCTACATATAGTTTTTTTCGTTGCGTAGCCCCGTAAATTATTTATTTGGCATATTTTTGTTTAAATGTTTGATGTTTGACTGAATGAAGATTGGGGTGTGTTTGTACCGAGAAATGTGAACGTCGGAGAACGCGTTGTTCAGCGAGTAACGTTGTCATCGTAACATGTAATAAAGGAGTCTGCTTATCACATGTTATCTTGGTAATATGTGACAAGGGGGCTCCCGTTGCCTTGAGAACGGACGACCAGTGGCCGGAAAAGGGGGTGGAGGGAGAGAGAGAGAGAGAGAGAGAGAGAGAGAGAGAGAGAGAGAGAGAGAGAGAGAGAGAGAGAGAGAGAGAGAGAGAGAGAGAGACAGACAGACAGACAGACAGACAGACAGACAGACAGACAGACAGAGACGGAGAGAGAGAGATTGTACATTGCTTAACGTCCCGACAGCAACAAGGCTTTCTCAGGACGTGCCTGCACTGCTTGTGAAAAAAAAAAAAAAAAAAACAGAATATTGAATGTATGTCGCCAGCCGGTCAAATACGTTAAATAAACCTACAACAAGGGGCCTAAATAAAGCCAAGACCATTTAGCAACAAACATCCAATATCACGAGCTACAGGCAGCGCAGACAGTAGGGAGAGTTTAAAAAAGGCAAATACATGTGAATGGACAAGGGTAGACAGAAACACATGCCCCAGAAAAGAGGGGAAAACCCAGCCTGTGGGGCTGACCAGGGTGACCCTGGGAACTAAAAAGTAGTTAACCCCACCCAAGTCCCCCAGGGCAGACCCGGGTGGGGGCAGAGAGAGAGAGAGAGAGAGAGAGAGAGAGAGAGAGAGAGAGAGAGAGAGATGATAATTTATCAACGTTAAAAAGCTTTGTCAGAAACAAATCGTCATTTTACAAACTTGCCGTTGCGAACATCTACAATATTAAAAAAATAATAATAAAGACATTATATTTCCACACGTTTTATGCTACAATAATTTAAAAGAATATAATAAAAAAAAATTATATACATAAAATAATAGTAACACTCAACATTCATCTGATCACACACACACACACACACACACACACACACACACACACACACACACACACACACGCACGGCGCTTGGCGCCAAAAAGACGTTCTCTAGCACGGTTTGCGTAGCTAGACGTGACGTCATTTTTATCGTGTTACTTCTTTGCCAGAATTTCTCATGAAAACGTCATACATGTGCATGCTCCGGAATGCACTCCGACCAGCCCCATTTCAAAGTCTATTGTATTATTTAAATACGGTAGACAAAAAGTGTAAAGAAACTGAAGAAGACAAGAACCAATGGCAAAACCTAACTCTTAATACAATTAATAGTGTCTATACCTCATACTCTTTATTTGACAACCATGACTTTGTTTGAGAAAAGATGTGTGTGTTTGTGTGTGTGTGTGTGTGTGTGTGTGTGTGTGTGTGTGTGTGTGTGTGTGTGTGTGTGTGTGTGTGTGTGTGTGTGTGTGTGTGTGTGTCCTAGAATACACTGTCCTAGCTTAGTAGTTATGAGGCTATGCGAAGTGAACGGGATATCCGGTTCATGGGTTGGGCCCACTGTTCAGTACTACGATGTAGTCACTGGTCTAGTGTCCACGAACCGTATGCTGATACTGAAATGAACCCAGGACAACCAACACCAGAGAACAGCAGAATACTGGTATTATAGAATACCGTCGCTACTGAGGGGGAAAAAAAAGTACAGATATATGTGTGACCTTTTTCGACTCACTGGGGTCTGAACAGGCTCACACCCAGATGGCGTCCAAGCACGCATCGCATTGCAGCGATATCCCAAGCCGGACAAAACCTGAAATAGGCCTACTAGGTTCAAATTCTCACTAACCTAGACTGGTCACGAACCCTAAAATCCACGTATGCAAAGATAGTTACTGGGGTTAACGCACAAAGCCATCCCACGATACACAGGATATGGTTAGTTAATTATTTGACAAGCAGGCAACCAAGGCCATCTCACGGCGGACAACAGGATATGGATCGACCATGATAGTTCAAGGGTGGTGTCGGAATAGCTTGGCGCCTACAGGCGCCAAGCTATTCCGACACCACCCTTGAACTATTATGGTCGATCTGTCCCCAGAACTGACTTCGACTTAGACCGGAGAGGATATTTCGACTCAGATTTGATTGATTGATTGATTGATTGTACATTGCTTCACGTCCCGACAGCAACAAGACTTTCTCAGGACGTGCCTGCACTGCTTGTGAAAAAAAACCAACTAAACAGAACATTGAATGTATGTCGCCAGCCGGTCCAATACGTTAAATAAACTTAAAACATGGGGCCTAAATAAAACCAAGACCATTTAGCAACACACATCCAATATCAAGAGCTACAGGCAGCGCAGACAGTAGGGAGTATTAAAAAGGAAAATACAGGTGAATAGACCAAGGGTAGACAGAAACACATGCCCCAGAATAGAGGGGAAACCCCACCCTGTGGGGCTGACCAGGGTGACCCTGGGAACTAAAAAGTAGTTAACCCCACCCCAAGTCCCCCAGGGCAGACCCGGGTGGGGGCAGATTTGATAATTTCGTACTCCGAGCTTATTGGGATTTAACGCCGGGCAGCCGCCTTGAGATAGCCTTAGTTGCCTGCTCGGCGATAAACCCAATTACCTAACTAACTTTAACGCCCAGCAGCGCTCCTATAGCAGTCTCATGCCGGGCGAATTCAAAGACTGAAGTGTGAGATTGAAGATACGATCAATCATACTGACAGAAACGATGACAAAAATTACTTGGCAGCAATCGGCTGAAAGACTTTTAACCTAACCACAACTGTATAAGTGAAGACGCCGCCACAAAAGAAACAAGATATGTAGAAAAGGCGACTGTACACCACCATCGGACAGCATAATGAGCGTCCCGACCGGATTTCCTGCGAGGAATCGCAGGGAACAAATTAAAATACAATTACACGTAAACTGTTTGAACACACATTTCAGCACCATTGTGTTTATGCCTTGTCGACACACCTAATGAACTTTAACAGCAGTTGGGACACGCAGCAAAAGCACACATGTAATCGCACTAGTTTATTCTGCAAAGTCGTTAGCGTGTAAATCTATTTTTAGCTGTATCTCGTACTGAAAGCGTTGTATTTATAGAACGGAGTAGAGTCACGTCATTGTCAAATTACTTGACATCAAAACGAAGTGTGCTGAACTGGATTGTCCTGTGACTAAGCCATATCTAGACCTGTGTGTAGCGTTTCGCCGTAACCATCTGTTACAGAAGTGTATTTTTGAACAGTTACGGCGGTAGTAGGCCTTTAAGTTCTCGTGTAGCACGGGGTCTGATGAGCTCTGTACTGAAATGCGAGACAACCGCTGCGCCTCCGCGCGTGCACAAGCAACACACTCAATTCAATGCCGAAGGGTTAGTTAGTTATTTGGGTTTAACGCCGAGCAGGCTACTAAGGCCATCTAACGGCAGACAATACCGAAGGGGAGCCTGCAAGACACGTCACGTCTGAAAGTGTCTCAGGAGAGGCGGTGAACTGCGACTTCGACCGACGAGTTTTCAACCTTCAAAGCAACCATTCGCATAAACAGGAACAAACTCAGTGGACATGTCGCTACATATCTCCAACAACCTTGTTTGTCCATCGCCGGAACCGGACAGATTAGTATCAAGGTCAGTTGTGTGCACATGTCAAGCGTGGTTCAAACAAACGTCTTTGGCGCAGTTTTCCCTGTGGTCGGAGCCAAGCGGATTAAACTGGCCGGAAGATCATTGGTAAAACCCGCATTTTATTGCCGGCTGAGGATGAGATGAGCATGCATTATTATACCCCGTCCTTGCCCCCGTACGTACATTTTTCTTTAAGAAATCCTAGTTCATTCAACGACCAAAAACCATAACCCTCTAAGAATCATGGATACAAATTTGTCTCAGCAAGAGGCAGAGATCCTCATGAGCACAGGCATTCGCGGGGGCTCACGAGAATCTATGTCTCTTTCAGTTGGATCGCGTTCGTTGCTTCTCTGCAGTGAAGGGGTTAACTCGTTCGAGACGTGCCGTCTCCGGATACGCGGCGGCATAAGCCGCGTATCCGCATTTCAGATGCAAAAGGGCCTAGATCATACACTATTTACTTCTCATCCCAGCACTTTTTATTGATGTCCTGGCATACACAAAAAATGTTTTCTCAGGCAAAGGTTTCGGCGCTCTGATTTAAAAAAAAAATCAAATTGCACAAACTCCGTTCATGGTTTGACGTGCTGGCGGGTTCATTTGGGTGATGTCTACCGTAAACAACAATCCAAGTGACTGTAACAGCAGCCAGTAATGAGTTTGACGCCGGTGAATTTCTGCGATAATGTATTAACTATCGTTTCTGTAAACTTACTGCTCTGCAATCCAGACCAAAAAGGTGACTGCCAAGCGTGTAATATGCAAAGAAGTACCCAACGGAGAAAGAAACACGCTTAGAAAAGACACATTCCTTCTGCCAATGAAGATAAGTAGCGGCTAATCTCTGTTTGTCTATTTTGACAAAGGGTATTTACCCGAAATATTAATAAATTGTGTCGTACCCGTCTTTTCTAAGCGTGTTTCTTTCTCCGTTGGGTACTTCTTTACTGCTCTGCGTTTCACGGTGTGTGTTCACGGTGGCTTAGTGGTTTGGCTCAAACGCAATCGCGTTTCGTGATACGCATGCGTTCAAAGTTATTTGCAATAACAAAACAAAAAAAAAAACAAAAAAAGGAAAAAAAAAAAAAAAAAAAAAAAAGCTTTGCGGAAATAAGCTATATTTGCCATTAAAGTAACTATTATGCATAAATCAGAAGACATGTCAGCACCATTTGTGTTTGTTATGTCTTGTTGTCACACCTAATGAATTTCTACGGCAGTCTCAGTGGATACAAGCGCACACGAGTAATCCCACTTTATTCTGTGCAGCCCTTAGCACGTCAGATGTATGGTAAGCTGTTTGTACAGATAGTGTTGTATTTATATAACGGACCTTGGTCACTGTCAAATTAATGAACTTGACTTGAAGACGAATTGTGTTAGACAGGGTTTTCCTGTGTCTAAATGAGCCATACCTAGACCTGTATGGAGCGTTTCGTAACCATCTATGACAGAAGTGTTTCTCTGAACAGTTGCGGCGGTAGTAGGCTTTTATTCCTTTTCGCCCCAAGGGACCCATTTCTCAAATTTTGGAGGTGTTGCCTAACGACTATGTACCAGGAGTGAAGAGATGCATTGATGATAATTCAAGGGTAGTGCCAGATGAGCTTGACGCCTGAAGGCATCAAGCTCATCTGGCACTACCCTTGAATTATCATGATCAATCATCTCCAGCTGCAGGGTCCCGGGGCTAAAAGGGCTAAACGCCTGCGATTCACACGTCAATACATTCAGCGGCATAACTTTGTCAGTAGGTAGTACCGACTCAATATTAAACCAGCCCACTGAGCAACAGGTCCTCGGCCCGGCTGGTCCTCAGGCCGACATCGGCAAGAGAACCTTTTGCTTACCGGGATAGTGGACACTGACGTCTGTCCGGACCAAAATGAGCGCGAAAATAGAGGAATAGCCAGACAGAGAATGAAATTACAACTCACCCCCGCACGCGTGTAAACGGGTGCCGCTATTTTGTTCTCAGTTTTGGTCAGTTCATCTTGATCGTCATCTTCTGCCGTTAAACAAATGGTTCATCACTGACAAGATACCCGCTCCAACGATGCATGAAGTGAAAACCCACGAGTTACTATATCATACAGTGTACATGAGCCTGCGACAAAAGGTCGCTTTTACGAAAAGTAACAACCAACAGAAATGTCCAAAGTAACAACAGAGATGTCTTTAAAAATAAGCTTATTTTAGGCACTGGTTAGTTTTGATGTATCTGGCTTGTGGGCATGTGAAATTAATGTGAATGCAGAAACAGATGATTTCCAGCAGCGAATAATTAAATCTGGCCCTTTCTGAAAATGGTTCGTTACGGTAGACATACGGTGATAAATATGATCACATTCAGCCAGTTTTTCTTTTTTAATTATTCTCTTTAAAAAAAAATTAAATGTGTAACCTGTTCTCACAGGTGCAAATATGAAGAGTATTGCATTCCTTTTGTAATTAAGTTTTCTGTGACAGTGTTGGTTGTTAGAGACATAGTCAATTTAAATCACAAAAAAAAAACAGTTCTTCGTGTGATTACCACATTTTACAAACAAAAAAGTTCTTCAGTCATTAGATGAGATAACAGAAATACAGATATTTTCCTGTCACTCAGTTGAGAAATGTTTGTTGTAACAGAGAGACATTCTATTGGACATACACATGAAAACCATCTATACATTATTCCATTTGGTGAAAAGGAAAAATCTGTGAGAAATGTAAGTGTTCCAACAACAATGTCTTCATAGTGGAATCACAAAAAGAACAAATTTCTGTTGTGGTGCGGGTTTTTTTTAATTAAAAATGTCGGTTATTACGTTGCACGACTTTTTGTCACAGGCTCAAATAAAGTCTGACACCACAGTGGCAACCGGCGAGGCCCTGTTTACAGTGCAGTTAGCCAGGGCTTCTTTTCACACGAATCTGAAACACAGGCACTGTGGGTGTCCCGCACCAATAGCATGATTTATCTACAGCAACACACGTCGTTCAGAAATCAGAAGTAGGTCAAAATTGCACGTGTTTCGACGCATTCAGCCCTGACGCGCTACAGCAAGAGATGGGTCTACCATGATAATTCAAGGGTAGTGCCAGATTAGCTTGGCGCCGACAGGCGCCAAGCTAATCTGGCACTACCCTTGAATTATCATGGTCGATCCATCTCCTGCAACAGGTGCATAGTCGTTAGATGACGCCTCCAAAATTGGGGAAATACGTGCGCGGGGCTGAATGAGTTAAAAGCTCGAACAAACACGCGATATCGCGAGTCTTTTAATCCACTTTTTTTCCCTCCGAAACACGTACAATTTTGACATGCTTCTGATTTCCCAAAATATTATATTCTGACACCTATTAGCACAATAGTCAAACTTTTCGGTATAGGTATGCGTAAAAGTTCGGCGTTGCGTAACAATGCATTCATACCTGGCTGGTCTTGCTTAGTCGAGGTTTTTATAACCATGGTGCCTTGTCCAGCTGCGAAAAATGTATCTTTTTCACGCGTACAGTCAGTCCATAGTTAGTATTACAGCGCCAAACTTGGTATTTCTGGCACTGAAAAGTCTTTTATCCATGTGGAAATCTGATAAGTTCAACCTGGCGACCAACCGGTCACGTTGGCAGTCCATATCCCAATGTGACTCTGACACCCTGGCTTGGAATAAAACAAAACAAAACAAAAAAAGTTTGTGTCGCCCCCTGTATAGTCATCCCCGTGCCGTCAGCAAAAGACATAGATTATCATGTGTCCCTGCAGCCTGAGGTGCACATGAAAATGTAGGCCTCTTGTTGGTCAATCGGTATTGCAGTTACTCACTAGCTTTCAAATAATTGGCACCGTCTCATCCCTGTGTAGTCTCTCAGCAAACCCATGCCATCAGCGTGAGGCATAGATTTTCATGAGCGGCCCTTGCGGCTGCAGCCGCAGGGGCTCACGAAAGCCGCCTAGGCCTCTCGCTGGGTCAAGATCTCATTTACTCACATCTGTTCCTTAGACCAAGGGAGTCTCCTTGTATATAAGCCTGCGACTTTGGTCGTTTCTTTCTCGTTTTGCACAGTAAACACAAGCTTCTCCTTTTAGCACGTGCCACACGGCGGTACGTCACACAAAGGGGCAATGCACAATGATGACGCAAAGCGATCTTATGGGTTCCCTACGTTGCCCGTCCGTAGCCTAGTTCCTGCGTTCCACACATCTACGCATAACGGACTGCTGATGACGTAATGGGGAAATTGACCTTGCATGGGGCCCCGGAAGTCAAAGCGATTTCTTTTCAAACATTACTCCTGAAATAGTCATTTATTCAGACTGAATGTCATTACTGTGGCTCTTTTTAAGTCCCTTCTATTTATAGAAGGGACTTTTTAAGACGGCCCGGTCGCGGTGGGGCGAATTTAATAGCATGTCCATTATTGTCAAAGGCGGGCAGGATAAACCTCTAACAATTGAAGTAACAAGATAAAAATTACGTCATGTCTAGTTACTCTAACCTCGCTGCTGAACGTACATTTGGCACGAAACGGCGTATGTTGGTTGGTTGGTTGGTTAGTTCGGGGTGTAACGTCCACGGCACCGAAGTGATAATGGACGGCCCTGACGGGCGGGTTTATGGGGGACAGAGAAATCTATTTCCTATGGAGTACGACATGACCACTGATCAATTCAGGCGCACTGCAACTGTGGCACTTTGATTTACCAGGACCTTTCAACGGACATGCTATGGAAAAGGCCCGTCCTTTTCCCATGGATTGTGCGTATGTATGTATGTGCTATGTATGTATGTGCGTATGTATGTAAACAAGAGAATCTCCAATATTTCTGTACACACAAGCTTGAAACTTGGCGAAATACTTTCTTAAGTGGGTGACTAAGAGAGCCTCCGAGCATATTGTCACAGTAATTGAATGTCCCATTGAAGACATAAACAACCGTTTATAGGAAGTCGGTTGACCCAGATTAGTGTCCGTAATTTTTGTCATATTAACTTGAACTTTTGCATATAGCTAGTTTGGAGAAAGACATTGGATGAGTTCGTTAGCCAGCTGTGTATCATTTCAACTTCTTTAGTAAAAATTAAATTCTTTTCAGAAAAGAATGAAAACATTATTTAAACAAGATGGGAAGAACCATAACTTACAAAGTCCCTTTTATATGAGAGCTAGCTGTCCTCCCTGTCACGGGACTCTACATTTTGTCTTTGACCTGATCCTGATGTTGAAATATCACATATTGAACAAGATGAGGATTTCATCCAAAAGTCTACCGTATTGTTTGGAGCTCACATGCGTTTTTCGTTTAGGAACATTCACAGTTGTATATATTTTTCAGCTTACTCTACTGATCCATTTCCCTCCTCTCTAAACCATCTTCTAATCAACACACACGCAGGCACACACAAACAAAGACGGACAAACGGCGCCTCCCGCCATTAGTAAGCTCTGTGGGGTGGAGTAGCGACAGGAATTTTGAAGAAAAATAGTACGAGCATCAAATTCTCTCTCTCTCTCTCTCTTGGCTTGACTTCGCGAACGAAGATTTTATAGGAGTTGCCCACGATGTCTGCAGGCTTGTTCGTGGCTGCGGAGGCCAATCCGAGACAGGCAGGTTCGACCGCAGTGGCTGCAGGGGAAGGTATGGCCAGGGTTCTGAGCTGCGGCATCTCTGTTTTTTTCTCCTGAGCCGCTTGTCCTTAAGGCTAGCTCTGTGAGAGTCCTCAAAGGAGACAGCTGCCTTGTAAATGGTGGAGCGCCAGGTGTCACGGTCCGCAGCAAGCGAAGACCACTGGTGGTGGTCGATTTGGCAGGCACTCAGTCTTTGTATCTCTTCTTTGGTGCCCCTCTGTCACGGTGTCCAGTAGCAAGCTCGCCGAACAGGGTGATCTTTGGTAGGCGATGATCCTCCATTCCGGAGACATGCCCCGCCCAGCGGAGCTGTGTCCGCAGCAGCAAAGCCTCGATGCTCACAGTTTCAGCCTGTTCAAGGACCTCGACGTTGGTGACATAGTCACTCCAGTGAATGCCCAGGATGGTACGCAGGCAGCGCTGGTGGAAGCGTTCGAGGAGTCGTAGTTGGCTGCGGTAGAGGGCCCAGGACTCGGAACCATACAGCAGGGTGGTGAGGACCACAGCTCTGTACACGCTGATCCTTGCAAGGCTGCTCCTGAATCGGCTGGTACCTGCCAGGGCCAGTGTGGCTTCAGAGCAAACAGGAGCACCACCGATATGGTCTTTGTGCTGAGACAGCTACAGGAGAAGTGCTGCGAGCAGAACAAAGGGCTGTACGTAACATTTGTCGACCTAACAAAAGAGCATCAAATTATTATTATTATTATTATTATTAAAATTACGTCAATATAAGCTTGACGAAATGGCATCGCTAGTCTCACGACGCCGTGTACACAGTGACGAAATTTATGTTTCACGTGACTCATCCGAAAGGCTTCCAGGGCTATTCGTTCCACACAGCCTCTTCCAGGGCTGACTGTTTTATGAGAGTATATAGTGGATCCAAAACTTGCAAAAATAATTAATTATTATTGAAAAAGTTTACGTGGTACAAAGCTGGCTAACGACCTCTTCCAATATTTTTCTCCAAACTAGCTATATCTAAAGTTTCAGTAAATATGACAAGACTTACGGACTCTAATCTGTGTCAACCGACTTTCTATAAACGGTCTTTTATGTCTTCAATGTGACATCCAGTTACAACATGTTCGGAGGCTGTCTTAGCCACCCCTTAAGTAAAGTATTTCGCAAAGTTTCAAGCTTGTGCGTACAGCAATGTTCTGAGATTCCGATTCTCGTGTCTACATACATACGCACGCACACACACACACACACACACACACACATACACATGCGCGCGCACACACACACACACACACACACGACCTTTCGCGCCAAATGTACGTTCAGCAACGATGTTAGCATAACTAGACATGGCGTAATTTTTATCTTGTTACTTCAGTTTTTAGAGGTTTAGGCCTGCCTGGCTTTGACATCATGGACATGCTATTGAATTCGCCCCATCAGGACCCATCCTAAAAAGTCCCTTCTATAAATAGAAGGGACTTTACAAAAGAACAGCTGGTCACATCTTTATGTTTTTACCGACTTTGTTGTTTTGCAAAAATAACTTATTTTACATAATACATATTATTCGCCTTATCATATTTGATTTATTTTAAATGTTAATTTTTGTTTCGGCATTTAGAAATGTCATACTTACTAGTTGCACCGCAAGTACTTCAAACAAGACATGTTTCCTGTTTCTGTCGTGTGCACAGTGTAGGCCCAAATCTTTCACAGCGTAGCCTGGTATTTCTGAACAAACGAGATCGTCTTTTGCACAGCGTAGTCCCAACATCAAATAAGCTTTTTCAGTTCGAAGGACACTAAAATTTCCTAACCTAACCACTTGTTGTCATTTGTACAACCCACACGAATGTTGACACGTTTATTTTGTGTAATGTAGACACGGTTATGCAGCAGATTATGGCCTGACGAATCGGAAGCGCGATCGATCAAATTTTTCACGCTTAAATCTCGCCGATTTCATCAAATTATGACAGTTTGCGGCCACATTTGTTACCTCTGCAATTAGCTACAAGTGCGCCAATTTGCAGCTAGGGGATGCTACACATGAACAATATTGACTTACATTTTGTCTGATCCACGAATAAATTGCAGCCTAGTGGGTCGTATATGACGTAGTCCTTATCTCCGCTACGTGCACAGGCGTAGTCCTGTATACATACCCTGCTAAAGCAGTAAATCTACCACAGGCAGCGATTTTGAACATGGGGGATGAGCGGAGTGGCGGATAAAAATGCATCTGTGTCCATATGTTTGGTGGAATATATTAACGTACTATTCTGAATTGTGGGTCGCACAAATACCGATTGTGGTATCATAACTAATGACAGCCGCGGCCAGACCGGTCAGTGTGAAAAGTAAGATAATCTTCAGCCTAGCCTGTTCGTTACTATGATCACACTGATCCAGTCACAGTACTTAACTGTCATGGTCATCGATCGAGGGGGAGGGGGGGGGGGGGGGTGCAGAGTACGATGAATGAAAAATACCTTATAGAACATTCCGAGAGAACACAGCACGGCATGAAAACTGCGGTACGTTTTATCAGTAACAAACATCGCAAAGACCATTTACGGGGGAGAAAACATTTGCAGCACATGCCCGGACAGAATATCCGATGAAAATTAGGAAACGTCGAGGCGGATCACCTGAGCTATCTCAGTAACTGTGACAGACCTGATTCCTCCGACTATAACAATAAGAAATGAGAGCACGTCATTGCTGTGTGTGGACAGACCGAATAGATCTAAAATGAAAACTAATGGGAGATAATCAGAAAGATGAGGAGAAAACTCACAGTCTACTGCCCGAAAGGCACTCCACATCTGTACGTGGCATGGACCTTCATGATCCGCCACGATATATTTTTCTTTTTGTGCAAAGTTATACACTTAAGAAAATTTGTATTCATCACTGAACGATGATGAGAAAGATGGTAAAACATTATGAATACAACGGAAGCAAACTTGTTTGCAAGTGTCATAGATTATCATGCGGTTTGGTATAGTCTACAAGCTGGAATACGTAGCCCAACGCAACTGCTGACTCGGGGCTAACAGAGCTAACAGAATTGACGCCTTGCTACTGACAGTGAGTTAGAGCTACGGGCGGAGATTACCACAACAGGAAAGGCCTGGGATTGTTGCACGATAACGATTTAAATAAGAGCACGAAAAGACGCACAGAAAAGTAGTGATGACGGTGTACGAAAATGCCCATTCACTTCCCTGTGACATTCATTGACCACAATGCAGATATTATGGACCCATCTCATAATATCGGCCTACAAATGGCCACCAAAAAAAAATAACCCGCAGATGTAACTTGTAAGGCATGGCGTGGGTTGAATTACTCAAGTTCGGCTTAACATCTGCACTACTACACAATTTGTTATAAATAGTTGCAATATGTTTACCTCAGTCAAACCTATAAGATCACAGAGAACTGGTCAACTGTAAATAATCTGACCTTCGATCCCTGGCACTGACGATGGCGACTGACTTCTGCTTACACAAAAGTGCGCGTCTTTTTAAAGAGAGTGCATATCGGGATGAGGTAGACATGTTAGTAGGATGGTGCTCTGACAACAACCTGGATTTGCATGTTGGTAAGACCAAGGAAATTATAATCGATTTCAGAAAAAAGAAACCTGATCCCCTTCCCTTTACCATCCAAGGAAACGACATTGAAATTGTTGAAACGTTCTTCCTGGGTACTCTCATTTCGCACGATCTGAAGTGGGAGAAGAATATTGAACAGTTAGTAAAGAAAGCCCAGCAGCGCCTGTTTTTTTCTTTTTAGGCGGTTGAAATCTTTTGGCGTCAGTCAGCAGATCATGGTGCAGTTTTACCGCGCCGCCATTGAGAGCGTTCTTACCTTCTCAATGACGGTGTGGTATGGCAACGCAACCGACGAAGCCCGCAAGAAATAAGGTGATCAAAACAGCATCTCATATTGTTGGAAGCGATCTCCTCTCGCTGGAATCTCTGTACCACGCACGCACCATCAAGAGAGTGAGCTCCATCATACATGACGAGCATACATTGCCATCTGGCTCACGCTATAGATCCATTAAGGCCAAAACTACTCGTTTTCAGAAGAGCTTTTTATCCCTTGGCTGTTCAGGCCCTGTCTAATGTGGCTGCGATATAATACAACTCAGCAGATTGACTCAAAGTCCCTAAGTTAGAATTACCTATAGCCCATCTTAGTTGTTTATAGTTCTTTTATGTTCTATTAAACCTCTTCTTAAACAAGATAAATTATACTGTCACTTTACAAATACATATGAATTTAGTTAATCTGTTTCGTTGCGCGGCGGCTCACCTGGCGGTTTTTGTTGTCATAATGATTTTTATGCTATAGATTTTTTAAAATATATTTTACTTACTTGGATGTGTGTGCATACTTAGCACAATAACTGCTATACATGTGTGGTTTGGTATTTTTGAGTCTGCTTGATTGTGATGTATGTATGTTTATGGACGCTCGTCAGTTACGCCACAAAAAA
This sequence comes from Semisulcospira habei, assembly GCA_036245525.1. Taxonomy (NCBI): domain Eukaryota; kingdom Metazoa; phylum Mollusca; class Gastropoda; family Semisulcospiridae; genus Semisulcospira; species Semisulcospira habei. The sequence continues at coordinate 155,913,189 of BTPG01000002.1, forward strand.
ATCCAAATGTTTATGCATCTGGCAATAAAGTTTAGCTTATCTTACCTTTTGTATACAAATCCACCAGCGCTAGCCTCACCTATCTGGTTTGTTAATAGATAATTCAACATCAGAATCAGGTCAAAGACAAAAGGTAGAGACCATTGACAGCGAGGACAGATCTCATATAGAAGGGATTTTGTGGGTTATGATTCATCCCATCTTGTTTATTTGTTTGTTTTTGTTTTTATATAACAGTATTGTTTTGAGAGAGCAGCAAAATATTCTCAGCGTGTGACATTCTTGTTCCTGCACTACCTATGGCCTAGTGACCTGCGCGCGACCTGTGACGCATATTTACAACAACACGGAAACTCTGTAGCACTGATTTTGCCCAATCTCTGAGAGGGCGGTATGATGCAGTAAGGTGACGTGTACATGTTCGCATGTACTGTCCATAGCCGGAAGATCTGCTGAAAATCATTAGTTAGACCTTTTAGGCAACAACAAAAACCAATGGCTGCATGTTCTTGCGTTTCAGTGTCAGTCACGTGATGACGTTGCGCTAGACACTCATTATGCCCTAACATCGTGATTAGTGATTGGCGTTTTCTCGGTTGTCGTGATTTGTGACAGCAATTTTTTTTTCATCTTCATCATTTTGAAAGAAGGGGTCATCGTGAAACGTTAAACCGCGAATAAGTTCCCCCCCCCCCACCCCCCACCCCCTCCCGCGCATATTGTTACAGTTTTAGGCCAGTGCAAGAGGTTATAGCAGCGGCAACATAACTTCGTTGTCTCTTTCCATCGTGAAACGTGAATGCAATTTTCTTGGATTCGTGATTCGTGAACAGCAAAATAAATCCTCGTGAATCGGCCGTGATGGTAACCACCCCCCCCCCCCCAACTCCTCCCCCTCCCTTCCCCGCCCCTATAACCCTATTTTTTTTTCTTTTTGTAAAATGCCCCGAACACTTACTTACTTACGCCTGTCACCCCTACCCGGGTATAGGCCGTCGACGAGAGACCTCCAGCAACTCCTGTCCTGTGCTTCTCCTTCGATTCTACTCCAGGTGGTTCCCAGTCTCTTGATGTCTGCTTGGAGGTCTCGACGCCAGGAGTTTCTCGGCCTACCTCTTTTCCTCTTTCCCTGGGGGTTCCATGACAATGCCTGCCTAGTGATACTGGAAGCTGGCTTTCTCAGACTGTGACCGATCCATCCCCATCTTCTTCGCCCAATTTCATTCTCTGCTGTTATCTGCTCTGTTCTCTCCCAGAGTCTGACGTTGCTGATCTTCTCTGGCCAGTGGATTTTCAAAATTCTTCTAAGGCAACTGTTCATAAAGGTCTGTACTCTGTTGACTGTGGTTTTTGTCAATCTCCAAGTCTCTGCTCCATATAGGAGAACTGCTTTTACATTGGAGTTGAAAATCCGGACTTTGGTGTGTTGTGACAGCTCTCTGAAACTCCACACTTTTTTCAACTGGAGAAAGGCTGCTCTGGCTCTACCGATTCGTGCTCTGACATCTGCATCAGTGCCGCCTTTTTTGTCTATGATGCTCCCGAGATAGGTGAAGGACTCCACCTCCTCCAACGGGGTGCCAGCAAGCAAGACTGGCTCTTCCCTGGTTGCGTTCAGCCTCATTGTCTTTGTTTTCTGTTTGTGAATGGTGAGGCCCACGTGGGACGAGATGTCAGCAAGCCTCGTGGTCTTGTCCTGCATTTGTTGATGAGTGTGGGACAGTAATGCCAAGTCGTCTGCAAAATCGAGGTCGTCAAGCTGTGTCCACAGTGTCCACTGTATTCCACTTCGTCTGTGCTCTGTGGTCATCTTCATGACCCAGTCTATGGCCAGTAGGAAGAGGAACGGAGACAGCAGACACCCCTGCCTGACACCAGTTCTGACCTGGAGCTCCCTGGTGAACTGCCCTTCGTGGATCACGCGACATGTCATGCCATCGTAGCTGCTCTTGATCAGGCGGACGAGCTTTGTGGGTACACCGTAGTGTCGTAGGAGTTTCCACAGAGTCTCTCGGTCCACACTGTCAAATGCTTTCTCATAATCCACAAAGTTGACGTACAGCGGGGAGCTCCACTCCAGATACTGTTCCACGATGATGCGGAGAGTGGCGATCTGGTCTGTACATGATCGGTTCTTCCTGAATCCTGCTTGCTGGTCTCTCAGCTGGGGGTCAACGGAGCTCTTCATTCTCTCCAGGATGATCCTGTTGAAGACCTTTCCTGGTACTGACAGCAAGGTGATTCCTCTGTAGTTGGAACACTTGCTGAGGTCGCCTTTCTTGGGAAGCTTGATTAGGTACCCCTCCTTCCAGTCAGCCGGCATCACCTCCTCTTCCCAGATCTTTCCAAACAGTGGGTACAGCATCTCCACTGTTGTCTCTAGGTCTGCTTTCAGAGACTCCGCTGGGATGCCATCTGGGCCTGCTGCTTTGCCGTTCTTCAAAAATGCCACTGCTCTTCTGATCTCTTCCCGGCTGGGTCTGTCACAGCTGATGGGTAGGTCGGTCTCTGCCGGCTGGATGTCTGGGGGGGTCAGGTGGGCTAGGTCTGTTCAGTAACTCTTCAAAATACTCGGCCCATCTGTCGAGTTGGTCTGCTCTGTCTGCAATAGGCTTGCCTTCTTTGTCTTTTACTGGTCTTTCTGTATGGCCATACTTGCCTGACAATCTTCTGGTAATGTCGTAGAGCTGTTTCATGTTGCCGCTGCCTGCTGCCTTTTCTGCCTCTGCTACCAGGCTGTCTGTGTAGGCCCTCTTGTCTGCCCTGATACTCCTCTTCACCTCGCGGTTGGATTCCGAGTATTCCCCCTGTGCCCTTACTTTGGCTGCTCTCGTGCGACTGTTGTTGACAATTGCTTTCTTCTGCTTCCTCACTTCTATCTTCTTCAAGGTCTGTGCCGACAGCCAGTCCTTGTGATGGTGTTTCCTGAACCCTACAGTGTCTTTGCAGGTTGAGTTCAGCGCCTCTCTAACTGCCTTCCACTGCTGCTCTGTGGTGACCGCCTCCTCTTCATTTACTAGCTCCTGTAGCGCTTGAAACCGGTTGGACAGCACCAGTTTGAACTCTTCTCTAACTCCAGTTTCTCTCAGGAGGCCTACATTATAGCGCTGTCTTCTTGTGCGGCTTTTCTTTAGCTTGAGCTTCATTCTTAAGGTAAGCAGATGGTGGTCGGAGGCGACATCTGCTCCCCTCCTCACTCGAACATCTTGAAGGGATCTTCTAATTTCTTGCTAATGCAGATATGGTCTATTTGGTTCTCTGTTGTATGGTCAGGTGAGACCCAAGTTGCTTTGTGTATTCTTCTGTGTGGGAAGATGCTGCCTCCAATGACAAGTCGGTTTAGAGCACAAAAGTCTACAAACCTCTCCCCGTTCTCACTCATCTCCAAGCCTAGTCCCTGTCTCCCCATCACCTCTTCGTATCCGGTGTTGTCCTCCCCTATTTTGGCATTAAAATCGCCCATGACGATGGTGATGTCTCGCTCCGCACATTTGTCCAAGGCACTCTGGAGTCGGTCGTAGAACTCTTGTTTCTCTTCCTCGTCACTGTGATTAGTGGGCGCATAACACTGGATGACGTTCAGCTTGAGCTTTTTCTTGGTTCTAAAGGCTGCTGTGATAATTCTTGGCCCAAGAGGTTCCCAGCCCATTAGCGCTCTCTGTGCCACTGGTGACAGCATGAATGCTACACCTTCTGTATAGGGGGCATTCTCCTCTTCATGACCTGAATACAGAATCATCTCCCCACTTAACAGCCTTTTCTGGCCAGACTGCGTCCATCTGATACTTAGCAGGGAAAGGTTGTACTTTTGCATGGCCGCTGCTATCTCGGCGGCCTTGCCGCTCTGGTACATGGTCTTGACGTTCCATGTGCCCATGGTTGTATCCCTGGATAGAGAGAGGCGGCTCGGTCCTGTGGCTTCCGAAGACTTCCGGCTTTCACCACAGGACGTCATAAGTCTTCTGGTAGAAGAACCTTCCTCCTCCAGGAAAGGAATTACTGTTAGTCTTTTCGTCGGCGTTTTTGTAGCTATTTCCTTTTTTGGAGGGTGGGGAAGCTACCCCCACGCCCAACCCCCTTACTAGGAGGACCAGGGGTTTTCTGTCGGGGTCACCTTCCCTTAGACCATGTTGGTTCACGGCACCTTATTTCATTCGGTGTACCCCTCTCACGAGGTACCCCCTATCCACCACCCAGGGGACGCGCCTCAACGCCATATGGTCCCAGCGCGAGGGCCCCGAACACAATGTTGGTAAATATGCCTTCGACATGCAGGCTGTATGAGCACACTGGTTGTTAAGTTAACCCTTTGCGTGTCGGTAGCGGTTTAAGTCGCGATGATTCCGGCTGTAGGACTCATCCCCAACTAAAACCGCTACCGACACGCAAAGGGTTAATTCCCTGGACTGACTAACGATAGCGATATTGCGAATCGAGGGAGACTAACAGTCTGGTAAATGATCCGCTTCTGCGTTACGCAGGTCTACACTCTACAGCACCCACTGTTCTGACACACTGACTTGGCAACTGCTCCAGGGGTCAGTTGCATGAGCGAGCTTAGTCCTGCACCAGCCACTAAGCAAGGTGCGCCGCTATAGCGGCGCACCTTGCTTAGTGGCTGGTGCAGGACTAAGCTCGCTCATCAGTGCAACTGGCTCTTGATCTGGTGTCTGAGAATTCTCTGTTCGACACGACAATGTCAGGATTCTGCCTTTGCGTGGTGATTAGCAGGTGGTATTAATTATGATAACCGTGCCAAGGGGATGAAACCAGTGCCGCTAATTAGCATCCCGCACCTGTTTAACACTTTCTCATCAATAGGAAGCGTTTATATTTATTTTTACATATTTTTTTAGAGACGTTTATTATGCATGTGTACCATCAGCTATGCCTGAGGTGGATCAGCCATGCTTGTTCAAGGGGCTGTGCCAAATTAACTTATGGCGTTTAATTAACCCTTATCATTCGGAATACACCAGTGTGTTTAACAAGTTCGACTACAATAGTTCAAGGGTAGTGCCAGAATAGCTTGGCGCCTCTAGGCGCTAAGCTATTCCGGCACCACCCTCGAACTAAAGCCATTGGTCTATATCCTTATCTGTAGGTACTATAATGTAGCTTGCATATGGCGGTGTAAAAAATTGAAGCTTTTAGCCTCAGTATGATTTGGGTTAATAAGACACTGTGACCTTACTTTTTTTTTCTTCTCCAAACCTATGTAAAATTACATGCAATTTTTTCAGTGAAAAGCAGTGACAGTTCATCAACCTGTCTCTCCCCACTGCAAGAGGTATTGATTACCTTAACTCATTGTACCCCAAGACCGAAATCCCCAAATGTTGCCGTTGTCCTCTGAAGACTGCATTGCAGTGCAGGACACAGATCGACCATGATAGTTCAAGGGTGATGCCAGAATAGCTTGGCGCCCATAGGCGCCAAGCTATTCTGGCATCACCCTTGAACTATCATGGTCGATCCATATCTTGCTGTGGTGTGTCTGGGGTAGAATGAGTTAAACGGCCGCAGGGGCTCATGGCAATCTATGCCTTTCAGTTGCTGGCACATATGGGACCCATTTCAAAGCGCGGTCCTCATCCTGGCTAGGTCTACAGCGGCGATAAACAATTTACGTTGCAGTTAATAACTGATCTGTTGACTTTTTTTTTCCCTTCAAGTTCTCTAAGTCCGAATCACGCCATTCGTATTTATCACGCATTTATCCGAACTGCGTGACGTGGAAGATTATCCGTGAAGTGTAATGTAATTACCTCCCTGTCGTCTATTTTACAAATGGATTTGAGAACATTTCACCAACCGATAGCTGCGGAAGACAACTGACAACATGTACCAGAGCCCTGTTGTGTGGAATGGCCTCCTGTTGGGTCCCAACCTCGGCATCGACCCAACCTCGGTCAAGGTGACATATACTGCTCACAAATAGTAAGGTATATTAACTTTTCAGCTTGAATTACTGAAAGTCCTCAGAATCACGGGTATAATTATCAGTGATTAGCCATCCCACTGGCCTACAATTTCACAACATTGGTGTGACATATACTGCTCACACAAAGTAAAGGACATATTAATTTTTGCATGAATTATTGAAATGTTCCCAATGTTGAAATGTTTAAACATTAATCAGACCAAAAAGGTGACTGCAGTTTGCAGATGTAAGGTGTTTTCTGGCAAATTAGTAATTCAAGCTGAAATTATGAGGTTCCTTACTTTTTGTGAGCACTATATGTCACACCAATGTTGTGAAATTGTAGGCCAATGGGATGGCTAATCACTGATGTTATTATACCCATTCTGAGAACTTTTAGTAATTCAAGCTGAAAAGTTAATACACCTTAGGTTTGATTTTAGCATTATATGTCACTCTGGCCAAGGATGGGTTGTCGCCGAGGTTGGGACCCAACACCTACCACGCGAACTGAGATCGAGGACTCGAGAGACTGAATCTTTTAACCTCAGTTTTGCGTGTCGGTAGCGGTTTTTGTCGCGATGATTCCCACAGGAATCAACGCGACAAAAACCGCTACCGACACGCAAAAGTTAAGCAAGTTTTAACTAATTAACTTTGCGCTTTGCGCTCATAGGACTGCGATATTTACCTATCGCACACAACGAGTTAGCCATTATAAGGAATTTCTAGGTTGGGGGATAGGTGTGTTTAACCCATTCAGCCCTGACGCACTACAGCAGGAGATGGGTCGACCATGATAATTCAAGGGTATAGTCGTTAGATTATAAAACCATCAAATTTCGATCGAAGCTCACATTTGTTTGTGTGCGGTGTGTGTGTGTGTGTGTGTGTGTGTGTGTGTGTGTGTGTGTGTGTGTGTGTGTGTGTGTGTGTGTGTGTGTGTGTGTGTGTGTGCAGTTTACGAACAGCAGGATCCCATCTACAGTGAAGCAAGGGTACCTAAGATACCATCTTCAAAGGAAAATCAAGGGAAGTTGGCAGTGCTAACTTTGTACTAACGCGAGACATCTGTTACCGACCCATTTGCAACTTTTTTTTTTTTTTGAGTACCTGAGATACCATCTTCAAAGGAAAATCAAGTGAAGTTGGCAGAGAGTAATGTTGAACACTTGATTTTTCTAATAGTGTAATATGATATTGAATATTCCAAAGGAAACGTATGGCGTGGCCTATAACACATTTTCAAGAGCTAAAAATTCTTATTTTGCGATGTGTGTGGGGGTGGGGGGTGGGGGGTGGGGGGGGAGAGAGGGTGTGTGTGTGTGTGTGTGTGGGAGGGGGGGGGGGTACTCATATCACATGAGTCGTAGCTCAAACAGTTAACAACAGAAATAACGCGGGTTGCAGGGTTGGAATGAGACTGAATTGAAAAGGTTTAAGAAGGGGCGGGGGGGGGGGGGTGGGGAAGGTTGGAGGGGGGGGGGGGCGGAGGAGGGCCTTTGGTCTTTTTTTAACTTTTTTTTTATGGCGAATTGTGGACAATGAAAATCTTGCTTTTCTGTCTTTTGCCTTCACCCACAGTCACTCTGTACCTACTGTGCTGATGTTCCCTATTTTACAGAGCAGCGGCCGGGTTTCGATCCGCAGCTCAAGGCGTGATGTCAAGGGCCCCCTTGTGTACATAATGATTATGAAGAGAGCGTCTGCTTCACGCGCTAACCCGCAGGGACCTCGTCTACCATCGATCTGCTCGCAGACGTCCTTCAGACGGATCCATTTGCAAGTGGAATATTGTGACTCTTTGCAGGTGCAAGAGGCATAAATTTTCGTGAACCCCTGCTGTTGCAGGGGTTCATGAGACGAACCTATGCCTCTTGCTGACATTGTGGATTGGTCCTGTGTACCACTCAGTCGCGGTGACGGTCATTTATTTTGTAATTCCCCCCCCCCCCCCCTCTATGTACGTGTAATAAAAACTTACAAAAACCATAGGGGTGTGGAGGATGCTTGCCTTACTCTGTACAATCTTGTATTTCAACATCTTGAGAAATCAAAAGCACATGTGAGAATTCTTTTTATTGACTTTTCTAATGCTTTTAATACTGTTGAACCACTGATGCTTTTGCAGCGTATGATGGACTTTAATGTGAACACAAACATTATTCTGTGGGTGCGAGACTTTTTGAAGGACAGGCCACAACGTGTAAATGTACACGGCAGTCTGTCTGACCAAGTGGTGCTAAATTCAGGCTGCCCTCAAGGTTGTGTCCTCTCTCCGACATTGTTTTCTATATACACAGACCATATGCGTTGTCACACTGCCACTTCTCGTCTCTTAAAGTTCTCAGACGACATGGCCCTTGTACGCCTACTCCAAAAAGAAGACAGTCTGGCCGAGTACTTTGCACAGATAGCAGTATTAGAGTCATGGTGCAAAGATAGTTTTCTGGAAATGAATGTACAGAAAACCAAGGAACTCGTCATTGATGACAGGAAAGTTGATGATTACCTGTCTCAATTAATAATCAACCTGTAGAGGTGGTCACTGAATTTAAGTACCTTGGCACAGTCGTGGATAGTGGGCTGACCTTCACTGGAAACACTGATCTGATTGTGAAAAAAAGCAAACCAGCGTCTGTACCTTCTTAGGAAACTGAGAAGTTTTGATGTCAGTTCCAGGGTTTTAGAATCCGTTTATAGAAGCCTGATCGAAAGCATACTGACGTTTAACATCACTGCTTGGTATGGCAATCTCAGTATGAAAAACAGGGGCAGACTGTCACGTATCGTCAGAACAGCTGAGAAGATCATTGGCCTAGGACAGTACCCAGTAGATGATCTGTACCATAGAGCTGTCCGAAGGATAGCTGCTAGCATTGTCAATGATCCTAGTCACCCACTCTCTGATCAGTTTCAAATGCTACCATCAGGCAGACGTTTCAACATGCCACTTGCCAAAAGGAATGTTTTTAAGAAGTCTTTTATTCCAACTGCTGTCTCGATTTTGAACTCTCGTTTATAACGCCGCGATAAGTATGATCTACTTAACATTACCTCCCATCTTGTGACAGATTGCTTGTGATAGATTGCTGCAATGATAATTTTTCATGATATGCTTTTGCAGCGTTTGTTAATGTCTTAAATTGTTGTTTCATGACGAGCCGAAAGGCAAATTTCTGTCGTGCCTGGACTCGAACAGACAATAAAGTTGTATTGTATTGTATTGTATAGTTGTCGTGTGATTCTGTGTTGAGTTGAACGCCTGTGAACCCGAAATGAACCCAGTTGGAGCCTCAGTCAGACTAACTAAAGACGGATGTGACGTCACCTGACGTATATATATATATATATATATATATATATATATATATATATATATATATATATATATATATATATATATACCATGGTGTCTTCGTTCAGTTATGGCGGCCGGCTAAAAAATATCCCTCTGCAATTTGTGTCTGTGACGGTGTGCGTGCGTGCGCGTGTGTGTGTGTGAGTCTGCATGTGACACGGACACTGAAACTGACCAAACCGTTGTTTGTTTGGTGGGTGTGTGTGTGTGTCTTGGTGTGTGTGTTTGTCTCGGTGTGTGTGTGTGTGTGTGTGTTCCGCTTTTGGGTTTCTTTTGTTGTTTGTTTGTTGGGTTTTTTAATTATTATTTATTTATTTATTATTATTATTTTATTTATTTATTTTATTTATTTATTTATTTACTTTTTTTTTTTTTTTTTTTTTTTGGGGGGGGGGGGGGGGGGGGGGGGGGGGGGGGGGGCGAGGGGCTTGTTTCTCTAGGTGGAGGATCCTTGTAACTGTAGTTGCTGCGTGCCTCTAAAAATCCTGGGGAACGTGTTTATTTTAAAAATCTGCGACTGCAGTTCGTCTTTCATGGGTGTCAGTCTGACAACTTGAAATGACAATATCGAATACACAGTCTGTCCTTGCCAATAGAAGACCTATTTCATTCCCCCCCCCCCCCCCCCCCCCCCCCCCCCCCGTTCAGTGCTGAGAAAGCCTATTTCATCCCCCCCCCTCACCCCCCCCCCCCCTTCAGTGCTGGGAAAATTTGAACACCATCCAACTGCAAGAGGTATAGAGCCTCATGAGCCCCCGCGTTTGCGGGGGCTCATGAGGATCTATACCTCTTGGTTACACCATTGGAATCTATGTTCCTGGGATATCTCGGATAACTTTGCCTTGAATTAACGACTGAAGACTGCAGAAACACAATCTGCGTCAGTTGGCACTGATCGGGTGGTACGCCCGCCGGTTCTCTACTCGGCTGCAGAGTTCATCATGACAATGAGCAACAAAGTCTGAGGATGTTACTCTGGCTGACTGAACTAGCAAGAGACATAGATTCTCATGAGCCCCTGCATCTGCAAGGGGCTCATGAAAATCTATGCCTCTTTCAGATAGAACGAGCTGGCTAAAGGACTGTGCGTGTTCCATCTAAACCACAAAAGCTGAAATTCGTTTTTCTGGGATTTTCAACAACAACAAAAAAAAAAACTGAATCAGTCTCACGGCTCCCAGCCTGAAGCCGTCTGCGGTTCGCCAAATATTGATTGACTTCATGACTTTCGTGTATGTCCGTATGTTTGAAAGAGGGGGTGGCGGGTGGAGGGGGAGGGGGTTGGGGGGGGGGGGGGTGAGGAAGAGGAAGGGGCTGGCTTCTGAGGATCGCTCGCATTCACGACTATCGATCGCAAGTCTAATTTTTAATGGTCCCCTTCCTTTCCTTGCCAACTCGATATCTACCACTAGAGGAAAACAGTCAGTCACTGACGAATGCCCTGACCTCTTCCTCCTTCAGAGGAAAAGCGACGTAAAGCGGGGTCCATCTGTCTAGTTTCAGTTCAGTACAGCATGTGCTGTAGTTTTGGCTAAGCAGGAGCTCGCTCACGAGAATCTATGCCTCTTACGGCTGTCCGACAGACACACTTATGTAAACCCCTTCACTCACAGCTGAGAAAAAAATTAACAAGATCCAAATCCAAGAGACATAGATCCTCATGAGTCTCCGCAGTCGCGGGGGCTCAAGAGGATCTGTGTCTCTTTGTTGAGATTAATTTGTATCCATGTTCCATTGGCGGTTTTCGCTTTCTCCTTTTTTGTCCTTGGATCAACAAAGATTTCAGAAACGTTGTTTGCATTCAGTCAGAAACTTGACGTTATGTGAATTCATTTTTTAAAAATCTTTATTGTCTATTAAATATATTAGTATAAAATGGAAATTTGTCTTCAGGCAGAAACGTAATGTGAATTCAGTCAAACGGCAAGAGACATAGATCCTCATTAGCCGCGCCGTCGCGGGGATTGATGAGGATCTATGTCTCTCGCTGAGACTAATTTGTATCCATGTTCCTTTGACAGTTTTCGCTTTTGGTCGCTGAATCAAAAAAAAAAAGATTTCAGAAACGTAATCTGCGGCCAGCGGCTGTGAAGGGCGGGTCGCAGCACGGGCAGTATGGATAATAATTTCATCTGCCTGAGTATGTAAATGAGGTACCTTTAGGTCAGCAAGAGGCATAGATTCTCAAGAGCTCCTGCTGCTGTCAGGGGCTCTTGAGAATCTACGCCTCTTGGAGATGGAAAGTTCTGCCAGCCTGAGGGACTTGAAAGCAGGAAATGCAATTTCATCGGATCCAGTGCGACCCAAAGAGCAGACGACCCCTAAGACGATCGAAGCCGGGAAGTAAGTGACCTTAACCTTGCGTTTGATTTCACCTTGCAAGGTCATGTAATGTAACTTCGCGCGAACGATCGAGCGGCACTGGAGTTCATGGCTACAGTCGCACGGTGAGCCATCGAGGATCGAAATTAGTCAATTGGTTCTCGGAGGAACTTGTTCACCACTGTGAAGGGGCGGTCTACGCCCCCCTTTGTGTGTGTGTGTGTGTGTGTGTGTGTGTGTGTGTGTGTGTGTGTGTAGTGGTGTGTGTGTGTGTGTGTGTGTGTGTGTGTGTGTGTGTGTGTGTGTGTGTGTGTGTGTGTGTGTGCGTGCGTGCGTGTGTGTGCAAAGAGGAGGAGGGCCAACTATTTCAGTGGGATATTACCGGCGTGAAAGCCCCCCCCCCCCCCACCCCCACCACCCCTCTCCGCCGGCCCCACCTAATCAGGTTAAGCTATCGCGGTCGAATCGCCACCCACAGCTTGCGCTACTAACGCTGAGTTGGTATACCTCGCCCTGTGCCTAACTACTAACACTGAGGATCGCTGTGTTAATTTACGACCTCCCAAAATCTCTCTCACAGGACACAACTGTGGTACAATATCTATCTATCTATCTATCTATCTACTATCTATCTATCTATCTATCTATCTATCTATCTATCTATCTATCTATCTATCTATATCTTATCTATATCTATACTATATCTATATCTATCTATCTCTATCTCTATCTCATCTCGCTATCTTATCTATATCTATATCTATCTATATCTATAGCTATCTATCTATCTATCTATCTATCTCTATCTATCTATCTATCTATCTATCTAGCATCTCTATCTCTATCTATCTATCTATCTATCTATCTATCTATCTATCTATCTATCTGTCATCTATCTAGCTATCTTCTATCTATCTATATCCGTGTCTGCGACCGTGGGCACCTGAGACTTGGCACCAGCTCCTCATTCCCTCTGTTCAGCGATCGCCAGCTTCGTCTGTCCACTCTGAGATCTTTTCCTCTGTCTTCCTCTCCTTCGTCCTCGTTGCACAGTGCCTTGCAGGATTGTTTTGGCAAGCCCTGCTGAACGCGTGACATGCCCATACCACTTCAGTTTGCGTTTTCTCACCATGGCTAATAAGTCTTCATAGGGCCCGATGGCTTGCCTGATTCTGCTTCCCACTTCCTCGTTTGTGATGTGATCTCTGTGTGAGATGCCAAGCAGCCTTCGAAAACATCTCATTTCAGTGGCTTGTATCCTCCTTTCAAGGTCTGCTTTGAGGGTCCATGACTCGCAGGCATACAAGAACACTGAGATGACTAAGGAGCGCATCAGTCTGATCTTGGAGCAGAGTGTGATGTTTCTGTCCTTCCATATGTATTATCATGTTTATATATATATATATATATATATATATATATATATATATATATATATATATATATATATATATATATATATATATATATATATATATATATATATATATATATATATATATATATATATTATATATATATATATATATATATATATATATATATTATCATGTTCCTCCTTGTTCAAGATAAACACCTTCCATATGGTCTTCAATCTTGTCAGTGCTGTTGTTGTCTGCGCAATCCTGGACAGTATTTCTGGTTTTGATCCCTCATCTGTCACAATGGCTCCTAAGTATTTGAATTTCTTAACTGTTTCCAGTTTTTGGCCTCTAACCATGATTTCAGTGCCAATGCCACTGGCGTTATTGGTCATCAGTTTGGTCTTCTCTGCACTGATTTCCATCCCATATGCAATAGCTGTACTATCCAGCTTTTCCACCAGCTGAGCTAGCTCCTTCTCTGTTCCTGCAAGGCCATCAATGTCGTCCGCAAAGCGCAAGTTCGTGATTGTTCTGCCTCTGGTACAATATGCAGATGATATTGCTATATGGATAAACACTAATCTCAGAAAACGTACCCCAAAAAGAATCGTAGATTACGTTAAAAAAAATTTATCAGATTGAATTGGACAAATTGTCAAACTACATGAAAGAAAATGGTCTAGAACTATCTGGGGAAAAAACATGTCTAATGCTTTTCAATAATGGGGAAAGTTCTAAAACATTACCTAAATTATCCCTAAACGGGACGCCTTTAAACTACCAATAGTGTGTAAAGTTTTTAGGCGTACGTTTTACATCAAAATTATCTTGGAGAATTCATATTGAAGCCATATTAAATAAGGCAAGAAAAAGACTTAACTTGTTAAAAATTATAAACTCACAACCATGGAGTCAGGCCATTAAAACTGTTTTACACCTTGGTACATCTTAAGTTCGATCAACACTTATCTATGGTCAGGAAGTCTACTTTACTGCCCCAGCTACACTTCTACAGAAGCTGCAAAGCATTGATAGTAAAGCAGTTAAATTAGCCCTTGGAGTGCCAGTTCATACTAATACTGTAAAAACCTACACAGAAGCAGGTATTCTGTCTTTATCTGACCAACGTAAATTAGCAACTGCAAAATACATTGTCCGAAGCCTGTCCGTCAAAAATTCAGTACGAGAAGACATATTTTTAGACGCAGATGTGGATTTCCCGAAGAGAGCGCAAACAATGTCAAAGATGCTATAGAAAACTGCAATATAGATATCAAGTCTATTCCCATTTTACCAGTAACACCTACTATACCTCCGTGGGAACATATTAATGCTACTTTCGATACAGATTACACAGATTTGAAAAAAGATGAGGATGTGAACGTTTTAGCAAATTTAGTGAAAGAAAAATTACAGACAACACATTTTAAACATTTGAAATTTTTCACAGATGGGTCTGTCTTAGATTCTTCAGACTGTGGTGCAGGCTTTGTTATTCCAGATCTCAAAGTGAAGAAATCTTTTTATCTCGGTAAAGAATTTTCTATATTTACGTCTGAACTGTATGCGATTCTCATGGCACTAAATTTTATTCAACTTCTACCGTATGATATATTTAACATTTTTATTTGTGTCGATTCTAAATCTGTCCTATATAGTCTAAAAAGCTGGGATTGTAACACTAGAAAAGACTTAGTATATGAAATAAAACATATTATAAGCTGTATTATGTCCAGAGGAATAGGGATCGATTTTCTTTGGATACCCTCAAACTGCGGAATTTATTGGAATGAAATTTGTGACGGACAAGCAAAAAAGGGAGCTATAAATAGAGAAAACTCAGCAGTTAATAATAATATGCAATTATCTCTACATGAAAATGTACTCTGTGCTAAACAGTTTTTTCACAAAGATGATATGAAATATACTTATCATGTTCCTCCTTGTTCAAGATAAACAGCTTCATTGATATACAAGTTAGGACTAAATTCTTGGAAAACAAAATTCGCAAAAGACATCAAATGCGAGTGCTTAAACCCCATCCAATCTGTGAATGTCCTATTACAATGTATCTGTTTACAAAAAATAACATAACAGTTGATCACTTAGCAGAAAATTTGTATGACATCTTACATAGAAATATTGCCATTCCAATAGTTCGGTGGGTAAACGATTATAATAAGTAATTTGTGTGTGTGGTTGGATGTTAATTATTGCTATTCTTTGATATTCACAAGTTGTGTGTTTGGTTGTTGAATTGTTTTGTTTGTTTGTTTGTTTGTTTGTTTTGTTTTGTGTGTGTTTATATCACCAATGTGTGAACTTGAAAAGACGTTAAATAAATTCCTGATCCTGATCCTACTGAGGGTCGCTTCGGGAGCAGAAATGTGAGAAAACGCAGCGAGATATGTTTAATTGGGCAGACTAAGCTGAAATGGCTTGAGAAATCTCACACTGGTTGTCTCCCTCGATTCGCTACTCTGAGCAGCGCAGCGAATCGAGGGAGACAACCAGTGTGGATAAATAAGTGTACCAGATCAATACTTCACGGAATTCTTGGACTAAGATTTCTAACAGATCGGTCAGTAGATCTCGTATGGGCCTTTCCGAGCGCAGTCAGTGATCCCATCTTGACCGAACCGAACTGAACTGCTACAGAGTATGTAGACAGGACTACGGTGTGGAAGGAGGGACTACGTCCCCAAGACCCACTAGGCTGCAATTCTCTCTTGTGACAAAATATAAGTTGATGTTGTTCATTTCAAGTATCTGTTAGCTGCAAATAGATTGACACACCTGCAGCTCTTTGCAGAATTTCGAAAGCTGGCGGAAAATTGTCATAATTTGAAGAAATAGGTGACCTTTTGGTGTGCAAAATTTGATCGATAACGTGTCCGATTCTTTGGGACAGATTCTGCTGCAAAACAGCGTCCACACTACACTAAATGCACTTGTCAACATTCTAGCGGGTTGTACAAGTGGTATTACGTGTTTAAATTAGGGAATTAGTCTCTTTCGAGCTGAAAAGGGTGCCTGATTTTGGAACTACGATGTGCAGGAATGCCGCGTCGAAGTTGCGCCGAGATGGCTTACGGTGTGAAGAATGTGGGACTACACTGTGCAAAAATTGCTGCCCTGCTGACGTTGAATTCTTACACTTATTCATTATGTAGCTGTCTGATTTTAATATACAGCCAAAATACTGTCAATAAACTACTTGAAATTCCATTAAAAGGTATATTAAAGATACATGCCAGAAAAAGAAGTATGATAGAGGCTAAGAAAAAGTGTATGATTTGACAGAATGCTTTTGGCTTTGCATCGCGGGCTGGAATGTTGAATATTTTATATGAGGCTGATCAACACAAACATTTCTGGGAACAACGAACACAACACACGTTACACCCAAGTCATGTCACTGAGCTGCATGCAATGGCTTATGTTACTTATGGGTGTTCATTGACTAACCCATGCAGTAACTAACTCATATGTAGGTCTCCCTTGAGCTATATATGTGATCGTAGAAACCCCTGCAGTGGTTAGGTGGGTTAATTTATGCCTATGCTGTCTTTCGCGGTCTCTGTGTGTCGCCGCCACGATGACTGCAGGTCACACTTTTAGTGTTTTACTTTCGGCTAAGTCTCGTGTCCCAGGTCATCGAAAATGATGCAGCAGTCATTTACATCGATTGTTTGTTTGTTTTTTGTTTCAAGTGAGGATCTGAAGATCATAGACAAATGCATCTTCTATGATCTTTTACAAGAGCACACGAGGGTAGTGATATTGCACGAGGCAGAAAGAGAAAGCAAGTTTCATAAGTCGCACCGCATCGTTTCGAACAAAGACCGTCAACTAACATCGGATGTAACAAATTGTTAATGGACCTAAACGTTTTTCTGGTTACATCGAAACCTTTTCATATGCGAAGTAAGTTGTGTGGTCGGGACCGCAGGAAAAGGTGCAATACATGTCTGGCTTTTGTTATATTGGGATCATTCATCAGTTTGTCTCAGCACTGAATAAATGCATCATATGTTAATCAAGTCAGTGTGTTGTTTACTTGATTACAACGATCTGTGTGTTTGCCTGTATGTGTGTGTGTGTGTGTGTGTGTGTGTGTGTGTGTGTGTGTGTGTGTGTGCGTGTGTATGTGTGTGTGTGAGAGAGAGAGAGAGAGAGAGAGAGAGAGAGAGAGAGAGAGAGAGAGAGGCAATATGACGCATAACATACTGTAACAAATGGTCTTTCATTACCGATGCGGCTGACATTTAATCAGTGTAACCATAGGTGTGTTTATATAGCAGGAGTGTCAACAAACATATAGATTTTCCCCTTATTTAGTAGTAATTTTCTATTGTGTTTTCTTGTGGTAATCAATTAGCAGGATATTCTGTTGTTACCTGTGGTATGGTATCTCTAGTGCCGCTTCGCGAATGTGTCCGTAGCTGTGAAGGGAGGTGGGAAAGACGGCACGTGCACGGGGTCAATGCCCTGTCATTTCAAATGCTTAAGAAATCCGCTTTATTATTATTATTATTATTATTATTATTATTATTATTATTATTATTATTATTATTATTTCACCAATGGTTCTGTTCAAATCACCGAAGGTAACGCTTGAGTCGCACCTGCGTTGGCGCACGTACGCACCGAGGCCCTTGCAGAGGAGGGGGTGGGTGGGGGGGAGGGGGAGGGGGGCGGGGAGGTCGAGCGAGTGGTGAATGACCTGCCGTCGTGCGTGCGTGACGGCCTGACTTAGCCAGACTAGCCTTACTCGTACTTTTCGTGGTTTTGTCAAGGATACGCCGACCTTTGACCATGTTCAGTAATTTACTTTGTGTAGTAACTGTCGTCCGTGCAACTCGTCTGTGGCCAGTCAAAGCAGGTGACCATACAATTGAGTGACAACCCAAATCAGGAGCTACAGTATATATTTTATGTTTAACTCTCTCCCTCTCTCTCTCTCTCTCTGTGCGTGTGTGTGTGACACGCATTCGCGCGCACCCTCGCACGCACACACACACACGCGCGCGCGCACACATGCACGCACACGCACACACACCACGCACCCACGCACCCACACACACAACTGAGCTGAAATTGTATTTTCAAAAGATGGAGACAGTAGGCATGCGAGCCTATCGGCTCTGTCCTTATTAATCACGTCTGTCCTTAAGTACATTTTCAATATACTCACAAACCAGATAGGTGAGGCTAGCGCTGGCAGAATTGTATGCATACCAAAGGGAACGACTCAGCGTTGGACAGACAAACAGTTAGATCCCCTGCCCCCACCTATCAGGCACCCAATCGCCAGCCCACAGAGATTAGNAGTGGGAATGGTAGTTGCGGTACTTGGAGACCCCCTAGTAAGAGAGAAAGGAAGTATGAGTCCGGATAGACAATGAATTCAATAGAGCCGCATCAGTCATTAATTTACATCATTTTTTAATATCAAAATTTTGACCCCAATTTTACCCCCGTTAATTCTGAATCAACCCTTTGATTTTAAAAAACTGACAAGCATTATCTATCTCTCACCAAGGTCAAGGTCATGGGTCAAGGTCACCAAGGTCATGGGTCAAAGTCACCAAGGTCATGGGTCAAGATCATGGGTCAAGGTCATGGGTCAAGGTCATGGGTCAAGGTCACCAAGTCATGGGTCAAGGTCACCAAGGTCATGGGTCAAGGTTATGGGTCAAGGTCATGGGTCAAGGTCACCAAGGTCATGGGTCAAGGTCATGGGTCAAGGTCATGGATCAAGGTCATCAAGGTCATGGGTCAAGATCACCAGGGTCAAGGTCATGGGTCAAGGTCATGGGTCAAGGTTATGGGTCAAGTCGTCGAGGTCTGGAACCAAATATTGGTAAAAGTCCGACACCTCATGTCTAAGCTTGACCGGTTCTGAAAGACCCCCACTTCAATTCAGGTATGTTATGAATAGACTTGTTCTGAAAAAAAAAAAAATTCAAAGGGCCTACAATTATTAACATTTTTCATTTCTGACTAGCTTGCCTTTTTAAACTGAGTCTAAGATCCTCACGAGCCTAGATTTATATAAGTGGACACAGGTCAGATCCTCAAGAGTCTCGGACTCCAGGCATAACCCGTGTTTGCAACTATTAGTCTACTTTTGTTTGTTAGCTCTCTCCTAGCGAGTATGTTGGCGGGTCTTATCTAATATTATTTTACTGCAGTACAATTTCTGAAACGGTGACTGCCGTGTTTGTACACAGTTAGTACAAGGTCGACACTCCACCGTTTTATTAAAACTGTACTCACACACACACACACACACACACACACACACACACACACACACACACACACACACACACACACGCACATGCACTGACACACACACACACATGCACATGCACTGACACACACACACACACACACACACTCAGACACACTAACACTCTAACAACACAGACACGCATACACAACGGTATGACAGAGCTGACGTCATACATCTCAACCGGCTAATAGTCCAATGAATAAATTATAACAAAAACAACCGGTCATTTTCAAACACTAACCGGCAAAAATAAGTCCGATCCGGCAAAACCTGATCCTAAAATCGATCTTGGTCTTTCCAAAATGTTATGCATATCTAAATTAGAAACAAGCCTGACGAGTCTTATGCTACCCGACCAGACTTGTCGAGCAAGTTTTGTGAGCTGGGGGGTTCTGTATGTGTGTTGTTGATTTTCAGTTGCGGCAAGAAGTTGCAAGAGCCCTCAGTCACACGCATGCCATGTAATCGCACACGCGCACGCACGCACGCACGCACACGCGCACGCACACACGCACGCACGCGCGCACGCACGCACGCACGCGCGCACACGCGCATGCACACACGCACGCACACACGCATGCACGCACACACACACGCACACACACACACACGCACGCACACACACACACACGCACACACACACGCACGCACACGCACACGCACACGCGCGCACACACATACACACACACTAGCGCACACACAGACACACACAAACAAACAAACAGACGCATAAACAAACAGACACACTCACTTACAAACACACTTACAGACACTCATGTCAGTACAATTTTACCGTAAGCCTGAGCTGCCGGCTAGTGTCACGGTTGGTCGCCTTTTGTGTTGCCCTCACACCGCGCTTTTCAATAGCGGCCGCATTCCATTTCTTTTCAATTCGGGCACAAGCCGCAAGCGGGACTGTGCTTTTGAAAGGCCCTCAGCCGTCAAAAGCCTTTCATAAATACAGCCTTTTAAATCACTAAGTGATGTCAAAAGTCAACAGGGACTTTTAAAGAAGGGGTGATTTCAAGTGGGCTTAACCCTCTTCTGCATAGAGCGCCCGCCAGCGCCCGCTGAAAACACACAGTGTTTGTGCATAGAACGCCCGGTAACGCCCGCTGAACCACGTGTATACTGTGGAGGCTGCCATGTTTACCATGGTAATAGAAATCTCGCGAGACCACAAGCCTCATTTTCGAGATTCTTTCCACTTCCTGTCAAAGCACGCCATGTGCATTTTGGACGTTTCCTTACGGAGCAACAAATTTTTTGAAGTTTCAAGTGTGAATTGAGTGTCAGTAAGAATGGCTGGCCTCGAACTGTGTTGATCATTGGTTGGGGAGAGCAGTGACTATGAAGATTTTGGGGGATTTACAGCGCAAGACTTGGTGAAAGTGGATAGAAGAGGGGAAGAATCTGACTTAGATTTGGAATGGGATGACTTGGGGATCGTTTTTGTTAGTCAACATCATCGTCTGAGGATGAAGCTTGTGATCATCAGCAACTGAGATTCACAGTACGTAAAACAGCAGTTCATTCAACTTTAGATTTTCCCCTTTATTTCCTTGCACATTTTACAGCTCCACAAATGTTTATTTTATATCTTTATTGATTTAACACTTTAGAAAAAATAATTGCTCTTTCTCAAGACTTGTCTAAATATTTTTTAATATTTTTTTTTAAATGTCACCCATTCAAAATTACGGAGTTGATTCCCTTTGGTGATATTTTCAAGAGCCGCCTGGCATATGCACTTGCATGCAGAAGAGGGTTAATGTACTCATGTCTGTGAAATCAAACGGTGGTCTCTCTCTCTCTCTCTCTCTCTCTCTCTCTCTCTCTCTCTCTCTCTCTCTCTCTCTCACACTCACACACACACACACACACACACACACACACACACACACACACACACACACACACACACACACACACACGCACACAAGGTTTGTACACCGACTTACTCCAGTGCAATATTATTGTAAGATTTTACTTCCGGGGTGTATACTGTTTATACATGACTGAAAAGAGCCTGTTTCTTAAATCTGTATGTCATTTATAGTCTAAGGGAAACAACTTTTGTATAGTGGATGTCTCTTGAGTGATTATGTCCCATGAGCAGAAAATAAGTGTGTTTTCTGCTATGGTTTTAATCTAAATCTATCTAGCTTACATAAAGCGATAACACGTCTGGGGTAAACTCAAAAACTATTGGCTACATTTTGCTGAATGGTACAAACGTATAAAGTTACTATTAATGTACTTCCTAGGAAACATGATTTTGCTTGATAACAATTTTTTGTTTTTTGTTTTTAATTTTTTAAATTACATTATAAATGAACCCTGATGAACTCCTTTTGTTGAATGATATCAATGCTGTAGAAAACAAAGACTTAGACTCGAAAAAACAGCGTCTTTTGTCTGTGATTGTCTCAGGCAAGTCAAAGACTTATCTCGGGAAACAATACATGACAGAGGATATTGAATCTCTAAGCTCTGACGAACTAATCAAGCTTCATTCAAAATATGAAAACCACATCGCTTCACTAATGACACGTGATTTAAGTCGATCTCTAGTATGCCTTTACACAAAAGCAGTGAGTCACTTTCTACCTGTGGATTGTGACAGTCTATCACATTGACCTTGAAAGCAATCCTATTGTTTCAAGTTCAATTGGTAAATTAGCATGCGTCATGTTTTACAAGTTCGGAAATTACCTTGCTCCTGTCGTAACCCTTCTTGTTACCGGGAGTCATATTGATTTTCCGAAAACTAAATTTTCTAGAGAAAAGAAAAAGAAGGATCATATGGTCGAGAACAAGAAGCCTGTTCTTAAATCTGTATGTCATTTATAGTCTAAGGGAAACAACTTTTGTATTAGTGGATGTCTCTTGAGTGATTATGTCCCATGAGCAGAAAAATAAGTGTTGTTTTCTGCTAAGGTTTTAATCTAAATCTATCTAGCTTACATTGAAAGCGATAAAACGTCGGGGGGTAAACTCAAAAACTATTGGCTCATTTTGCTGATGGTTACAAAAAAGCGTATTAAAGTTACTATTAATGTACTTCCTAGGAAACATGATTTTGCTTGATATACAATTTTGGTTTTTGTTTTAATTTTTTAAATTACATTTATAATTGAAACCACTGATGAACTCCTTATTGTTGAAATGATATCAATCGCTGTAGAAAAAAGACTTAGACTCGAAAAAACAGCGTCTTTCTGTACTTGATTGTCTCAGGCAAGTCAAAGACTTATCTCGGGACGGGAAATCAATAAATGACAGAGGATATTGATATATCTAAGCTCTGACGAAACTAATCAAGAATTCATTCACAAAAATATGAAAACCACATCGCTTCAATAATGGACAGTGATTAAGTCGATCTATTGTTTGCCATTTAACACAAAAGCAGTGAGTTCACTTTCTACCTGTGGTATTGGAACAAGTCTTTCACATGACCTTGAAAGCAATCCTTATTGTTTCAAGTTCATTGGTAAAAATTAGCAATGCGTTTCATGTTTTACAAGTTCGGAAATTTACCTTGCTCCTGTCGTATCCCTTCTTTTACGGGTGTTCATATTGATTTTTCAAAAAATTAAATTTTCCTAGAGAAGAAAAAAGATGGATCTAAATGGGACTGGAGAAAGATGACTACACAACTGAACCCGGACCATGTTTTGACACAGGTTCAAACTGTGACTAGGCTAAAAGTCCAGGGGTCGAATAGAGGCTGGTAAAAGATTTAGAAGAAGTATAACAGACAAAAAAAATTACAGCTTCAAGCGCAAACAGAAAAGGACTCATGTGACTAACCAGGTGTCACTACCGTTAGGACTGACACCGGACAGACATCATCATCACAAAGTGAGAGACAAACAACTAACCCCTGACCCCCGCCCTGAACCCCGTGAACCTCAATCAACAAAATATATAGTTGCCGGATTGTTTTTGGATTTGGTTACGTAGGTTATCAATTATACAAAAAATACAAACCACTAGACTCGTACAGTGACCAAAAAAATCAAACACTCCAAAAACAAAACCAGAAGTCTCCACATTACCAGTAACACCCAAAGCCATTGACCCCCATTTTATATGCAGTAAATAAAAATATTATTTTAATTTTTCTTGCCTTAAGAAATGAATGACACAAAGAACTTGATGAACCTTTGTGTATCACTCTGCACGTAATCAGGTGGATTAGCAGTTAGCTTATTCTATGCTGGGAAAAAGTCTACTCAAAATGAAATCAGCAGACCTCAGTAGACTTCGATTTCGAAGACAGCGTCTAAGCTAATTGTAGTTTGTTACAGCGTCGATTGCGACAAAAGATTTTCTTGTCAAGCAAGGGAATTATTCCCGAAAAATGTTTCTATGTAAATAAAAATAATATGGCGACGATAGCTATTATGATTGGTGGTGGAGCGTATGGTTAACGCATTGGCTTTCAGTGGCTCAAACTATCTCTTTTCAAAAATGGGTTAGAGAAGAATCTGCAAATGGAGAATGAAAACGTCACAATGAGGCAGTCCAGAAAAACTTAGCTACAAGCCAGACAGGATTATGAGAAAGAATAGAATTGAGAAAAACTTGATTTCATCAATGAAAAAACTCAGGCTTGAAGGCCACGCACAACATACATTTTCAAATACAGACGAAGCAATCAGGGTAATATTTTCTTGTCACAGGTGTGAAGACATGTCAATCCCGAAACCCAAAACTAAGTGACTATTACAAACCAAGCCCAAGCAACAAACAAAGAAATGGGAGAGATAATCTTTGTTCTAGTGGGAATGACATTTGTTTATTTTACAGGAGTTTTCATTGCTAGAAAAAATGGCAGCCGAAAATAAACTATCGAAAATATATTACTCTCCATCAGGCTATTGGAAAAGGAGCAAACAGCTATTCAGAAATTACATGCCGCTGTGGGCGGAGATATAACACTCAATCAAGTCAAACAATGGTTACAGAGGACAAGCAATTTGGCAGATATATCTCCCTGCTCCAAGAAAGATAACAGACCCATTTTGAGAACACATACACCTAATGACACCACCAAGACCTGTATTACATC
>BTPG01000002.1:155937559-155987168 GCA_036245525.1 Semisulcospira habei
GTGGTGCCAGAATAAAGCTCATCTCACACCACCCTTGAACTATCATGGTCGATCTACTGTATCCTCCTGAACTAGGGATGGGCAGTCATTAAGAGAACAATCCCTAGATTTTAATCCCCAACATGTAAGGGCAAATGTGTTAATGGAAACAGAAATATGGTCAATCAAGTCAAAATCAAACACTTATATGCCCTTGCAAAATCTGTTTGAGAAACAGATGCAGCAAGCTCAATAAACATTAACCAATGCTGAAATTGAAACACACTTCAAACTCTACATTGAACTGTTGGAATGATCCGCATAACCGCATACACGCAATTTAATCATACTTCAAAGCTGCCATGAAACTTTTAAAAACTTATCTCTGTATGGACAGGAAAGTTCCGATGAAATAATAACGACTTCTCACGTCCGTGCTCTCTCTCTCTCTCCTTTTCACACACGCACACTAAAAACATTACATTACTCTGTGCTCCACAAACCTCATCCTTATTGAGTCTAACACACAATAGAAGTTATTCCTAAATCAGACTGCGTTCCCTTAATATCCAAGGGAACATCCAAGCAGAAACACATGGAACGTTTTGCTTGATTGATGTGATAGCTCCCCCTAATACAGGGAACGAACAGACAGGAGTCCTCAGCGCAGGTAACTCTTAAATGTCCAGAACTAAATGACTCCCATTCTATAGAATGGATGTTATTTAGTTCAGGGAGTTTAACTCATTCGCAGCCAGCCGCATCCGGCTGCGCGGCATAAGCCGGGCATCCGGATGTGGCTGGCCGTGAATGAGTTAAGAGTTAAATGCACATGAGTACCTCAAACTGGCGATGTAGACTGAGGCCACTCCTTGCCAGCAAGAGGCATAATACTCAGGAGTACTCGTGACTGCTGGCTCTGATAAAAATATACGCCTCTTGGAAAAGAATGCACTGACTGAACTGCGATATCCATAATATGCCTGACCTACTTCGGATTTGGGGATAATGTCTATTACAATCAACAAATGGCCGAAAACTCCACAGTTTCTGTTTTTGGCAGTCCCCTTTGTGGGCTGGGCTCCTGTTCTAAGGGACCTAACCCTTCTTCAAGTGATCTAAGACACACTCTCTCATGATGTTTTTTAAAAAAAAAAAAAACAATTATCACAAGCGTTACAGTAGAACGTGTTTTTAGAACCCACCTTTTCACAAGACTAATTAACCCACTCAGTGCCAGCTGACACAAATTGCGTATATGCAATCGTTGATTCAACACCAAAAAGCCCTAGCTGTCCTAGGAACATGGATTCGAAGTGGGTTAGCAGGAGGTATAGATCCCCGCAACTGCGGGGGCTCATGAAGATCTATACCTCTTGCAGTTGGGTGGTGTTCAATTTTCTTGGTACTGAACCAGTTAAAAGAAAAGAGAAGCCTTGAAAAACAAAAAGTGTCACCTGTCATTAAAGAGCATCATTCAGGTGGTTACAGCTACTTGAATGATGGTCTTTAATGACAGGTGATCTCTTTTATAAGGGTGATTGCTCACAACAGGTTCTGCTGTACAACACCTGCCGATAGATGACATCTAATTACTTTAACCCAGCCAAATATGTGTGTGCTGCTCCGAGATTTTAGACCCTAAAGCATCAAGCTGCAAGATCGAAAATCACAATCACACACATCAGCAGATGTCATAATTTGGACCAAGGAACCAACCTCAACAACGTCAATGACTACATGAACATTTAATCTTGGCATACAATTTTCTAGGATCTGTGAGTACTCAATACACGGTCTCTAAAGATGCTCACAGCATGGCAACCAACATCCACTTCAAGTGATGAGAGAACATCCACTAGAAAATTGAAGACAATGTTCAAAGATGTTCCACTTTCCTCATACCAAGTAGAACAGCTGCTTTGTCTATCGGTGTAAATCCCCGCTCGTCCTCGTCTGTGTAGATCCAATGTTTTTAAAGATCTGGGACTGGACTAGACAAATGATCAGCGTAATTATTAATTGACACGAGGCATTTTGGGCGTATTTTGGGAATGGTGTTAACGGTGTAAGCAGAAACCTTGGTCCTTCCCCACTCAGCTGTATGGCCTCGTCTGCATGGATCCTTGTATCTCATGGTGTTTACGGCTTGGTGATGTTGAGGAGGTCAGAGAGAACCATCTTGTGGTAGCGTTTTTCTAAATCCTTCATGTACTCAATCTGCCCAGCAATGTGGAACCCTCGCAATGGCTCCTCCTGTCATGAAGAGAAACGATTCAATCACTTGCATGTTCATTACTTACAGATTAGCTGCAGTCTTATGTGCATTAACATATAAAATCTGATGGACTGGTCTCCAGCTCAAAAGTGCATAACCTCTGAGAATAACTTCAATTACCGGTAGGTCCTCCAGCCAACATCTTACTTGCTGTTGTTTCTTGCTAAGCCCAAATAAACCATATTAACCTTTTGCGTGTCGGTAGCGGTTTTTGTCAAGATGATTCCTGTTGGAATCATCACGACAAAAACTGCTGACACACAAAGGGTTAACCCTTATCATTCAGAATACACCAGTGTGTGAAATAAGTTTGACTAAAATAGTCCAAGGGTAGTACCAGAATAGCTTGGCGCCTCTAGGCGCCAAGCTATTCTGGCACCACCCTTGAACTAAAGCCATTGGTTTATATCCTTATCTGTAGGTACTATAATGTAGCTAATGCCATCTAGCTCACAGATACATGTATTACGATGTACTCAAACATCACAAGGTTTCACACTTGTCTCTCTCGATTCGCTTCCGCTCAGCAGTAGCGAATCAAGGGAGACAACCAGTGTGGGCTTACTTCTCACACTATAGTCACCTACAAATCATCCTAGCCCCACCACCGTCCTTGCCCAAATTCACTAAAAGTGGGAACCAACAACAAAGTGACCCAGTTTTACTGTGAAGGGAAGTGCAAGTCTGCCTCTGCACATCCCAATACCTGAGAGGTAGAACATTTCACTGACGTGAATGTTCCAATACAGCCCAAAACCTGTCACAGTAACCACCTGTGTAAAGTGACCATCTGTCTAAGCAGACCACCCATGTTTGTGTAACATTGTCCTCTTTCTGTTACTCTGATGATCCTGCCTAAAGAGACCTCCTGTCTATGATGACCCTTTTTTTTTTACATAGTCCCTTGAGTGGTCACCTTAACCCTTTTCATCCTGATACACTATTGTGTGAAATAAATCTGACTAAGACAGTTCAAGGGTGGTGCCAGAATAGCTTGGTGCCTCAGGTGCCAAGCTATATTCTGGTACCATCTTTTCAACTAAAATGGTTGATCTATCTCCTAATCTGTAATGTAGACTTCATAGGACAATAAGCAAATTTGAAAAAAAATCAGTCTCAGGATGTAATGGGTTAAACAGGTTTGATTGTGCTTGAACATTTCCTGACCTTGAGGAAGATGACGAGGTCCTGCGTCTGGTTGCGCTGGAGGATGTTCTCCTGCAGGTGTCTCAGGACGGCCACACAGAGGTACACCTGGTAGTCCACCCCCATCACCATCACCACGCACAGGTACAGCACAATGTCCCCCCAGTCAAGGTAGTTCCACCAGCACTGTTTCAGCCAGTGAACACAGATCTAGACACAGAAACAAGGTGTCACCACTAAGTAGCCATCAATGCACTGAGTTTGAAGGTTGAAAGTCTCCAAGTTGGAAGTTGACCTTTGAGTTTGACAGTTTAGCAGTTCAGGAGCAAGATATTCTGGCATCACCCTTGCACTAGCATGATCAGAGTTGAATAAGAGTGAATCCAGTGTGTCTATGGGCACTCTTAAACCATTCAGGCGCGATGCACTACACCAGGAGATGGACTGACCATGATAATTCAAGGTTAGTGTCAGATAATAATAATATTTATAAAGTGCAAACTCCATGCAGTGCAGGCTCTAAGCGTGGCACCAAGCTAGTCTGGCACTCCCCTTGAATTATCATGGTCACGCCATTTCTTGCAACTGGTACACAGTTGTTAGATGACACCTCCAAAATTTGGGAAATGCGGCCTTGGGGTTAAATGGGTTAACAGGCTCATGAAAATGTGTACCAATGCTATATCTTGTGTCACTAGCACTGCTTCAGCCAGTGCACACAGGTCTGAATACAGAAATGAGTACAACCATGAAGTAGCCTACAAAAAAAGAGTGACCCTTTGTGTAAAAAGTCCTTCAGCCAGCATTCCCCTTAGTTGGCCTGTGTGCAGCTGTGCATTGGCTAGGTTGACTTAAACCGCTCAGTGCCAGTTGAGGTCGATTGATTTTCTGCATTATTTTGTTAACACCACAGCAAAATGCCCTATCTGTCCCAGGAATGTGGATTCAAAGTGGTGTCAGCAGGAGGTATAGATCCTCATAAGTCCCCGCAACTGAGGATCTATACCTCCTGCAGTTGGGTGGTGTTCAAATTTTCTTGGCACTGAACGGGTTAAAGTGAATATGTAAAAAAGAAAATCAGAGACAAAACGGAATCCAGCACTGCACTTTACAAGCGACAGTAAATTTATTTTTTTTAAAAGCAGTAGTATCGTTTCTTTATTTTTGATGGTTTGTTTGACGTCGTTTCATTTTCAGACAACAAACTGCTTGTTTGACAGAAAGTTATATAAGCACAAATACGGCTGTTGTGCACAGATGTCTATGAGTAACGACTTCTTTGTTGACTCTCTTACCTGTGCTGGTGTGTATCCGGACATTTTGAAGGCGGAGGGAATGAGAGGCAACTCCACCTGCAGGATAAGCTCCACATTATGAGCAGTGCTGGAAAATATCGGGTGGATGCCACTCGACAGCAGGGCAGCAGGCAAATGAACCTGCCAGGGAAATTCAACACTATTTCATCTGTGCTCGACTGGTGTACACATACCTGCCCTAACTGATAGTGCAGCCGAAGATAGTGGTTTTAAAATCTTTGTTAATTTTTCGCAAACCAGTCCCAGCAGTCCAAAAATCATGGATTCAAAATGGTGTCAGCAAGAGGCATAGATTCTCATGAGCCCCCGCATCTGCGGGAGCTCATGAGGATCTATGTCTCTTGCAGTGGAATCATGGTCACTTTTTCTTGGATGTGAAGGGTTCATTTCACCAGTGCTGGATTTACTTTGGTGTGTTTAATTCATTTTCAGGATAAAATAAATCATTTCATCTCTCTGTGCTCAACCGATGTACACACAAGTTATGCCCTTCACTGCTAACGGTCGCAGATTGTGTTTCTGAAACCTTAGTTCATTTTTCATCAAACTGGTCCCAGGAGTCCAACAAACATTGATACAAAATGGTGTCAGCAAGAGGCATAGATCCTCATGAGCCCCCACAAATGCTGGGGCTCATGAGGATCTATGTCTCTTGCACTTGGATCATGGTCACTTTTTCTTGGCAGTGAAGGGGTGAAAATCATTTCATCTGTGCTGGATTTACTTTGGTGCGTTTGTTTCCTCTGTGCTTGACCAATGTTTAGCCCTTATCATTCGGAATACACCAGTGTGTGAAATAAGTTTGATTAAAATATATTGACCTATTAAAAACGTGAAAAGTGTCTGTAAGTATAAGCAAAACTGGACACACTCTGTGAAGCAAGTTTCCTGTGATATGTTTTAACAAACAAGTTATGTGGATTGCTTATGATATTATTAACTGCCTCAAAAGAAATTTGACTCAAAAAATTCCTTAGAGAACCAGAACTTTCGGTGCACATCATTTTCTTAATAAATCGTATTTGATTTAATGTGAATTACTTTCTTTCAAACCATTTTTTATGCTCTAGTGACTGACACAGAGATAAAGAACACACCCATATCCAATTGATCAGGTAAATATGGCCACTAACCTAAAAATAAACAACTTTTTGATTTTCATGTTTGTAGGTCATGTTGATTATTTAGGTGCCTTTAACAAACGAAAAGTAAGTCAAGACCAAACAGGCCGGATTTTTATGCACATGGACTTAGTGACACTGCACATTGGTTGACTTTCAGCTGTGTCCTCTGCAGATGCTCCCCATTTCACTTTCAATATCCTGTGATGGTAGTGTCACTGATGACATCATAAGTCATCAATGTGCGATTTTTAAGACTAAACATTCTATTTGCACACGACATAACACACTCTTTATAACATTTTCTAATAAATGACGTCAAAATAACCCGGATTAAAGCATATTTACGAATTAAAGTGCTATGGTGAAAAATTTGCGTTTCTTTTGTTAATCAGTATAGTTCAAGGGTAGTGCCAGAATAGCTTGGCGCCTGTAGGTGCCAAGCTATTCTGGCACCATTCTTGAACTAAAGCCATTGGTCTATATACTATAATGTACTATAATGTAGCTTGCATATGGCAGTGCACAAATTTAAAGCTTTTAGCATCAGTATGATATGGGTTAATAAAATCTATGCAGTTTGGTGCTTTCAGGGGATCTTTTAATGTTGTGACTGTGCAAATCTAGTTATGGAACACAGTTCTTTACAATGACACACGACTTTTACAAATCATTGTCTGATAATGGCAGATGTTCCAAAGCTATGTTTTTCTGACTACG
Organism: Semisulcospira habei; assembly: GCA_036245525.1. Taxonomy (NCBI): domain Eukaryota; kingdom Metazoa; phylum Mollusca; class Gastropoda; family Semisulcospiridae; genus Semisulcospira; species Semisulcospira habei. The sequence continues at coordinate 155,944,120 of BTPG01000002.1, forward strand.
ATTAGCAACCAGAGTTAACCCCTTTAGTGCCGAGACAAAGTGAATGTGATCCAACTGCAAGAGACATAGATCCTCATGCACCCCTGGAAATGCAGGGGTTCATGAGGATCTATTCCTCTTGCTAAGACTGACTTATAACCATGCTCTTTGAACAGTTTTGGTTTGGGGCTGCTGAATGAAAATAGATTTCAGAAACAAAATGTGCCCAGTGGCAGGGAAAGGGGTTAAAACCCATCGTGCATGCTGCCAACAACTAGCACTGTTTACACTACCGGTGGCTGCATGTACAAGGGGGTTAATAATACAATTTTGTAAAAGCAGCAGCTAACTGACTGAAGCGTGCATGCGTGCGGGCCACAGGTAGGCCGAGCAGCCGAGCGTGGACAGACGGTGCAGGAACGACCAAGCACGGTCGTGGTTGCCATGGAAGATGAGGAACACAGTGGCCACCAGCCAGTCGAAGCCAGGATACGACCCTTCCAGAAAACCTGCAGGCTTGTTAAGGAATTCTCCATCTACGGCAGAGTTATTTCAAATCTACACACACACACAATCACCTGACATCTTGAGCCCCACGGCGCTACAGTCAAACTTGTGAAGGGCGATGACCAAAGGGATTATCAAAGAGTGGTCACCTCAGACAGGTGGTCTCTTCACACAGGGTTATGAATCTAACAAAAAGATGAGCATGGGACCAAAGATGGTTGGTCTGCTTAGCCCTTTTAGCCCTGGGACCTGCAGCAGGAGATGGGTTGATCATGATAATTCAAGGGTATAGCCAGATGAGCTTAGCACCTTCAGGCGCCAAGCTCTTCTGGCACTACCCTTGAAATATCATGATCAATCCATCTCCTACAACTGGTGCATAGTTGTTAGGCAACACCTCCAAAATTTGAGAAATGGAACCTTGGGGCTAAAAGGGTTAGACAGGCTGTCGCCTTATAGACTTGCTTGCAGTGACATGTTTAACTTTAATTCCCAACTTTTCGACCCATCCTCTGAGGACAATATTAATCACACTTTCAGTAAATATCAACCATGACAGTCCAAGGGTGGTGCCAGAACACTTGGCGCCTGTAGGCGCCAAGCTGTTTTGGCACCACCCTTGAACCATCATGGTCAATCAATCTCTCACAGTCTCAACTGCGTGCCTCCTAAAGTTGAGAAAATCACAATTAGGTGTGAACATGTTGAGAAATGTATGTACTACTGCTGGAGACAAGTTTCTCACAGATGCAAAAAAAAACCCAAAAAAAACAACTGTCTCGAACACTAAACAAGAGACACAGATTCACATGAGATCCTGCAGGTGCAGGAGTTCATGAGAATCTACGCCTCTTGCATACATCAGCTGGCTGGATGATGGCTTACAATGTCTGCAAACTTCAGCATCACTGGGCCATATCCAAAATATACCAAGTGATTCAACCTACACAATCTTCAACCTACCCCAAGATTTTAGTCTAACAGATGTAGCATAGTGTTCACGTTAACTGGCAATTTACCATTTTTGAAGGCAAGTACTGGAAAGGAAAGTTTCAGCTGTGGTACACGATGCCAATTAACTACTTACACCCTGAGGACGAAATTAACACATTTGTGTAGATATCCTCTGAGGTCTATATCACAGTTCTGGAGACAGTTCGACCATGATATTTCGAGGTTGGTGTCAGAATAGATTGGCGCCTAAAGGCACCAAGCTATTCTGACACCAACTTTAAAATATGATGGTTGATCTGCATCCTGTCGTAGTCTTTCAGGGCTTCATGGGTTACAAAGGAAAATTACAAGCCACGTCCTCTGAGAACGCAAAATATATGAAGTATGTGGTATTTTGGTCAGATACATAAGAAAGAAAATGCTGGGTGTCAGAACCAGTGTGAACACTGGAAAATTGAAGGTAAGGATACGAAGCGATGTCTTGGTGATTTTCTGTTGCTGCCTGAGGAAGCTGCCTGTCTGCTTGATCAGGTAGGTCAGACCATCTTTGGCGTCAGATGATGAGTTGATCACTTTCAAATGTTTTCCATATCTAGTATGTCATACCAAAACACGATCATAATATACATGAAAGCAATATGAAAATATGTATTACATGTAATCATAACATTATCAGGTACAACTGGGCTCTACTTCAGGCCTGCTGTACTCTTTTGAATGTACTATCTCTAACAGACCCACTCCAAGAGTACACCACAAGTACACCCCTATTCAAATGAGATGCTTCGCATCTCATATGAACAGAAGTGTACTTGTGGTGTACTCCCTGTGTGGGTCTATCGGGGGATCATACCCGCAAATGGTACATGCAGATTTGTCCCTAAAAGTAGAAGTGTCCCTTTACAAAATATTCATAACTGTTTAAAAAATCCAGACCAAAAAGGTGCCAAGCATGTAAAATACAGAGAATAACCCAACGAAGAAAGAAGCACGCTTAGAAAAGACAGTTTCAACACAACTGTGTTGTAACCGTCTTTCTAAGTGTGTGCCTTTTAATAACCCAATGAAGAAAGAAGCATGCTTAGAAAAGACAGTTACGACACAAATTGTGTTGTAACTGTCTTTTTTAAGTGTGCTTTATTCTTTGTTGGATTATTTTCATAACTGTTTGAATGTGTATGAATAAATGAGAAGTCATTTCTAACCCTTTGGCTGTCAGCAGTTGCTTTTGTTGAGGTTATTCCTACAAGTCATCTTGACAAAAAGCACTACCAACAGCCACAAAAGGTTATTTACAACCAAAGGTTTCATACAAATCATCACAGTGTTTTGTATAAAAAAAGCATTTTTGTTTAACTGCTGTATGTAAACAGGAAAGCCTGCCCCAAAACGAAAAGGTATGTATGTAGAGCTGCCAACACTGGAATTTATTCTCTCATACCTGACTGCTGTTTCAATGCCAAGTTCCTGTAATGGCGACAGTTTAAACTGTTTGATGGCACTTTCACTGCCTGCAACACAGCAATTAATAATGATAATCCATTTGTGAAAGCATTTATATGTTTTTATCCTTTGGGTGTCAGTAGCAGTTTTAGTCACGATGATTCCTGCAGGAATCATTAAAACTAAAACTGCTACCAACACACAAAAGGGCTTGTAGTTAATTTTGCTCAATTTTTTCAAGGAAATTTCATGTTGTTTAACATCGCAGTTGGGCCAGTGTTGGCCTTAGCTGGGCAATGGACTACAGTGAGTGGACAATCTAAGGCAGACGTCAGCCCAAGGACCTTTCCCTTACCTGGACTGTCAGTAAATGGTAAAAAGCAATGGAGGACATACCTGAGAATTCCAACATGGGGAAAATGGCCTCACTCTGAATGTGGGACAGCGCTGACATTCCCTCCTCCAACAGATGCTGCAGAACTGTCCAGGAAACAAAGAAAGTTAGATATGTTATGGATGTTAACCCTTTTCATCCTGATCCACCACTTTCTCAAAATAAATTTGACATGTTTGTTCAAGGGTGGTGCCAGAATAGCTTGGCACCTCAGGCTTGGCGTCTCAGTCCATGGACTCTGACCCATTCATACCAAAATCAAGTGACATTTTAGGATTTCCAAAAATCTGTCCTCTCTCTCTGTCTTTCTCTCACACACATACACACACATACAAACAATCATCTCACCTGCCCCCTTGGCCTGCTCCGGTCGTGCAGTCATCATCTTTAACAGTAACGTCCGACATTTCTCAAGCCACACGGCACCACGTTTCTCTCCCTTGCTGGACAGGAATTTCATCAGCTCCGTTTCTGCAGAAGAGTGAGATTTTCATTATAACACAATGTAAATCTTGCTTTTCACAAAAATGGACTTGGCGTCCTTTGCCTTCACAGGGCAGAATTGCTTAGCCAGCCACATATCTCATCCACACCTAACAATGACTTTCACACCATTATATTGGAGCCTTAACCCCCCTTGTGCATGCAGCCACTGGTAATGTGCAACGTGCAGGTGGCTGCATGCATAAGGGGGTTAACCCTTTTAGCCCCAAGGTCCCATTTTTCAAATTTTGCAGGAGATGCATTGACCATGATAATTCAAGGGCAGTGCCAGATTAGCTTGGCGCCTTCAGGCGCCAAGCTAATCTGGCACTACCCTTGAATTATCATGGTCAATCCATCTCCTGCTGTAGGGACTTGGGGCCAAATGGGTTAAACACTGTGTTGGGACAGCTTTGGTGCTGCATGAACAAGTGTGTTAGGAGTGAATGTGATAAAGTGACTAAGTGGAACTTCTATATTTCTATTTCTAGGTTTCTGTTCAGTGAGTGAACATACCAAGACATACTCGCATCAAATTAAATACATGTGCAGAAAACAACCTGACAAAAAGCATAAAAATTGTTGTAATGGGTCACGAAAAGGGTTGAACATAATGGTAAAAACTGCTTTTTTATTGTATTTTTATCAATAACAATTTCTTCTTACAAAATCCAAGAACTTTTGACTAAAACCGCCTGAATCTACAACACAAAGTGCACAATTTTTACTGCCAGACACATATGTAAATGTACACAATTTAAATTTGCAACTCTTTTAAAACATCAGTCACACCGGTGATCTCACAAGCCTATTTTGCTTCTCAACAACTCTCAGGGATGGAAAAAGATAACTGAATGCGCTTCATTATTTCGCTGCAAGCCCCTTTCATCTTCATGGTAAGTACATTGTGGGTTTCAGCTGCAGCTCATCCGCACTTATCATATAGTGAGATCCTTATTCATGCGTTATGTGTGCCTGCATGCCCATATCTTCATATATACTGACGAGCAAAAGAAATGCGACATTTTAGGAATCATCCAAAACACTTTAGTGTTTCCGATGATTCCAAAAATGTCACATTTCTTTTGCTCATCAGTATATGCGAGACATTTAACTCATTCAGCCCGATGGACATATTTCCCAAATTTTGGAGGTGTCATCTAATGACTATGAACCAGTTGCAGGAGACAAATCGACCATCATAATTTAAGGGCAGTGCCAGATTAGCTTGGTGTCGAACCCATCTCCTGCTGTAGTGCGTCAGAGCTGAATGGGTTAAACACAAAGAGCACCACTCTGGGTGCATAAACATCCCCAATGTACAGTAGAGCTTTTCTGACAAGCTTATTCCTGCAGGATTTGCCTTGACAAAAAGCTCTACCAACAGCCAATGGGTTACAGAGTAAGAGAATGTAACTTGTGTCCAAAACCTGCAAACTGTTTCTACAGATATCGATTTTCTTTTTAGTGCAATAAGAAAAAAATGCAGAGGGGCACACACATAGCCTGACCAGAAAGAGTGGAGTACATCTGTCAAGGAGATTTACCCTACAGTGTCCAAAAGCACAAATGTAAAGCACAATTTTCAATGTACGTTTATGACAAAAATGGACATACAGTCCCCAGTAGCAAAACATCTTCAGGCCCACAATGGCCGCACACAGACACACGTGGGCCCACCATGACTGTCGTGGGCTTGAAGACCTCTGCTTACAGGCTGCGGAAAGCAAGATTTTTATGTGCAACATTGAAAATCTCACTTTTCGCAAAAATGGACAAAGTGCCTTTTGCAACTGTAGGGTAGGGTTATTCCTAAATTCCTAAATCATGTGTGTGGGCTAACAGCGATCAACATGGCATGATGGGCCTAAAGGCCTTTTGCACACTGAGGAGTGGGTGGCAGTGGATGCAGTGGGAGGTTCACACATGTGCTGATTACCTGTGGCACTAGCTTTGCTGTATCCTGGCATCACGTGGATGAAAACAAAATTTGCACGAATCAGTCAATCCGTCAATCAAACAAATCATTTCGTGTGTGCAAGCAAGCAAATATTCCTTCCAATGAGACATAAATTTATTTATAATTCCAATGAACGCTGATGCCCCCGTGTGCAGTAACGCATGTTTCCAAACAGTGTCAAGTTCATAACTTGGCACTGAACTGTGCTTTCCAAACACTGAATTTATAATAACATTCCAAACTGTCAAAATAGCAATGGCACATCAAAATCATGGAAAAGTAGGTGCCAAGATAAACTGCTTACTGGTTAACCTATTTAATCTCGCGGCCAAATTTCCCAAATTTTGGAGGTGTCATTTGATGACTATGTACCAGTTGCAGGAGATGTATTGATCATGATAATTCAAGGGTAGTACCAGATTAGCTTGGCGCCTAAAGGCACCAAGCTAAACTGGCACTATACCCTTGAATTATCATGGTCAATACATCTCCTGCTGTAGGGTGCTGGGGCTAAATGGGTTAGCAAAATATTTTGCTTCATGAAATTTACTTCTGTAAAATAAAATAAAAATAATTTGGAAAATAAAATCATCAGTCTAAAGAAACAAACTTAACAATAACGTATATTATGAATCAGAATGTAAACTTTTTTTTTGATTGAAACAAATAAAAATACAATGTCCCCACAGGCCACTGTTTCTGTCGGACATAAAACTAAAATTATATAAAGTGTCAATCGGGAACAAACGCAGAAACGGCAAGCTCTCAACAAACCTGATTTTTCAGTTCTGGGTAAAAAGAATGCTGAAAAATTGAACAAGCTTTTGAATTCTCACTCAGTGCCTCACAAAATTTAAAACTACTATGGAATTTTGGGGCAGACTGTGTAGTATCAGCAGCTAAATTCGCAAGAAAGTTTTACTGGTTGATAACAAAACAGACGGAGTAATGTATATCTACATGTCTGTCCTACAATCAATGCCAATACATGCAATGACCATGAAATATTCTAAAGGTATGTTTCCTTATAGAGATTGCAATGGTGGAACAACAGCAGAGCAGAAGCAGTGATAGCAGTGACAAACATCGAGAACAAAGAAACAAAGTATAAGTGTGTCTAAATGCACGATCTGCATCATGTGACGTAGACATGCAGCCACACTATAAAGCAAAAGAAGTTTTGTTGCACCATGACTCAACAACAACAAAAAGAAAGAGCAATTCCACCATACTTCCGCTGCAAAGGGACCATGGCTTTTAGTATGTGTATGCAAACCAAGGGGAATCACAGCGCTGGACAGACAACAGTTAGATCCCCTTCCCCCACCTATCAGGCACCCAATCGCCAGCCCACAGAGAAATACGCAGGTATAGAATAAGACGATCATTTCCATCCTCAAACGAATGGATCAGGTCTCTTATATAACCCATGTCTTTCTCCGGAACTTAGGAAGTGGGCAGGAGAAACATACATACACAAACATGAAGGTGCGCTACTATATGTGGTCGGGTAAATACCCTGATTTCCCTGAGTATCTATAACTCGAGGCAAATTTGTATCGTTACATTGTTGTGTAATGTTCTGTGCATCTACTGTGGGAAATCAGGGTATTTACCCGACCACATATAGTAGCGCACCTTCGTGTTTGTGTGCCTTGGGTGCCTGATAGGCGGGGGCAGGGGATCTAACTGTTGTCTGTCCAGCGCTGTGATTCCCCTTGGTTTGCATACAATTCTGCCAGCGCTAGCCTCACCTATCTGGTTTGTGAGTTTTAGTATGTGGCACATTTCTGAACCATTCAAAATGGATTAACCCATTTGGCCCCAACGCCCTGCAGCAGGAGATGGATCGACCATGGTAATTCAAGGGTAGTGCCAGATTAGCTTGGCGCCAACAGGCGCCAAGCTAATCTGGCACTGCCCTTGAATTACCATGGTCCATTCATCGCCTACAACTGGTACACAGTCTTTAGGTGATGCCTCCAAAATCTGGAAATGCGGCCCTGGGGCATTTGAAAAAGATTCCACAAGTTGTTCTGTTATATGGATACACTGCACTTTTGTCATATTGCCTTCTGCGCCACGATTGGGTTGCTATATGGGAACATAGCTTCAGTCTTAGCTAACTCATGCACATGACACATTAACCGCTTCACTGCCACTTATCACAGAGTGTGTTTCTGAACTCTAAATTCTACACAAAAGAACCCCAGCTGTACAAGCAACATAGATACAAACTGGTGTCAGCAAGAGGCATAGATCCTCATGAGCTCCAGCAACTGTGAGGGTGCATTAGGATCTATGTCTCTTGCACGATGGATCATGTTCGCTTTTTCATGGTAGAAATTAAAGCAGGAGATAGGTCGACTGTGATAGCTTAAAGTTATTGCTGGATGTGATGATGCCACACTAATCTGCCACTACCCTTGGGCTATCACAGTTAATCTACATCTGCAACAGGTGTAACAATTACGATGCCTCATGAAACTCGGACATATTGGGGAATACATTAAAATAATTTAATCCAGCACACCAAAAAGCATTCTAATTATGTTATTCGACTAACCCTTTGGGTGTCGGTAGCAGTTATAGTCACAACGATTCCTGCAGAAATCATCACCAATAAACCGCTACCGAGACCCAAAGGGTTAATATATAACACCATGTACACTACAACAGTAGGCGTGTGAAATGAAGTGAAAATAATCAATGTCAGCACACAAAAATACAGGCAGTTTAAGCAAAGACAAAAACCACTGTTCCATGATAACTGTTTTCATATACAGAGAAAAGTGAAGGGAGACTGTAATGTGAAAACCTAGTGTTAACCCTTCTGTGCATGCAGCCACCAAAACTGTAAACAGTATCGGTGGCTGCCGGCACAGCGGAAACCCCCTGTGCTGGCAGCCACCCATACTATTTACAATTTCGAGATCGAACCTAACACTGCAAAGTCCAAATGCATAGTTTTACCTTGTTTCATGGTGGAACGTCCAGTCAGGTTGGGGGTGTACTCTCTTGGTACGGGGAAGGAGGAAAACAGCGGGAATGGGTACACTCCTTCTCGTCCCTGCAATGCGAAAAATGACACAGACTTTTTTAACCCTTCAGCTGTCGATAGCGGTTTTTGTCGCTATGATTCCTGCAGGAGCCATTGCAACAAAAAGGGTGACTGACAGCTAAAAGGTTAACATATTGCAACCTAGAGTCGCATTTGCCAAAACTGAAAGTTGTCCTCTTTTGACACACATTTAACACTTAGCTCATCTTTAACTAACTGTTGACTGCCTTTTATTCTGATCCTAGAGGAAGTGAATGTAAGGTGTTGGGAAGAGATGGGGTGGTTTAAAGTTGTGTATAATTGTGCGCATGTCTGAGAGAGAGGGTGTGCTGTTGTGCATGCGCAGTGAGTTCAGTGTTTTCCTGGAGAACAGCGCTATACAAGAACTATGTATTATTATTATTATTGAGGCATGGGAATTGCCCAAGCAAAAATCATATGAAACTAGGCCTTCAATCTGAGGCCTCCAGGAAAATACACCTTGCTTTCCTTTGCATGGGCCGAAAAATCAAGTGACGGGGGGGGCGGGGGGGGGGGGGGGGGGGGGGGGGGGAGTAGGCGCTGCTACACTGAAACACCTTTCCTGCGGCCAAAAAATCAAATGACAGAGGGGGGGGGGGGGGGGGCCTAGACCTTTCTTCCTGGAGCCGAAAAATCAAACGACAAGGGGGGGGGGGGGGGGGAAGAGGGGGGAGGGGGCTAGACCTTTCTTCCTGGAGCCGAAATATCAAACGACAGGGGGGGGAGGGGGGGGGGGGGGGGGGGGGTTGTGACGTTTTCATTTCAGGGACCGAAATGAAGAATAGGCAAATACATTGCACATCTGCCCACCTAGGTTTACTGCGCGGCGCGGTGCGGCGCACTCGGCCAGCAGTGCAGGTCGCGGACACAGCCTGCCGCGTCATATCCTGCCCGCGATGTTAAACCGGTGCTCTGCTCGTTTTGCTACCCACAATGTTTTTTTTTCGCGGAAACGCCTTTTTATTTTCGCGGACGATCTCTTCTTTTTTGCAGAATTTGCGGATTTCACTGACAATTCCCATGCCTGGTTATTATTTAAAGATTACATTACAGTTCATAAGACAGTTCAACCATGGTAGTTCAAGGGTGGTTCCAGGGCAGCATGGTGCTATTCCGGCACCACCCTTGAACTATCATGGTCGCTCACTATCCTTTTGAGGTGTTTCAGGGCTGAATACAGGTTTGTTGTTATTTGTTTGTTTTTTTTGTTTGTTGTTGTTTCTTTTCTTTTTTTCTTTTTTTTTTTTTTGGGGTGGGGGTGGGTGTGTGTGTGTGTGTGTGTGTGTGTGTGTGTGTGGGGGGGGGTGATGGTAGAAAGAGGGAGTTTGGGTTGATGTCCAGTATAATGCTTGTCTCCCCCTCTCACCTTTTCAGAAAGGAAGGGGGAGACAAGCAACAAGCATTGTTTCCCAGGAATAAAAGGAAACTGCCATGTTTAACCCCTTCACTGCCTGTGGACATCGACAGCATTTTTAAAATCATTTTCTAAATTCAATGCCAAAGGAACCATCAATCATCAAAGTGGTGTCAGGAAGAGCCATAGACCCTCATGAGCCCCCGCAATTGCGGGGGCTCATAAGGGTCTATACCTCTTGCAGTTGGATGGTATTCACATTTTTCTGGTAGTGAAGGGGTTAATGCTATACAATATGACCCTGTACACCAATCCCTACCTGCAACAGTGACAGCGGTGGTAGAATTCGCTCTGTGGGGCCTCCCAGGAGGTGACATTTTACCAAAATGTAGTTACGCTCCACTGACAGCATGTCAATGATGATTCCATCCCTGACAACAACAAAAAAATTGTCATGGTTCATATGCCACTACAGTGATAACTCTTTAAAGTTATTCTCCCCAGGATCAAGCAACTTAACACAGTAAACTGTCTGCAACAGATACTGCTGACAGTATTATGTATGGGTCATTTGTGTACTAACTTAGAGCTTATGGTGTAAATACAATGCCAAATGTCGAAATTCATCGTTTGGTGGGTGTGTTGTTTTTGTACCCGAGAGCACAAATTATCGTCTGCATCGGCCTCGTTTTGAATTTGTGCATATTTACTAGCCTACGTCACAAGGCAGAACCAGGTCAATACTGCAGACGACGTCATCGGTGTGGGTACACACTTCAGTGTACACTCATGTACTGATGTTCTCCGGCATCCCTTTGACATAATTTTCCATGAGAATGTAAAATAACCCTTCCATACTCGCTATGCTGTCAAAATCAATGCGGGTTCCGCTTGACCTGCTACCGTGACCCTGAGTAACAATTGTGCTGGGGGCATGGCTTGTTCGACTCTGTGACAAAAACGTGTGACACACACCGTAGTTTTCAAAACCTTGCAGCATAAAATCTGATGAACTAGCTCGTAACTTTATGATAAAACAGTTTTAAAATCTTGCAAAATTAGTAAGAGATAAATTCTACTGAAGGTCATGAATTCTGAAAATCAGTCACTAGCGCTCGCAGAACTATAGGAAGATCGACAAAGACTACTTACTGATTCACATAGCAAGAAAGTGACAAATTCCGGATGGGCGGTCATGCCAAGCTCTATATTCCCTTGTCCAATGTCAATTCTACTTAGGGGTATCTTGTCTCTCTTTCTTCTCTTCAACTCCGAGTCTGTCATTGTCGGCCGGCGCGAGTCGACTGATACTTTCTTTTTTTCTTCGCTGGTTCATCCGCCATCTTGTCTCTGACTGGTTATAATTATGCAGATGACCTAAGGTCATATAGAATAATTATGACATCAGCTACCTGATCATCTATCGGAAGCAATCTTTTGACTAGGTATAGTCACAAGATTCCGGTGGCCTCTTTCACTTTGAACAGACGAAAGAAAGCATTTGGTGGGACAATAGGGTGGTCACTGTCTAAGTGGGTATGTATACTGAAGCCCAGTAAAATTCATTTTTCTCTAAAAGGCATTTTTTCGAAAAATACTTACTGATGACATGACTTTATGGAAGTGTCTACTTACTAAACTTACTTGCTCAATTTTAGCCTAGAATCCGTTGTGTGCCAACACAACCCGGGAGGCACTCGGGGAACCCCTCGAGGGGCCGAGAGTAGTCTCCCGTTCCTGCCCTACCGGTTCCCGGTCATGTAGTAGACCAACAAGTCAGATACTTCGCTCGCCCGCGGCAAGTGGGGCAGGTGGGAGGGTCCTCCGAGTCATGTCATCAGTAAGTATTTTTCGAAAAAATACCTTTTAGAGAAAAATGAATTTGTTTCCTCAAAAACATTACCGATGACATGACTTTATGGAAGAATTGCGAGAAGGAGGCGGGTGCCGCGTATAAACCTCCCCTAAGGGGTAAACTGGCGCCGTCCTCCCTGTTGCAACCTCCCGACAATTTTAGCGAAGTATGAACATACGGCGCCCATGGCGCCGGGAGGGAGTGTTGCGCAGCGGCGGTGACTCCCATCAAAGCGAGATTGTCCCGCTGGCCTTTCAGATCCCGGGGGTAGAACGGGCGAAGGTCGAATCTGTCCTCCAGCCCATGGCTGCCACAACAAGACCAGCCACTTGGGTATGGTTCGAGGCACGCCGCTGTAGGCCGAGCTCAGTGAGGCGGGCACTCTGCCGGCAAACAGACAATACGGAAGGGTCAGCGGGCGTGACAGCGGGCGCCGTCCTGTGGTCAGCCGTTCTAGCCAGCAGAGGTAGATCCCGGAGGTAGAAGCGGGTGAGGGTCGATTCTGCCCTGAGCGCATGGTTGCCACGATGTCTTGGACCGCGCAGTTCCGGTCGAACGCGACGCTCGTGGCCAAGGCCCGTACCTCGAGTGCGCGTAATCCAAGCCTCTTAGCTCCGTATGAGGAGAAGTCCTGCTAGGCGGACGGTATGACCCAGCGTAGTCAGGAAATATAGTCCGGGCTGTAATGTCCTGTCTGCTGGGTCTCCAGGTAGGAAGAGGCGTGAGCATCCGCTCGGGATGGCTTGTATCGGCGCAGGCAATGCAAAGGGCACGCACGGGATCTCGTTGCCTGGTCTCCTGGGGAAGGCAATGTTTCCGAGCAGCCGAAAGGTGAAAACCTGAGGCGCGGTCAGAGGAGACCTGTCCTTGGTAAGGGAGGCAGGGTCCGAGAGGAATGAGCTCCCTGAGGGTAACGGTCCTGGTAGGCGGACCGCCGGGTGCAGCGTAGGCCAGAAGAGATCACCTCGGCTGTTGGGTCAGTTCCTCCGGTGTTAACGGCAGAGAGAGGCGTGAGCGTCCCCACCGGACGGCATTGATTCGGCGTCGGAGCACGCGAGGGGCTCGCACAGGACTTTGTTGCCTGGTCTCCTGGGGGAAGTCCGACCCTTTCAGCGGCCGCAAGGTGAACCCCTGTGGTGTGGTCATGGGGGACCTGGTCTTGGCAATGAAGGCAGGGTCCGTAAGGTGCGATACGGAACCCTCCGCTCGAAACTGCAGGTAGGCAGGGCGCGCTGACCGCGCGTGTATCTCGCCAACTCGGGCTGCCATGGCAAGCGCCCACAGGAAGCATGTCTTACGAGTCACATCCGCAAGGAGGGCCAAAGACAGGGGTGCGAATCGGGCAGAAATCAGCCAAGTCAGTACACAGGGTAGGTCCCAGCGAGGAATGAGCGAACAGGGCACTGGATGCAGCAGGCCTAAGAGAGAAGTAAGGTCGCCGATGCCCTACAGGGGCCGCGGGCTGTAGCGAAAGCTTCCACTGCTGCACTCGAGACGCCTCTTGCGGCGAGGGCTTGCAGCACAACTCCAGGCATGAAGGAGTAGGCGCTCCGGGCACGGGTGGAACAGCGATGTCGCGGTTGCTTGAGCATCGTGCGGGAAGCAGCCGTGGGGGCCAATGGCGAGGCTGAGGAGGTTGGAGGACCAGGACCGGTTCCACGAGAATGGGGCGAGCCGTAGGACGACCGTATGCACCCCGAAGCTGAGGAGGACCTTGGGAACGAGGACTGTCCGAGGGTACGGGTACACGAGAGTCCATCCCACAGGATGGACAGCGAAGACTGCCCAGGCCAGAGGGTCTGGGACCAGGGAGACAAGGGGAAGCTGGTAACTCCACCGCGGCGAACAGAACGACCAATGGCGTCTCCCATCGCGTGCAGATAATCCAAAGGTGTCCTGGCGGACGGCCCCTTCCATGTGTAGCGACTGGCCGCGTCGGGAGCGTGAGACAGCCAAGACATTCCGATGGCCGGGTCTGTGTGGGCCAGGAAGAAAGGTAGCGGTCCTCGCATCAATGCATCAGATGGCAGAGGAGCAGCACAGGACGGGTGAGCACGGCCCACCCTGTACGAGGCAGTACCCCACCAGTGTCGCGTTGTCAGAGAAGACGAGCAGTTGTTCCTCCCATGCGACGCGGACTTGCCAGACTGCTTGCAGCTCCAACCCGATGCTGAGCTTGTCCACAAACTCCGGAGGCCCGGGGCCGGACGTCATAAGGAACCGCGGTAGCAGGTGGGATGCCCAATCAGCAAGACTTGTATCGACGCCCAGTGAGAGATGAGAAGGTGGAGCTGTCAGGGGGACTCCCGAAGCAAGCCACGAAGCACCCGTCCAACGCAGGAGGTGGGGGCGGAATAACGGGGACCTGGTTACCAAGGCGGACAGGTCGCCTGAGGAGGGACGTAAAGAGGCTGGAGGAGCCGCCGAAGCGGCCGGGCGCAGAGACGCAAAAGGACAAGGCGACGCGAAGGAGCGAGGTCCGACTTGCCTGAGTTGACTAGGAACCCATGGAGGCCTGGTGCAGACGAACGCGACGAACAAGTCCAGGCTGGCCGTGAAGTCTCCAGGCGGGACGGCGGCTCTCCGGGCCCCGGAGGAAACCACCCGAAGGAAGGGAGCCGAGAACGACTGGAATAGCATCAAGAGGACGACGAGGGGGCGCCAACTCTTCCCGGGATTTCCAGCGTATCCCCTGGTGTGCGCTGGTAGGTGGCCGTCAGCACGTACACAAAGAGTAGGGAAGGAAGAGTACTCCTCTCTAGGACCAGGGATAGCTCTTTCACACTGCCTGAAGTGGCGCGTGCTAAGATCACTTGCCCCCACGCCGGGAACTGCCACAGATGGTTGATCTGCACTCAGTGGGCCCTGGTCCGCTTCTCAACTAAGGTGTGGTTCCGCACAGTCGTGAAGCAGAAGAGGGCGGCTGTAGCAGGCCGGGGCGTCGAGTGAACTCCGAGGCGGCTTCCCGGAAGGGAGGGGAGCTCTCCGCGCAGGGTGGAGGCCTAGAAGAGGGTCACTCGGAACTCGGTCCAGAGAGGGCAGAGCCGACGGGAGGCATCCGACAGCAGGCATGAAGGCGGGGGCGCCGCGACGGAAATCGTGGGCGAAGGAGGCGGGCAGGCGTTGCCCAAGGCCTAGGATCGCGACGGGCGGCTAGCCGGAGAAGGGCAGAGAAGAATCCCGCCGAAGCGTGAAGCCGGGTGGCTGGAGAAGAGACTGGATCCCAGGGCCCGACGGTCGAAGTCCAGCAGGCAGCGACCTTCCCCTGGGGTGGGGGGGGGGGGGGTGGGTTCGCAGTGTCGTGGAAGGGACGACGTCAGCGACAAGGCGACAGAGGCGGGCGCGCGGCGGAATACCGTCCTGGGGGGGGGGGGGGGGGGCGACTGCGATGGCGGGAAAGGGGGAGACGATCCATGGCAGGCGATCCACGGCCGGCGAACCATGGCATCGAACCCGGGCGGGGCGCCAACGAGGGGAAGACGAGAGCGTCGAGGCGAGAGCGCCGAAGATGGGGTGGCAGAGCGCGATGAAGCGTGACATCCAGGCGACCCTAGAGCGGGCCGATCCTTCCGACAGTGGAACAGGAGGAGTCGGGAGCGTGGCTGAACCGTGCACGCTGTGGCTGACGTGTCTGCTGGCCGGGCTCAATGAGGCGGGCGCTCTGCCGGTAACCAGACCCCTCGGAAGAGCCCGCGGGCTTATCGAGGAGAGACAGGTGAGGACGGCCAGTCAACGAGGGACGGCTCGTGGCCCACTGCTGCAGGCTGGGCTCAGTGAGGCGGGCGCTCTGCTGGCATACAGATCCTCCGGAAGGATCAGCGGGGGTGGCAGCAGGGGCAGTCCTGTGGTCAGCAGAGCCGGAGGTTACCCGACGAAAGGACGGCCAGTCAACGTGGGTCGGCTCGTGGCACACTGCTGCAGGCTGGGCTCAGTGAGGCAGGCGCTCTGCCGACATACAGATCCTCCGGAAGGATCAGCGGGCGTGGCAGCAGGGGCAGTCCTGCGGTCAGCAGTTCTGGTGGTTACCCGACGAAAGGACGGCCAGTCAATGTGGGACGGCTCGTGGCACCCTGCTTCAGGCCGGGCTCAGTGAGGCGGGTGCTCTGCCGGCATACAGATCCTCCGGAAGGATCAGCGGGCGTGGCAGCAGAGGCAGTCCTGTGGTCAGCAGTTCCAGTGGGTACCCGACGAAAGACGGCCAGTCAACGTGGGACGGCTCGTGGCACACTGCTGCAGGCCGGGCTCAGTGAGGCGGGCGCTCTGCTGGCATACAGATCCTCCGGAAGGATCAGCGGGCTTGGCAGCAGGGGCAGTCCTGTGGTCAGCACGTGGTCAGCCGGTCCAGCAAGTCCCCGACGAGAGATCCGTTCCGTAAGGCCAAGACAGGAAGAAGCGGCTGCTACGTGAGGCGGCAGGGGACGGCCACAAGGCAGCTGGGTGTGGGAGCTCGCGTTGGTAAGGTTCCAAGTGAGACCACCGTTGCTCCGGTCGGGACGTGCAGAACCCACGAATGGGGTCCGAGGAGCAGCCGGCACAGGGAAGCACGCCGCATGGTCAACCGTCGGCCACAGGGAGATGCCACACTGGGAGCAGAATCCGCGTAGCGCACTAAATCACATTTGAAATACCAAGAATTTGAAATTCCAAACTGCAGTAGCCCCTTAACCCCCCGTGAACGAACCGTGTGCCGTGCAGTGTGTGAGCTAATGCGTGTGTTACACGTGCGCGTGCGCGAGGGTCCAGGAAGTAGCGGCGCTATGAGTCGATCTCCACTCCGGTAAAAGCGTCTATAAAATGCGCTTGTTACTATATGATTATTACTATTATCTCACTAACGTAGGCGCTGCCACACAACCAAGTGGGTCGCAAACCGCCAAAAACGACCGACGCAGCCGCTACAGGGTCCCCAGGGCCAAGTCATTCTCTCCCTTTCCCTTTAGGGCTTAACGTAAACGTTCCCCACGGAGGAGATATAAAGGAGGGGACTGAAAAGTTCTGAACCCAATAAGACCCAAGCTGGAAACAAACCATGTACCCTTCACTCGAGAGGTGAACCCTTTTACCCCCGCGCCAACCAGCTCACCAGCGAAGAAAAGCGCCGAGCGCACAAAGGTACAATATCAGTAGTACCACACAGTAAGCGGCGCTAACTTGCTAAGGCAGCGCTCCGTTGGCATACATGGCGGGCCAGGGGGGGGGGGGGGGGGGGGGGGTAGAGTAAGGGCAATGAATAGTACAAGCAATTAAACCACGTGCCGAAGAACAAAATGGCGCCGAGCCAAGATGCTAACCAGGCGTTAACGACGAGGGCACAAGGTAAGCCCAGCGTTGGGAGAGCCGTAGAGATAGCCGGGAAACGGCTGGCGCCCGGCCGGGGGTCCAGTCGAGGGCAGCTACCGCTACCTTACCTCCGAGACAAAGCGGGGACAGGGGCCACCTTAACACCGCCACACCACATGGAGGGGAGCAGAGCCGAGCCGGCACAGGCGAAAGGGCGGTAAACCAGGCCACGAGGACAGCAAAGCCGGTAACCTGCCAGAAGGCACGGAAGAAAGGCCGCGGAGTACACGAGGGCGTACGGAAACGAACGTAGGAAAGAAGACCGGTAGAAGTCACTGTCCGAGAGCTAGGCTAAATACGTCTTATCCGTGCGAGCGAAGTAGACTGACTGGTTGGTCTAAAAATATTTTATTAATATCCATTTGAATTCCCTCCGTGCGAAGCGAAGTATACTTACATGTTGTCTAGCTTATACTACCATGACCCGGAACCAGTAGGGCAGGAACGGGAGACTACTCTCGGCCCCTCGAGGGGTTCCCCCGAGTGCCTCCCGGGTTGTGTTGGCACACAACGGATTTTAGGCTAAAATTGAGCAAGTAAGTAGACACTTCCATAAAGTCATGTCATCGGTAATGTTTTTGAGGAAACAAAGCTTTTTGCGAACTGAAGTATTAAAAAAGGTCGGTCGTGCCCTTTAACTCCCAGAATTAAGTGACTTCAATTCTATAGAATGGAAGTGAATTAGTTCTGGGAGTTTAAGTGTTAATCTATACTGTAGTCAGCAGCAATGACCTAGCAGTGAGCCAGAGGTGATTGACAGAATAACTAAGAATGAGACAATGCAAGAAAGACATGCACATACACTCCTGCAAATGTACACAGTGAGACACATGCATCACTTGAGCAAGAACAATGTACTTATGGGTGCCGCTCACTAACCATATATACCAAGACAGACGACAGACGGCACAGTTTATTCAGATTTCATTACACTACAAATTACTCTTAAAAGATGTCAAGTATTCACGTATGTCATGACTATGATGTCATTATATAAGTGTTACATCACAAAATGGTGCCATACAGATGTACATCTAAAGACACAATGACAACATTAGCACAGTCAGCCTTTAAAACAAAATGCCTGCACCAAACTTTTGAAAGTAATCTGAGCCCTGCCTTTCCTCTGTTTTGTGTGTGGCAGGTGTGGCAAGAACTTGCAAGAAGCGCTGATCATCATGAGCCCTCCCAGGCATTAGAAATTCAGGAGGACTTTCGTCTCCTGCAAATTTCTCAACCTCTTTATTTTATGTTCCTGTCCTTCCATTGTGATGCAATGTCAGCAACCTTAAGAACCGTCTTAATCTGGCAAGAGGCACAGGTCCTTATGAGCCCCTGCAGGATGCGGAGGCTCATGAGGATCTGTGCTTCTTGCAGAGGAAGAGTCATAGCACACAAAATACCTTTTTCTATGTACTGCATTGGGTCTGCACATCCAAACCAAACTTAAAACAAGATGGGATGAACCATAACACACAAAAGTCCCTTCTATATGAGAGCTGTCCTCGCTGTCAATGGTCTCTACCTTTTGTCTTTGACCTGATTCTGATGTTGAATTATCTCCTATTGAAAAAGTCTCGCAGATCTGCCAATGGGTCAGTAAGTTCTATAAGGGGCGCAGAACATACGTGTCATTGATTTGTCAAACGTCATTTGTCATGACGTAAGTTTTAATTTTTACGTAATTTTATATTTTTCATGATATGAGTTTTACGTTCGCTTCATAGGCTTGAGAAAATGGTGACAAAACTAGAACTTCATGGTACAATTTCAGTCTTGCTATAATTTGTGTGAAAGCAGGTTGACTTTACATGATATATGTACTAAGTACATGGGTCACCTGCATGCAATTCTGAAAGCGCGTTGATGTGTGTGAGTGCGTGCATGTGCGCTCCAAACATCTCCAAGAGGCATAGACCCTCATGCACCTGGTATGGAAATGTGGATCTATTTCTCCTGGAGATGCGTGCATGTTTGTGAGAGAGAGAGAGAGAGAGAGAGAGCCACGCATGCGAGAGAGAATGACGTCATATTTAGAGTATCATGTCAGTGTCTGCGTGGTGACGGAGTTGCCTCTTGTACGTAAAGGTTTTTTAGTGCTTTAATTCTTTTCTGAAAGAATTAATTTTTACTAAAGAAGTTGAAAGGATATAAAGCTGGCTAATGAACTCATCCAATGTTTTTCTCCAAACTAGCTATATGCAAAAGTCCAAGTAAATATGGCAAAAATTACAGACTTTAATCTGGGTCAACCGACTTCTATAACGGTTGTTTATGTCCTCAATGAGACATTCAATTACAATATGCTCAGGGGCTCTTTTAGCCACTCACTTATGAAAATATTTTGCCAAGTTTCAAGCTTGTGTGTACAGAAATATCGGAGATTCTCTTGTTTATATACATACGCACACACATACATATGCACATACATACATACATACATACGCACATACGGCGCTTCGCGCCAAATGTACGTTCAGCAGCGAGGTTAGCTTAACTAGACATGACGTAATTTTTATCTTGTTACTTCAATTGTTAGAGGTTTAGCCTGCCCGCCTTTGACATCATGGACATGCTATAAATTCGCCCCACCACGACCCATCCTATAAAGTCCCTTTTATAAATAGAAGGGACTTCAAAAAACAGAGGCATGGAATCTCATCTGCCCAAGCTGAGTGGTGATTGATACTTCTTGCAGAGGGATTATGAGCCTGCGGCGGTTTATGATGATCTATATCTCTTGTGGAGGGAACAGTAGCCAGCAGGGGCACATGAGGATTTATGCCTATTGCAAAGGGACTGTCACTGCACACAACATACCTTTCTCGACCAAACTCGATCTATGATCATTGGTCGTTACTGCACAATTATCTCCCCTGACAGTGCTTTTAACTACTTTACTTTGTAATCTTCCCTAAAATGTTAGCACTGACAGTCTCCCTTTTTCTTTTCAACGTACCTTTCATCTGTTTTGCACTCCGCCTGCGCAACCAGTAGAACCTTCTCAAATTTGTACTGAGACTGAAGCAGCAGGTATGTGTCCAGGCAAGATACCATGACACTCAGCAATCTGAGAATTATTCAAAGTGAAAGAATGACCACCTGCTGTAAGCAGTTCCCATGACACTTTTTTTGCAAAAGGGGTCAAAGATAGCAAGGAACCAGTGAAATTGTTGTTGTTGCCTGTATAACAATGGCAGTGAATTCACAATGGCTCTCAGCAGTGCTTTTTGTAGATGTGATTCCTGCAGAAATCACCACAGGAATCACCTCAACAAAGAGCCCAACCCACAGCCACTTAGCTTTTCACACCCAAAAATAACTTTGAAGAAGCTGGGAGACATTTAATAATAGTAATAATAATAATAATAATAATAATAATAATGTAAACTTACCATAGCGCCTAACGTCAAAAAAGAGCTCAAAGTGCTTCACAATTGACTAGCATTACAGCCAACTAATATAAACCCATTTAGTCCCGAGTCTCTACAGCAGGAGATTGATTGACTATCATAATTCAAGGGTAGTGCCAAGCTTGTAGTGCCACTGCCCTTGAATTATCATGATCAATCCATCTCCTACAACTGGTGCATAGTCGTTAGGCAACACCTCCAAAATTTGAGAAATGGGACCTTGGAGCTAAAAGGGTTAACAAAATTGCAGCACATGCAAGACAATATTACAAGGACACCAGTTTTCCAGTACTCACACACACACACACACACACTGTACCAACTGTGGGAGGTGTGTGAGCCATGACAGTTCAAGAGTATAGTGGCAGATTAGCATGGCACTTCAAAGAGATCAACATATTATTGTACATAGAACCATCAGGCAGCACAGGTGTGCAAAAAATAAAACCATAAGAATAATGCGCTCACATACCTGAGTCCAAAACAGTGTGACTGCTCAAAGTTGAAGAGGGAGTGGACTTTCTCCGCGTTGTCGATGATGACCAGACGATCTAGTAAGCCCTGTGAACAGACAACACAGTATACAGCTGCACTGATAGACATATCTTCTTTTTTTTTCAAGTTCTCCTTTCAAAAGATTCTTGTTGTTCACACAAACCTAATTTCTATCTGGCTAAACTCAGTCAGAACCCACTCAGATATGACGACACTACAGGATGTGGATCGACCATGATAGTTCAAGAGTAATGCCAGAATAGCTTGGTACCTTTAGATTTCAAGCTATTCTGCCACCACTCTTGAACTATCATGGTCAATCTGTCTTCCAAACTACAGCAGTCTTCAGATGACAACTCCCAAATCTAGGTACTATGACCACAGGGCTCAACATGGTCAGTTCAGTTTATTAGAGGCACATCACAAAATAAAACTTACCGGCACAGTTTCTGGGATGTCTCTGAACGTGTACTGCTCTTTGCTGGGCAGGGCCTGGCCCTTCAGCAGCTCATAGACAGCGGGGAAGGCTGACAGCACATTCACCAGCCGAGTAAAATGCTGCAAATGAATGAACATGAGTGTGTATGTGTACATGTAATCAAAGTAAAATGGCTGCAAAGACATGAGACATACATAAACCCTTTGGCTGTTTGTGACGTTCTGTGTCAAGGTGATTCCTGCAGGAATCACCTCGACAGGAAGTGCTACCAACAGCCGAGGAGTTAGAACAGTATATGCCAAGCTATTTTAGGCGTAACCCCTTCACTCCTGCAACACAACCGGCATCAAACAACTGCAAGAGGCTCACGAGGATTCACACCACTCAATTGCATCATTCTAATCGAAATGTCTCTGGCTGATGAGCCCACTCACCAGTGAACCTGTGCTGGTTTAACCCATATGACCTACAGCAGAAGATAGATTAACTATGATAATTCAAGAGTAGCGTCAGATAAGCTGGGCTCCTGAAGGTGCCAAGCTCATCTGGCACTGCTCTTCAATTGTCATGGTCTGTCCACGTCCTGCAACTGATACACAGCCATGTAACACCTCCAAAATTTGGGAAATGTGACCGTGGGTTAACCCTTATCATTTGGAATACACTAGTGTGTGAAATAAGTTTGACTAAAATAGTTCAAGGGTGGTGCCAGAATAGCTTGGCACCTCTTATGCACCAAGCTATTCTGGCACCACCCTTGAACTAAAGCCATTCGTCTATATCCTTATATGTAAGTACTATAATGTAGCTTGCATATAGCAGTGTACACATTTGAAGCTTTTAGCCTCAGTATGATATGGGTTAAACGGGTTAACAGAATTTCTAGCTGAAGGCATTCCAAAGTCAAGGTCAACAGGCAAACTCACTATTCAAGTGGTGTCAAGGTTGAAGCACTGCAGTCACACACAAAAAAGACACAATTATGCACCTGCCATTATCGTGTGTCCTTACCTTGAGAGAGTTCCTGTCGATGTGCTCGGTGGACCAGACGGTGGGCAAGAAGAGAACGGCATCCTCTGGACCGCATTCCAGGGATGACCACAGCTCCTTTAAGAGGGCTGCAATATACCCTGCAACAATTAAATGACAAATCAATGCTGATACCTGTCATATATCTCCAAGATGCAGAATATCATAAGACTGTTCCTTCTAATGGACGTGTTATTCACAGCTGCAAACCTCTGAATTTTGTCATTCTGTCGTCAGTTGAGAAGAACTGAACTGAATAGCTCCCTATGATGTACAACACGTTATTCATAGCAGCAGACCTCTTAGTACTGTCATTCTGTGGTCAGCTGACAAAAACTAATTGAACTGCTGAGAGAACACAATCGAACTGCAAGAGACATAGATCCTCATGAGCACCCGCAGTTGCGGGGGCTCATGAGGATCTATGCCTTTTGTTGACACCACTTTGTATCCACGTTCCTTGGATGGCTGGGGCCTTTCAGCATCGAATTAACAAAGATTTCAGAAACACAATCTGTGTCCAGTGTCAGTGAAGGTGTCAAACGAAACATGAAGCTACCTGTGCTCTGCAGAGCAACGACCCCCGGGGCTGTAGCGGCCACCTGCGTCACCATGCACCCGTAGCCAAACTTCTCACACTTGCTGACCTTGCGCGCATGAACAGACAGCAAAAACATACATATTTCAGCCTCCTCTGCTGCACACAGCAAAGCTGATCCCACACATCAACATGACCATTATTCGGATTATAAAACAGTCAGCTTTCTACTTCAGGGTCACTCTTGTTGTAACTCTTGATCTGAAGAGGAAGTCAACATACTTTAACCCATTTAACCCCATGGCTGAATTTCCCAAATTTTGGAGATGTCACCTAATACCAGTTGCAGAAGATGGACTGGACAGCCAGACTAGCTTGGCGCCTGACGGTGCCAAGCTAAAGCTGGCACTACTCTTGAATTATCTTGGTCAATCTGGGGCTATATGGGTTAGTAGTAATCTGCTGTAGCAATCTGGGGCTATATGGGTTAATTCCTTTGTGCATTTAGCCAACAGTACCGTTTACTGTTTGGGCGGATTTTACACAAGTAATAATAATAATAATACATGGTATTTATATTACGCATTTCTCATATTTTTTAATATAACTCGATGCACAGGCGAAAATGACAGACACACAGACACACACACACACATACACAAAGTCTGCAGGGGGTATGTACAGAAATACCGTAGACATTACATGAAAGTCTGCGAAAAAAAAGTAAGTTTTTAACTTTGCTTTGAACTGCGTTAGGGTGGAGGCATTTCTCAGCTCAGTTGGTAAGGAATTCCAAATCAAAGGAGCAGTACATCTGAAAGAGCGTTCACCGGCAGATTTCAGATGGAACTTTGGAACTTTGAGAAATTTCTCTCCTGATGTGCGCAGTGAGCGAGAGGGCTGGTAAGTAATTAGACTGGAGGAAAGATATGATGGAAAACTGCCATCAAAGTGGCAGTATGTACAAAGAAGTACAGAGGGCTGGATACAAAATAATAAAGGTTAGACAAAAGTATTAACTCTTACACTCTCAGGACTAAATGACTTCCATTCTACAGAATGGAGGTCATTTAGTTCTGGAAGTTTAACAGTAAATGTAACAAATAATAAAAATAACGAAAAACATACTTCACGTCAGAAAAACACATAATCTCCTATCAGAGTATACACTAAACGAATGGAGACTCAGCCCATACCTGTAGTTTTTTCTTATAGCGTTGGTACATGTAGGTGACACACTCATTGATGGCGCCCGTCTGTTGCAGCAGCAGGATACCTTTGGCTGTGCTAGCAAAGTTCAGCAGGTTGTCTCGCAATACATCCTCCCAAAACAAACTGTAAACCGAAAGAAATTAAACATTGAGCCCTAGGGTTGCAATTTCCACTTTTTGCATTTCTCATCAGAAAACCGCAAACCAGTTTAGAAAGTACATCCCCAATAGATACATGGGCGAAAGTTGGCAATCGTGAAAATATGCAGCAGGCCAGGGCCCAGGGGCTGCCTAGGCACAAGTGTGGTGCTGAAAATGATTTTGCACATTTTCCAAATATTTTAATGGTGGGTTATTTGGTTATTTGGGTTTAACGCCGAGCAGGCGACTAAGGCCATCTCACGGCGGGATGGGTAAAAATCTGGTCAGCCAGACTAAAAGCAAGGTCTTAAGACAAGATGTAAATATAGATTAAAAATCTCAGGCTAAAATGTCGCACATGTCTGGAGAAGAAACGTCTACAGACTCTCAAAGAGGGCAAATAAAAAAGATTCACATAGTCTAGGAATGCTCAGATCTTGTTAAAAATATTGCATTCTCTCAAAAAATTGAAGATTTTGTCCGGGGGAACATCCCGGAACAAAACCTTCAAGGAGTCTGCTGTGAAGTGTTTATATCTGGTGTCAATTAGGTCAGCACAATACAGCAAAAAGTGTCGAACAGAAAACTGCTCATCACATGCAAAACACCATGGACGCTCAACCTGTTTAAGTAAGTAAGAGTGCGTAACATATGTGTGCCCGATGTGGAGCCGAGCAAGGACAGTCTCCTCACGGCGGCTGCCGCAGCGGAAAGGTAGACTGTCAGACAACCGTTAGGAAGAGCTTCATGAAGCTTGTTCCCTTCCTCTTTGTCCCACTCGGACTGCCACTCGCGGGCTATGTACGCACTAATAACAGGTTTAAAATCACTATAGACAGTCTGTGTGTCAGGGACAGGGTCACTGCGGGCACTGTTGGCAGCAGAATCTGCGATTCTGTTGCCTTCGATGCCCACATGGCCTGGGACCCAAATAAAAATGATGTCATAATATTCCTTCATCAAGTCCGCGTAGAGCTCTCTAATCTGCACCAGCAGTGGATGGTCTGTTCCCGCGCCCTGAAGGGCCTGCAGGGCAGAAAGAGAGTCAGACAGAATCAGGAAGTTCCTTTCCCGAGACTGATAGGCATGCTTGAGTGCTAGCAGAATGGCCTGCAGTTCTGCACTAAATACAGAGGAATGGTCAGGGAGACGGAGCTTAAATGGGCGTCTAGGATGGCGAGAGGACACTGCAGCCGCAGCCACTCTTCCATCCTCAGACTTGGACCCATCCGTATAAAGACGACAATAGCCAGGAAAAATTGAAAGGAGTTCATTGAGGCTCTGTTGGTATATGGCTGGTGGAGTACAATCCTTCTTGTGGGCAGTCAAGTCCAGCAAGATGTCAGGAACTGGTAGTAGCCAGGGTGGAGTGACGTGTTGCAGAGATTCCGAAACTTTGTCCAGGTCCACTCCGGCCACCTGCAGATGAGGTCGGACACGGAAGGAAAGTGGACGGACAGCTCCCGGATGGGCATCGTAAATCTCTGCAAACGACGGGTTAAAAACACAATCATAGGCAGGATTTTCTGGATGGGCCTTCAGCTTCAGAACGTAGCTGAGCATGAGGCGGATGCGGCGGAGCCTGAGAGAAGGCTCCCCTGCCTCTGCATACAGACTAGGAACTGGAGATGTCCTGAAGGCTCCCAGACATATGCGCAGACCATGATGGTGAATTGTGTTCAGACGCTGCAGAACAGACTTGGAAGCCGAGCCATATACCACAGAGCCGTAATCCAGTTTGGGTGGGGGAAAAAATTGCATGTTTAGATTGCAGGAGAAGCCATGGCTTCTCCTACAATCTAATATGCATGTTTTCTCATTTACATTCTAATTCTATTTCCAATTAAAAGATAAAATCACTTTTTGTACACAAGAAAAATGAATTTTTCTTTAAAATGAATTTTTTTGAAAAATACTTACCGATGGTATTACTTATAGGAATGTTACCTAGCTAGCTTAATTTTAGCCAAAATTTGGTTGTGTCCGTATAAGGGAGTGTTGGCAGGAGAGGGGCGCCATAGACCAGGCCATAACCCGAGTAGCCTCCCCTTAGTCCCACCCAGAACGAGATTACCCGGCATACCTCAGTTTAGTTTCTTAGCGAACTGGCGGCAAGCAGGGCAGGAGGGAGGGACCTTCGAGTAATACCATCAGATTCATTTCAAGAAAAATTCATTTGTTTTCTCAAAACACATAACCGATGGTATTACTTATAGGAAGAATCCCGAAGAGGAGGTGGGTGCCTCTATAGCGCCCCTAATGCCAACGACACTGCCCTCAGGCCCGCCCTCCCGCAGCAAACTCCCGATAAATTTAGCTAAGATACCTGTGGCGCCTATGGCGCCGGGAGGGAGTGTTGCGTTGCTGCGAAGTCTCCCACCAGCGAGAGGTTCTGCCACTGGGCGGAGAGGTCCCTCAGGTAGAAGTGGGCGAATGTGGTCTCAGCTCGCCATCCCACAGCCGCCAACAAGACCTTGACTGCGCAGTTGCGGTCAAAGTGAGACTTGCGGCCATGGCTCTGACCTCGTGCGCCCTGATGTTCATACGTTTGGCTGCATCTGGGGCGAGGTCCTGGTAGGCAGAGCGAATCACCCAACGTATCCAGGAGGAGATGGTCTGGGCTGAGATGTCACGTCTACCTGGGGACAAAGGGAGAAACAAGCGGGTACGTCCTCTGCTCCGAGGCTTGGTCCGGTGCCGGTACACACGTAAGGCTCTCACTGGGTTCTGTAGTCTGGTCTCCCAGGTGGAGTCTGTCACACGTGAAGGGCGAATAGTCATCATCTGTGGGCCCGTCAAAGGAGACTGCGCCTTGGCCAGGAAGATGGTTCAGGTAGCAGTTGCACGGAGCCGTCTGTCCGTCCGGCACTGCAAGCAATCTGGGTGTGTCAACCACGTGTGAAGTTGCCTGACCCTGGTGGCTGAGGCTAGGGCCGACAGGGAGCACGTCTTCCGAGTTACATCCATCAAGTGCGCCCACTGCACAGGTTCAACCGGACGGAGTTGAGCCACGTAAGCACCCATGGTAGACCCATCTTGGCAAAACGAAAGTAGTGCCGGGCATTGCAGACCGATGTGACCATCAGATCTGCACGGTCTTGCAGCTACCAGGATCGGACCAGCGCAAGCGCCGGTAGGTGTCGGCGATCATGGCTAGGTAACCCCGAAAGGTGATCGGAGCCAGTCCCTGGTCATTGAAAAGCCAGGGAAGCACTCCGCCAGCTGGGGCTTCGTCAAGTCCATGGGGAGAGAAGGTTGTCGCCACACCCGTCACACTGCGCTCGTTATCTCCCCTCGTAACTCGTCTGGTTGAGGGTCTGCGGGCTGGCTGTCGCGATCGCATCCACTGCCGCGCTAGGGAAGCCTCTGCGGTCGAGGGCTCGCCGCACAAACTCCAGGCATGGAGGAGGAGATGTTCAGGGCACGGCTGGTACGGCGGCTGTCGCGGTTGCTTGAGCATCGTGCATGGGGTGGGGAGCTGGAGAGGAGGGCACATGGAGAAGAGATGACCACAACTGGTGAAGTGACGAGTCGCACCGAGCCAGGAGAATGTCCACCCACCTTCGTAGCCGCCAAGCGGCTCTCCTCGTGGCTGCAGACTGCGCTACTAACATATCCACCGCAAGCCTCTAGCAAGAGGGATTGTCTGACAACCACGCGTATAACCTCAAATTCCGATTCTCGATGGCGAGCAGGGAAGCTGGAAGATCTGGTCGTGGCGACGACTCCAAGCGCAGCTGGCCTCAGGAGCACTAGCATCTCCCCTGTGTACGTCAATCTTCTCCAGAACCAGCCGTAGCGCTTCCTCTCCAAGCAGATGAAGTGTCAGGCTGCAAGGCTTGCGAGCCAGCAGTCCTAACAGTCAACCAGAAGTAAGGCTCTGAGGGTCGCTCCTACTCTGCACTGCTCCCGTCCTACTGGGAGTCGTACTCGAACAGGACGGCCACGAGCTCCATCCTTGATGTCATCCGCGCGAAGGAACCACGTAGGACCTGTT
This sequence comes from Semisulcospira habei, assembly GCA_036245525.1. Classification (NCBI taxonomy): domain Eukaryota; kingdom Metazoa; phylum Mollusca; class Gastropoda; family Semisulcospiridae; genus Semisulcospira; species Semisulcospira habei. The sequence continues at coordinate 155,972,734 of BTPG01000002.1, forward strand.
CCGTAGCGTAAGCAGCATAGTCGACGGAGAATCGCGCGCAGGAACCCTGCCTACCGCCGAGGCTTGCTAACAGGTTTCGACGTCGGACCTCCAGCTGTCACAAAGTCCTGGAGACGCAGCGCTGCCCTCAGGACTCGCCAATCTGCCGCAGCGCCGAGGAACTTGTGCTGAGCCGACAGGTCGAAGATCGGCCGCCAAAACCGCCGGCTTGGGTACGAGAAGAGTCGACTGTACTGTCGCGGGATCGGAGTGCAGGACCACCTCTAAGGTTACGACTGAAAGATCCAGCCCAGCTGTCGCCACGTCTCATCTCCCGGTGCTCGCGTCCCAGGCTGCATGGTTCCACAGTGCCCCCTGTCGCATCACAGCACCCTGTTCACCCCAGCGAGACGCGGAACAGGAAGGCCCTTGTTCCATCCTCGTCAGACCACTGGCTGCGCACTCTCATCCACTGCCGGGCGGGTATCTGCACAACAGGCCGTTGGGAGTGAATTCATCTACTCTGGTCAGGTGCCGAAGAATGCCAGAACTCCAAGCTGACTCCACGCAGCCACGCTAACCGCCTCCGCTAGGTCCCGAAGCTGTCGGCTGAGGAGAAGATTTGTAGTGCTTGGTCGCCGCGGAGCGAAGACCAAGCCAATGTGATGCCGGAGGGCAGCGTTCCGCCGGGGGAAGGATGCGAAGAGAGGAGACGTCTCGTCCCAGCAGGTGCGTAAACTGAACTGCATCCGCTAACACGATGGAGAGCAATGTCGGCCCACATAGTGATGTCGGTCGGACCAGTCCTCACCCCGCGCTGACACCTAGACCTACGAAGGTAGACTGCTTACTTCCTAGCCATCTGCCGCACGCCGGGAAAAAGCTGCCACTTCGTTCCCGGGACCGCGCCGTCAGTGTCACAGAACCGTCACCTCCGTCCCTTGGCTGCCAGCCGACTAGTTCCGAACTGCGCCTCCGCGGAAGAGTGGTCCTTGCCAATCCAGTCTGACGGTCTGCGCGGAATGCCGGCACGTCCTGCGTCAGTGTCCCAGGAAGACTGCTACGTCCAGTGCTGTCAACAGCGCGACGCCGTCTGTGCCACCGGTCCTTGTTAGCCTCCTGACAGTCTGCCAGGTGGAGCCAAGGGAGTTCTCCACCGAGCGGCACCCTGCGTAGTTGGTTTCTCAACTCAGTCGGCAGTGAGCAAGCGTGCCGGAAGGTACCTCGATGCAGCAGATCGCAGATGGCCGTCGCAGTCAAGGCGGTGACGGCGGTGTAGTAAGGGGCCCGGTTACCGGAACAGCCAAGGCGAGGTGGTCGGCTAAGCGGAGAGAAGAAGAAAACTGGTGTCTCCCAAGGTGCCCTGAAGCGGGTGAGAGGAAAAGGCGTCATGTAGGTCCCGGCACCCGGTCGGTTGAGGAAGAGACTTGAAACGCTTGGGCAGTCACTCGGAGTTCACGAAGGCCGAAGCTCTCTTCTTGGAAGGGGGAGAAGGTGGGCAGTCTTCCTCGGGAAGACAACCGCGATGAAGGGGGCCGCGACGTCCAAGGACCGAAGAGTCTCCATCCTAGGCCGAAAGAAGCTGACGGCGACTCCATCACATCTCGAGACTGCGAGCGTAGCGAATTGGATGCAACGTCATCGCCCAGCCACGCCGAAACGAAGTCTTCTGGTGCCAAGCTGAAAGAGTCGTCCATCACGCACGCGGAAGGAAGAGGCATCTAACTGCTCCGAACGACCGGTGAACACCGAGAGGCGGCGGTCTGACGAGAAGCTGAAACAGCCCTAGGCGGGGATCGTCTTCCTCTGTGGCCATGCCACAAGCGGAGACGAGCCCGGGTCCTGTAAGAAGAAGCCGAACCACCAGGGGTAGACCGGCGGTCCCGAGGGGAGCGGCTGCGGCATGGGGAACGGAAGGTCTCTAACGGGCGTCTCGGTGCGTAACGGCGTCTCGTCGAAACAGCACGGGCAGAGGGGGGGGGGGGGGGGGGACGTAACTTGGCTCCCGTCCACCATGACGAAGGCCTTAGCTAGCGTGACTGCTGTCGCGCGAAGTCCGGGAGGAAGAGCGTCGTCTCGGCGGCCGGTCCCACGAACTCGAACAGCGAAGAGGAGTCTTAGGGGCGCTGGTCTTCCCATCGCGTAGCGACCCAACGGCACTGGGACGTCGTCGCATGCTCCTCTTGCGTCCCTAGACTCTGAGTAGGGAGCACGCGCTTCTGGAGACAGGCGACCTGTCTGATCATGGCCGAGGGTGGGGAACGGGGTCCCGTCATGGGGTCGTCTCTCGCCTCTTAGCACTGCGTCTGGAGCGGGCTCTCGTCTCCACGATCAGACGTGAGGGCGCGGTCCACCATCACTGACCTGGGATCTTGGCGTGGGACGTGCAGCAGCCCTGTGGTACTAGCGGTCCCTGCATGCAGCAGGTTCGTGCCTGTCTAACGCGTGCTGGAGCTGGCGCCGACGCCTGTAGGGAGCTTGCCCGGGCGTGGGCGCCCATAATAACAGTAATGATAATAATAATGTATATTTTTAAAACGCCTAGCTTGAAAGAAAGGCTCTAGGCGCCATACAATGAAATACTAACATACACAAATCTTGCACCCTACAGCACAATATATGCTCTCACATACACACTCATCACTGACCTGCGACCGAGAAGCCGAGCGGTCGTCTCTAGGGGCAGGATCCCGCCGCCGGTGAGTGAGTCTGCCTCGTGCCTCTCCGTCCGAAGCCCCTGAGCATGACACCTTCAGTCTGTCAGGTCTGCGATTCGCCTTCTGGCCTGGGGTGAGGAGCGTCGTATGTTCGGGTGCCGACGTCTGCCCGGCAGTAGTAGGATAGGTCTTTTTCGTCACGGTAAGGGGAAGTTCGTCGCCCCCTCCGCAGAATTTGTGCGCATTGGTATCTGTCCTGTTCGTCACGGTAAGGGGAACCTTACTAGGGCCCTCCGTGGAATTTGCGCCTTGTTAGTCCTACCGGCCCGGGCCGCCATGGTCCAACTGTATTGGGTCCAACTGTGGCCTGTGGGCAGGAACTGGCGGTCGCTCCCTGATAGGTGTCGGGCGTTCACGGCAGTAGAATCCCCACAGCTGGGACCATGTATCTTCCAGGCGGGGGACGCCAACAGTGTAGGTGTGTGCCGACTCACACCCCAGCTCGTCACAGGGCCCCTGAACAACGCCACAATGCGTGCAGGTACGAACCTGGTAACTGCAACATAGAGGCCAAAATGAAGAACAAGTGAGCGCGGCCGCTGAGGCCGCGCACCAAAAATTCCGCGCGAGAGGGTGAAAGCGAAATCAAACGAGTGCACAGTGCGTGCCGACGCTCGGCGCTCTTCCCTTACCCTGAGCGCCGGTCGAGGTCGAGGGCATTCACCGAGATATTACCTGGCCATGAAGCAAAACCACGCCTGTGAAGCGACGTCCTGAGGCCCACCGGACTCATAGACACCACCCGGGTCCAATTCGTCACAGGCACGCCAGGCAAGGCACGTTGTGGTCCACACAGCGCTAGGTACAAGCCGAGAGGGCTCCAAGCCCGCCAAAACCGAGTGAGCACCAGTTCCAGGCACGCGGCAAAGTCCACAACAGAGCGCCAAGTCACGAGACGACCGGTCACAATCCTCGTGAGCACCAAGTCAAGTTCAGGCACAAACACTCGAGTAAGCTCCAAGCCAGCACAACCGAGTGAACCAGAACAGTAAGGTAAAGTCGCAAGACGACCGGTCACAAAACCGTAGGAATCGAAGAGCGACGCAAAGGCACAACCGTCTACAGGCTAGCTAAGAACTAAACTGAGGTATGCCGGGTAATCTCATTCCGGGTGGGACTACTCGGGTTATGGCCTGGTCTATGGCGCCCCTCTCTTGCCAACACTCCCTTATACAGACACAACCAAATTTTGGCTAAAATTAGGCTAGCTACGTAACATTCTTATAAGTAATACCATCGGTAATGTGTTTTGAGAAAACAATTCTATATGTGAGATTTTAATTTGTGCATTTCCATCAATCTATAACTATAAGCCAATTTTTACCCATGGATGTACCTGATATAACTCTAAACAGCTGATGCTTATGAACAAAATGTCAAAGCAGTGAAGTTAGTATTGTAAATAGTATGGTAAACTTATAACGCAATTCCAGTACCCAAATGCTTGTCATAGCCAAACTTATCATAAGCGATGCAATTTACAGAAAAGAGTGTACAGTAGTGAGGATCTCTGCAAAAGTGCTGTTACCGGACTTTATTGATATATCCGAAAGTGAAGTCATATATGCTTACATGCTGTACTCTTTCACAGACTTGGAATCGTCAATGCAACCGTCAGAGGGAGTTGGTGTTGCTGCCCTTTCTGCTGCCTGGGATGCCTGCATAGAAAACACAAAAACTTAACTGACCCAGCACTCACACCCAGCACTCACACACACACACACACACACACACACACACACACACACACACACACACACACACACACACACAAACACACAAAAGACCAATATAGGGCTCGGGAAGTTCCCCGCGTTGCCTAGCAGCGTCGACGCGTCATCCACCATCTTAAGAGGATAGAATATTCTAAAGATAGTAGCGAAGTAGTGTTTCAACACGTTTTTCTTCATGTTTCTTCCTCTTTGGAAACAAACAAAAATGAATTTTTTTTCTAAAATGTATTTTTTTGAAAAATACTTACCGATGGCATTACTATCTGGAATACACTCTATTGCCTATAGATTTCAGCAAAAGTTGTGTATAGCACACAACTGGGGAGGAGACACCGGGGATCCAAGCACTAGGGCCCCGGGTGGCCTCCCCTTACTACCCTATCCCGGCGAGCACAGGGCGACCTCGTCAGTTTCACACTTAGCCACAAGAGGCAAGCGGGGCAGGTGGGAGGGCCATCCGAGTAATGCCATCGGTAAGTATTTTTCCAAAAATTACATTTTAGAAAAAAAATTCATTTGTTTTTTCAAAATACATTACCGATGGCATTACTATCTGGAAGAAAGGAGGCAAGTCTTCAACACAGAAGAAGCCATAAGGCCGTAGGCCAACTACGCAGGCGAAGAAAAGTCAACCGTGCACACTCACAACAGGGCACAAGTCACGTGCGTCGTCGAACCCCAAGGCCAAGCCAAGGGTGAAGCTCACAAAGTCAGAGCCAGTAAAAACCGGTCGGCGCACAGTTCACAACTAGTCCAAGCAAAAAAGAACAGCCACGAAGGTAGTGAGTCCAGGGCTGAACCGAACGACTCCAATTCAAGCCCAAAGTCAAAAATTCACTGAAGACAAAAAAACCCGTAGAACGGAGAAAGGCAAAAACTCGACCGTCCCCAGTTGAGCTATGAGTGAAACTGACGAGGTCGCCCTGTGCTCGCCGAGATAGGGTAGTAAGGGGAGGCCACCCAGGGCCCTAGTGCTTGGATCCCCGGTGTCTCCTCCCCAGTTGTGTGCTATACACAACTTTTGCTGAAATCTATAGTCAATAGAGTGTATTCCAGATAGTAATGCCATCGGTAATGTATTTTGAAAAAACAAACAGATTCTGGTTAGCGGTTTTCTACGGTGATGGCAAAACTTGCTGTTATTGCCTACAGCACGTCAGAACTTTCCTGACATTGTACTGACAGCGATTTTCCTATGAGGGGCCTTATCGCGAATCCTCTCAAGATGGCCGCCACAACTAGCGTGATGACGTCAGCTTCCCAAGCCCTATACACCCACAACATTACATGCACTCGTGTATGTTTGCATACGCACACACACAAACTGAATGCAATTAACCCATTGGATATTGGTAGCACTTTTTCTCAAGGCGACTCCAAAAAGCGTTGCCAACAGCCAAAGGTTAACCCACAGCTACCAATACTGCACATGGGGGTAAACACGCTGAGCCTTGTCGTCCAAATTCTCAAATACTGAAGTTACCCCGTGCCCTATACAATACTGTTCAGGAGACAAAATGATAGTTCAAGGATAGTGACAGAATGCCTTAGACAAATATTGAAGTTGCCTTCTGTCCTCTGAATGCTGGTGGACAGAATGACCATGCTAGTTCAAGGGTGGTGCCAGAACAGCTTGGTGCCTACAGGCGCCAAGTTTTTCTGGCACCACCCTTTAAATAAAAATGACTGATTTGTCTCCTGAACTGGTTTAACTGTTGTTGGAGGAACAAAAAAAAAAAACAACCAAAGCTGGAAATGTCAACTGTTGGCCTCAATCATGTATGTGCTAAATTTATAGGTGCTAACATTCTATACGTAACAGGTACACAGCCATTCTGACACCACCCTTGAACAATCACAATCATTCCTGCCATTTATGTGACAGGGTTAACTGACCTCTCTCCAGGCCTGTGCCACACAGTTGTGTAGATCGTAGGGGTAGAGTACGAGAAGCCCCTCACAGGTGTTGTAGAGCTGGCGACAAACGTACAGGTATGCCCCGATCACCGTGCTGGACGGGGGCTCGCTCACCTGGGGCAGGTCCTTCAGAAGGGCTTTCTTGGTGAACTGAGCAATCAGGTGGGCTGCTGACGATCTAAGGTAACAAAAACATTATAAAAATTAACCCCCTTTGTACATGCAGTCACTTGTACTATGAACAGCACAGCTGTATCCACAAAGGGGTGAACCCCTTTCCTGCTACAGGATGCATATTTTGTTCATTCAACAACCAAAAGCCACAACCGTCTGAGGAACATGGATACACATTGGTCTCATCAAGAGACATAGATCCTCATTAGCCCCCGCAGCGGTGGGGGCTCATGAAGATCTATGTCACTTGCAATCAGATCATGTTCACCTTTTCTCAGGTGTGAAGAGATCAAGTGTACATGAGATACAAACAAAAATGTATTTTTCTTTAAAATGTATTTTTTCGAAAAATATTTACCGATGACATTACAGTATGGAATGGTTCTTAGCTAGACTAATTTTAGCCAAAATTGTTGTGTACGTAAATGGCAGTGTTGGCAGGTGAGGGGCGCCATAGCCTAGGCAGTAACCCGAGTAGCCTCCCTTCCATCCCATCCGGGCATGCGCCCAGCAGAAGCTCACCAGTCAGTTTCTTAGCGGACCAGCGGCAAGCGGGACAGGTGGGAGGGTCCTTCGAATAATGTCATCGGTAAGTATTTTTCGAAAAAATACATTTTAAAGAAAATACATTTGTTTCCTCAAAACACATTACCGATGACATTACAGTATGGAAGAATCCCGAAGAGGAGGCGGGTGCCGCTATAACACCCCTAACCCACCCCCTAGAGACCTCTAGGGCCGCCTTCCCTAAGCAACCTCCCGATAATTTTAGCTAAGATACTTACGGCGCCTAGGGCGCCGGGAGGGAGTGTTATGCCGCCACGATGTCCCCCACCAGCGAAAGGTTCTGGCGCTGGTTGGAGAGGTCCCGCAAATAGAAGCAGGCGAAGGTAGTCTCCGCTCGCCAACCCACGGCCGCCACAATGTCTTTGACAGCACAGTTGCAGTCGAATACAAGGCTCGCGGCCATGGCTCTGACCTCGTGCGCCCTGATGCTCATACGTTTGGCTGTATCAGGGTAGAGGTCTTGGTAGGCGGAGCGTATCACCCATCGGAGCCAGGAGGAAATTGTCTGGGCCGAGATGTCATTTCTACCTGGGGACAATGGGAGGAAAAGGCGGGTGCGTCCCATGCGGAGCGGCTTGGCCCGGTGCAGGTACATGCGTAATGCCCTCACCAGGTCCTGTTGCCCGTACTCACGGGAGGAGCCTGGGTCTCTCAAAGGCTGAATGGTGACCAACTGCGGGGCAGCCAAAGGAGATTGGGTCTTGGCGAGAAATGCCGGGTAGGGCAGCAGTTGAGCCGAGCCGTCCGTCCGGAACTGCAAACAACGGGGCGTGCTGAAAGGGCATGCAGCTCGCTGACCCTGGAGGCAGACGCGAGGGCCAATAGGAAGCAGGTCTTCCGCGTCACGTCCGGTAGTCTCGCCAACTGGATCGGTTCGAAGCGGTCTGAGTTGAGCCAAGTAAGGACCCAAGGCAGGTCCCATCACGGCACCAGGGAGCGAAGGGTGGGTTTCGCCACTTGCCTTTGTAGACTCGTCTGGTCGAGCTTCTGCAGGCTGTAGCAATCGCGTCCACTGCCGCACCTGAGAAGCCTCTAGTGGCGAGGGCTTGACGGACAACCTCTAGGCGTGGAGGAGGAGTCGTTGGGGCATGGGTGGTACAGTGCCTGACGTGCGTAGGATGGGAAGCGGCAGCGGGGGGGGGGGGGGGGGGGGGGGGGGCCATGGCGAGATTCAGGAGGTCGGTGGTCCACGACTTGGTCCAGCAGAATGGGGCCACCAGGAACAGGATCGCGTTGCACCCTCTGAGCTTGAGTAGGATCTTGGGGACGAGCACCATAGGCGGGTAGGCGTAGGCGACCAGGCCATCCCACGGGATGGAGAGAGCATCGACTGCCCAGGCAAGTGGCTCTGGAATCGGCGAGACAAAGAGAGGGAGCTGGCGATTCCATCTCGTCGCGAACAGGTCGATCATGGGGGTCTCCCAAGCAGCGCCGATCATCCGAAAAATGTCTGGATGAAGCGACCACACGGTATGGAGAAGCTGGCCGCATCGGGAGAGGGAGTCGGCTAGAACATTCAGGTGAGCCAGAATGTGCCGCGTGCAGAGAGTGATGTCTCGATCTTCGCACCACCAGAGCTCCTGGTAGAGGGAGGGAGAACGAGTCCCACCCTGCTTCTGGATGTAGGCGATGACTGTGGAGTTGTCCGAAAGCACCAGTAGCTCGTGGTGTTGTAGACGGGATTCCCATGCAAGGAGGGTTTGCAGGCCGCCTTCAGCTCCAGCCAGTTGATGTGTTGGCCACAGGCCAGAGGCAGTCGCGAACGACTGAAGCAGGTGCGCGCCCCAACTGGTGAGGCTTGCGTCGACACAGAGGGACAGTAGGGAGGCGGCGAGTAAAGGGGAAGTCCTTTTGCGAGCCAGGTTGGATCCCCCCAGCGAAGGAGATGAGGACGAAGCATTGGTGGGACCGGAACTGGGGCCTCAAGGGCGGACGTCGAAGGTCGCCAGTGAAGGAGGAGGTGTAGCTGCAGTGGGCGGAAGTAGAGACGTCGTCCTAGGGGGAGCAGATCCGCTGCCGCACTGAGCAGTCCCAAAAGCTGAAGCCACTGCCTGGCGAGGATCGCCGTCTCTTGGGACACCTGCCGCGCTAGATTCGCCAACTTCTGGATGCGTTGCTCCGGAAGCCGCACGTTGTTGAGGTCGGTGCGGAACTCCATCCCTAGGTGCACAAATTGGCGCGATGGTATGAGGTCAGACTTGCCTATGTTGACCAGGAAACCCAGCGCATCAAGGAGCCAGAGCAGCGCATCTCGGTCTTCCTTTAAAGTCGGACTCGGCCTGGTTCCTCAGCAGAAGGTCGTCCAGGTAGTTCGACGTGGGGCTTGAAGATGTCCGTCGGCCTATGGCTATCACGGCATCCATGATGCGAGTGAAGACCCAAGGACTGAGGTTGAGGCCAAAGGGCAGCACGCGGAACTGGTAGACCACACCCTCGAAGGCGAAGCTTAAATAACGTCTGGAGGCTGGGTGCATGGGAACGCTAAGATACGCATCTGAAAGGTTCAGGCTGATGGCAAAGTCCATAGGTTGCACTGCAGAGCGAAGGGCCCGGACGGTCTTCATGTGAAAGGACGGCACGACGAACTTGTTTAGTGCCGAGAGGTCGATAAAGGGACGCCACTTGCCGCCCGGCTTGGGCACTACAAAGAGCCGGCTGTAGAAAGCTGGGGAGTCGTGTCACGTCACCACCTCTGTGGTGGCCTTCCAAAGTAAGGCGGCTACCTCGCTGCGCAGGGCCTCGGCTCAGAGCTGGTCTGTTAGTACCAAGGTCCACACCGGCGAATGGCGCAGGGGGGGGGGGGGGGAGCGGGGACCGAAAGGAGATCAGAAGTCCCTCTGAGACAGTCGCGAGGACACACGGGTCGTCTGGTAGCAGCGACCGCCACGCGTCGCTGCGAAGCACCAGCCTCGCGCCGACAGGAGACCCCGAAGCGGTCGGCGGGGGCCGCAGAGGGAGGCAGTCATTGGGCCCCACCCGGGGCGTCAGGCAGGCTTGGGCCAGGTCCTCGAAGGAGGGGCGGAGGCAGAGCCGGGGAGAGGACGGGCGCGAGGGAAAGCCGGAGCTCTGGGCGGCAGACGTCCACCTCTGGTAAAGGGACGAGCGGCGGGTCTAGCGCCGGGACCGCAGGGTGCGACCCAGGGCCTTGCGGGCTGGCTGAAAGGAGGTTGGGACGGCGCAGCTGGGCCAGATGTCCTTGTTAGCTTCCTTGACTGCAAGCCACGTGGGACCGAAAAGGAGTTCTCCACCGAGGGGCGCCTGACGAAGTTGAAGCTTCACGTTGGTAGGGAGAGGGCATGTGCGGAGGAGAACATCCCGACGCAGCAGGTCACAGTTTGTGGCCGCTGAAATGGCGTTGACACAGGTGTGGTAAGCGGTGCAGTTACCCGAGACCGCCAGGGCTAGCAAGTCTCCCAACAGCGGCGAGAGCGACGGATGCCACGCGTCCTTGACGCGGCAAACGATAGCTTGCGTCAGTAGGTCCAGGAATCCCGCCGAGGCCAGAGCGTTACGGATGAGGGTCGCTGTCTGATCCACTCCGGGGAGGAGTGTCCGTCACACGGAAGCACCTGCCAAGGACAGGGCCGGGGGGTCCGGTTTTGGCAGGGGGCAGGCGAAGTTCTGTACGTGGCCCGCATACCAGGACTGCCGAAAGAAATGTCCAAATCTGTCGGCCACCTGGCGTCCAAGAAGAATCCGGAGGAGCCAAAGGAGCCCTGCGTGAGATGCACGGAGAACGCGTCGCGTAGGTTGCGGAAGCCCAGTGGTTGGGGAAGAGACTTGAACCTCTTGGTCTGGCGCTCTGCGTCGACAAAGGCTGATGCTTTCCTCTTAAGTGAAGTGGGGGGGGGGGGGGAGGGTGGGTAGTCTTCCACAGGGAGGCAAGCCGTGATGAGCCACGCCGCCTCGTCCAGGGCGCGGAGAGTCTCTAACCTATGTCCGACGGAGGACAATGTAAATCTTCGTCAGGGTGAGAAGGACCGGACCGGGAGGGGCTGTCATCTCGAAGGAGAGCAGACACCAAGTCCTCAGGGTCTAAACTGAGGGCGTCGTCCTCTACGCGTGGAGCGCAGGGTGTTAACTCCGCTCCACGACGGTGGGCAAGGCTTATGTCCGCAGTGTCCCAGGAAGAGGTCGTCGGCCTGGGAGGAGACCTTCCCCCAGGGGAGTGGTGCTGCCGGGACGAATCAGCGATGGTTCCCGTGAAGAGTTCCGCGATGAGACCAAAGTACGTCGTCATGACATGCTGTCCCGCGAAGAGCGGCTCTGGCGGGGGGATCGGCGCTGAGGGTGGTGTCTAAGCGTGGACGCCGAATGCCTAGAGTGACGCGGCGAAGACGGGCATGCCATGCGAGGGGTCAGTCCCCAGCCTGGAGGACGCGTCGTGGTAGGACAAACAGTCGGTGGCGGGTCGTACCTGGAACTCGCCCGCGAGGGCCGGCTAGCATCTGAGATGCGGGAAGCAGTCCGTTGGCGAGTTGACCTGTCCCTTGAGCGCGACTGGTGGCGAGTAGCGTGGGTCCGCTCCGTTCGTGGATGGGGCGAGTCGTCTCGTCGGGATGCCGTGCCTTGCCTACAGCTTCCTGTTGATGAGCGGGAGTGCGTCCAGTGCGCCTGCTCGTCTGGTCGAAGTCCCCGAACGTCATGTCTGGAGCGCGGCGTCGAATTTCCACGCTGGTCTCTTGCCTTGGCCGAGGAGGCGGCAGTGACTGGATGAGCGCGTGGCAGGCAGATCTCCACAACCTGGTAAGCAGCACTCGTCGGGTCTGTGACGGCTACCGGCGCTGGAGCTCGCTCTCGTGTCTTATCTCGCGCCGAAACAGGCGGCACAACCGGGTAGAGACCACTCGGCGGGACTGTGGTGGCTACCAGTGCAAAGGCTTTGTCTCGAAGCCTAGCTCGTGGCGCTTAAGGTTCCACGACCAGGCAGAGACCACTTGACGGGACTGTGGCCTAAGCCGCGGCGTTGAAGGCTCTACAACCTGGTAAGGGCCACTCGTCGAGTCTGTATGGCTTACTGGTGTTGAACCCCTTTCCCATGCTGGTGTCGGCCGTTCGCGGCGGTAGAAGCTCCATAGCTGGGTCCACTGTTCTTCCAGCCAGAGTGGAGGCGCAGCCGGAACAGGGTAGGCAAATAGCATGTCCATCACTAGGCCAGTGGAACTGTCCACATCGTGAGCAGGTGCGGACTTGCCAACTGCAAAACATAGTGCACAATGAAATGCGAGCGAGCGTGCCCCCGCGGGACCGCAATATGAATCCGCGCGACGATGCGTACAAACAAAGTTAAGTGCACGGCGTATGCCGATGCCTGGCACTCTACCCCTCCCTTGAGCGCCGGACAGAGGCAATAACTGAAGTTTTACCTTGCCATAATGAAGAAGCAGGGGAACCCACAAAGGTCGCAGACCAACCAGTGCACCGCGGCGAAGCCCAACAGCAATGGCGGCGAAGGCAAGCTCGACCTAGTCTACGGTCCGTGAGCGGAGACCACACAGCCGTCACAGGCACGACCGGTCCCTGAAGCTGGGAACACCACCTCGAATCACAGGAAGTGTCCAAGCCTAACACAGGGCACTTTGAGGCTAGCAGTAGAGCGAAGTAGAAAGGTCAGGATACACGATGTGCTTAACATGCTATGGCCAGACCGGCCTCGAGAAGCGTGAGCACAGCTCACAAGGCGCCGCTGTCTCGTCAGTCTAAGTCACAAACACCGACGAGGAAATCCCCACAGGAAAGCATCCAAACCTAACACAAGGCACAGCATAGGGTAACACCTCCAACAAAACACTACGATCGGTATCCACAACTTTACACAGTCTGAAGCTAGAGACACTGACGTACACAACCTTCCACTATCTAGCTAAGAAACTGACTGGTGAGCTTCCGCTGGGTGCATGCCCGGTTGGAATGGAAGGGATGCTACTCGGGTTACCGCCTAGGCTATGGCACCCCTCACCTGCCAACACTGCCATATATGTATACAACAATTTTGGCTAAAATTAGTCTAGCTAAGAACCTTTTCCATACTGTAATGTCATCGGTAATGTGTTTTAAGGAAACAAACAGTTTCCCAGTGTGCAAAAGATCAATGGGCTGGCATCAGCCTGCACATGGCTGTGTGTGGGCCAACAGCAGCCTGGCCTTGGCTCTGGGAGTTCAGGAGTTGGAGACATAAGGCGGTAGTGAACGATGTTTAACTGGCAGTTTCTGAAGTGCTGCAGGTTTTCATGCATGTTACTCAAAATCTCTATCCCCTACTTACTTAGTGCGAGAGAACATGTTGAGACTCTCGCCGTACATGAGATAGCGGCGCCCCCTAGTGCTGGAGGCCAGGACACACAGGATGTCCGCCACGTGAAGTAGGGTGCTCTCACTGGGGGACATGCCATCCTGGAAAACACAAGATCAGCATTTGATATTTCAAATGTTGATGAAGTTCATCTCAGAAAAAAAGTGGGGAGCTTAACCCATTTAACCCCATGGCCACATTTCCCAAATTTTGGAGGTGTCATCTAACGATTATGTACCAGTTGCAGGATATGGATTGACCAGGACAATTCAAGGGAGGTGCCAGATTAGCTTGGCGCCATCAGGCGCCAAGCTAATCTGGCGCTACCCTTTAATTATCATGGTCAATCCATCTCCTGATGTAGGGCGTCGGGGCTAAATGGCTTAATTAAAGGATAGGGATGTATGTACATAAAAGATGACAAATAAATGTCAGCTATGAAAGTATCAATAGCTGACCTGACCCTTAAAGCTGCATAAATGTCCTGTGTTTGTCTTCAAACTAAATTTATGTGTTTCACATTGTCACGTAACGGATGTGACATGTTGTTTTATTTTTTTTGCCAAGTCGTTTTGTTGTTAATAAATGTAGATCGCCGAATTCTGTACATAGCCTTAGTTTAGGGAAGTTAATAAACGTAGTGTGAGCGTAATCGTAAAGCCCGTGCAGCAAGCTTAGCAGTGAGCGAGTACAGCAGTTGCACGCTTTAGCCAAGTAGCTTTAAACCGAACAGTGTTCAGAAGCAAAGTTAACCTGCGAGGTAGCAGTAGGATATTAGTCAGTCAGTCGAGTTAGCTAGCGCAGCGAGAGTCTGGGTCAGGGTGCGGCCTCGTTTGGAGCCCTTGACAAGCTGTGTGAGGGTTGTTTTACCCTCCCTGCAAGACCACGGCCAGTGTTCCTGGGTGTGGGTGTCCCGAGAGACTTGCGACCACGGCTGCTACTCACCAGAAGACCCCTCCGGTTCGTCTTCGTCTTGTTTTGTCTCGTCCTGCCGGAGGACTCACCAGTGACAGGTAAATTCATGCCATTTTTCTCAGTTAGCTGCTGTGCTCTCGG
>BTPG01000002.1:155997226-156178244 GCA_036245525.1 Semisulcospira habei
CAGAATCATCGAGGAATTGAGAGATGGGTGAGAGGAGGGTGGTCATGATATCATCACGACAGAGACACAGTCTGCAGGCTTGCTCGTTACTGTACAGCTCTTTCAGAACTTCAGTCACCAAGGCTGCTGCTTCATATGCACCTGCAAGGTGTGGGAAAAGTTGTGCATGCAGCCACTGTGGTATATTGTTCATAGTACCGCTGGTTGCATTAACTCTTTCGAGATGAGCCGCATCCGGATTCGCAGCGTAAAGCTGTGAATCCAGATGCGGCACGTCTCGAAAGAGTTAATAGGGAGTTCAGACAGTGCCCAATGACATGCAAAAACACAAATCCATGGAAGCCTTTGTAGTTCACTTCTACATCAACAAAATACCCTTCTATATGAGGCATACTGCCTAGTGAACCCCTACAGGCTCATTTCTGCACACGAGATTAAGTTTCAAACTAATATGACACTCTCTGTAATACCCAAAGTAAGAATTTGAATATTACTTACATGGTATTTCCAAGGTTAAAACATTAAACGTTTAGGGCTTAATGTCTTCTGTCCACCACGAAGGTGATATCAAAGACGAGGAACTGAATAGGGTCTGAACAAATTTTTACCCAGCTGGATTCGAACCCACGACCTTTCAGACAAGTGTCAAATGCTCTACCACCGAGCCAACCAGCTCCCCATTTTCAAGAGTGATAAAAGATGCACGAACTACCTCACAATGAGATATTTGTCACTAACAAAAGCAATGGCGGCATCTTGTAAAGGTGAAATTTGTACAAGTGCCTACACTGAGTTTAACACTTTTGAGACGGGCCGCATCCGGATTCACAGCTTTACGCCGCGAATCCGGATGCGGCACATCTCGAAAGAGTTAACCTTGGCTGCCACTTGACGCAGACTGTGATTCTGCAATCTTCGTTAATTCAATGCTAAAGAGCCCAAACCATCACACAGTAACATGAATTCAAAGTGCTGTCTGCAAGAGGCATAGATCCTCATGAGCCCCCGCAACTGCGGGGGCTCATGAGGATCCATGTCTCTTGTGGATCCATGTCTCTTGTGCTTAGGTCGTGTTCACTTTTTCTCGGCAGCCAAGGGGTTAAAGGCCCAATACCGCTGTACCTGGGCGGTCCGTGGCGCAGCGGTAAAAGGGCCTGCCACCAATGCAAGAGGTGCGAGGTTCGATACCCGGATCCGGCGTGGGACTTTTCTTCTCTAGTAAGTGTCACCATTAATTAGGGCGGACCGTCGGGGGTTCTTTCTCCGGGTACTCCGGCTCTTTCCTCCGCCACGAATTCGGTATTAATTTCAGTCCACTTCAGTAATCAAGTTTCAAAATTATAAAAAACGATTTAAATTTCCAAAATTTCAGTAGCTCGCTTGAGCTTGCCCTTAGCACCATGTGAATGTTCTGTGTTTATGTACAGTGTGTGAGGGAATGCGCGTGATTCACGTGAGCGTGCTTGTTGGGTTCAGTTCGCGGCTATGTTCTGTGCATTGAGTCACATTATAAATATGAGAAATGCGCCATATAAATACTATGTATTATTATTAACTATACACATTTGTAACAGATAGTTAGGAAACACTACACACGTCTGGCCATGGTTCATTTAGACACAGGAGAATCCAGTTCAGAACAGGTCATCATAATATCAAGTAACCTGACAATGACTCACTGTTCTATAAATACAACAGTATCAGTACAAGAAACAGCCAAAAATAGATTGACACACTAACGGGTGCACAGAATAAATAAGTGCGATTACGCATGTGCTTTTGCTGCATGTCCAAACTGCCGTTGAAGTTCATTAGGTGTCTCAACAAGGCATAAAGAACACAAATGGTGCTGAAATGTGTCATCAGATTTACGCGTAATGGTACTTTAAGGTAGACGCATAGTAAAAACAGGTTACAGGATGGCTTTCTCATGAATTATCAGATTGTATTGGTATAAGACTGAACTATTGGATTTTCTGCCATTGAAAGCAAACTGGTTGTACGTTAGGATGTGTCAGATATAAATAAGTCAACTTTGAAGGACGTTTCTGATTACATTTCACTCGAAAATTAGTAAGCTGCCTTAGCATCAGAGCTGAGAGGCACAAAATTTTCAATAGCCAGTAGCCACCTGTCATCATCCTAGCAGCTATTTTTAGCCTCATGCAAAATCTCGCGGCAATATAGAGGGAAAGTTGGTTGGAAAATACTGGCCTGGCAAAATGTCCTGCATTCAGTAGTACGTCTTTTGTAGGATATCGGAGAATTGTTCATCGAGGATATTATTCAGTGGGCGTGATCCTTATTGTCTAAGTACTGTGTACATCATGACAGTCTAACAAACATACTTGTGGAGTATTTGTGAGAGGCGGTGATGCCAGGGTCCACAATCAGCAACACCAGAGCCTTGAGCAGCTGAGACATTGACACTGTCCCTGTGTAAAAAAGCAATACGAGTCAAACAACTATGTCACCATTAACTCTTTCTACCCCAACACCGAGATCCTTAAATTTTGCTGTTGTCCTCTGAAGAATGCATTGGATTGCAAGACACAGATCGACCAAGATGGTTCAAGGGCGATGCCAGAATAGCTTGACGCCATAGGCGCCAAGCTATTCTGGCATCACCCTTGAACTATCATGGTCGATCCTTATCTTCCTGTGGTGTGTCTGGGAAAGAATGAGTTAAAGATTCTTACAAACCCTTTCACTGCCCGTAAAAGCAAAATTTGCAGGAAAATAAATTGGGTACAAAATTATGTCTTCTGAAAGCAAGGCAAACTCGACACTGAATAATCTCATCAATCCAAAGGAACACAGATATGAATAAGGTCAGCAAGAGGCAAAATACCTCATGAGCCCCCGCATCAGCGGGGGGCTCATGAGGTACTTTGCCTGTTGCAGTTGGGTGGCGTTGGCATTTCCAGCAGAGAATGCACTAAACACCTGTTTTGAGACTAATAAATCATGAAATTTACCCATCTGACACACATGCTGTATTGCACACAATTTAAACATCTCAGAAAAAAGACTGACAATAACCAAAAGCAGTGGAAATGCATCTGCAGTTTGGGACCTATGAACAACCTTGCTTCCACCAAAACATTCAAGTTATCTGCTGATATGTTTTTGAAATTGCAACAAGAAACACAAATCAACTGAGATGAAAACTTTAAAAAGATTAAACACACCCTGTTTATCCCGCAGTTTGACGGGGAAGAACTTGCGTCCATTGGTGAAAGCCAGAAGACGAGACATAAAGAACAGAGAGTGAATGAAGTAAGCGTACTCAAGTTCCGCTCCTGTGAAGTACAGTCTCCGACCATCAGCTGTGACAAAAATAAAAAGTAAAAAGCAAACTTGAAAATTATTATTTTATTCACAACAAAGTACACTGAGCACAATAAAACGTGCATTTAATTATCATTCTATTGACAACTGAACCAGAAACAGCAGGAGACTGCACTGACCATGGTGGTTCCAGTATGTGTTAACTCTTTCCATCTTGATACACCTGTGCATGAAATGAATTTGACTACTTCAGTTCAAGGGTACTGCTAGAATAGCTTGGCGCCTAGAGGCGCCAAGCTATTCTGGCACCACCCTTGAACTAAAATAAAATAGTTGATCTTTCTCCTAATCTGTAATGTGGCCTTCATCGGACAATGTGTACATCTGAAACATTTCAGCTTCAGGATGTAATGGGTTCATTTAGAAAGTAATACTCTCTTCCACCCTCCCCCCCCCTTCCTACCCTTTTACCCCCCCCCCCCTCCCCATCACTCCTCCCTCTAGAGCCCTAAGGTCCAAATGCACAGGCAGCACACATATCGTTTCACTCACCCATTGCAACTTTGGCGAGTGCATCCGTCACATCACCCATGAGATCTGCCTGATGTTTACGAGCGGCCGAGAAGTCCAAGCACTGTTTGAGGGCCTGCTCAATCTGTTGAGAAAAGAAACAGTACTATGACCCCAGTAAGCAAAAGTTCTGCAAAAGACTGATTGGGACCTGTGTTTTACCCGCACACACTTGGCTTGCGCATGGGTCTGCATGGGCCAACTCAGGCCGAGGACTTTTTGAGCACCAGAACTGAGCTCTGAAGGCTGATGACGGGTCCAGCATCACAGTAATGGCAGTATAGTCATGTAATATGTAATATAGGTTTCCAACAACACAGACCATGTTACTTTGCATGCAGCACAACTGTATGTGTAAAACTATGCTGACATCTATCACATTCATCAACTCATGCACACACACGCCATACCTACCGCACATTACGTTTCTTACATATGTTTAACAATTTTTAAGCGGTGGGGAAGGGGAGCTTGATGGAAGGGTCCCCACCCTTCCATCAAGCTCCCCTTCCCCTCCCCTTAAAAATTGCAAAACATCTATAAGACACGTCAATGTATAAGCACACAAATAATAACACAACAAATGACTTACAATGACTTTGTGATTTTCCAATGCTCTCAAAACCTCATTTCGACTGTAGTTACCGTGCTGCACACACAAAATAAGGAAACGTGAATGATCATTTAGAAATGCAAAAAGAGTTTGTGAATGCAAACACAAAACTATTGACAGAAAATGGTATTGATACATGTAGAGTTAATCGCAGATTGTGATTTTGAAACCTTATAAATTCAATGTCAAAGATCCCTGGCCGTCAAAGGAACAATGATATAAATGTGGTTTCAGCAAGAGGCATAGATCCTCATGAGCCAATGCAACTGCCGCTCATGTGGATCTATGACTCTCGCTAACCCTACTTTTTATCCACTTTTATCCATGTCATTTGGACAAATGGTGTTCTTTGGTGTTACATCATTAAAAATTTCAGAAATTCAATCTGCATCCACTGGCTGTCAAAGAGGTTAGCCGCCTTGTGAATGTAGCCACCAACACTGGTGGTACCAGTGGCTACATGCATGACCTTTTTCATCCTGATACATTTTTGCTTGAGATATATTTGATCATGACAGTTCAAGGGTGGTGCCAGAATAGCTTGGCGCCTCAGGCGCCAAGCTATTCTGGCACCACCCTTGAACTAAAACGGATCTATCTCCTAATCTGCAATAGAGCCTTCATAGGACAATAAGCAAAGTTAAAAACATTCAGCTCAGGATGTAATGGGTTAAAAAAAACACGAAAAAAGAGCAACTCTAAAACTCACCATCCACTTCAGGAACCATCTTGCTTTTGGGTCAAGCACGGCGACAAAGTGGAGTGGAGTGAGGTGCCCTGGAGCAGTACTCGGCGGAAAGGCCAGGAGAGTCAGCGTGATTTCCACCACCTTCTCCATGTACCTGAAATCAGTCTCTACTTAGGAAACTCTTACTATAACGAATCAACAATGTCAAAGACGCCATTTCTTCATTATGACAATCACATGAGCATGATGTGAAAGAAAAGAGGTGTAATAATCACAACTCTCTGCCTTCGCTGCAAAAAACAGTAATTCTAAAGTCAAAATGTGAATATGTTACTTGTAACTACAGCTTTTATTTTGTATCTTTGTTCGGCTAAATCTGGCGCTGCCTATGGCAGTTTTTATTTCCCACTATGGTATACATATATCTTTAACTCTTTTAGCCCCAGATCCCCACAGCAGGAGATGGCTTGACCATGATAATTCAAGAGTAGTGCCAGATTAGCTTGGCGCCTGAATGGCACTACTCTTGAATTATCATGGTTAAGCCATCTCCTGCAACTGGTACAGTCGTTAGGCAATACCTCCAAATTTTGAGGAATGGGACCTTGGGGCTAAAAGTGTTAACCCTTTGCATGTCGGTAACAGTTATAGTCACAATGATTCCTATAGGAATCGACGCGACTAAACCCACTACCAACATGCAAAAGGACGCAAAGGGTTAAGGTGATTATAAACTCACTGTGTTGGATATCGGACCCAGTAGTTTGGGGCCTCCTGCTGAAACTGATTCATCAAGTAAATCTGAAACATAAAAATACAGATTAAACTAGGACATTAACTTTATCTGCGCTGCAGGGGACACTTTGTGCATACTGCACTTTACTGAAGTGTAACCCATTTAGTGCCAAGAACAATTGAACGCCACCCAACCGCAAGAGGTATAGATCCTCACGAGCCCCTGCAGTTGTGGGGGCTCATGAGGATCTATGCCTCTTGCTGATGCCACTTTGAATCCATGTTCCCAGGACGTCTAGGTTTTTTGGTCTAGAGTTAAAGAAGATTGCAGAAACTCAGTCTGCGTCAGCTGGCACTGAATGGGTTAATTTTCAGGCATTAGAAATTTCCAGAGAAACATCTGAAGTCTGTGATTTGTCCAGGGTCAGAACCGAACTTCCAAACTAACTGATAACACCATAACCTTTCAGGAACTGTGTGCATGGCTTGGCAACCAAAACAAACCATTCGGGAATACAATAAGAACTTTTGAACTTGATTGCCTCCTTAGAAGAAATACTTTCCCTCAGACAGCTAAAGGTCTTTCCTGGAACAAAATGCAGATGGCAAACAATGTGGATGCCCGATTTGCATATATGACAGTGTGATTTAACGTCCAGCATACCCATGCTAATATTGTTGTCCATGTCAATCTATCAAGTAGATTCCATGACACTGTACGTACATGTTTCTGTTTGTTTATCCAACGACCAAAAGCCACAACCGTCCAAGAAACATGGATACAAATTGGTCTCAGCAAGAGGTATAGATCCTCATGAGCCCCTTGACAGCGGGGGCTCATGAGGATCTATGTCTCTTGCAGATGGATCGTGTTAACTTTTTCTCAGCAGAAAAGGGGTTAACTCATTACTTTGACATTTTCCACATTCGATAACCGTCTGTAAAGATTATAATCAGCTACAGTGGATGGATCGGACATGATAGTTCAAGGGCAGTGCCTGATTAGTTTGGTGCCTATGGTGCCAAGCTAGTCTGGCACTGCCCTTGGATTATCATGGCTTGGAATCCATATTTTGCTGTGGTGTGCCAAGAGTGAGTGTTGTAATGAACTCACTGCTCTCAGCAGCTTTGCGTTGAAGGGTTGAGTGCAGTTGAGTCCATTTTTCACCATGGGAATGGAGACATCCTTGGAGTTGAACTGCCGTCTCAAATACTCAGCTGAAATATTAAGAGCACTATGCTAGTCACACTGCATCACTTTTTTCCTAAGAAAAACTGAAACAAATAAGAGCTTGCAAGAACTATACTTTCTGCGTCAAAGAAAACAAAACCACTTCCCATCAATCTCTAAAAACGCTCCACAAATATAAAGTTTATTTTAAAACTCAATAATGTACACACAAAAAAGACGATTGTTTGAAAACAAGAAATTACTTTCAATTTTGCTTTCAAGTTGCCTTCTACACTGAAGCAAACATAATTTGACTAGAAAGTCACCATTCTACAACAGTTGCTGTAGAAATATTTTTACCTGGAAACATGATTGAGTAACTCACCATGAGCATTGTAGACTTCACTGGTGTGATGTGATGTGCAGGAATAAGACTTTGCTAGAAACTTGAGACTCAGACTCTGTGAAAAAAATGAAACAGAGGTTGTGTACAAGTTTGACTGTAAGTTTTCTTATTACCAATTTTATTGTCCCACAAGGAAAAATATTGACTGCCTTCCCCCGGAGCAGGCACTTGCCACAGAGCAGTGCTACACAACCTACCATGACTTTCTTTACAAATATTCTTAACCAATTTAGCTCAGGGATGTAAGCCACGGTGTATCATGGCAAAAACGCCCAGATAAACCTTTGCGTGTCGGCAGCCATTTTTCTTGTGGTGTAGGAATCATCGTGACCAAAAATGCTACTGACACGCAAAGGGTTAACAGCCCAAATGCTAGAAATACATGTAATCATCTTAACCCTTATCATTTGGAATACACCAGTGTGTGAAATAAGTTTGACTAAAATATTTCAAGGGTAGTGCCAGAATAGCTTGGCGCCTTAGAGGCACCAAGCTATTCTGGCATTACCCTTGAACTAAAGCCATGGTCTATATCCTTATCTGTAAATACTATAATGTATCTTGCATATGGCAGTGTACAAATTTGAAGCTTTTAGCCTCAGTATGATATGGGTTAATACAATTTATCACAGCTTAGCATGAGAAACCCACATGGCATGCTCCTAAGACTTTGGTTATGGTCTACTGAGCAGCAACCCTCTAGCCAAGATGCTAACCCCTCAACCACCGCTCACCCACTGGCTGTGACTGCATATGAAGAATATTACTATACTGATGAGGAAAAGAAATGCGACTCTTCTGCAATCATTGGAAACACTAGTGTTTCTGATGATTCAAAAGATGTTGCCTTTCTACTGATGAGCAAAAGAAATGCGACATTTTTGGAATCAACGGAAACACTTTAGTGTTTTCAATGATTCCAAAAATGTCACATTTCATCAGAAACACTTTAGTGTATCTGATGATTCCAAAAATGTCACATTTTTTTTGCTCGTCAACATACATGTACTGAAAATGTAAAGTATTATAATCAGCAACTGACCGACAGCTCCTCATCAGGATCAGCCATGATTTCAGTCAGGTTTTTCTTCAGCTGCGCCCAGTGGTCATTGTTGAATACATCGCCTGATATGATCTTGTTTAGCTTCTGCATAGCGTCCCG
Organism: Semisulcospira habei; assembly: GCA_036245525.1. Taxonomy (NCBI): domain Eukaryota; kingdom Metazoa; phylum Mollusca; class Gastropoda; family Semisulcospiridae; genus Semisulcospira; species Semisulcospira habei. The sequence goes on from BTPG01000002.1 coordinate 156,005,863, forward strand.
TTTCACCTGAAAATACGTCAGACAATTTTATTTTGTTTTGTTTCTTGTCTGGACAAGTCACCCATCCCATAAAATCTGCTACATTGACATAGATACACATGAGCCACTGCAGACTTAAGGGCTGAACCCAGTAAGCAAATGAACCTCAGGGCGACATCAGCCATAGTGGGCCCACTCACAGCTGCGCGCAGGCCCAGTGCAGCCCTCAGCCCGAGGACCTCTGCTTACTGGGAGGAGAATCAGTAACTCATGCTGACCAAGATCAACTCCACTGCCGGGAAAATGTGAATACCATCAAACTGCAAGAGGTATAGATTCTCACGAGACACTGCAGTTGCTGACACCAATGTTTTGGCACTTTGTTTGGACTCTTTGGCATTAACTCATTCTACCCCAGACACACCACAGCAAGATAAGGATCGAACATGATAGCTCAAGGGTGATGTCAGAATAGCTTGGCGCCTATGGGCGCCAAGCTATTCTGGCATCACCCTTGAACTATCATGGTCAATCTGTGTCCTGCACTGCAATATAGTCTTCAGAGGACAACGGCAAAATTTGGGGATTTTGGTCTTGGGGTAGAATGAGTTAACAAACGCACAATCTGCAGCTAGTGGCAGTGAAGAGGTTCAAGAAATGAAATGAACAGGCAGCGAAAAAGCCATTTTAAAAAAAAAAAAAGATATAGCTCAAGAGATGTGCTTGATTAGACCTGTAGATGAAGAATCCATCTCCAAGAACTTGTATACAGAATTATCATCATTATTGCTCTTCTTATTATTATTATTGTTGGCATTATTATTATTGTCCATAGTAATTTTTTTTTATATCATTATCACTTGCATCATCATTATTATCATTACTGGTTGAAATTCTTCTCCTTATCATTAAATCACATTTAATTTACACACAGAAAACTGGTACATGAGTAAATACACCACAATCCAAATTACTCACCTGTAAACTTTTTGTGCGTCCTAGGTTGTCAGTAATTGTCTTCAGATAGTTTGTGTCAAATACCATGACACTTCCCTGGGTATCAGGTAAAGAAAAAAACACATGAGAGTGATAAAAACATACAGTAGTAATGTTAAGTGAATGAGTGTGTGCTGATACACCTTGCATGAAGTAAATGTAACTGGGATAGTTCAAGGGTGGTGTCAGAACAGCTTGGCACCCATAGGTGCCAAGCTATTCTGACCCCACCCTTGAACCAAAATGGTCGATCTTTCTCCTAATCTGTAAAGTAACCTTCACAGGACAATACACAAATTTAAAATCTTTCAGCAACAGCATTTAATGGGTTAATGAGTGCATGCTGGTCTGTGATTCCAGGACCTTACCGCTTCCAACCAAAAGGTCCAAAATCAAAAAACATAATGCAAGCCATGGAAAACTATGACACTGAGTTCGGCTTATTTTCTTTCTTCTTTTGTTTGTTTGTTGCAAATCGAGATCATGACAAGTAAAAGCTTCTCAGACCAATGTCAGCACTGGATATAAAGGAGATATTGTGAACTATCAACCCTTTCTTGCACGAAGCAGGTCCCCTTCAGGGCACATGTTAACTCATTCGTGGCCAGCTTCATCCAGATGTGCGGCTTATGCCGTGCATCCAGATGCGGGTGGCCGCGAATGAGTTAACAAGTATTGTATCATATGTCCTGCAGGTACCAAACATTGCACAAAATTAAAAGAATTAAAAACAGCATTTTCTCCTAACTGTTGAGGAGTGTGTATAATTACTTCAGCTGTAAGCTAAACCAAAATGAACATGTACTTTAACTCAGCTTCCTCGCAATAAAATTTAAATGTTTTTACGCAACACAAAAATATTCCTTTAAAGAAACTAGCATTTAAACACATTTAAAACAGTAATATAATACATTTTCAAAATAATGCTGCAAAGTATGCCACAATACAGGTATTTTTAACCCCTTCACTGCCAAGAAAAAGTGAACTTGATAAAAATACTACAGTTGTGGGAACTCATGAGGATCTATGCCTGTTGCCGACACCTCTTTGTACCAATGTTCCTGGGACAGCTGGGGCTCTCTGATATTGAACTAACCCATTTAGCCCCAGGACCTTGCAGCAGGAGACGGATTGATCATGATAATTCAAGGGTCGTACCAGATGAGCTTGGCACCTGAAGGCGCCAAGCTCATCTGGTACTACCCTTGAATTATCATGATCTATCCACCTCCTGCAACTGGTACATAGTCGTTCAGCAAAGGCCATTCTTAATTGGACGAACCTACCCGTACATTTGTTTGCCAACTCTGATGATCTAGAGTTTGCGATCTTGGGCGAACCAGGTTGTTTCTTAATTAGACGATCTAAAGATATTGCGAACCTAGTTTGAAGTAGTTTGCGAACCTCGGCAAACCACAGATCGCTGTCGAGAAAAGATCGCTCGACATGTCTAGCGATCCAAGGCGAACCATTTCTCTGATTGGTCAAAACGTTTAACCTCTTCTGCGTTGGAGATAAGAAGATTGTCACCGATGCAACAACCATGGCGGATAGCGATATTTCACTTTCGTGCGAAGAACAAGACCTATTTTATTGATTTGTGGGAGGCGCAATGCTGTTTGTGGGATCCCTCCAGCAAAGAGTACAAAAACAAAAATCTTCCAAATCGTGAAGCGGCATTGCGACAGCCATTTTGAACACCTTCGCAGACCTACTTCCACCAAACCAAGCACTTCAGTTAAGAAAGAGAACCATGGTGAACCTAGTTTGCTCAAGTTCGCCTAGGTTCGTTTAGGTTCATTCAACCTCAGTTAAGAAACTAACCAAAAGATCGCCGATCTACTCCTATCTAGGTTTGCCAATCAAAGGTTCGTCCAAATAAGAACGGGCTTTACACTTCCAAAATTTTGGAAAAGCACCCACAGTGGTAAAAGGGTTAACATAATTTGCGTCCACTGGCAGCATAGAGGTTACACTACAATCCAAACTGCTTACTTTAGACATGCAATTGTATCTACCGCTAAAAAACTAAACTACTGGAAATATATATGGAATGCAATTGAGAAAGCAGCGATCTAGCGGGGGACAACCAACACCGATTTGCAAACTAGTTACTTATATGCTCCAACGAATACCAGGAAAATGAAGAAAATACGAGTTATTTTCACAACATGTACTACATACACCAAACCCTTTGGGCATTAGCAGTGGTTTTGGTCACATTAGTTCCTGCAGGAATCAACGCCACCAAAACCACTGCCAACACCCAAAGGGTTAATGCAAAATGCACAGCCGACAAATACAGGTTAATCCTAAATCAGAAGTAGGTCAAACATTGCGCAGATTTCAAATGTTCTGTGGATTCATCAAGCTTGCTCTCTCTACAAGAAGTGTATTCTCATACATTCCTGCAGCCGCTGGGGCTCATGAGACCATATGCCTCTGAAAAACTAGACCGAAAGGGTTGACTGCCAGTGCTTGTAATTTAGAAGAAACTACCAAGTGAGTAGGAAAAAGCACTGTCAAGGGAGAGAAGTGTGTATGATAGACCAATGATCATAGATCTACTTTGGTCCAAGAACACACACACAAAAAAAAAAAAGATAGGAAAGAGGGGGTGCGCTAAGTGACTGGAAGTAGATCTATGATCATTGGTCTATCATGCACACTTCTCTCCCTTGACAGTGCTTTTTCCTACTCACTTTGTAGTTTCTTCTAAATTACAAGCACTGGCAGTCAACCCTTTCGGTCTAGTTTTTTACTACAATTTCGACTGCAACCCCTTCCCCCTTTTTGGTAGGGTTCTCTCTTAGGGTGCATGGAAATTTAGCTCTAGGTGGAGGCATGGAATGTATGCCCCTGCAGAAACCACAATAAAATGTGGTCTTCTTTGCAGGTAGGCAGAAATTCCTTCTCTTCCTCCAGTATTGCCGATGGTGTGCTGAAGAGGTCGCAAAGACCGAAACAGCTGTCCACACAGGCTAAATATCTGGACCCCCACTTGGGGGACCTAGATTTAAATTTCCATGCACCAAAGGGGCTGTGAACAGTGGATATGTGATACGCCCCCCCTTGGGGGGGGGGGGGGGGCTTCCATATGCATTGCTTCCAGTCACTTACTTAGCGCACCCCCTCTTTCCTATCTTTTTTTTTTTTTGTGTGTCTGTGCTTGGACCAAAGTAGATCTATGATCATTGGCCTATCATGCACACTTCTCTCCCTTGACAGTGCTTTTTCCTACTCACTTGGTAGTTTCTTCATATGCCTCTGGCTTGTATTTGCCTCACTGACATCCACAGACTGAGGTAATAAGATGACTACTACAGGGACACATATGCTGCAGTGATCCGAGTAATCCAGCAAAGTGGTCATTGGCATCCTCCTCTATGAAGGGGCACAGCCTACTGTATGTCCTTTCTTACTATAAAAGACTCAATCTTCTGTCTTTGACCTGATTCTGAATTTAGGAATAACTCCTATTAACCCTTTGGCTGTCAGCAGACTTTTTGTTGAGGTGATTCTTGCAGGAATCACTTCAACAAAAATCACTCGACAGTCAAAGGCTTTAATGAACTGATATGTATCTGGGAAGAATATGAAAAGGATAATATAAAAAATAACAATCAGGCAAAACAAAGAAATACAGAAGAATATGTGCACTACACCACAAAGTTAACTTCACATAATAATATGCTATGGGATCCACATGTTTTGGTTGTTATATGCAAGGTCTGTTAGGAACAGAATAATTTACACTGAAACAATGTGGTTGGGACCTCCCAAAAAAGCATCACTATACCCGACTTTTGTTATATCCAACGCTATTAAGCGAAGTTGACTGTATTTAATACTGAAGCTCAGATTTCAAATAAAAACACAACTGCCACTGAAACACAGCAGTAATCAACAATGCTGAATTTAAAACAATACCTACAGAAGATGAACCAAACTGAGGAAAAATGTCATTGGTAGTAACTATTATATACAGTACAACAAATGTGTGCTAGTCTGAGACTGTGAAAGGTCCAAAATCACAGAGCAGCACACAGACAATAATGACATGAAGTAGACGGTGGATAGTACACAAACTATGCCTTCACCAACAAATTAAAATGCTAAAATTAATTAACCCTTTGGCTGTCAGTAGTGCTTTTTGTCAAGGTGACTCCTTCAGGAATCACTTTGGCACAATGTGCTACCAACAGCCAAAGGGTTAAAATGCCAAAGAATCCTTCCAAAGACTGAATGTATGTAAAAGGTGAAACTGCTGTCAAGCATCTTGTAAAATAATTTTCTCATGAACTTTCATTGCTGATCACCTATCACAGTAAGCATGAAGGAAATGTCTGACCAACTTGGAGCAAGCTTAGGTAGGCTGCCACTTAGCTAGTATGTGAAAGGTCATTGGGCGAAACTCAAGAGCAGCTGGCCCGCACAAAGATGTGTGCAGGCCAACAGTGGCCCAGGTGCAGGCCTGAGGACTTTTGGGGCACTGGGTATTCTTCAGACATCAACTTCCAGTTGATGTGCTTGGCAACACGTCCAAATTTGGCCATACAGTAATCATGTGAATAAGAAAGTGTACCTCTTTCTGTACAACAAAAGCCTTTTACTAGTGACACATGGCAGAAGGATACTTTGAAATTGTATGCACTGGTTTTGTGGATATTTGGGTGCAAGTAATTGTTATTTTGCCTGCTTACTTTTAATTGAGGCCCTACATATTCATAAGCTCACATCTTGGGGAATTTTGCCCTTTTGTCAAAGGAAGGATTGTTAGTTTCTAATCTCCCAGCTTTCCTCCCAGAATGAATTCACAAAAAATTAATTTTTTTTAAAATCAGAAATGCACTAGTGTTTACATTTTTCTCATCGAAATAGATCTCATAATAATAGAGTTGCATAGAGTAATAACATATCTACAATAAACAGTTTGCATGGGTAGTTATCAGGTAATGATTTGGCTGTCCAACAATGAATGTTGACCAAATATGGTAGATAACTGGCTGTAAAATTAACCCATTTAGCTCCAAGGCTTCATCTCCAAAATTTTGAAAGTCTCACTGAACGACTAAGTACCAGTTGCAGGAGATAGACTATGATAATTCAAGGTCAGTGCCAGATTAGCTTGGCACCTGATGGCACCAAGCTAATCAGGCAACAACCATGAATTATCATGGTCGATCCACCTCCTGCTGTAATGTGTCAGGGCTAAATGGGTTAACTCACAGTCCCTATTGTACAGTACAAGAAACCACATTAAAAAACCTACACCCTCAATAAACAGACAGTTTCTTTTTTTTTTTTTTAGTAATCTTTAAGATGCTACGACAGTGTGAAAGCTGGGAATAAGATTATCACCCTCAGCATTCCTAAAATGGGGAAAAAGGTGCAAACTTACACACCACTGAAAGAAAAATTCTCAACAAACATATGACATAAATCCCCTTGTGCATGCAGCTATGGGTATTGTTTATAGTACTGCATGCACAAAGGGGTTAAACCTGCTATATACAATGTACAGGTAATTATAGTTTCCCTGGGAACTCTATAATCGCCTATACACGGTGTACAGTGGGATTTAAGCTGAGGTATACATTCGCCTGCACTCCCCCCCCCCCCCCCAAACAAAAAAAATTTTCAGGAACACTTCGGGTGATAACCTAAGCATACATTACGTGTTACACAGGAGCTCTAGAAGCACAGCGAGACGACAAACCTGTTCAAACATGCTATTAAACGATGATACCTCCTCGTCCTCAAGACCAGGGATGGGCTTACTGTTGCCGACCCACATCTCCTGGCTGTGCTGCATCGGCCCGAACTCCACGTCAAAGTTGCTCACCAGCTGGGATGCGGCCTCTTCTATGTTCTTCTTTAAACGCTTCATCAGTTCCGTGAACCTGAGGTTGTTTTGAAAAACATGTAAGATTGTGAACTTCAGACCAGTGGTTCATGGAAGTTAACCCTTTACATCCAAATACACCATTGCTTGAAATCTATTTGACTATGATAGTTCAAGGGTGGCACCAGAATAGCTTGGCGCCTGAGGCACCAAGCTATTCTGGCACCACCCTTGAACTAAAATGGTTGCACTATCTCTAATGTGTAATGCTGCACATAGGACAAAAAGCAAATTTGTAAAAAAATCAGCCTCAAGATGGAAAGGGTTAAATGGCTGATGTTGAATTCCAACTAGTTCTGCTGTGAACTCTGGAAAAGGTTAAACGTTAATTGTTTATGGCTTAACATCTTTTGTCCACCACAAAGGTGATTTCAAAGTCGGGGCACCAAAAAAAAGTCTGTACAAATTTTGACTGCAGCTGGGTTTGAACCCACGACCTTCCAGACGAGAGTCGAACGCTCTACCAACTGAGCTACCCAGCTCCCTTGAACATTGGATATAAAAAAATCACCTGGAGAGCCGAACTTGTTTGTTGTTACATCAGAAGTCTTTTACAATAAAAATAATTTACGTTGGAAAAGTGTGTCAAGACCTTTGCATTTATTATGTGTCTATAAAAAGAAAAATATGCACTGGACTGACAATTGACAACCATGAACATATAAAGGTGGCCACTAAGGCAGGTTTGACTGTATATATCTGACCTTGTTATAAGCAAAGTTTACTGTACTGAAAAACACTAACCCTTTGGCTGTCGGTATTGTAGTTTGTCAAGGCGATTCCCGCATGAATTACCACCGATAAAAAAATTACCGACAGCCAAAAGATCAAAATTACCGGTACCATGGGTGATAGTATAATAATAATAATAATAATTACGGTATTTATAATGCGCTTATCTTATAATAATTATAACTCAAAGCAAGCACTGACAACTCGCGCACGCATGCGCACGCTTTAGACAACAACTCAAGTACCACAAATAGTGAAATACATTACAACAGTCAGCTTGGGGTGGGGAATGTGGTGATATAGTGCTAGAACTGTTGAAAGAGGCGAGTTTTGAGGGTGGAAGAAGGAGAGAGAGTGTTTCTGACGGAGAGAGAGTGGGACAGTGTTACAGGTGGATGGACCGTATACTGAGAAAGAGCGGAGGCCGAAAGTGCTCATTTTAGTGCGAGGGATGTGGAGGCGGAGAGGGTCAGAGGTGGAGCGGAGGGAGCGGGAAGGAGTGTAGGGGTGAAGTAAGTTGGAGAGATAGGCAGGAGCGCAGTTGTTCAGGGATTAGTAGCAGAGAGACAGAATCTTGTATTGGATGCGTTGTGGGATGGGAAGCCAGTGAAGGAGTTTGAGCAGGGGAGTGATGTGGTCGGATTTTTTCTTTCTGATTGATTGATTGATTGTACATTGCTTAACGTCCCGACAGCAACAAGGCTTTCTCAGGACGTGCCTGCACTGCTTGTGAAAAAAAAACTAAACAGAAAATTGAATGTATGTCGCCAGCCGGTCAAATACGTTAAATAAACCTACAACATGGGGCCTAAATAAAGCTAAGACCATTTAGCAACACACATCCAATATCAAGAGCTACAGGCAGTGCAGACAGTAGGGAGAGTTTTAAAAAGGCAAATACAGGTGAATGGACAAAGGGTAGACAGAAACACATGCCCCCAGAATAGAGAGAAAAACCCACCCTGTGGGGCTGACCAGGGTGACCCTGGGAACTAAAAAATACCTAACCCCACCCAAGTCCCCCAAGGCAGACCCGGGTGGGGTTTTTCTTTCTGAGGACGAGGCGGGCAGCATTGTTCTGGACGCACTGGAGAGTGAAAGTGGTGGAGTGAGGGAGGCCGGAAAGGACAGAGTTGCAGTAGTCGATGCGAGATAGGATGAGAGAGACAGCAAGTTTGGTGGCAGCTTCGGTAGTGAGGTATTTTCTTATCTGACTGATGCGGCGGAGGTGGAAGTAGCATGCCAGGGCCGTGGTCTATAGTGTTGAAGGCGGCAGAGAGGTCGAGTAGTGTAAGAAGGGAGATGTTGCCCGAGTTGGTGGAGAGAAGCAGGTCGCTTAAGGTATGTAGAAGGGCTGTTTCAGTGCTGTGATGTTTGCGATAGGCAGACTGGAAGGGACTGAGGAGGTTGTTGTCGGCGAGGTGGAGGCTGAGCTGGTTGAGAACAACCTTCTCAAGAAGCTTAGACAGGAAAGAGAGATTGGAGACTGGGCGATAGTTTTTGAGTTCGTTGGGTCGAGGTTGTGTTTTTTGAGGAGAGGACGGACGATGGTGGACTTGAAGATATCAGGGACGGAGCCGTTCTCTAGAGATGTGTTGATGATGTTGGTAATGAAGGGCAGAAGTTTTGGAAGGCCGTCCCGGTAGAGAGAAGCTGGGAGGGGGTCTAGTTCGCAGGTTTTGAGAGGCATGGACTTTATGGTCTTGAGGACTTCGTCCTGAGAGACGGGGTGGAAGGACGAGAGGGGGGTGCCGGAAAAGGGGTTGTCGGGAGGGCAAGGTGGAGAAGGCAGAGTGTCGAGTGTGTTGCGCAGAGTTTGAATTTTGTCGGAAAAATAGGTGGAAAAAGCAGACGGGAGTTCTTCTTTGCTCTGTGTGTTGGGGAGAGGAGAGTCTTTAGAAGTGCCTAGGAGTGTGTTCATGGTAGCGTATAGGGTTTTGGAAGAAGTGGATTCCAGGATTTTGTTTTGAAGGTGTTTACGTTTGGAGTCTGAGATCATTCTGCAGACTTTGGATCTAGTTGTTTGGAAGATCTGTCTGTGAACAGTGAGGTCAGATGAGCGCCAGTGGCGTTCTGCTTGTCGGTGCTCGCGCTTGGCCTCAGCTATGTCGTCAGTGAGCCAGGGGGAGGGGGGTCGGTTGGGTATGGAGCAGGTGGTGACAGGTGCATGGGTGTCTAGAAGTTTTTGAAGGGAGGAGTCGAAATGGGATGCAAGATCAGCAGAGGAGGCGGGGTCCAAGAGAAGGTCGACAGCTTCATCAAAGAAGCTCTCTCGGTTGACAGATTTTAGTTTGCGACGAGAGACAAGGAGCTTGGTTTTTTTCGGGGGAGGTAGGTTGAGGGAGACGAGAATAGCGAGGTGGTCAGAGGGATGCACAGAGGAGGTGTCAGAGTTGAGAAAGAGTTGATCGGAGGTGCGGGTAATGATCCAGTCGAGGGTGTGACCGAATCGGTGGGTGGGTTTGGTGAAGTGTTGTGTAAGATTGTGGTTTGAAAGTGATGTGCAAAGGTGTTTTGTGTCAGGGTGATCGGGTTTGTCGAAGTGGAAGTTAAAGTCGCCAAGAAGGATGTGTTTTCCGGGTCGTGTGCTGTAGTGGTCTAGGAGGAGGTCAAACTCGGTGAGGAACATGGAGTTTGTGAAAAAAAAACAAAAAAACTACCAAGTGAGTAGGAGTTTGTGAGTTTGTTTTGAGAGCTTGGAGGGGGGCGGTAGATACATGAGAAGATGAGGGACTGGCCAGGGAGTGTTGCTACGGCCTCGACAGATTCAAAGGAGGGATGAGCAAAAGGGAGAGACTGAGAGAAGGAGAGGTGAGCGCAAAGACGGTCCCTGTAGATGATGGCAATGCCACCCCCTCTGGAGGCACGCGGGAAGGAGGCAAGGCGGTAGCCACTCGGAGTGACGCTGGCAATGATGGGTTCATCGCCAGCTGAGCGGAGCCGCGTTTCAGGGATCACGACAACGTCTAGGTCATTGTCTATAATGAAATCAGAAATCACGTCGGCTTTGCCATCTTTGCAGACAGACTGTGCATTGAACAGACACAGTTTTAGGTGGGGTGAGACAAAAGAGGAAGAAGAAACGGATGAAGAAGAGGACAAAGGAGGAGGGGGGGGGGAGGGGGGAAAGAGGATTGAGGGGGGAAAGATGAGGAAGGGGGGGGGGAGAAGGGAAAGACGGGGAAGGAGAACCGGGCAAGAAAGAGGAGGCAAGAGGAGGGTGAGGGGGGAGGGGAAAGGGGGAGGAAGCAGAGTAGAATAAGATGAGGAAGAGGGAGGGGGAGGGTGAAGGGGATGAAAAAGGGTGGGGAGGGGACGAGGAGGAAAAAGCAGGCGAAGGAGGAGGGGGGAGGGGAGGGAGGGGGAGGAGGGTGGGGGAGGAGGTGGCCGAGGAGAGCAGGGAGCGGTAGATGAGGAAGAGAGGAGAAGAAATGGGAGAAGAAGGAAGGGGTGGGGAGAAGATGGGGAGGCGGGGGGAGTTCCGGAAGGGGTGGAAGGACATAGGAAAACGGGAAGAAGTGTGTGGTTGTGGGTGTGGTGGTAAGTCGTGCCTTCTGCTAATTCCACCCCTGCGGCCTCTCTTTCACGATCGGATGCCACGTAAGGCATTTGCAACACTGTCGGCAGCAGCGGCCGCGCAGTAGGTGGCGTGGCGACGTAGAGATAGCAGTTTTTGGCATGTATATCTGAGGAGCATGATCAGTTTGTGAGGACAGGAAAGAGAAAGACGGGTCGAGGGTGCAGTAGGGTGTGTGTGTGTGTGTGTGTGTGTGTGTGTGTGTGTGTGTGTGTGTGTGTGTGTATGTGTGTGTGTGTGTGTGTGTGTGTGTGTGTGTGTGTGTGTGTGTGTGTGTGTGTGTGCCAGTGTGTGTGTGAGCGGTGTGGTAGGGGAGCGACCTGATAATACGCAAGGGAGAAAAAGTACAGTAGGTGTGTGTGTGTGTGTGTGTGTGTGTGTGTGTGTGTATGTGTGTGTGCCGGTGTGTGTGTGAGTGTGGTAGGGGAGCGACGCTGATAATACGCAAAAACCAACACTGAAAGGGCAGAAAGGATACAGGGGAAAAAAATTACAGGCAGACAATCCCGCCGGTCGGACAGCGGCGAGATCACAAGTGGGGAGGGCGAGATGTCGACGGGAAATAACAAATTTGGGGCAGCACACGTAAAAAAACCCAAAAAAAAAACCCTGTAGGATGGTAGGAACATGAACAACAACCAGCAGCAGATGCGGGTAGCAAACAGACTCAGTCACACAGTAAACACTTCGTACACTAGCGCGTAGCACGTAAAACGAGGCAGCGGGAAAAGGCCCGGTGAACCGGCCACGCTGCGAGCTATGAAAAACTGAAATGACTGAAAATGGTCCACAGACTGACTATCCCCTCCCCCCCCCAAACCTGATCTATAGCCAGCAAGAGACATACATTCTCATGAGCCCCTGCAGACGCAGGGGCTCATGAGAATTTATTTATCTCTTGCAGATGGAACAGGCTGGCTGAGGGACTTTTCTGTCTAAGCCAAATTCCAGTTAGTCTCCAGAATCGAGTTTGCACTGCCGTGAACCTACAGTGAGTATGAACATCGCGCTATTCTACGCCGCAGAGCTGGGATGGTCATCAAATTGCACGTGTTGACAGCCAGGGATGTTTGGTTTTGGGCTCGGTGGTCGCGATTTTATCCCGGCTGCGTAAACATAGCAGCATAGAGGCAACAGCTAGATAGGTTCATTTGTCTCTGTGCACATCAGACAGAACAGAGTAGAACCTTCTCGCTGAACCATCTGACGGCAGTTCCGCTGAAAGCCTTTAAGGCTGGATCTAGCATCATCTTCTACTGTCCCCAGCCCTCCACCAAATTACAGCCCTGTCCAAGCCTATGTTAATATATGGTTTTAATTTGTAACCTGGCTTTTAAATTTCAGAGTTTTCAGAAGTGAACCCGCCCGTATATGTGCCTCAGGAGATCCACGTATATTCCGTAGTGAACCCGACTCTGTCTTTACCAGAAGGAACGAAGGGGGAAAAGTGTGTACATTTATATGATCATTGATGTACGCTCACTGAAAAAGAAAAGAAACGGCTGAAACTCACTGCAAACCACAATAGCGCATCTCAGTCCCTCCCCCCTCCCCCACTCAGCCTGGAAATTAAAATTGTGTGAACTGAAAAAGCAAAACTTAAGCCCAGATTCTCATGGGTCACAGTCCTGTAACTTACATGGCGGACTAAGGATCTATGCCTTTTACTATCTGTAGAAAGGGCCACTATCACACTGTCCTAGATACACTCACTGATACGCCTTACTGTCTGGAATAAACATAGATCCTCATGGCGCCTGCAGATGCGAAAGCTAATGAGAATCATGCCTCTTGTCTGTCTTTATCACTATGCTGGTCCTTGCATAGGAGAAGCTGTGCAAGCTGATTCAGTGACTGCCTTCCATAGTGTATTAGACACAATTATAAACAAACCGCTCTGCTGGAAAAAGGGGACAGAAACAGAGAATAGCGCGAGATCACGTGCCTCATGCTGACCCCACTTTGTATACACGTTTCTGTGCCAGCTGGCACTCGTAAGCACTGAATGAACCCATTTAGCCCCAATCACTACAACAGGAGATGGATCGACGATGATAATTATTAATAATAATAATAATAATAATAATAATACCGGTTATTATATAGGCACTTTTTCCCAATTCTGCAAATCGGCTCAAAGCGCCGCAAACTGCATCCAACACACACGCTCACGTGACACTCACGCATTCATTCTGAAGACAAACAAGGTACAAGACAAACACAGGACATTCACATGGTGCGAAGGGTCAGTTCAGCTACTGAGGTTTCAGAAATTTTGATTGCTCGTATTTGAAATTTATAAAGTGGCCGGAAACCGGTACCATAGGGCACTGTCAAGGGCAGTGTCAGATTAGCTTGGTGCCATCAGGTGGTAAGCTAATCTGGCACTACTACCCTTGAATTCTCATGGCTGATCCATCTCCTGTAACTGCTACACAGTCGTTAAGTGACACACACACCAACAAGTTAGGAAATGCAGCTGTGAGGTTAAATGGGCTAACAAAGCCTGCAGAAACACAATCTGCATCAACTGGCAGTTAAGGGCATAACAGTGTCTCAAAGATGACACTCAAATTACAGTAAACAATGCAAATTACAGTGAATGACACAAGCAAATAATCAACAAAGACAGAAACTTGCTTCAGTAAACTAAGGACAAAACAGTAAAATGTTTTGTCTTGTTTTCTGAAGCATGTAAACATTTCTTTCTTTGTCACTTATTTCCCTGAATTTTACATGCTTGTCAGTCACCACTTTGCTCTGGACATCTTTACTTACTGTTTTGACTGGACGACACTTTTTGTGATGCGCGTGACGAGTGTGTCCTGGCTGCCAGAGTCGATGTGACCGGCCGTCGAGTATTTCTCCAACTCATCATCAATCAGCGGACTTAGCAGCTCATCCACCTTTCGCTTCAAACTCTTCACCAGTTCATGTCTACACACATGCACACATGAATCACTGAAGTACTTAATTATCATTTCAACATACAAGATAATAAATACACAGATAATCAAGGCTGAAGATTTCACGCAAACTGAGGATGCCAACTAATATCATCTCAGCCTGCAGTCCCCTGAAGCCTCCCTCCAAAATGGTCTGATGTGCCTAACTTAGTTTTAATCAAACACAAAAGTTGTGTAAAGTAGAACAGTCACTGCTTTTCATGGCCAGAAAAGAAGTGCAATGCATTTTGCCTCCAGTAATTATCAGTATAGTAAGGTAACCGGATACTGACCCCAGCTCATGTCGGTGCCATGCTCTACTTATGTCCTTTCCTATTTCGTATTTGTTTAAGACAAGAAAATGGAAGCAACACACTTTGACATGCGTCTGTGTTTCTCCCTACCTTACTAGTACACACAAACACAAGTTCAGTCAAGTTTTTTTTTTCATCATTGAAGATAACGAAACACAGCATCACTAGTACATGTATCACACTTCACAGATGCATTAAGAGGTCGACGGAGGTCCCATTTAAGTGTAAACAGTGATGACACGTGTTCCATATGCTAGTTATATCTGAGTGTCACAAGCACGCCCAGTTCTGTTTCTATCAACCTCTTGTGAAAGGTCACCTGCTGTTTACGGGCACTTTCTTGGGTCAACAAGGGTGTCCCTTCACTGGAGGTTCTACTGTATGTGCAAAGCTCAGTTCATCATGTCATTTAACACTTAACTTGTTAATAATGACTATCCCAACTTTGGGAGGCGCAGAATGTGTACCAGCTTGGAAGATGGATTGGTCAGCTTGATTAGCTAGGCACCTTCCCTGCACTATACCCTTCAGCTATTATAGTAAAAAGAATTCCTATGTGTGGTACCTAGTGGGTGAATATTTGTAATTATACAAGTGATCAGCAGTGGTTGTAACTGATTATTTATTTGTTTCCTCAAAATACATTACTGATGGCATTACTATGTGGAATATACACCTTAACTTACTCGATTTCAGCCTAAGACTATGTGTATACCTACACAACAAGGGTCGTAGCTCAGAGAGTTGTATCCAAGTGACCGGGTAGTCTCCCCTCCCTCCATCCGGTCACGTGAGCCATTACCCTTAGCTTCACCATGAACGGTTCACCGGCTTCAGCCTCTCTTTTGGATTGTTCTACTACTAAGCTACCTTGCAAGCTTCGCTAGTGGCTAGAAGATGGCGAGGTAAGGCCTCGGGTTATGCCTATGAGTAAACGGACTGTTTACAGCGCCGTCGGCATATTCCATGGAAATTTCTCCAATTTTTCCGTCAAGTCTGGGCTTAGCCCTCGATCGGCTGTGAGTACTGTTCTTGGGGCCTTTCGTGCTGGCCCCGCGTGGTTGCTTCATGGCTTCTGCTTTGTGTTGCAGTGCACACCTGGGGATTCCTTTGGCCGACGGACTCTCATACTGGTGTCTTCCCTGTTCCGTCTGCTCCTTGGCCCGCACCAGCACTCAGTGCACTGCGTGGAAGGAGTGGAAGTGGTCACACCTTGGGAGTTTTATCAGCGCCGCCGCCGGGGGGGTACGGATTCTACCATGCCTTCGGACAGTGACAGGTCAGTGGGTACAGTTATAATGCCTTTAGCCCCCGCGTCACCCAAATCTCCATGCCGTCGTGCGACCTCGAAGATTGTGAGTTCCGCTTCCCGCCGGACTCTGGACTCAGTCCTGTTAGCCCTCTCATAGCGATGGCCGGGAGAGTCCACCCAGTCTCGCATGGCCCTTCGCAGGGAGTGGCCGAGAGACCTTTGCCAGTCTCGCATGGTCCTCAGCAAGGGGCGGCCGAGAGACAGAGCACTCGGGAGACACGTACTCTTGCGCTAGCTTCCTCTAGTCGCCGTCCGTCAGCCACCCCCAGCGCTCTTAGGCCTCTTAGTTCAGACTTACGTTCGGACAATCGCCGCAACGGGAAGAGCCCTTCCCCTCGGAGTCGGTCTCCTTCTCCTGGCGCAGCCAGGGCTCCTGGTTGGAGCCGGTCCCCTCGCGCCCCGCAACGTCACGTCCCAGTCGTTTCCCCAGCCTTCAGGGGAGTTCTCGCACACACCGCGCCGTGGACCCCTCTCGGTGTGCCTTGGGGCTACTCACTGCAACTCCCCGCCGGCTTCACAGACTTTGTGTGCGGGTCGTCTCCCATCTCTCGTTGTCTGAGCAAGACTGCCGGTCAGCACTACAGTAGTGCCCGGACCTCGGCAGCGGGCGCGCACCACTTGTCTTTCACCTGACACTTGCCCGCCACACGGACTCCCTGAGCGCTCCCCTGACAGATCCTTCTGGTCTCCGTCAGACTGGGATTCTCCTCGTCGTGACGTGGTTCGGTGTCACCCGTGGAGCTGGTTGAAGATCTCCTCAGTCTGTTTACAGAGGACTTGGCGTCAGCCTTATTCCTCTGGCATGAGAGACATCGGGAACGGCTGAAACTTCGCTTGCCCTAGATGAGGCAGTGTGTATGATCTCTGCTGTCTTCACTTGGAGGGATGCCCACCTTCGCCACCGCTCAAGAGGAAGGACCTGTGGCCGAGCGTTCCCAGTGCGGATTCCTCTTGGTTCCAGCTTCCCCCAAGGACAGGGGTCATGCCCTGCGGAGCTTTAGACCCACCTGGTCGGTTACCAGACTACCTCCCAGACCCAGACGTCAGGTCCCCGCTGATTGTACCGCCCCCTACAGTCCTCGGCTCCCGGGCTTTCCTGGGCCAGGACAGTGCCTTCTCCTGACTTGGTCGTGCCCACCCCCTCCGGTCCTTGGCTCCTGGGCATTCCTGGGCCAGGACAGTGACTGCCCCCGACTTCGTCCCGCCGTTGCCTACAGGGTCTCCAGTCATCGTGAGGCTAGCAAGGTACAGCGACAAGTGACGTGCCCTGCTGCGGGAAGACCAGGGGATTCTCGACACGTTCTCTTCAGGACTTGAGGTCTCGTTGCAGATCCCGGCCCACGGGTCGCTCTCCGCTCTGGACACACCAATCGACCATTGCTAGGCAGACTCTCTTCGGGGGGAGATCGCCCCACTGCCCCAGTAGGCCACCACGGTCGTAGTAAAAGGATCCCCCAGCGTTCTACAGTCGGCTCTTCTTGGCGCCGAAGCCCAGCGGCAAGTGCTGACCAGTCATCGACCTCTCAGCCCTGAGCAAGTTATTGTTGCCCCTCCTGGCATGGAATGACATTGCCTTACAAGCTTCGGTACAGCCTTGGACTATGCGCTCAGTCATGTCCTTCGACGCACACCTGCACGTTCCCTGGCACCCGGCCTCTCAGCGTTACCTATGTTTCGCCTTCCCTGGGTCATTATCGGTTCGGGCCCTACCCTTTGGTCTCAACCTCAGCCCTTGGGTCGTACGTGGATTGTGGACGCCATAGTCGCCACAGCCAGGCAGGATTCCTCGAGCCCTACCTCCAACTATCTCTACGATACCTGCGCCTCAGGACTCAGGATGTGGCCGCGCTAGAGGCAAACAGGGACCCTCGCCTAGCGCTTCTTCACCAACTCGGGTTCTTCCTCAATGAGGGAAAGTCGGACCTGGTGCCGTCTCACCAGTGTGTCCACCTGGATATGGAGTTTCTGACCGATCTCAACAGGGTAGGATCCAAAAGCTGGCGATCTTGCACAGTAAGTCTCACTAGCGGACGCGGTCCCGGCTCCAGCTCGGGGGTCTAATCAGTGCAGCGGCGGATCTCTTACCTCAGCAGGCTTATGCTCGACTGCTACAGCTGCTTGTGCAGCTCCACGGGCGTCTGTCCTCGGGAGATCTTTCAACTCGATCCAAGTCTCGCTGCTGATCCGGCCGCACCAGCCCCGTTGGACAGATCACTCTTGGTTGGTGACAGGAGTCCCTCTCTCCACCCCTCCACCTAATTCTCCATTTGCACGGGCGCGAGTCTCGACAGCTCGGGGGCTCAATTACTGCCAGAATTCAGCACCGCCTCGGGCCGGTGGTCATCAGACCTTCGAGACCAACATCTCATCAATCTGGAGTTGATGGTGGTGTGGTTGGCACTCATCCAACGGGAACCACGGCTCTGCGGCCAGGAAATCCTGCCCCTGCCCGACATTGGGACGGTGATGGCCTATATTTAGAAGCAAGGTGGCACTCGGTCTCCGACTCTCTGCATGCTACTTACCAGTGCTTCCTGTGGGGCAGGGACCATCCAAGCATGACACTCCCGGGCGCCTAATGTTCTCGCGGACTCCCTCCCGCGACGAGACAGCTATTCCACACCGAGTGGTCCCTCCGGCCGGACTTCTCCCGCATCATCTCTGCTCATTGGGAGACACCCATGATCGACCTGTTTGCCACCAGTTGGAACAAGCAGCCCCCCGCTATTTGTCTCCCCCTCTGGGACCCCCCCTCCCCCCACCCCAGCATGGGCGGTGGACGTGCTGCAGTCTCCTGGGAGGGCCTCATGGCCTACGCTTATCCTCCCTCGGTGCTAGTGCCCAAGGTACTCCTCAAGCTTCGGGGATGCTACACGGTCATACTGTTCATCACACCGTTCAGTTGGAACAGGTCTGGGACGACAGATCTCAAGCCTCACCACTGACCCTCCTCTCCGGCTCCCCATGCCTCATACGATGCTAAAGCAGCCCAGGCAGAATCTCTTCCACCCTGGCCTGGAGGTTGTGCGGCAAGCCCTCACACAGAGGTGCCTACCCCTCTTAGACCATTTTGTGTAATGGGCTGCTTAAAAATGTGTATTTTGTGTAATCATTTCAGCGCAACACGCAACGAAAAAAATACACCACAGCAAACAAATTAAAAATAAAGACATTTATCCACACTATTACTGTATTAGCTATTTTATTCACACAATATCAGGTATCGCTGTAGCAAGCTTGGGTTTGAAGTTGTGAATAGTATTTGCGAAAAAAAACTTTTTTTTAGGTAAAAATATGGTAATTTGGGACATATTTCTTGAGCTCTTGTGACCCTTGCCTTTTCCGAGGAATCAACGAAATTAGTGTGCATATAAAGGTCTTTTCATCAGGTATCTTTGTACCAAGTTTGGGTTAGAAGTTGTGAATTAGTATTTGAGGAAAAGGAAATTATGTCCCCAAATAGCTATTTTTGATATATTTCCTGATCCCCTGTGACCTTGACCTTTGTGAGAAACTGTCACTAAAATTGACATGTTTAGAAAGGTCTTGCCACAAAGTATCCTTGGGCCAAGTTTGAAGACCGTAGCTTCAATAGTCTCCGAGAAAATGCCAACGTTAAAGTTTAACGTTAAAGGCAAATTTCTGTCGTGCCTGGACTCGAACAGACAATAAAGTTGTATTGTATTGTATTGTATTACCACGCACGATGGCGGACAGACGACCGCTGGCTCAGAACATAGACTCACGTTTGCTTCGCACGTGAGCCAAACATGTCTTTCGTGCATGACAGGTCGCTGTTAGTAAATAGGGCATCAGTTACTGCGACACGTTAGTGTCCATGCATTTCCAGTGTGCCGATACACTGTATGGCTCCTTCATACCTGGTCACCAGATGTCAATGTTTACACCTTCCACTGTACGGTATATCCACAGTCTAGACAACATGTAATAAGCGGCATTGAACGATGGTGTGTCTCATACACGATAGGATGGAAGTACCAGTGTTGTAAAGACGATGCACGTACTACACGTGTGACCAATGTGTGTCAGTCGGTGTCCACAGAGTCACCTGCATGTGTACCAAGGTGTAGCATCAGAGGAATGGAATATCAATTAGAACCTCCAAATTCAGCTTCAGAATCAAGCTGTACATCATTGCCGTTGTCAGTGCCTCAACCGTCGATCGCTCCAGCTGACACTGCCAACACGTGGTTATGCTGCCACGCGGTAGGTGGACACACGAGTCCCAATATATTAAAGATCTGCTTTTGAAACCATGTCTCCAAATACAAAATTTTATCACTCCGAATATCTACACATTCACTCGCCATTTCGACCGTAATATGCATGCTAGCGCCGCAAAGCTGACCGTGTACCACGTACAAAAGTACGCACGCACTGTCAGGACCCTGTAGTATAATAATAAAACATGATGCATCAGTGCCGGGTGAAGGGGGAGGTCACCACACGCGCGGCGAGGCTCGCCTATCACCGGGTGCGCGATATAAAACACCCGACACCACTCTAGCGGTTTTCCGGGAAGACCGCCAACCAGTACAGCGGTTTGCGGGCCGAAAGGGTTAACAAAAAAGTGCTTTTTGGGGATGTACTACTGCCTTGGTCTTGTGCCCAGCGGACTCCAAATGTCTTTGAATATCATACTTTTGTACGCACCACTGTGAGCAACAAAAAGTCCTTTCTGCACACGTTGCATGCATTTGTAGCAGTGGAGCCCCCTGCTATCGCTAGTTACTACCCGCGAGTCAGAGTTCAGTGTTGCAGTGCACGCTTGGCGCGCTGTGTGCGAGTATTTTTGCTGCCTTGGCTAGTCAGTGTGCAGCGGACTACACGTGCAAAGCTTAGTGACAGTCTCTGGTTCCAGAGGCTGGGAGCCTAACGGCCGATCTTCAGTCCACAATTAGCCACCCCCCCCCCCCCCCCTCACGTAAATTGCGTATTTTAGAGGGACTGGTCGTATTCCCGTAAATTGAGCCGAAAATGCGTAAAATTACGAGCTAGCCGTAAGGTAGGCACCTCTGCTCACAGCGCGAGCTTTCGCGGATGCAGCAGAGGAGGTGACCACTGCGGCCCACAGACCATCCACCCTCCGGGTGGACAAAGGAAAGTTGAGGGTCTTACAGTCCTGGTGCGAGTCTCAGCGCCTCTCCCCCTGGCTCTGACCATGCCTCAGCTGGCTGAGTTCTTCTTGTGGCTGCTTAGTGTGCAGATCTTGGCACCGGTCTCCATCTGTAGCTACCTCGATGGTGGCAGACACATTTCGGCACTTAGGCCTTCCAGGCCCGGGAGCGTGCAAAGACTCAGAGTGATGTCCTACTTCGACCTCCTGCGCCCAGTCACTCGTTCTCTCGTCCCTCTGGGAGAGTCGACCCCACCTCGCATGGTCTTCCGCAAAGAGCGACCGAGAGACAACTGCCAGTCTCGCATGGCCCTTCGCAAGCAGCGGCCAAGAGACAGAGCACTCAGAAGCGGGGATCTGGGTGTTGACCTGGTTGAACTCCAGGCGGTCGAGCCGCTTCCCTTCACCCGCATAGCGGAAGTGACTAGGAAGGCCTGCTTCCTCTTGGCCCATGCCACAGCGGCCAGAGTGAGCAAGCTGCATGCCCCGTCGGCGGACCCAGCCTGCATGTAGCTAAGGACCGACGGATCGGTGCTCCTTCTGACCAATCCTTCCTTCTGGGCCAGGAATAGACTCCCCGCAGCGGCGCCCTGGGCATTGAGTCTTCGCCCATTACAGGGTTCGGCCGGTCCCAGACATCATGGCTGCAGGACCCAGTAAGAGCTTAAAAGTCTACCTGTGCAGAGTGAAGCCCTTCAGGAGAGGTTGCTCCCGCCTCTTCCTGCCCTTGGCCCCTGGCCGAGCTGAGATTTCTGCACAGACAATATCGTCCAGGTTGCGATGGACCTTCCGCTCCGCTGAAAGAGATCTCTTCCCACAGGGCACAAGAGAATGCGGACATGTGTATTTTGAGGAAACGAATGTATTTTTCTCTAAAATGTATTTTTTCAAAAAATACTTACCAATGGCATTACTCGGAGGACCCTCCCACCTACCCCGCTTGCCGCCACTAGGCTAAGTGTAAGACTGGCGGGTATACATGGCTCATGTGACCGGATGGAGGGAGGGAAGACTACCCAGTCACTTGGATACAACTCTCTGAGTTATGACCCTTGTTGTGTAGGTACATTCATAGGGTCTTAGGCTGAAAGGATATATTCCACATAGTAATGCCATCAGTAAGTTTTTTTTTTAATACATTTTACAGAAAAATACATTTTTATTAGAATACACATGGTCACACACATTTAAAAAAAAAAAAAAAACAGAATTGAAATGATAATCTAGTTCACGATAGTCAATAGACGGACATTTGGATAGTTTTGACTTGACGATAGAAAACTATCAGTGAAATATCCTATCTACTTGATAGTGTTTCACTGCATACAGCGATAGCTCTCCGCAAGCTGCGTATGCACGATTTCCTTATATGGAAAATCTCGCGAAACTCAGTTTTATTTTCTCGAGACAAAATGAGTATGCACATGGAAGTCGAAAAATTGAGAACAATTTGCAGCAACACAATTATCATTGCGATGGATAAGCAGAAACGAATCTGGACAAGAGAGTGGCTACTTTGATGTCTGGTTTTGAAAGTGATGCTTGTGCAAGTGATGTGTGAAAAAGATCCATGCAGCTACAACACAATAAATTTCTCAGCTAAGTGCTGACGGCAAGAAACCGTTACTGATGCGTAGGGCTCTGCTGATTGGCTGTTTGTGGATAGGTGAGCTGGCTAGGATATGAAAAATAGAAGCAGGTTCTATTAGGACTATCGGGTGAGAGAAAAGTATCACGGAGCTAAAAACTATCGAGTGGCTGCATAGGTGCGGGTAGGACAGGATGTTTCCCATTTCTAGCCTCGTGTATGGGCTGCTTTAAACAAGCTGATTGTATCTCCTAACCATGCATGCGCATGCACAGGGCCATCCACAGAGGATCATCCAGTCTACTGTGAAGAGAAAAGAAAGAGAAGCAAATTATCCCATAAAACATTAATTACCAAAATATCACTCTTTATCATTCACAGATGGCCTATTACTCACTTGTGAAAGTTTTCATCATTCTCCTCCAAATGAAGCAAAGTTTCCTCCGCTTGCTCTGCACCCCCTGCTTCCCTAATGTACGGCTCAAAGCTGAGAATCAGCTGTCGCAGATTTGTAACGAGATCCTCCCCTTCAAGCCCTCGCATCGCCATCCTGCGTCTGCACACGATGAGCAAAGGACAAACGCTGCTAGCGAGAGTAAGAATAATAATGTTATAATTTTCTATTACAAAACAGTACGCCTTGATCTTGAACTGAACCCACCACTTTCGACATGCATCAGATGAAACCCAGTTATCCATCAAGTGACTTATGACGTGCCTGCTTCGACACAAATCAGATTTGTCTTACACTACATGTGCATGCCCTCATACTGCAATGCACCGTTTTTGTATAAATTACTGCAGTTTTATAATCAAAACATAAATACACTTTTCAGCACTCTTTGCTCTAAGACAGTTTTCCAATATCAATACAACGCACCTTTGTTATTGTAGAATACGGTTTTTCTTCAACGTAGCAAAACATTGTTTACGTCCGCCATTGTTCCTAATCTAACATTCCAAAGTGCGAAGCAAGAGACAGTTTCATTGGTTGAGCAGAACATTTCACCCAATCAGACTAATGATAGCAGTCGCGTCTGTGGTTAGAGACGCAAAAAGAGCTCTTTAGGGCTCTCGCCCAAGTTGTCGATCAACTCGCCCATATGGTAACTCATCCATGCGCTATATCGACCAAGATACGGGTCAACTCGCCATAGTAAAGGGTGAAGCCGCCCAAGGGGGGAGTCAATTCGATCAACCATGACTTCAAGTCACCCAAGATCGTTTGCTTACTTGCTCCTATTGGAGTGTGTGTGTGTCAGGGCACGCGTGTCTGTGTGTGTGTGTGTGTGTGTGTGTGTGTGTTTGTGTGTGCGTATATGTGTGTGTGTGTGTGTGTGTGTGTGTGTGTGTGTGTGTGTGTGTGTGTGTGTGTGTGTGTGTGTGTGTGTGTGTGTGTGTATGTGCAGTGGTGGATCCAAAGGTAGGCTATATAATGTTCACGTTACCGCTCATCATCACCGCCACTCTGTCCACGTGAAAGTGTATCAGTGTCTGTGCTTTGCTGCCCTAAATAGTTCAAAACACTGAAATATCAGCGAACCATCTCAAGTAAACTTAACTGCTTTATGATGCCATATGAATCATGAACTTATCAACGAAATTACTCTAATCTCAATATTACTGAAGACGGCTTTGCTGCGCTGGATTCTCCTGTATCTAGACCTGTATGCAACCGTAGCGTTTGGTAACCAACTGTTGCAGACGTTTGTTTGTTTAAAGAAGTACCCAACGGAGAAAGAAACACGCTTAGAAAAGACGGGTACAACACAATTTATTAATATTTCGGGTAAATACCCTTTGTCAAAATAGACAAACAAACAAACAGAGAGATTAGCCGCTACTTATCTTCATTGGCAGAAAGAATGTGGCAACCAATATCTGCCAATGAAGATAAGTAGCGGCTAATCTCTCTGTTTGTTTGTTTGTCTATTTTGACAAAGGGTATTTACCCGAAATATTAATAAATTGTGTTGTACCCGTCTTTTCTAAGCGTGTTTCTTTCTCCGTTGGGTACTTCTTTGCATATTACACGCTTGGCAGTCACCTTTTTGGTCTGGATTGTTTGTTTGTTTGTTGTTTTTTGTTTGTTTGTTGTTGGTTTTTTTTGTTTGTTGTTGTTGTTGGTTTTGTTGTTGTTGGTTTTGTTATTGTTGGTTTTGTTGTTGGTTTTGTTGTTGGTTTTGTTGTTGTTGTTGTTGGTTTGTTTGTTGTGTTTTTTTTTTTTTTTTTTTTTGTTTGTTTTGTTGGTTTTTTTTGTTTGTTTGTTTTTGTTTTTTTTTTTTTTTTTTTTTTTTTTTTTTTTTTTTTTTTTTTGGGGGGGGGTTGGGGTGGTGGGTGGTGGTGGGGGTATAGGGCTTTTAAAGTTTACGATGGACAATGACGGACAGATGATGGATGGACAACTGGCCCAGTACTTACCTACTGTTGCTGTCCAACTGTTTTACACTCTGTGTTTATGATTGCCGAGTGTGTTTCTCTTTACTGCAAAGCTTGCAAATACCTCTCAGTCGACGAGGCCCCAATTCCATCTGTCCTCCCGATGACACCAGGTGCAAAGCCAGGAGCGTGTTTGTTTTTGGAACATTTGTATTCGGTTGTGTGTGCGTGTGTGTGTGTGTGTGTGTGTGTGTGTGTGTGTGTGTGTGTGTGTGTGTGTGTGTGTGTGTGTGTGTGTGTGTGTGTGTGTGTGTGTGTGTGTGCCCGTGGACAGAGGATATTCCCGCCTCTACTCTTGCCTGCACTTAGGGTGTCGGAGCGTATCAGTTCACATTATAGCTTATTTTGAGAATTTCAAGATCTGTTCTTGGACTTGTCGTGTGCGGGCTCATTGCGGCCGACGTCGGCCTGATGACCCTTGTCTTTTGGGCGGATTAGAAACAAAGGCAGCAGAAGGGGCACAGCGGTATACAAGGCTCAAAAACTGTTTATTCTTTGTACACAAACCAAGGGGAATTACAGCGCTGGACAGACGAACAGTTAGATCCCCTGCCCCCGCTTATCATGCACCCAATCGCCAGCCCACAGAGAAATATACAAGTATAGAGCAAGACGATCATCTACATCCCTTATTGTGTACAATTCTACCAGCGCTAGTCTCACCTATCTGGTTTGTGAGTGCTTATTCTTTGTACATCAGACATTTTCGGACTTCACATGCACACGCACACTCAGTCGCACGCACGCATGCGCGCGCACACACGCACGCACGCGCTCGCGCGCGCGCGCACACACACCACAGAGGCTAACTTGACTAATTTTGTTCATTTTAGTTGTTGTGGCTATTTGACAGGTTCAGACGTCGAGTGCCCCGCCATAGTGAGAAAAAGTTAACCTGATCCAGCTGCAAGATTGGTTGGTTATTAGGGTTTAACGCCGAGCAGGCGACTAAGGCCATCTCACGGCGGGATGGGTAAAAAGCTGGTCAGCCAGACTAAAAGCAAGGTCTTAAGACAAGATTTAAATATATCTTAAAAATATGTCAGGCTAAAATGTCGCACGAGTCTTTAAAAGAAATGTCTACAGACTTTCAAAAAGGGCAAAAGAAAGAAATTGACAGTCTATAAATGCTCAGATCCTGTTAAAAATATTGCATTCTCTCAAGAAATTGAAGATTTTGTCCGGGGGAACATCCCGGAACAAAACTTTCAAGGAGTCTGCTGTGAAGTGTTTATATCTCGTGTCAATTAGATCGGCACAATACAGCAAAAAGTGTCGAACAGAAAACTGCTCATCACAGGCAAAACACCATGGACGCTCATCCTGTTTAAGTAAGTAAGAGTGCAGCTGCAAAAGCCATAGATCCCTAGAGCGGGGACTCATGAGGATCAATGTCTCTTGTTGACACCGCTGTTTATCTATGTTCACTGGTTCAAGTATATCTGCCCAATACTGTTGTTCCGTTTTTGTCTTCATGCGCTCAAGTACAAAGTCACTGACGTGTTAGACGGCTGATATCAGAGTATTGAAGACGTTTATTTTGAGACTGGGACCTACCAAATACTGATTGAGAAACACATTCACACGTGTATCCATCCCTGTTGCTGCAGGGGCTTATGGGGATCTATGATTTTTCAGTCTCTACTAGTATTATCTAGAAGGTAGGTTTGAGAACTCACCCGTCGAGACCACCCTGTCCCCAAACCGGTGTGTATTTGTGTGTGTGTGTGTGTGTGTGTGTGTGTGTGTGTGTGTGTGTGTGTGTGTGTGTGTGTGTGTGTGTGTGTGTGTGTGTGTGTGGTTGTGTGTGTGTGCGTACACCAAATCACTCAAATGGGTTACTTTCTTTACCATCCTTATACAAAATGGGTGTGTGTAAAATTCTGGGTGACCAAGTCAGACACCCATTTTTTCTGAGGGTTGTTTCTGTATTATCTTTCATTCAAAAGTCAGAAAAAAATATCAAAATACAATGTCCCCATTTTGACAGATTTACTTCATGGTTGTGTTTCAGGGATGCCCTGGGCCTGTGTGTGGACACGGAAGCGGCCGGAGTGTTTTCAGATCAATTTGATGATCGCTGATTGGTTAGCCCAACACCGATGAACGGAGTTGTTTCCCTTGCTTAAACGTCTTTCGTCTCCAACCGTGACCGGCCATTCTTTCGCGTTTGCAGAGGTACTTTATGCAATATTTCTTAGTTAAGAGCACGCCCAAATGTACTTGTTCAGTGCAGTTATTTAACTGAGAGATGCCTCCAATACCCGTTTGGCCCAGAAAAATAAGGCGTCTGCTTCAGCCGTGGCTCGGTCCGTGTCTTCCTCTCTCTGACCGTTGAGTCTTGTAGTAAATGATAATAGAACCCCACGATTTTAACAAAAGCTTTCTTCTTCAATGAAAGGAATTCGTTCAATAACCCCATTACAAGGTCAATCTGCCACGCGATTTTGTTTCTTTTTTTTTCTGACATGTGTGATTGTCAGTGATCGAAAAGTAACTTGACACATGCATGCACAGTATGAGATGACTTTAAAAAAAAAAAATGGTGCCAGATTTCAATCCTCGTTCGCAAAACTGCCTTGCGATTCGAAGAACAAACGTCCACAAACAGGTCTTTCGGAATGTGCAACTGAAGTGTCGCTTTTTACTGCATTACCAGTTTTTAGTTCCCAGGGTCACCCTGGTCAGCCCCACAGGGTGGGTTTTTCTCTCTATTCTGGGGCTTGTGTTTCTGTCTACCCGTTGTCCATTCACCTGTATTTGCCTTTTTAAAACTCTCCCTACTGTCTGCACTGCCTGTAGCTCTTGATATTGGATGTGTGTTGCTAAATGGTCTTAGCTTTATTTAGGCCCCATGTGTTAGGTTTATTTAACGTATTTGACCGGCTGGCGACATACATGGCAATGTTCTGTTTAGGTTTTTTTCACAAGCAGTGCAGGCACGTCCTGAGAAAGCCTTGTTGCTGTTGGTTTACATGGTTGTATTGGACATCATTTTGGTCACACCGGCTCAGGACTTTCTGCACACACCCAGCGCCGGATGGCAGCAGGATGTCCAAACCCATCGGGATCTATGCTGCAGAATCATGGCCCCCCAGCCTCTGCCACAGAGGGTGCGTCTGGTAGGAGGGTGCATGGACGGCAGCGGAATGCTCCCAATTACAAACTGGTAAGTAAAGTGATTCTATGATCATCTTCATTTTATTGTCTGGCGTCCGTGCGAAGCAAAAGTGAGTTTATGTTCTGGGCCACTGGTCGTCCGTCCGTCGTCCATGGTAAACTTTAACTCATTCTACCCCAACACCAAAATCCTTAAATTTTGCCCTGTCCTCTCAAGACCGCATTGCAGCGCAGGACACAGATCGACCATGATAGTTTAAGGGTGATGCCAGAATAGCTTGGCGCCCGTAGGCGCCAAGCTGTTCTGGCATCACCTTTGAACTATCATGGTCGATCCTTATCCTGCTGTGGTGTGTCTGGGGTAGAATGAGTTAACGGTGGCATTTTGAATATTGTGAATTGTGTGTGTGATGTTTGGATGTTAGCAGAGGAGTGTATATAGTTGATAGTCATTTAAGCCTTTCTTTTCTTGTATATTGTATAAAAGTCACTTTAGAAAGGGAGCCCGTGTGTTTGTTTTACCGCATGAATGCGCCCGTCTGAGTCAGTGGCGGTGTATGCATCTGTTGAGTGAGAGTCTGTGCGTACGACTGTGGGCAAGTCTGCATGCGTTACAGTGGTGACCCTGATTTTAGCGGTAGGTTAGAGTAGTGCGGGCGATAGTGGGGTAGTGGACTTAAAGTTTCTGTATTGCTAGGTGCGTGTTAGGTTGTTGATATTTTTGCCATTTATTTGTATTTTTACGTTTGCAAGTTTTGGGAAGTTGTTATAGCAAACATGGAGGTAGACCCGGTAGAGGCTTATATTAAGCAAGGCGAAAGGCTAGGTCTTAAGGACAAGAAACTTTTTGACTATGTAGAGAAGTGTAAGGATAAGGAGGATAGGGCGAGAGAAAGGGAAGCACAGAGGGGGAGAGAAGAAAGAGTACTTAAGAAAGAGGAGCTAGAAGTTCAGAAAGTCCTAAAGGAGAAAGAGTTAGAAGTACAGAGAGAGAGAGAAGAGAAAGCAAGAGTCTTAAAGGAGAAGGAGTTAGAAGCTCAGAGAGAGCGAGAAGAGAAAGCAAGAGTCTTAAAGGAGAAGGAGTTAGAAGCTCAGAGAGAGCGAGAAGAGAAAGCAAGAGTCTTAAAGGAGAAGGAGTTAGAAGCTCAGAGAGAGCGAGAAGAGAAAGCAAGAGTCTTAAAGGAGAAGGAGTTAGAAGCTCAGAGAGAGTGAGAAGAGAAAGAAAGAGTCTTAAAGGAGAAGGAGTTAGAAGCTCAGAGAGAGCAAGAAGAAAAGAAAGGCTTAAATGACTATCAACTATATACACTCCTCTGCTAACATCCGAACATCACACACACAATTCACAATATCTCGCCAGGCTAGGTGTTAGTTCTCAGTCTCCAACCTGTTTGATGTTATTGCCTGGTTACGTTGGTCCTTCTCACGTCTAGGCGTGCAAGTCCGTTGTATGCTCTTTCCTGTCGTCCTGTCTGTAACACGGACGTCCTTGTACTCGCACCGTAGCGCAGTTCTCGCTGTGATCCGGGTATCTTGGTCCCGATCAGACTCACTCTGAGCAAAGAGCTGGAGGGATGACCTCACGTTAGGTCCCACCTGTGACTGACGTCTCGGCGTCCGTCGTTCCACTCTTTACAAGTACTCTAAATACAACAACAAGGATCCAAACGCTTGCTAAACACAACATATTGGATCAATGAGAAACGTCACGTAACCTGGCTGATACAAATAACTCACACGTTCATTCACACACACACACACGTGCTTCATAAACTGTCTACTTCCGTAACACCCCCAGTCTCTGTCACTATCTTGAAACGGACTATAGCCTAACACTCTTGCTATACACTACTCTATACACTGGAAAAGACTATGCTTAACCAACCACGTACTACCTTCATAGCGGCTTAGACATACACACCTCACATTCCTTTAGTTATCTATCTCGGTAAACAACTGTATACAAAAACACCGGTTACTTCACTGAATTCTAAACCAACATAACTAAACCAAACCAGAACACCGCTATACAACCACATTACTCTTACCAACGCATACTGTCTTTAACTAAGCAACTATCAATACTACATATATAGAAACATACCTGAAATCTAGGCTTCAGAGTCTTGGAATGCGGGCTAAGGTATCTCGCATAACGTCTGTCCAGAATGACAGTCAAGCCCCGCACTACCGATCTAGACCTCTGACAAGACACAGCTTTTGCCTAGAACTCACTATAACAGTACTCACCAAAACTCCGTGCTAACCATGTCTTACAGATTTCACGTAGAGCCTCATGCCACCCGGACTATCGGCACAAACAAACCGTTAACAAAAACCGTACCATACTAACCCTAATGTATGAGCACTATGCACGAGCATAGAGCTTCATCACAATTCCCCCTTCCTCGGGAAAAAAAGAAACGACCGAGTTTCTTTTTAAGACTACTCGACGTACTATCACAAACCAAGACTAACTTTGACTATCTAGAATACAAGGAAAAACATATTACAGCTTCAACGCATGCCCCTGAACCTCAAAATTCAACACACACTCTCTGATCGCACAGCGAACGCGACAAGAGGTCAGCAAACATGTTCTGTGTATCGGGAAGCCCTTCAATTTCGAATTGAAACTCCTGCAGCGTCAGCGACCACCGCATCAACCTCGCGTTTTGGAAACGGCCGGACATAAGGTATGCCAGTGGTCGATGATCCGTCTGCAGGTAAAACACACTACCCCACAAATACCTCTGGAGTTTCGAAATAACCCACACAATAGCCAGGCACTCCCGTTCAATCGTGCTATAGCGCGTCTCTCTATCTAAGAGTTTTCGACTCACGTAGCAAACGGGGTGGCTAGTGTCTCCTCTGTCCTGCAACAAGACACCCCCTATCCCCGTAGAGCTAGCGTCAGTCTGAACCAGGAAAGGCAGCCGCAGGTCCGGCAAAATGAGTACCGGCCTGCAAGAAAGGATACCCTGGATCCGGTGTAAAGCGGTCGCGCACTCCGGCGTCAAATGACCAGTTTACGCTTACCGTCGCCCGCGACGAGGTCGCTAATTGCCGAGGTTAGCGTAGCGAAATCCGGCACATACCGACGGTAGTAGGCCCGATCAGTCCCAACAGGGACCTAACCTGCCGCTTCGTAGTCGGTACCGGGATCTCAAGGATCTTCCTAACCTTATCATCGACCGGCTGGAGTACTCCACGACCCACTTGGTGGCCGAGAAACTCCACCACCCGGAAACCAGCGTAGATCTTAGTCGGCCTCGCTGTCAATCCCGCTTCCTGCAGTCGAGACATCACGGACGCAACGTCTCGTACGTGCTGATCCCATGACCTGCTCGTAACCAGGATGTCATCAAAAAAACTGATGGCGGACTCGCTCAGCAACCACCGCATCATTCGAGCGAACGTAGCTGGCGCCGAAACGAGTCCGAAAGGCATCCTGACCCACTGATACAGCCCGACGGGTGTCTGGAACGCGGTTTTCGGCCGGTCCTCCTCTCTAGCCAAGATTTGCCAGTAACCTTTGGACAGATCGAGTTTCGTGAAGTAGTGGATATCCGCCAACCGAGTAAACATATCCTCCACATCTGGAATTGGCTCTGCGTCAAATACCGTGACCGCATTCAAAGCCCGGAAATCAATGCAAAACCTCTACTGCCCGTCTTTCTTCTTGACCAGAACAACGGGTGAGGTGTAGGGCGATGCCGACGGCTCAATCACCCCCTGCTGCAACATCGAACGCACCTCGTCAATACTGACGCTTATAGATGCAAACGGCATAGGGTATGGCGACCGCCGGATCGGGTCCTCCGTTCTCAGACGGATCTCATGCATAATCGGCCCCTTGCAGATGCCAGGCACCGCTGTGAGCACCCCTGAAAATATCGCAAAGGTAGCCGCTAACTCATCCTGCTGTGCCTCCGACAAGTTGGCGTCGCACGTCCTTCGGAATGATTCCGCCTGTTGGGGACGGAAGCGTAGGCAACGGCAACGCATCGTCGCCCTCAGGCTCTACCACAGCCACAGCCCCAAACAACATAGACTTTTCATCCCCATCGCGCACGCCAGCGCCACTCACGACATGCCCTACAAACGACCCGAACATACCTACGCCTGGCTGCACACACTTCATGTTTCCGATGATCAAATCTATGACAGGCTCATCGATAACACAACAAGTCAACTCCCCGGAAAAGAATTGGGAGTCAACATCTACCTTGGCTACCGGAAACGATTCTATCCTTCCCCCGAACGAAACTACGTGCTGCGTCTCGCCCGTGAACTGATCTTCCCTCACTAAACTACGCCTGACCCCCGCTGTCGTGGCACCCGAGTCGCGCAAAACGGTAACTACGGCTCCATTTACCCTTCCGTCTACTATCGGTAGGAACCCACCTCCGTCAGCCGAGCACAAAACGCCCAGCCGCGGTTCCTCTCCAACGGGCACCGCAACACTGGCCGTGTGACTGAGCTGCCCAGCCCCATCTACCCGTCCAGTGACGCCAGGACACTGATGAGCCAGATGGCCGTGCTCCTGATAACCAGCATACTGCGCGCCTGCACTATCGTACGGACAGTTCCGACTGAAATGTCCGTACCCACGACACGAAAAACACTGAGTGTCCGAATTCGCAATACGACCACGACCATACCCACGCAAAGACGTCCCTCCACGTGTGTACGGATCGCGACCGCTACTGCCGATAGTCATTTAAGCCTTTCAGCGTTACAGTGCTGTATCACTTTTCAACCGAAAACGAGGGGGAGAAGTTCAGAGAATGAAGGTGTCAGACTTCCAGAATGCTAAGATTGGATCGATCACCAATCAAGATATCTTGAAAGGTCTCACAGAGGTTGAGAAGAAAATGGTGAATCATTTTCAGCGAGTGGAAATCAGAGGCAAGTTTAATAGGAGTGTTCCCGTTTTGCTGATGAAGAAAGATGATGACAACTGTGGACAGAATC
Organism: Semisulcospira habei; assembly: GCA_036245525.1. Taxonomy (NCBI): domain Eukaryota; kingdom Metazoa; phylum Mollusca; class Gastropoda; family Semisulcospiridae; genus Semisulcospira; species Semisulcospira habei. Next base: position 156,038,881 of record BTPG01000002.1, read on the forward strand.
CTTCAAATGAGGCAATCAGTGCCAGCTCTCGCTGATTCCCAGTACATCTTTGCCACACCTTCTGGTCAGAGGCCTTACAGAGGCCATGATGTTCTGAAGGCCCATGCCCTAGAAGCAGGGGTGTCATACCCAGCCATGTTCACATTTACTCAGTTACGGAAGCAGGTTGCAACTTTAGCTCAGTCAATGGCCATCTCGGAGTTAGACCAGGATCAGCTGGCAGATTTCTTTGGCCATGATATTCGGATACATCGCCATATCTACCGCCAACCTCAAGACGTCCTTCAAAAGGCAAAAGTGGCAAAGATTCTTCTGTCAGTTAACAATGGGATGACAGATTTTGAGAGTTGCATTAGAGCTGAGCTGTGCGATGATGAAGAGATTGACTTTGACAATGAAGACACATCAGAAACTGGCAGAGAGGTTTCGGGGGGGAACAGCACCTGTGAATGAAGCAAGTAGCAAGTCAACAACACAGGAATCGATGAGCATGACGGAGAAAAGACGTCCAGAGCCTGATGACAATCTAGATAGTTTTGATGATGACAGTACTGCGTCAGCTCCTGTTCGAAAGAAAGCTAGATTTACAAGGAAACCATGGGGGGAAGCTGAAGAGAAAGCTGTTCAAACTCGTTTCAAGATACACCTCGTCATGAACAAACTTCCTGGAAAGGCCGAGATACAGCACGCAATGGCAGAAGAGTCCGCACTTAGACATAGGCGCTGGACAAACATTAAGGATTACGTCAGCAACAGACTGAAAAAGTTACAAAAGAAATGAATTGAGGTTCCCCGCCACTCGCGGCATTTTCGGTTTCATACAGATTTATTACAAGAGTGTTATTATTGGGGTGGTTTCAGCATGTATAGCCTGCCTTTTTTTTTTTAATCTGATGGACGCCTGGATCATTTTGTATACTGTATAACCTTTGGATTTGCAAAACGAAACAGCCGGCTGGGGACAAAAGACAATAATAAGATAAGATAAGAAAACCATTGACAACGTAAAGGTTGATTACAAGAGTGTTATTATGGGGGGGGGGAGGGGGGGGGGGGGCCTGGATCATTCTGTAATATACTGCATACCATTTAAAACTCTGCAAACGGAAGAGAATGGTTGGTTGTTGGGGACGAAAGACAATAATAAAGGCTGAAGTTTCAAGTGATTTCTTATGTTGTCAGTTAATTAATTAATGTCAGTGTTCTGTTCTGTCATTTTAACTCATTCTACCCCAAGACCGGAATCCCCAAATGTTGAAGTCATCTTCAGAAGACTGCGTTGCAGTGCAGGACACAGATCCACCATGATAGTTCAAGGGTGATGCCAGAATAGCTTGGCGCCTATCTTTATTTTGCTGTGGTGTGTCTGGGGTAGAATAAGTTAAGCCCAAATGTTGAAGTTGTCTTCAGAAGACTGCGTTGCAGTGCAGGACACAGATCCACCATGATAGTTCAAGGGTGATGCCAGAATAGCTTGGCGCCCATAGGCGCCAAGCTATTTTGGCATCACCCTTGAACTATCATGGTGGATCTTTATTTTGCTGTGGTGTGTCTGGGGTAGAATAAGTTAAGTCCAAATGTTGAAGTCGTCTTTAGAAGACTGCATTGCAGTGCAGGACACAGATCCACCATGATAGTTCAAGGGTGATGCCAGAATAGCTTGGCGCCCATAGGCGCCAAGCTATTCTGGCATCACCCTTGAACTATCGTGGTGGATCTTTATTTTGCTGTGGTGTGTCTGGGGTAGAATAAGTTAAGCCCAAATGTTGAAGTCGTCTTCAGAAGACTGCGTTGCAGTGCAGGACACAGATCCACCATGATAGTTCAAGGGTGATGCAAGAACAGCTTGGCGCCCATAGGCGCCAAGCTATTCTGGCATCACCCTTGAACTATCGTGGTGGATCTTTATTTTGCTATGGTGTGTCTGGGGTAGAATAAGTTAAGTGTTAGTTTCTTCGTCTGGGTCTTTTTCTATCTTTCATATTTTTCCACACTTTTTGACCCGCATCATACTGAGGCTAAAAGCTTCAAATTTGTTCACTGCCATAATTCTATGCAAGCTACATTACAGTACTTACAGATGAGGACATAGACCAATGGCTTTAGTTCAAGGGTGGTGCCACAATAGCTTGGCGCCTAGAGGCACCAAGCTATTCTGGCACTAACCCTTGGACTATTTCAGTCACACTTGTTGCACACACTGGTGTATTCCGAATGATAAGGGTTAATATTCAAAATGCTCTGTTGTTGTTTGTCTGAAACTCCAGAGTACCCAAAACCAAAAAAAAAGTCCTTTAATTTCCAGAATACATTATGTTGATTCTCACATCAATGCCATGATAAACTGTTTTGCTTCAGAAGGACAAAACGCAGCAATGTTTAAAAGATTTCCTCTGTAAAAATCATAATCGAAAGGTTACGGGCCAGTGTTTATTGAACAGTTTAAATGGCAATGCCATCTTAGTAATATATGTAAAACAATATCAAAGAAACTGTTTATTTTATCCAAGTTAAAACATATAGCTAATGTAGAAACACGAAAACTGTTCTTCAACACCCACATCAGGTCACATATAGATTATACTTCTACGGTGTGGGATGGCGCAAGCGAGGTCCAGTTAAAGAGACTAAACTCTCTTCATCGTAGAGCCGCGAAGCTTATCCTTTCAGACCCTAACTCAACAATGGATAATAAACTGAAAACCTTAGAAATTCTCCCCTTGAAAAAACATTCATTATACAATAAGGGAATAACGATGTTCAAAGTATTGAATAACAGACTCCCCGAGTATATAAAAAAAATGTTTTTCCTCCCGGCATCAACATACTCCAGATCAAGGCAGTCCATTACTGTGCCACGACCTAGAATCGATCTCTATAAGACAAGTTTAGCGTTCTCAGGTGCTAGCATGTGGAACACATTGCCCAAACATGTTACAACATCAACAACGCTTTCGTCTTTTAAAACCGCTCTCTTCAAGTACCTCACCTCAGCATCGTAAGATTTTCACAGCAACCTGCACTTGCAGTGTACGATTTTCCCCTTTCTAACTCTTCAATTCAGTTATATCTTCAGTTAATACAAGATGCTAATGCTGCATGTATTGTGTGTGTGTGTGTGAGTGTGTGTGTGTGTGTGTGTGTGTGTGTGTGTGTGTGTGTGTGTGTGTGTGTGTGTGTGTTGTGCTTGTGCTTGTGTTTATGAATGTATGTATGAAGATTTATACCTTTATAATTGTGTGTATGTGTGAGATTTGTTATGTTTATTTTCACCTTTTCAATGATTTCTTTTTTAAAAAACTTTATATTTCAATTTTTATTAGTTATATATTTAGTTTTTCCCAATTTAATGATAGTATTTTTGTGATTTGTGCATTATATGTAAAGTAGATTAGCAACGGCAAGTTCGAAAAATGGTTTCACCAAAACTTTCACCGTTGTAAAATAAAGAATCATTGTCATTGTCATTGTCATTGTCATTGTCATTGTCTCTCAGTATTGTTACATGGCAATGTGCAAGAAGTCATCAGGCGGACTTCGGCAACCATTGTCCTGCGCACAGCGGCCGTGCGCGGGCAAATGCCGGCCAACGCCCGTTGGCCCGATGGCCTTTTGGGTATGTAACAAGGTCCAAACAGACCGGCAGCACTGATTTGTGATGGGAAGACAAAATCCAGACACTGAATAAGCTGACTCAGTTTCGCCTACAAAGACTGATCACTAAGTTGAATCAGTGTTCGGGTAAACTGACTTGGATAACTACTTTTTCATTTCAGCAGACGGCAAACCGGCCCACTGACCCGGCACACATTGTTAGCCTATCGGTTGTCGCGTCTATCTTGACGGTGAAGTCTCACAAGAGCTCCGCCGCTCCTTCAACCCCGTTTCCGCACGTGCCGGCCACGAATCTGTGTCAAAGTGAGGTGCTGTGACCCAGTTTGAAATTTGAAAGTTTACATCCTTAAAACGAGCATTTCCACTCGAGTCACATTCATTCCGAGTCAGCGAATCTCTGATGTTGAGGAGCACATTGCGGTCGTACCTGTGGCGAAACTGACTGAATGTCTCCTCCAGCAACACAAGCATACCAACCACAAGCACACCTGACATCGTGTCGCCATAGACCGGCGCCATCTTGTACCGGGTTACATGGCAGACAATTAATTACTTCTAATTAATTATGGAGATAATTATCTCACTAGAGGCCACCCACTCCTGATTGGACAGGATGAACAAGGAGGAGGGTTTGGGTTGGGGCTCTGCTCCACCCTATAAAACACCCCGCCCCCCCCCCCCTCCCCCCACTAACCCTTTAACCTGCTGGCTGTCAATAGCGCTTTTTGTTGCGATGATTCCTGCAGGAATCATTGCCACAAAATGTGTTGCTGACAAAGGGTAACCCTCTTGTACATGCAACCACAAGTACCGTTAGCAGTACAGGTGGCTGCATGCACAAAGGGGTTACACTGCATTCCAGACATGTTGTATGGGATACACGTCTTTCACAGTGTCGCGTGTCGGTGTGCATGCCGCATATGGATACGCGACACTGAAACTAAAAAAGATGGTTCTGGCTTAAATGTTAAATGTGGATTTACATATGATTAATGAAGTTGATTTGGCCACTTGTTGCTTTGTCTGTCGGTAATGTTCATGTGTAAGTGTTTACAAGGCATTCCTATATGTGTGCGTGCGTGAGTGGGTGCAGTATCATATTGAGCAAATTGCACTGATGTTCATTATTACAAGAATAAAATAGACGTTCTGAATCAGAAATGGTAAAAATGCACGTATCGACTATAAACAAACAAACAAACGAAACAAATGAAAACTGTAAATAGTCCAACTGACAGGTGCAGGGGAATTTTTCTTTGTTTGGCTTATCCGTCGTTTGACTTATTCATTACTTGGACATTACCAATAAGTAGAATTTTTACAGAGTTGTTCAGCTTCATTCAAATTTCTCTCCTCTCTGAAATTGAAAAAAACCCACAACATTGATTTGTTCTGCATATGATATATGTTTTGAAATAATCCAAGTAGAAAGCTGAGTTTATTTGAAGAACTGATCTTGCGTACTCATTAATGATACACGCACACATGGAGACAAAAGCCTCAGAGTGGGTTACCTACCATTTTATGTGAAAATGGGTTCCCATATTTCTATTTATTCTAGGGCTCTGGAGTTGATGCGAATGTTTAGAACTTATCTTATAACTAAGCTCTACAACTTAAAATAAAATAGACATTTTCTAGAAACAGAGCCACTGGATGGAGAAAAAATGGGTTTCTACCAATAAAGTGGGTGCCTCTCACACAAAAACTGGCATTGCAGTGAAAATGGTTGTCCTCTTCAATTCATTCATTTTAGCATGGACTATTTTAATAAAATTAGGCGTCTGTAATAAGGTAAAGTTCACGGAATATTTGATGCTTCTTTTGCAAAATTTATTTGATTGTTGTCATTCATTTTTCAACTTAATGTGTATTCTTTTTTTTTTTTCCTGCATTAAAATTGTCAAGCACAATTTCACAACACACAGTGAACAAAATATCTCACTAAACATACCTCGAGGGAGGGGGAGGGGGGTGGGGTCATCACTTTTGTTTTTATAGAGCTGCTGAATGCTCTCTTATGAATGAAAGATTTTCATTATCAGTGGAATCAGTAAGTCATATCAGAGGCGCGCACCGAGTTGCACGTCGAACCACTCACAAATACACATTTGGAGTGCACCAGATGGATCCAGTTGGCCAAGTCCTACCCTACATTCCACACTATAGGACAAGCTAAGACTGAGAAGCAATCGCAGCGTTTATGGCGTGGTACAAGGTTTAAAACTAAGAAACTGTTGTTTTTAGAAGCGTGTCGGGCAAAAGTTTTTATTAAAACTGTTTTAAAACCTCTTTTAACTCAACTTTTGTTAATGTTAAAAGTGTTTTAATTTACAAGCGTGTCGTAACTGTTATGCATCTATTCCAACGTATAGTGCTGGATATTTTTCCCATTGTTGCCTTCTCTCTTTGCTCAACACTCGACTTTCCAGTCCTTCCCTCAAACGGACAGCATTCACACAAATAATACTTTACTATTACACCTTTTGGCAACATTAGGTTTCTTTCTCAGTCCTAGCATTATATCTGAAAATGGCAAATCCAAGCCTGCACTCTTTTTACTGCACTAAACGACTGACTGCAGCAGACGACGCACGTAACGATGCTGACTGTGTGACGTCATTTGCATTCAATCAATTTGTGCATACAATCCAAGAGGAGATGCAGCATTCATAACACAAACCTACAAACAAAGCAACAGGTTGAACCAAAAGGTCGGGCAGGACACATGACAACAGCAGCATCCCCCGAAGTGCACGTCCTTTTTCACACTGCGCACTCATACAATCACTTCACTTCATAGCAAGTTGCTCGCGTACAAATACATTTGCCCAAGTCCCTGGTGCACAGATACATTGCTCTCAAATTTGTCTTCCCACCACATGACCTCGGAAACACAACACAACTCAACACTTCTTTTTTTACAAAACAACCATACCCTCAAATAATAAACTTCATTTTGCAGCAACATAAACAATTTACTATCTCACACAACTACAATACCACCACACCCCCCCCCCCCCCCCTCACCTTTCGTATCTCTCCGTTTCACTTCGGCTCACCAACGCAGTCGACCATTCAGGTATTAAGTTATTTATAGCTGAGAAGGGTGATGTCGCACACACACACACATTTTAGGGGTTTTGTGCACACACACATACACACACTGCTGGGACAAGTTCAAACACACTAACGGAGTGTCTTTTAAGCACAAAGTGCATGTAAAAAAAAACTAATATGGGAAAAACTGATTTTTAAATTTTTTTTATAACTATATACCGCAAGACAATGCAGAAACAACCCTCAGAAAAAAATGGGTGTCTAACTTGGGCAACCAGAATTTTACACACACCCATTTTCCATAAGGATGGTAAAGTCAGTCACCCAATTTAGGGCTTTTGGGCACACACACACACACACACACACACACACACACACACACACACACACACACACACACACACACACACACACACACACACACACACACACACACACCACGCACATGCACACGCGTGCGCATGCTGTGTAAACTACCCGCAAATATCTCTGGAAACATATAGACATGGGTCCAAACGTGAGATTAAAAAAAAAAAAAAGTCCGAAATAGCTCAGGCGGTTAAACGTTGGAGCAGGAGAGCGAAGGGAATCGCCGGATCCTGGGTTCGAATCCCATCCCAGCCCCGGTAGCTGGACTCACAATCCAGGGGAAAAAAACGGATTTGTTCAATAGCATGTCAGTTGAAAGGTCCAGGTAAGTGGCACAGTTAGAGTGTGCCTGAGTTGATCAGTGTTCAGGTCACACTCCATAGGCAATAGATTTCCCTGTCCCCCATAACCCACCCGTCAGGGCCGTCCATGATCACCTCGGTGCTGTGGACGTTAAACCCGAACTAACCAACCTGAGATTAAAACTGCTTGGGCTAGTTGACTCTAGTCTTGGGCGAGTTGACTGCTACTTTGGGTGAGATGACAGCTACCTTCGGCGTTGACCACTGACTGGGCGAGTTGCCATATGGGCGAGTTAACCGTCACCCTCTTTGGCAATATGGCGTGTGGGCGAGATGGCATGTGGGCGATTTGACCAGCAAGTCTTTCAAGGTACAGTACTCTTCACACCCACAGTGCAAAGTCCAGTCGAGCTTCAGGTAACAATTATCCAGGTGAATCCGAAAGGTTCACTATCAAGTAAGCCATGTAACATATTTTTGTCGTACCATTCAAAATGACACCCATTTCATTCACATGTTTCTGTGAGGCATACTTTAATGGAAGTCATTGCAAAGTTAGCCTAACGGACTCTGATGTAGTGGCCAGTGCAAGCCTTTGAGTCATTATTTGGTACTGGTCACAAAAATGGATCAATTGTAATGCAGAGTTCATAAAAGTTAATTTGAAGCATTTTGTATCAATCTAGTTTTAGAATTAGCAAAAAGGCTTGCATGGGGTCAAGTTGCTTCAGTATAATATTGAAATTAGTCTCAGCCACTTGTAGGCATTTCTAAGCGTTTCAGTTGACGGTGACACCGATGTACAGATAAAAGTGCTATGAGAATGAAAGCAACTTATTTTGATATGAAATAGACTATAGTTGGATGACCTTTTTAACCTTAAAACGTAAAAATGAAGGTTTTGATATCATTTGTTGAATTATGTTCATAACCATATGCTGATCATAGTTGTGTGACACTGAAATGTTAGAAATAAAATTTAGAAATCATTTCTGCAAATTTCTACTACTTCCATGTTTTCCTTTGTTTTTGTATTTAACACATTCCTTGCAATATCATGATGAACATTTTTTCATGCATGTTCTCAATTGTTACCTTGCCAACTGGGAAATATGAAGGTATTTGTGAAGTTAGTGCCTGCGTTTTATGTGACACCATGTGACAAGACGATAATGAAAGATAGTATAATCTAACTTTTTTTAAAAAATCGATAAGGGTACTCCTCAGTGTTGTTGTAAGGGTTACAATATGGTGATGAAAGATAGTGCAACCAAACTCAGTATTGAAAAAAAATATTGATGAAACTGAAAGTGTGCCACTGTTGACTGGTTTTTTAATTTTTTTTTTATAGGGTTCTAGTTCTTCAAGTGACTCATCGACAATTTTTCAGTCAGAGGCTGTTTACACTTGCAACCAGGGTTTAACCCGAGTAGAGTTCAACCTGCGTTAAACCTGTTTTGGTGCGTTTACACATATGACCTTTATGACAACATTGTTTATTAACAGCGTTCTTACATTGTCATTTCGGCAACCAAGTATTTAATTATCAGAAGTGTTTTACAGACTTACAATGAACATAAGCAGCCCAAACTTGTTTGAGATTTTGGTGTGTAGCGAGAAGGTGGAGGATGCTTAGTTATCAGAAGTGTTCGTACAAACTTAGATGAACATATGAAGCCCAAACTTGGTTGAGAGGCCATGGAAATAACTCGTATTTGACTGTCGATGTGCACAATGGACTTCAGCGCTATGAAATCTGTTGTGTACTGAAATTCTTGCCAGTAAGGCCATGTCAGATTTCTTGACAATGTGCACAATGATGATAATGAAATGTGGTTTAGATCCAGCCGTAAACACACCAACCCGGATTGAACTCGGGTTCAACCTGGGGTAATGTGCAAGTGTAAATGGCCTCTCAGTGTCGCTGTTTATTGTTTCCATTCACAGGCACAGAACTGCTTAAACATACTCCAAATATTAAACAGCAATAGCAACAACAAAGATACATATCATAATAATGTGAAACTGGCCACTTTAATCACTGGTAATCAAGAGGAAAACAGGTATTTTAGATATCAGAAGCGAGTTGTATGCTGACAGTTGTACTTGTACTGAGAAGTGAGCTACCCAAGCGAAATGCGTTTTTCACGGTCATTTTATGCTCGATTCTGCCACAAGAAAGAGTAAAAAGGTCATTCATCATCAATTTAGGTATGAAAACCACTTTTATTTTTCTCATCAAACATTTTTACATCGATATTACACACTTGTGTGTTAGATATCAGTCATATGAAGCAATTATGGTCTGTTATGTGACTAGAGGGTTGTCTGGGGCACCTTTTGAGAGTTAGCCAGATATATTATAAAGCAGACAGATTTATCAGCTTTTGGCATGTTTCATTGTTGTGTGTTTTATTTACTGGAAACGCACACAAAAAAGCAATACACTGAAGCTCCATTCAATGCGCACAGCACATCTTCCAGAGTAAGGTAATTGATTTCCTCTTTTTGGATGCCTTTTTTTAAAGCGATTTCAGTCCTTTCCTCCTGATTTCACCACTTTATCCTGTTCTATGCTACTGTAGATTGTTTGATCTCTTCTGTGTAGCTGTCATCCACGTTCAAGGTTTTCATAATAAAATGCAAATTGTGTAACGTCTTTTTTCATGACACCCCTGCATTGTGACCAGTACCAAATAATGACTACAGTTACTCTTAGCTCCTGTGATGGGACCAGTTCTAGATTTGTTAACATTCCTGGTCTTTTTTTCTTACTTGTCAAATTTGTTTTGTTTGTCTATGCACACCATGACAACATCCACATTTACCAAGCAGAAGATGTTCAGACTTGGCGGAATAAGGTGGAAGAAAACTGTAATGACCATTGACTGATGTCAAACAAATGATTTTAAAAAAAAGATTGTTCATTGCAGACACAAGTGGCAGGATGTCATCGATAAAACCACTGGCAGGCAAGGTGTGTATTGTGACGGGCGCCACTCGTGGGATCGGCAAAGGCATTGCGCTACAGCTTGGGGCTGCAGGTGCCACAGTCTACATCACTGGTGTGTGTGTATATGTGTGTCTTTAAACCCTTTTTGTGTAATTAGTGTTTGTTGTTACTGACACCCAAAGGGCTAATATTTATTGATACACCAGCTGTTGCTTTGACTGCATTTGCTGCCTTAAACTAAGGATCAAGCATCTCAACAGTCGGAAAACTGTCTGCAACAGATACTGCTGACAATATGTGTATGGGTCCTTTGTGTACTATCTTAGAGCTTTATGATGTAAGTACAATGCCAAATGTTGAATTCATCGTTTGCAGGGTGTATTGTTTTTGTACCCGAGTCGTGGATTTATCGTCTGCATCGGCTTGGTTTTGAATTATTATGCATATTTATGAGCCTACGTCACAAGGCCGCAGAACCCAGCTGATTATCAGTGTATCGTAATACTGCAGGTCGCGAGTTCATCAGTGTGGTGTACACATGTGTCAGTGTACCCGTGTACTGATGTTCTCTGGCATCCCTTTGACGTAATTTTTCATGAGAATGCAGAATAAACCTTCCATACTCGCTATGCTGTCAAAATCACAATGCAGGTTCCGTATTTACTAGTAACGATCGTGCTGCATCGTCAGTGCATGGCCGAGGGCGACTCTCCGCGCAAAGCAACTGAGCCAGCGTCCACGGCGCCTAGTTTGACCTTTGATCCTTTATCCCTCGGAAATACGAAACAGAACATTGGTATTTGTTTCTTCAAAAATATTACCGATGACATGACTATGTGGAAGTGTCTACTACTTACTCAATTCTAGCCTAAGAACCTGTTGTGTTACCACACAACCCGGGAGGCACTCGGGGAACCCTGAGGGGGCCAAGAGTTGTCTCCCGATATTGCCCATCCGGTTCCGAGTTACCATGTGACTAACCAGTCATGCTACTTAGGCTCACGCTGTTCAGACGTGTTGCTCTAGCCTACGGACTTCGATTTTTTTTCGTGCAGTTCGCCGGTCCTCCGAACTTGGCTTCTTCACTTCTACTTTGTCGGCCCTGCCTGTGCCCTGTGTGGCTCCTTCGTCCCCTCTTCGTTGGCTGCTGCCCTCTTCTGCCTCTTGAGTGCCTGGGCGGTGTGGTGAGCTTCGCCGGGACTTCGCCCCGGTCGTGCCTTGGGTGCTATGGACGTTTCTCCCCCCGTTCCCCTTCGGCGGAAAGGTAAGGTAGCTGCGTTGGCCCTCGGCTGGTTCCCGGGCCGGGCACTGGTTTGAGCAGGTGTGATGGGGTGATGAGAGCGATTGACAATTGAACACTAGGATTAAGATGGTGGTTGCTGGACTTAGTGACTCAGAGACGTGGTCATGTTGAGCTACTTTATTTTCTTACAAAAACTAGAAAGTAGAAACCAGAAAGCAGAAAGCAGTACCTGTGGAATAAACAAACAGGTAATCAGTAATGGTGCCAAGAATACAATAAACAAGGCACATAACTAAACTAAGGCATATATCAACATGCAGTGAACGTACAACACTTTGATTTTAAAGACTCTGATAAAATCGAAGTGATGGTCGTGTAACATATAGAATGTGTAGTAATATACATGATAGCAAATAAAATTTAAAAAGTCACAATACGAACTACAAAGTCATGCAAAGCACAAGTCTAAGAATAAAGCAGAGCACCAATACGCAAGTGCGCTATGCAGTCAGACCTGGTAAGGCGAACACGCAAATGACTAACAAACGGGTAGTCACTCCGACCGGAGCCTCCCTAACAGGTCAGACCACATCAAGACCAATGCATAAGTACTAAAAGTAACATAGCAAAAGTAAAATTAAATCAGATGCTATGCCAGTGGTACAATAACTATGTGACTAAGCACTAATGAATAGTATATAGAAAATAACTAGTATCAAGGGGAAAGTAATGTGTGAACATGACACAAAAAGGAACTCCCCCATCAAATGAATAAGGACGTACACACAACCTTATCATTCACTCGGTCTTTATTACATTCGCACTGCAGACACAAGCGCAAACATTGAACATCAACGAAGAACGCAAACATCTACGCACACTGCAGTCATTCATGACAAAGAGGAAAGACAGGCAGAAAACATGTTTACATGAAGGGGAATTATGTGCATGTAACATAAGATAGCCTAGAATAAAGTATATCTACCAAAATGCAATCTAATGAATGTCACCGTGCACTAAATAGAGGCATGGTCCACTTAATATGGCTACCAAGCACCTTTAAATTTAAAAGTCTGCTTCTTACATATAGTAATGAACAATGACCCTTGAGGTCGCATAACAAAGATGACCTATATCGCTTCCTGTCACACAGGCTAATAATGCCTCTCAGCGATGTGAACCAAGCCTATGTACTATGTCAAGTGAAATACTTAGTCATAAAATAGGATGCAAATAATAACTAAAGTCAAAATAAATAAAACAAAGTCCTATGCACAAATAACTAAATGAATGGAATGAGTGGCTGAATGAATGAATCAATCCATCACCAGTCACTCGACCTATGGGTAGGCATGGCATACGGTCAGGCATAGCAATGTATAAACAACTTAAGCGGAAGTTCAAAATCAAAACAAACATGGTGCCTAAGAGAGTCAGCTGTGAGTGACGTCACCAACGCGGGAACATCACACAAAGCTGCCGGCCTCCCTAGCTCGGTGATAGACAAGGGAAGACTCAAGAAAACATAGAACTAAATAAAATAAAGATCATCCCTAACTATGAAATACCTTAAATCTCTACCACAGCAACAACAACTAAACAATCAACCAATAAAAAATAGCATTAAATGAACAAAAGAAAATGTGCGCATTATGGTGCATCCACCATGCAAGCAATGTAGTCGATTGTCATGATTGCCATTCATTCAGCAAGACCAAACTTAGCGAATTATTTTAATTAGAGGCATAAGTGCACTCCCATTTACTCCCACGGTTACATGATGCGCCGAGGCAAAACTATCGCCTAGTCACAACCGACCACGGTCATGCACGCTAAGCACCGCATCATTTTGACACGTTAATTTTTCTAAGGCAAAATACATACATCATATCTTCCACATCAACATTGTTACAAAAGTTTGTGTACTGAAATTTCCACACTGCAGCATTACATGGAAATTTACTAGCGAGTAGATAATCGTCTAGCAGAAAACAAATGAAATCAAGCAGGCCTCACAAAATGGCTAATGCGTCCGGTCTGGCGATCATGTCAATTTCATGCTCAAGAAAATCATCAAAACATCCAGCATTGCAATGTCATCAAATAGTAAAAAATAATAATGCACCAAATACGATATAAAAACTGAATACTTACAGGGTCTCCAAAACCCGCACAGTTTAGGTGAATTAAAAAAAAAATGTTTTCAGTTCCTCCAAGGCACCGGTGCCAGAAATTAAGTCGGTCACAAGTACTGGTACTGTGAGTCTTGCACGTTTGATAAAAAAAGAAAGTCCGCCACGCAGGCAGCCCTAGTATAGAGGCATGCTGGCTGCTCTCACTGTCTCCGCGTCGGTGCAAAGTCCACGGGGGTCTGGCAATTGCATAAGTACCAAATATGTATTTCTTGCCAGCCCTAAGAACTAGAATATCTTCTGAACTACATAATGTAAAAATATAATCTTTGAATATAAATATTAAGAAATTTTGCCAGCTGTACTCTGGATTTAATTTGAGATTACGGGCTATTAGCGGAAAGTTTATATTTATTCTTAAAGCGGTCTCAGAAGTGCCACAGAAAATCAAAAAGGCTACTAAATCGCAATTATCACTCTGATAGGTTATAATTAACCAAAAGACATATACACTACAAAAACTATTACCTGGGCCAAATCTAACCATGCTAAATACTAAGCAATAGTATCGTAGTTTGGCTACAATACACGGTCAAAACTGATATACAATGCAACACGTACACTGAGCTATCACGATACTCACAAACCAGATAGGTGAGGCTAGCGCTGGCAGAATTGTCAGTACTCAAACCAAGGGGAATCACAGCGCTGGACAGACAACAGTTAGATCCCCTGCCCCCGCCTATCAGGCACCCAATCGCCAGCCCACAGAGAAATACGCAGGTATAGAATAAGACAATCATTTCCATTTTAGGAATGGATCTAACTGTTGTCTGTCCAGCGCTGTGATTCCCCTTGGTTTGAGTACTGAGCTATCACGTACACAACACTTAACGCTGCGTTTGGCAAGGCACCGCGAGCGGCGCACGTCATAGCTAGCAGTCAACACGAGTGAAATCCGAGAAGCAATGGTCATAAGTGCTATTGGCCTATGTACACAGAGGAACAGCTGGTTCCCTCTGTTACACAGGCACGAAGACAGTCTTCATCTTTGCTGTAAGTTGCGCGCCAATTTTCTCAACCCTTAGTGGCGGGGCCCCTCGTGCCCGCGCCCACTCACCTTTCAGTTGTTTGGTGTGGTATTATTGGCGCTTACCTGCTGACTTGTACCTGGTATGAGTTGGAGAATTGTTATGCATCCATGGCTTGATTAGCGTGGCGCACTGTCGCCGTTACGTTGGTGGGTCTGGCGGGGTCGGACACTTGCTTCTTCCTGTATGTCATGAAATACTTGTTTTGTTGTGCATAATGCGTCGTCTGCTCGCCTTAGCTTGGCGGGGCCCCACGTGCCCCCACCCTGTCGCCATTACATGGTAATGTTACTGTGCCAGACGCTTGCTTCATGCCTGTACTTATCGTCACATGCTTGAGTTGTTGTACATCATGCGTCATATGCTCACCTTGGCTTGGCCCGTGCCCGCGCCCGGTCGCCATTATGTTGACAATGTTACTGTACCTGATGCTTGCTTCATGCTTGTACCTGTTGTGACATGCTTGAGTTTTGTTGTGCATGATGTGTCTAGGCTTACCTTAGCTTGGCGGGCACTATGCTCTCCAGTCCTAGGGTGACTGCCACGCGTGTGAACGCAGGGAGTTACCCAGCGGAGTAAGATACACTCTGGGAACACGGGTACAGCACATTATTGATGTTTCGGGTGGTTATTCTTGGGCAAGATGGACAAACAGAGAGGTTAGCCACGACTTCTCTTCATTCACAAACAGTAGGTCGCAAAGGTAGCGTGCTTGCCTTAGCTTCCCCGGGCCCCCCGTGCCCGCGCCCGCTAGCTTACGGGGGTGGATTTGCAGGCCCCGACGCTTACTGACTGGCTTGTACCTTGCTGTTGTGCCTTTTATGTTGCGAAGGCTAGCCTTCCCAGGGTGGGGTCCCACCGGCCCTCGCCCGCGGGCCTTCAAGTGTGTTGTGTGTTGCAGTGACCTGTTGCTGTCCTGTACGCTAGGCGGAGGGCTCCAGAGGCCGTCAGTTACCAGAGGTCTGTCTCCCCTGCACCGGATGCGCCTCCGACCACGCTCGCGACACCTACTCCACCTGACCTGAGCTGCACTTTAGCAGTTATGGAGTGTTCAGACGCGAGCGACCGGCTCCTGTGTGTGATCCGATTCCAGTTGAGGCGACATTCCCGGGCCCTGCGTACTACCTCACAAGAGCGCGCCTACCGCTCGAGACCGCGACGACCTTTGGAGAGGACCGGATGCAGGAACCTAGTGCGCGGAGTGGGTATTGATCGAAGCGGCAGCTTCCAGGCAGGAGCGTGCCTGGACAAAGCCTTCTGACAGGCAGAGAACCCACTTTGCTAAAGAGCTCAGTTCGGAGAGACTCGCCTCGCGCTGTCCCATGTCCACTGCCGATCCCCGTTCGTCTCCAAGTAAGCCCGCTGGCCCCTACGCGGGGTCACCTCGCCGGCAGAGAGCCCACCTCGCTAAAGAGCTCGGCTTGGCGAGACATTACGCACGCATCCGAGACCTTCGCGCAGTACGGAACCCTCGCGCCGCTCAAGATGTGCGCGGCAGCCCGCTCAGGCGGCCGACGACTTAGCGCAGGAGTCTCGCGCTCTGAGCAGGACTGCTGTCACCGTGATCGCTTCCTGGAGCCACCAGGACAACGCGGCTCGTCGGCAGAAAGCATGAGCCCGGCTGCCATTTGCTGCACGGGCCCTGTTGATGACCTGCAAGCAAGGCGGAGGTTCCACTGGCCGTCCCACAACCACAAGGTTTGTCTCCCCTGCGCCGGATGTGCCGCCGACCACACTTGCGACGTCTGCTCCACCTGGCCCGAACTGCGCTGGTCATAGCTACGCAGTTTCTACAGACGCGAGCGGCTGACACCTGTGTGTGCTTCAAGACCGGTCGAGATGCCATACGCCGCGCCCGGTTCTCCAACCGCTCGAGACCACAACATCCTTGTGGAGAGGACGCCACGCCGGACGCGACAGGCTAGTGCACGGAGAGGGTTGATCGAGGCGGCCGCTTCCAGGAGGGAGCGCGACCAGGCACAAGCCTTCTGACAGGCAGAGAACCCGCCTCGCCAAAGAGTCCGGTTTGGAGAGACGCGCCGCGCGCCGTCCCATGTCCTCTTCCGATCCCCACTCATCTCCATGGAAACCCGCTGGCTCCTACGTGGAGTCACCTCGCCGGCAGAGAGCCCACCTCGCCACAGAGCTCGGCTCAGAGAGACATTCGTGCACTCGTCCAATGTCGTTCAAGATCTGCCCGTCTCTCTCTCGCTCCCTGCTGCCAGGGCAGGAAGGACCACTCTTCGCTTCACCCCAGGCATCCGGACCCGCCTCGCTTTGCAGTGCCTTCGCGCTCGTCTTGTTCCTTCCCGCGACTGGATTCCCTTCTTCCCGCTCCTCTTCCCCGCTCCGGGCCCGCCTCCCCCCCCCCCCCCCCCCCCCCCCTCAGTTTCGTCGGCCCTGGTCGCCTTCCCGCAGTCGCTCCGCACCCCGGATGCCCTCCCTGCGGCAGTACATCCTCGCCTCGACGTCTCGCGCCTCTCTCGCCGCCCCGTCTCTCTGCACCCGCCGCCGCTGACCGCCGTCATTGGAGTGCCCTGCCCGGAGCCCCGGCGCCGCACCGATCTCCCTCCCCCTGCCCGCAGGACGACGAGACCCGGAGTCTTCTCGCCAACGACTCCGTTTCCGCGCTTCTTGGAGGACTCAGCCACTCTCCTTCACCTCGCGCTACGTCAAACTCCTCGGCTTCCCACAGGTTGACTTCTCCCTCGCGGACGGACACCTGCCTGGCCCTCGTCGAGGTCGCTCGTCTCATTGCCACCATGCTCCCTGTGTATGTCTGCCCTCCGTCGTCCCGCTCAAGAGGAAGATTCCCCCTTTGTGGACGCTGGATGACAGGTCACGGTTCAAGTCCCTGCCGCAGCTCCCCGGCGTTCGTGACCTCGGAGACTGCCCGGGCCCTCCGTGCAGCCGTACAGCCCATGGACTACGTGTTCGGTCTGGACTTGCCCGATGCTGACCTCCATGTTCCCAGGCACCCGACGTCCAGGAGTTATCTGCGCTTCACCTGCGAAGGGGTAGTTCCTTTCACGCTCTTCCCTTCGGTCTCGATCTCAACCCTTGGGTCTTCACCTGCACCTTGGACGCTGTGGTGGACAAGGCGCGGCAGTCGTCCAGTCCGACGTCCAACTACCTCGACGACCTCCTCCTGACCAACCAAGGGGAGGCCTCCCTAGAAGCGGATAGAGATACGCTGATGCGGCTGTTGTCACGGTTGGGGCTCCTAGTCAACACTGGCAAGTCGGTTCTCCCCCCCTCGCAGCGCTTCGTTCATCTCAGCGTGGAGTTCGCCACCGACCTCAACGGGGTGCATTGCCGTCGCCGAGGATCCGGATTTGACCGCCCTAGCCGGCCAGGTAGCCCAGCAGGAGGCAGCTCCCGCCAGAGTCTGGCTTCAGCTCCTTGGGTTGATCAACGCCGCCGCGGATCTACTCCCCCTCGGTCATCTCTACACCCAGCCGCTGCAGCTGCACCTCCTGCTTCTCTGGCGTCCCTCCTCGGCCGAGCTGACCACCATGGTACCCGTGTCCCCGCTGATAGGCCCCCTTCTCCTGCGTTGGACCGACACGACGTGGCTGGCTTCGGGAGTCCCCCTGACCCTCCGCCTCCTCATCTCTCCCTGTGTGTCGACGTGAGTCGTGCTGGTTGGGGAGCCCTCCTACTTCCGCTGTTCCTCATGACGTCCGGCCTCTGGCTCCCAGAGTTCGCGGACAAGCACGTCAACTGGTTGGAGCTGCAAGCGGTCTGGCAAGCTCTCATCGTGTGGGAGGATCAACTCAGGCACCAGCTTCTGCTCGTTCTCTCAGACAACGCAACGGTCGTGGCCCCCATCCAGATACAGGGCGGGACGCGCTCACCCGACCTGTGCATGCTCCTCTACCGTCCGATGCGCTGGTGCGAGGACCACAACCTTCCCTCGGTGCGCGACTGATTGTATTGGCGGACTCGCTCCCGACACGGCCAGTGACTACATACGGAATGGACCTTACGCCAGGATAACTTCCGGATGATCTGCGCCCTCTGGGAGACCCCGTTGGTTGATCTGTTCGCCACGAGGTGGAATCACCGGCTTCCCATGTTCATCTCCCCGATCCCGGACCCTCTGGCCTGGGCAGTCGACGCCCTTCCATTCCATGGGATGGACTCATCGCCTTCGCAGACCCCCGACAGTCCTCGTCCCCAAATTCCTCCTCGAGCGGCAGGGATGCAACGCCGTCATCCTTCTGGCCACCCTGTTCTCTTGGACCCGGGCCTGGACCACCGACCTTCTCAGCCTCACCACGCCCCCCCACTGCTGCTCCCCACGTCCCGCACTACACTCAAGCAACCGTGACAGTCGCTGTTCCACCCGTGCCTGGAGCGCCTGCTCCTACACACCTGGAGGTTGTGCGGCAAGCCCTCGCCGCTAGAGGCTTCTCGAGTGCAGCAGTGGAAGCTGTTTGCTACAGCCCGCAACCCTCGACCTGACGCTTCTACGAGGGAAGATGGTGAGTACTGTGCACCTGGTGCGACGACCGGCATCTCTCCCCCACCGATCTGACTGATCCCCAGCTCGCTGACTTTTTTCTCTGGCTCTTCAGAGACCAAGGATGGCCCTTCGGACGTGACTCATAAGACATGCTGCCTGGTGGCGCTTACCCCGACAGCCCGAGTTAGCGAGCTACACGCGCTGTCAGCGTTCCCTGCCTGCCTGCAGGTTCGAGCAAACGGTTCCATACAGCTGCTTACGGACCCTGCCTTCATTGCCATGACCAGGTCTCCTTTGACCGCACCATAGGTGATCACCTTACGGCCGCTGGGAGGGAGAGACTACCCCCCAGGAGACCAGGCGACAAGATCCTGTGCGAGCCCCATGCGTGTACCGACGCCAGACCAAAGCCGTCCGGAGAGGACGCTCATACCCCCTTTTGCTGTATGGCCCGGCAGGACTGACATAACAGCCCAGACGATCTTCCGGGCTACGCTCAGTCATTCGGTCCCCTACCAGGACCCCTCCCCTCAGGGAGCGAGGAGGCTACGGACACTTACACATGAGGTACGCGCCTTGGCTATGTGCGTCGCGTTCAGCGGGAACCGCGCTGTCCGACACTTCGTGGCTGCTGTGGGCTGGCGGGCAGAATCAGCCTTTGCCCGCTTCTACCTCCGGGATCTGGCAGGCTGGCGAGACTACCTCGCCCGGGTGGGGGAACATCTCTGCGGCACGACACTCCCTCCCGGCGCCACAGGCGCCGTAGGTATACCCCTACGAGGGTCGTCGAGAGTTTGCGGCGGGATGACGGTTCTATTAACCCTATGGGGATGGTTGGGCGCAGCACCCTCCTCCTGTTCGCTATTCTTCCACATAGTCATGTCATCAGTAATGTTTTTGAAGAAACAAATTAATTTTTCTCTAAAAGGTATTTTTTCGAAAAATAATTACCGATGACATGACTCGGACGACCCTCCCACCTGCCCCGCTTGCCGCTGGTGAGCTAAGTATCCTGACTGGTTAGTCACATGGTGACTCGGAACCGGATGGGCAGTATCGGGAGACAACTCTTGCCCCCTCAGGGTTCCCCGAGTGCCTCCCGGGTTGTGTGGTAACACAACGGGTTCTTAGGCTAGAATTGAGTAAGTAGTAGACACTTTCACATAGTCATGTCATCGGTAAGTATTTTTCGAAAAAATACCTTTTAGAGAAAAATGAATTTATACCCACTTTCTGCACTGCAGTCAATTTCACATCTCACACATCAAAGTCTACATAACTTAAAGCATCACTGGAAATGACAAATGCACCGTAGCAGCAGAAACACTACCTTTGTGAATCGAGTGAATGAGAGCCCGCACAGACAAAAATGTGTCATGATCAGCCATGTGCAATTTTGAGACACACTGTAGTTTTCAGAAACCTTGCAGCATAAAATCTGATAACTAGCTCATAACTATATGATTCAAACAGGTTTAAAATCTTGCAAAATCAGTAAGAGATAAATTCTACTGAAGATCATGAATTCTGAAAATTACTAGCGCTCGTGGAACTATAGGAAGATCAACAAAGACCGTAGATTACTTACTGATTCACAGAGCAGGAAAGTTACAAATTCCGGATGGGCAGTCAATCCAAGCTTTATATTCCCTTGTCCGATGTCAGTTCTACTTAGGGGTATCTTGTCTCACTTCCTCTTTCTTCAATTCCGAGTCTGTCATTGTCGGCGCGAGTCGACTGATACTTTCTTTTTTTTTCTCTTCGCTGGTTCATCCGCCATCTTGTCTGATTGGTTATTATTATGCAGACAACCTAAGGATGTATAGAATAGTTATGACGTCAGCTACCATAGCCTATCAGCAATCTTTTCATGGTGTACCGCCACAAGATTCCGGTGGGCCTCTTTTCACTTTGAACAGACGAAACAAAGCATTTGGTGGGACAATAGGGTGGTCACTGAAGCCCAGTAAAAACTTTTTGCAAACTGAACCTTCAAAAAGTTCAGTTGTGACCCTTTAACCCTTTTAATTCTGATACATCCATTACTTGAAATAAATTAGACTATGATTGTTCAAGGGTGGTGCCAGAATAGCTTGGCGCCTGAGGTGCCAAGCTATTGTGGCACAGCCCTTGAACTAAAATGATCATCTGTCTTCTAATCTATAACACAGCCTCTTTAGGACTAAAAGAAATTAAAAAAAAAAAATCAGCCTCAGGATGTAATGGCCAAACAACTGTCGCAGTCTCCTGAATCTTTATGTAGTCCTCAGAGGACAACTCACAGACTTGTGAATGTCAGCTGTAGAGAACAGTGAATAATGAATTGCGTTAGTAATTTGTGAATAGTAGATTGATATAATTTTGCTGTCGTATATTTTGCAGGCCGCACTCTGAAAAAGAGAGAGGGTGATCCTGTTGGAGGAAGTCTGGAGGAAACGGCTGCTGAGGTGTGTATAAATATGTGTATGGCATCTTCCAGGCTCGCATATTTTTGTCTTTTCAAATGCTCGTGGTGCTGCTGGGCCGGCAGCTGAGCATTGAAAGCCGTCTGCTTCTAAGCGCTACTTTATGTGTAAGCTTCCACCCTGCTATTGACCCTTTGGCTGCCCAGTGCAGTTTTTGTTATGATTACTCTTGCAGGAAGAATTGCAGCATAAATTGCTCCTCACAGCCAGAGGGTTAGCTTCAGTGTATACTACATTTCTGCTTTCCATTCTACTGGCCCTAACGGGACACTTTTCAAACAGTGGAGGTGGGATTTGTGACGCACACACTTGCAAATGATATTGCATGCTATGCATGCAAAAACAATAAAAGCACTGTAAACTGAGTCTGTACTTGAATTTGATGTGCTTGAAATAGGGAATAATCCACATCCCATTCCTGCCTGCCAGAGGATTTGAACCGGGACATTACAATTGCCAGTGCAGTGTCTTGTCGATTAAGCTACTTCCCCTGTAACTTGCAAATAAACTCACTCACATCTAACCCTTCACGTGTCAGTAGCAGTTTTTGTGACGATGATTCCTATAGGAACATGGGTGCAACTCGTCCGTCTAGGAACGGAAATCCGTTTCTGAAAATATGGTCAAAAACGGACGTTCCGTTTTTGAGAATTTGAGGAGAAATTTTTTTTTCTTTTAAAGCAAACAGCGAAACGATCTTTTAACTGTGGAACTGGTTTTGGTGGAACTGGTTTTGGTAACAGCGGAAGCGCTCTTCTGAATCGGAGACAACAACCCTTGTTCTTCCTGGCACCTTGTAAACCCCGTAGTGCTAGCTAGCTCACAATGCCGCAAATAAAAGAAGGCGATTCGGTAGCGTTAGTTGACGCCAATGTGAAAAACAAATGGCGATGGGAGTGGCTGAATGAAACGGACAGCGAGAAGAATCCGCTTAGGCTCTGGTGTGTGAAACTTGACATCGGAGGAGTGTGCTATTGCATACTGTGTCATGCTCAGCTCAAATATGGATCGAACGGCAAGACAGTAATACATCTGACAGTAATACTGCTCAGGGCTAGAAATTAACTTTTTTCTTTGGGGGCCACCGGGCCCCTTGATTGAAAAATTTGAGGGCCCACAAGCAACTTTCGGGGCCCAACTTTGAAAAATAATGCAAACAAAAAACAAAAGAATTATTGACAATATAATAAGTAGAAAGTACAATTTGTCTGATAATCTAAAATAAAAACAATTGAATTTCCAATTTTGCTGAGTGATGTCATTTTTATTTGCCTTTTCTTTCACTTTCAAACATTACCAACAAAAAAGGGGAAAAAGCACATACACACACATTCAGTGACACACATATTCCAGTGACTAGTGAGCCTGAAATGGCCATTAAACAAAATAGAAAAAAATCAAGTGAGTCTCTTGTATAATACTTTTCAGTTTTGTGACTGAGTATTGCACAATACACATCATTAAATTTTTAATATGAGGGCTAACAAAAAATCTGACCTCAATGCACAAAAGTTAAAAAAAAAAAAAAAAAAATTTCTGAGGGCATCGGAGACGACGTACGTTTCCCAATTTGGCAATTTTAAATGGGAAAAAGCTATCATTCACCACATTAAACTTTTGAGTGCAAAATTAAAGGGTTTTCGCTTCTTTTATCAGTTTTTTTTTTTTTTCTGTCCAAATTTAGAGCACCGGTGTGGGTTGCTTCCCTTGGCCCAAATACGAAACTGCCGAGTAGAGCTAGCTGTAGCAGACGAATTATTTTGCGGGCCAAGCGGGCCCTTCGTTTTTCAACTTTCCGAGCCCGAAATCAACTTTGCGGGTTTTTGGCCCCGGGCCCCCGCTAATTTCGAGCCCTGCTGCTACTACCACCACCAGTGCTAGTGTTGCTACTACCCATAGTGCTTTTGCCAGTATTGATAAAACTGAAACCATTGCTGGTGTCAAACGAAAACAACCTTCTCCTGCAGATATCAGATGTTTTTTTAAGAAGCCAAATATTCAACAAGATTAGTTCAAGCTGGTAGAGGTGAAAGCCACCATCATCCTGATGAATTGTTATTGGGAATGACATGATACTTTTTCTTTTTAGATGATCACTATTTTTACACTCCCAGCTTCCAAGGAGCAGTTATTTTGCAAGATGTTATAATTTCATACACAGTTCTACTATTACTTAATAAGTATTTTCTAAAGGAAAGAGGAGAGAAGAAAGACAGATTGATGAAATCAATCTTGTGCATTGCTTGCTGTTTGGTAAGTAGCATTAAACAAGTTGAAGTATAAGAGTGTATGTCTATATCTTTGTGGATCTGTGTGTTGTTTGTATTGCTTGGTGGGATGAAAGAGGGGTGGGTTTGCTGCTTTATTTTTTCATTCACATAGGACCTTTCAAATCTCTATAAAAAATAACTCTTAAAATGCTAAAACATCATATTCTGGGCCCCCTTTCCCGGGCTCTGCCCCGGACCCCGCCGGGGCCTAGGCGCCCTGGACCCCTGCCTTTCAGTTTTTACACTTTTGCACAGTTGCACCCATGTAGGAATCATCACCACAAAAACTGCTACTGACACGCAAAGGGTTAATACAAGCTTTATATTTTGGGAGGCATCTAAAAGACCATTATTCAACTGCGGAGGATGGACTAGACGATATTGCCATATTAGCTTGGGAGAGTGATGTTCATTCCTTTCAGGGGCGGATCTGTGGAGGGTTACAGGGGTTCTAGAACCCAACCCCACCCCCCCCCCACCCCATCCCACCAAAAAATCTTTAAAATGCTATAACAAAGTCCTTTTTTGGGGTGTTTGGACCCCCTTCCCCCAGTTTGATATTTTGGTGAATGGTGAGAGTCATAACACACACACGCCTTCTCTCCACCCCCACCACCCCCCACCCCAACCCCCTTTTCGATTTTTCGGCCCCTGGAAATAAGGTAACTAATCCGCCCCTGCCTTTGTCTACATTTTGGACAGGTGAAAGCGCGGGGAGGGGAGTGCATTCCAGTGCAGTGCGACCACTTTAAGGATGATGACATCAAGAAGTTGTTTGAGCAAGTGGCTCGTGAACAGGAGGGGCAGCTGGATGTTCTGGTCAACAACGCCTACAGTGGCGTCAAGGTTTGACATTTCTTGTGCATTAACCCCTGTTCTGCCAGTGGACGCTGAGTGTGTGTCTGAAATCCCCCACACTGAAAAACAGCTGCTGTCCAAGAGATATGGATGGATGCAAAGTAGTGTCAGCAAGAGATCCTCATGGGCCCCCACAACAGTTGGAGCTCATGCAGCTGAATCCTGTTAAGTATTTCACAGCAGTGAAGGGGTTAACCTGTTCATCAGTCAGAAATACTGTTATGTGAAGCTATCACAGATTCGCTGCCAGCTTAAACTGTCTGTCCCAGAATCCATCTGCTGCAGGTACATTGATATATTTAACCCTTATCATTCAGAATACACCAGTGTGTGAAATAAGTTCAAGGGTAGTGCCAGAATAGATTGGCGCCTCTAGGCGCCAAGCTATTCTGGCACCACCCTTGAACTAAAGCCATTGGACTATATCCTTATCCACAAGTACTCTAATGTAGCTTTGCATATGGCACTGTACAAATTTGAAGCTTTTAGCCGCAGTATGATATGGGTTAAAATATGAATGAGGCAAGCAGGATGCATAGATTGTTTCCTCAAAAACATTACCGATGCCATTACTACAATGAAACAACCTATATCTTGCGTAATTTTAGCCCAAAAACTTACGATGTGTACCTTTAGAGCCAGGGGAGGCCACCAGGGGTGCCGTCTGGTACCCGGGTAGCCTCCCTTCCCACCCCACGTGGGTAACTGCCGGCGCAGCAAAGCCAAACCAGTTCTTTCCTTTAGCTTGCAGCGTATAGACGTGTTCGCTTAGCCCTCTGCTGTGTAGCTATGGCTGTGTATGGTTCAGGCTGTACTTGAATATTTTCGGCAGTGGTCTTCGTTCCCGGCCTGTGCTTCGCCTTGCCTTGGAACCTTCCCTGCCCTTGTATGTTACCTACGGCTGTGTATGGTTCAAGAAGTGCTTGGACTTTCGACAGTGGGCTTCGTTCCCGGCCTGTGCTTCGCCTTGCCTTGGAACTTTTCTGCCCTTGTGTGTACCTACGGCTGTGTTGGTTCAAGAAGTGCTTGGACTTTCGACAGTGGAATTCGTTCCCGGCCTTTGCTTTCATCTTGCCTTGGAACTTTTCTGCCCTTGTTGTAGCGTAGGGTCGTTCTTAGACCTCTACTTGCTACCTACGGCTGTGTATGATTTGTGGAGCCCTTGGACTTTGATAGCGTGACTTCGTTCCCGGCCTGCGCTTCACCTTCTGTGACTTTTAGGCAGTGAGTGTCACTGGTGCTTCTGTGCCTCGTTTGCTGGAAGATAGGTCCCTGGGCCGTGGGGCCGGCCTTCGCCCCTCGTGGGGGCGCTGTCCTGCACCAGTGCCGGCGTTGAGAGACTTTACGGCTTGTGCGGTGCCTCTCGGAGCTTCGACCATGGCGTCCGGTGTGCTCCAGCTTCGGTCTCGCCGGTCAAATTCGCTGGTTGGACGGCCGGGACCTTCGTCGAGGACCCAGCCTTCCTCATCCTGGATGCTTCTGGGCCTCTGCCGCGTGGGCGCTTCTTCGTCTTCTTCTTCGGCTACAGGTGCTACCTTCCCCCTGCCCCTTGCGGGATGTCCAGGTAAGGTCTCGATGTTTTGCCAGCGCCACACTTCTGACGGCGTGCGCCGGCATCTTTTGCTATAGCATTGCTTGTTATTAAGAAAGCGATATTACTCGGCACAGGATAGTGGGGAAAGGTGAGAGGTGGTGCGCGGTTTTCGTCTAAAGAAACGTGGCCTTCTGCTATGACCAGTCGCTTCGTTGTTTCACTCTATGTTGCAGTGGTCAAGTCCGCATCTGCACACGATGTGGCGACTTCCAGTGGCCGAGTGACAAGCATGCCTCCCCTGCGCTGGTTGTGCTTCAGGCCACACCTGTGATGTCTGCGCTCTGGGTGGAGGAACGTTGGAAATACCCAGTTGCGGAGCCTTTTGGCGTGACAGAATCGCCGCCCGCCCGCAGCCACAAGCATGCTTCGGCCCCGGATCCAGCAGAAACACACCTTCGCTGCCGTTGGGGGACGCCTTACAAAGGCTCCACCCTTGCGCACCCACTCTCTCGAGTCAGGTCCGCAGCGAGTCCGCTCGCCCTGCTCTGCGGAAAACAAACCCCAACTCTCTACTTTGGGGGACGCCTTTCTCCCCCCTTGCGCGCCAGCTCGCTCGAGCCAGGTCCGCAGCGAGCTAGCTCGTCCCGCCTTGCGGAACCCAAGCCTCACAAAACCACCGACAGAACTGGACGCCGCTTCTCCCCGACGCCGGACCCTCGGCTTCTGCGTATGACCCTCGACTTGCGGCCCCGGGTTCGCGACCGCCTGAACTCAGCTCCTCGCCCCTCGCCCGCGTACGCCCCCTCGGACTTCGGCGTCCTACACCGGACCCGCAGCCCTGCGTCTTCGGTCCTTGCCTCCCGCCGCAAGCACTCTTTGTTCTCTGCTCGCTCTTCGCGCCCGGCTTCGCTCGCCGCTTCAGCTTCGCGGACGTCTCGCCCTCCTCCTCAGTCTTCCCCTCGGGCTTCGCTGGTTCCTCTTCCAGTCGCCGCCCTTCCGTTTGGTGTCTTCCTGGGTCGTCCGTGCTGCTCGTCATTCCCGGCCTCGTCTTACCCCCTCCTTCCCCGGCACCCTTTCCCCGCCTTCCCTGCTCCCCTCCCCTTCGCGCCGTCGACCACGTGCTCACCGCCCTCCTTCGCGCGGACGCTCCACTCGTCGGTCTCGCCGCCCACGCCTTCTCAGCCGCTCGCCCTGGTCTCGCTCCGTCTGGCGGCGGCACCCGCCTCTCCAGCTCCTAGTGCGTCGGCCTCCTGCGCCACCCGTCGATATGGATAGAAGCCCTCAGCATCGCTCCGGAGGATTCCGCCTCGGCTCCCTCCTACCGTGCAACCTCCGCGCGCGCTCTTCTCGCCCTTGACCCTACGTCCAGGACGACCAAGGCGGAGAGTCTTCCCTCGCTCGACGGGCCGCACTTCTGCTGTCTCGTGTCTTCCCCAAGCCCGGACGCCTGTCCCCGTCGCCAGCTTGGACACTGTTCTCCCTCCTAGAGGTTTCGTCCCTGCCATGCCCCGAGGTTCCCGGGTTCGTGTCGCCTTCCCCGCTCCTGCTGCAGGGTTCTGGCTCCAACGCGATTCTCTTCTTCACTGTCGTTCGCTGGCCAGCGGATTTGGACATCGCCTTTCAGCACAGCTGGTATGCTGGACACTCACAGGCCTTGCTTCTGCCCTCCCCGCAGTGGATCCTGCTGCTCAGCAGCAGCTGGTGGACTTCGTGCCTCCCGCCGTTGCATCCCCTCGGCTTGGAACGGACGGCGATCCTCATCCACAACGCCTGTGCTGGGTTCCTCGACTTGGCCAAGCAAGCGCTCGTCTACCTTCTGGAGCTGGCTCTTCTCCTTCTCGCCGCTGTTGGCGCACCTCCTCGCTCTGGCTGTGGGGAAGAAGTACCGCCTTTCGAGCCGTGTGTCAATGCTTGTCCTCACTTCGCCGCTGCCGCGCTCTGCGGCCTGCTCGCCGGAATGCTGGGCTCACCGTCTGCCCCTACCTCCCGCAGGACCTACGGAGACAGCTGCGACAGGCTCCGCTCGGTGATCCCTCCTCTTTGGTCCTAGGACCTGGCAGTCGGTGAAAGACGCGATGAGGAACTCGCCCTGCCCGCGTCGTCTCCTCCCGCTTCCGGCCGGCCGCGAGGCCCTGGGTCTCTCCCTGCGGACCGCCGGACCCGCCCTCCCGGCGTCGCCACCTTTCCCCATGCGTCCCCGCCCGCCGCGCCCGCCCGCCCCCGCCTGGCCTGGGCCGGCCACAGATGGCGTCCGATCATCGACCTTCAGCGCGGCACAGTTCTTCGCAGCGCCTTCCTTCCCTTGGGGACCGCCAGAGCCCTTCGCGCCGCGGTTCATCCCATGGGTCTCGCTGTCAGCCTGGATCTAGCGGACACCTACACGTCCCCGTGCATCCGGCTTCCAGACGCCTTCTGTGCTTCGCTTCGATGGCGGCATTACTGGTTCCGCGCCTTCCCCCTCGCCCGCAAACCCATCCCTGGTGTTCGCCTGTCTCTCGGACGGCGTCTTTGACACGGTCAGGTGGGCTTCGTCGAGCCCCTCCTCGAGCTACGTCGACGATCCGCTCCGGCGCCACTGGTCGGCACCCTCCTGGGAGCAGCAACAAGACGCCTTGCTGGCCTCCTCGACAGCCGCGGCCTCATGGTCAACTTCGGCAAGTCGGATCTCGCCCCGTCCCGCCACTTCACGCACCGTGGCATGGAGTTCCTTACGGATCTCAACTGGTGTGACTCCCGGACCCGAGGATCCAGAGGCTGGCGGACCTGGCTCGTCTTGGTGCACAGGAGGAGATGGTCCCCGCCAGAGTCTGGTTGCAGCCCCTAGGCCTGATGAGCGCGGCTGCGGATCCCCTTCCCTTGGTCGGCTCTACTCGCGCCCGCTTCAACTCCATCTACTCCTTCCTGGCGCCCTCGACAGGAGACACAGAGGCTCCCGTTCCAGTTCCTCCCTGGCTCTTTCCACTTCTCCTCCACTGGGCAGTCCCTGCCTGGCTCGCGTCTGGAGTCCCCTCTCCTTCGCCTCCCCCCCAGTTGTCCCTTGCGTCGACGCCAGCTGCTCCGGCTGGGGTGCACACCTGCTGCCGACGTGCCACGGCTTCCGGCAGCTGGCCACTGGCCCTTGCGGTCAAGCTTTTCAACTGGTTGGAGTTACAGGCGATATGGCAAGCTCTCCTCGCTTGGGAACCGACTCTCGGACATTAGGACCTGATCGTCCTTCCGATGACTCCGCTGGCGTGTCCTACATACAGAAGCAGGACATGACCTCATCCCCTTCCTCTGCTTCTTCTTACCAGCACTTCCGTGGGTGTGAGGATCGCCGCGTCTCTCCGAGCGAGATACTTCCCCGGCCACCTGTATGTCCTCGCGGCCTCCCTCTCCCGACGCGGTCAGCTTCTCCCACTGAGTGGGCACTTCGCCCGGACTTCTTCCAGATGACCTACGCCACGTGGGCAACCCCCTTCGTTCTTCGCGACAGGGTGGTACCGCCAGGTCCCCCTCCTCGTCTCGCCCGTCCCGGACCCCCTAGCCTGGGCGGTCGATGCGCTCCCCTTCCCTGGGGCGGCCCCTGCGCTTCCGCTTCCCTCCCTCAGTCCTTGTACCAAGGTGCTTCTCTAGTGCAAGGGATGCTACGTGATCCTGTGGCTGGTGGCGCCGTACTGCTGGACCAGATCCTGCACCACCGACCTCCTGTACCTCGTCACGGGCCCTTCACTGCGGCTTCCCACTCCTCGCACGATGCTCAAGCTACCGCGCCAGCCGCTCTACCATCCATGCTCTGAGAGTCTCCTGCTACATGCTTGGAGATTGGGCGGCAAGCCCTCGCCGCTAGAGTTTCTCGAGGGAGGCAGTAGCAGCTATCGCTTCAGGCCGTGGACCCTCGACCCTGCGTGTCTACAAGGGAATGTCAAGAGTACTTGGAGCCTGGTGCGACCTCTGTCGCCTCTCCCCTACCGGTCTGACTTCCCCACTACTGGCCGAGTTCTTCCTCTGGCTCTTCGCCGAACAGCACTTGGCACTGATCACCATCAGGGGCTGCCCACTGGGCACCGGCCTCCACGTGGCGTGGGTGGGTAGTCTCTCCAGTCACTGACTGAGGGGGCTAGCAGAGTGGTGCCATCATTGTCCAGGATAGGACTTGACGTCAGCAGATATGTTGTTCAGTCTTTTTCTCTGGTCCGGTTTTTAAGGAGCTGTGCTAACCCAGGTCTTACCATGTTGGATTGGTCCTTAAAAATACTTATTATTTTTTGGTCCTTTGGATCCCAAGTGTTTGCCGTGCTTGGAGACCCGTGTCGGGGGAGAAGAGGATCCTGGTGGCTGAAACACTCCACTTTGGCCTTGACTTCTGCCTAAACGGGAGGCTAGTCGTACCGGCCTAGTCAATCGGCTCTTGTCACGTTGAGCCCTATCGCATTGTTGACATGCGGGCTGATATACGGAGCACCATGCTACAGCCGCCGCTGATGATTAGGTGCTTTACGCCTGTATTCCCCTGCATTCAACGGTGTGATAGAAGGCGGTGGCTCAAACGGTTCAATCGTGCTTACCCCCTTGAGTATATCTTTCGGGCAGTCTCCATTGTGCGTCGGCTGGAGACCCGCCGTCAAATGCACTTTCCCTTGTTGGGCTCGGTGGCGGGCGGGGACCCCCGGGGGATGAATATCTATCATACTATAATATGGAAAACCCCAAAAAACCAAACCTGGCACCAAAGCGGCACATAGCCGCCGACATTGTTATTGAGAACGATAGTGACTCTGACTGTGAGGAAGCAACGCCTCAGGCGTCGGCCGCCTGGCCTCGCTTTCTCATTATCCACAGCAAAGTTAAAGAGAAGCCTGTTTCCAAGCTGCACCCTTTCCTGGTAGGGGAGACCCTCAGGAGCCGTGTTGGCAGGCCTGAGGCCCAGCGCCTCGGGTCTGGTGACTTGCTGGTAGAGTGCCGTACCAGGGCACACTCCAATGGGCTACTGAGGCTCTCCTCTATCGGAGACACTCCAGTGGAGGTCACTCCCACAGAACGATGAATTCTTTGAGAGGAGTGATTAAAGATCAAGCATTGGCCGAACTGTCTGAAGAAGAACTTGTACGGAACCTTAAGTCACAGGGGGTGACCTAAGTCAGGCGCTTCATTTCCAAACGAGGTGGTAGGGAGATCCGTCTCCCTACCATCATCCTGACGTTTGGTACCCCCACCGCCCCTACTACCATCTGGGGAGGTTACTACTCCCTAAAAGTGAAAAAGTACGTCCCTCTCCCCCTCCGGTGCTTTAAGTACCAAAAGTATGGCCATGGGCAGAAGACATGCCGCCAGGCAGAGGCTCTATGCGTCCGCTGCACTAAGCCCGGACACTCTGCTGAGTCCTGCACAGCCATCCCCCTGTGTGTGAATTGCCACAGGGGGCGCATATGGCTTCGGACAGGAAGTGCCCTCGTTGGATCTCCGAGTGCAGGATTCAGCAGGTGCGTGTGGAGAAGGGGCTGTCCTTCGCGGACGCCAAAAAAATGGTTGATGGCCCTGGTGCAGCTGAGGCTGCGCCAAACTCAAATAACAACTTTGTGTATACTTTCAGTGCTGCGGTGGCAGGCAAGCGCCCCACCAAAGACTTCTCTTGTCAAACCCCAACTTCTTGGTTGGGGGCGGAGCCTCGGATCCTCTCGCCCCTGGAGAGTAATCCTCCTCCGGTGGTGACGAGGAGCCAGGGAACGCAGAAGGCGGACGCTGCCGGTCCGGTGGCACCGCCTTCTGCTGCCCCTAAGCCTCAGCCCCCATCCAATCCTGTCAATCTTCCTACAAAGGCTTCTGGCTCTGGTCAGCCTTCTAAGGCCGCCAACTCTGGCGGCAGGAACGCTGCCCCGGCCCAGGAATCTAAGAAAGTTACGGGACCGCTGTGCGTACGGGCCCAGAAGGTGGACACTGATGTCCCCCTTCAAAACAAATATGCTGCATTGGAGGAGCAGATGGAGAGGGTGGAGGTTGTCGTAGCTGGTGCTGCAGCAACTTCTCCCCCCTCATCTCCGAGGAACCAGAGGAGGCCCGGGAGTCGACCCCCCTCTGTTTCTTCGACTCCTTCCAAGGCACGGGAAAAGGGGGGAAGGAACTCTTCTCCTACACATAAAACCTAACCATGTACTCTCTGCTTCAGTGGAATTGTCGTGGTTTTCACACCAACTTTGAAGAATTACGCCTTCTAGTCAAGTCCTATAACCCCTTGGTAATATCTCTTCAGGAGACTTACCTGAAGACTTCTGACCCTGTCTCCTTTAATTGTTTTAATGCTATCCATAAAGGTTCTGATTCGGAGAGACGCTCGGGTGGAGTGGCTCTTCTCATTAGCAACCAGTTTTTATGTAGCCCCGTTAGTGTTGACACCTGTCTTCAGGCTGTCGCAGCTCGGGTTACCTTAAAGAAGACTATAACCATAGGCAGTATTTATCTGCCACCATCCCTGCGGGTCTGTTGTAATGATTTTTTTAATTTAGTAGATCAACTGCCCCCTCCCTTTATTCTCATGGGGGATTTTAACGGTCACGCTCACCTTTGGGGTAGTGACCACTATGATGGCAGAGGTCAGATGTTAGAAGATGTTTTTTCTCAACTTCACCTATGTGTCTTTAACGATGGCTCACCTACCTACTCTAACCCAGGTTCAGGATCTAGTTCTGTTCTAGACCTCACTGTGTGTGATCCTTCTCTCATGCTGGATTTTGACTGGAAGCTTCATGATGACCTGTGTGGTAGTGACCACTTCCCAGTAGTCCTGTCATCGGTCAGCTGTGGGGAGGATCCGCCGGTGGGGCGCTGGAATCTCAAGAAAGCTAACTGGCCTCTGTTCGCCTCCCTCTGTCGGTCTCGTATTACAGAGGAGGTGGTCATGTCAGCTGAAGAACCTGTTTCTTCTTTTACTATTTTTTTGGACGTAGCGGGTGAAACCATCCCTAAAACTTCCGCATCAGTCCCTCGGAAGCCGAGAGTACCATGGTTCAATGGGGAGTGCCGCAAGGCCCAAAAAGCGCGCAAATCTGCTCAGCGACGTGCTTTCCGTAATCCGTCACATGTGAATTTGTTTCTTCAAAAACATTACCGATGACATGACTGAATGGAAGTGTCTACTACTTACTCATTCTAGCCTAAGAGCCAGTTGTGTTAAGACACAACCCGGGAGGCACTCGGGGAACCCCGAGGGGACCAAGAGTTGTCTCCCTATACCCACCACCCGGAAGCCGGGTACCCATAATCCCTCAGTCTAGTCTACTTAGGCGCACGATTCGGTCGTCTTGCGCTCGGCTCTAGCCTACGGACTTTGGTTTTCGACCGTTCTCGGGTTCGGACTTGCTGTTGGAATGAAGAGCGGGAGATAGGATCGTTTCGTCGGCCCTGCCTGTGCTGCTGCGTGGTTTTCTCGTCCCCACTGCTTGGCGCCTGCGCTTCGGCCTCTGGTGAGCTGTCCGGTGATCTTCGCTGGTCGTGCCAGGCGGGTTTTTGGACGTCTCCCCCCGTTCCCCTTCGGCGGAGAGGTAAGGTAGCGGGATTGACCCTCGGCTGGTTCCCGGGCTGGGCACTGGTTGTGCAGGTACGAAGTTTTTCGTCTTCTTCTCACTGTAATTGCGCCCCCACTCACCTTCGGTGAATCGTAGAGAAGTTTCCTACGCTTTTGTACCTTGGGTGTGGAGAATTCTTTTACTCCATGGCCTGATTAGCGGAGTGGCACAGCTTGAGTCACGCCTTGTCATCGCGTGGTTTGTTCGGGACCAGCGCCTGTTCTGTTTTCGCTCACGGGTGATGGATTTAAGCGCACACTCGCATACGCAGGCATACGCGGTAGACAAGTGCTCACGTACCTTAGAGAGTGGATATACGTTCCGGCGGGCAGCTGGGGGGTTTACGCTCCTTGGCTGGGCGGGCCCCTCGTGGCATGTCCACATAAAGTGGTGATTTTCTGCCCCAGGTGTTTTTCTTGTCTTGATTGTCATTGCGTATTGAGTTGTACAGCATGCGGCCGGTGTTGTTTTTTTTTTTTTCCACACACGGTCACCCTTAGTAATAATGTTTGGGGGCCTGACTCCTTTTGTCACAGGGGTTGGTACATATGTTGTTGCTCACCTTAGCACTTGACGGCGGTGAATCTACCTCGTTACTGCACTGCTAGATTGCAGACGTGCAGTTTGGTACCTCGCTTCCGTCATGACGTATTCGTCTTTTGTGTACATATGTTGTTCCCTCGCCTTAGCGCTTGGCGGCAGTGGGCCTGCTTGCTTACTGCACGGCTAGTTGTCGGCATGCAGTTTGCAGACCTGTTTACCCAAGAATACACTTTTTGGAGAAACTGACAACTCACTGGCTTGGGAATAATTACACATGTGAGGTCCAAAGTACACAATTAGTCAGTTGAAAGTACACTGACTACACCCAGGGGGTAAACAGGTCTGAGTTTGGTACCTCGCTTCTGTCATGACATGTTTGACTTTTGCTACATATGTTGGTTGCTCACCTTAGTGCTTGAGGGCAGTGAGTCTACCTTCTTGCTGCACTGCTGGCGTGCAGGCTTGACAGTCTGTTACCCCGCTTGGTGCTTGTGTGTTTTGTTGTTACGAAGGCTACCTTTCGTGGCTTAGTCCCACAGGACTCGCCTGCAGGCCTTCGGGTGTTATCTGTTGCAGGGATGCGCTACCCATTCACACAGATGACAGTGGCTAGTTCAGCCCCCAGGGGTCTTTCGCCTCTGCACCGGATGCCCCGCCGACCATGCTTGCTTTGCAAGCGATCGGCACCGGTTTAGGCGCCTTCCAGACACTGCGGGTTTCCGCACGACAACGGACTGCCCTGGGAGAGAAGCCACACCGGATGTCGCGACTAGTGCGCGAACATGGATCGTGGAGGCCGCTGCCAGGGGGAGCGCACGGGAACAGCCTCTGGCAAGGCCCGCTCGGAAAGACAATTACGCACACGTCCGACGTCTTAGGACGTTGCAGTACACTACCACCTTGAGAGGACAAGCAGCTTCTCGGCTGTAAGCCCCAGCCCGGCTGCTACTGGTAGGTGTGTTCTTCATGTCCAGGCAGCGCCCATTGGGACTAGGCCTGTCTTCCGACACGGGAGGTGCCTCCTACCACATTGGGATGATTGCGTCACCTGGCCTCAGCAGCGCGGATGGCAGCATTGAAGCGTCTGCAGGCGGGAGCGACCTATGCTGTTGGTGCTTGAAGGATCCCGTTCCGCCCCGATGAAGAGGGGCATGCCGATGTCCTTCACGCAAGGCAGATGTTCCGGTGGCCGTCGGACAACCACTGGGTCGGGTCTCCTATGCGCAGGATGTGGATACGCCTTCCAACGTATCCTTGGCACCGGTCGCTTGAGACCAGGACGTCCCTGTGGGAATCCCCACACCGGATTCAGTGGACTAGTGCACGAAGTGGGCCTGGATCGATGAGGCCGCTTCCAGGAGGGAGCGCGCCCGGACTAAGACTTCCAAGAAGCCATGTCCACTATCTGCCCCACTTGTCTCCAAGAAGCCCGCGGGATCCCGCTGGGGGTCCCCCTTACCGGCAAGAAAGCCCGCCTCCCTCGGAGCCCGGCTCAGAGACATTCACGTGCACGTCCAGGGACTCTAGTAAGAATACTCGTCTCCAAGGAAGCGGAGACTACTATCAACACAGTTCCGGGCCACCTCTCGTCCCGCTCGCTCTGCGCGGCGCCAGAGTAGGGACCACTATCGGACTGCTGAGGACATGCAAGCTATGCGGAGGCTTCCAGTGGCCGTCGGATAACCATACAGTCTGTCTCCTGTGCGCTGGGTGTGCTTCCGACCACTCTTGTAACGTCTGTGCTACCTGGTCGGAGCTGCGATGGTCTAATCTCTGGAACTTTAGAGGAGGGAGACTCCTACCCTCTCGGGTACTTGAAGATTGCCGAGACGCCTTCCGCTGTGCCCCCGGCACCGGACGTGCGAGACCAGCTGGATCCGACACAGAAAACGCCACTGAGTAATCGAGGGATTAGTGCAGTGTGGGAGTTCGACCGTCAAGACCGCCTCCGTTAGAGAGCACGCCCGGATACAGCTGGTGGAAAGAACCCGCCTCTCCCAAGAGCCTGGTTTGGTGGGACGCTCGTGGCATCCCTCCTCCACCGTCGTTCCCCACTCGTCTCTGAAGAAGCCGCCGGGATCCCGCTGGGGGTCCCCTGGCCGGCAAGAAACCCGCCTCTCCCAAGAGCCTGGTTCACAGAGACATTCACGCACTCGTCCGGAACCTCCTGGTTGTGAAGAGCGTAGACACAGGGATTCTACTCGACGTTATCGCTCTCCCTCGCAAGATCATAAGAGGACCTTCACGCTCGGGTGCTTGGAGTTGCCCAAGACGCCTTCCGCTGTGCCCCCGGCACCGGACGCGCGAAACCAACTTGATCCGACACAGAAGACGCCACTTGAGTATTCAACGGATTAGTGCACAGAAACCCGCCTCTCCCAAGAGCCTGGTTCGTTCCCCACTCATCTCTGGCCGCAGGGATCCCCTTGCCGGCAAGCAACCCGCCTCTCCCAAGAGCCTGGTTCACAGAGACTTACACGCACTCGTCCGGATCCTCCTGTTCGCGAGGATCGTAGGCGCTGGGATTCTACTCACCGTTATCGCTCTGCTTCGCAAGATCGTAGGAGGACCTTCTCCACTCATCGTAAGACGGATCAGGACTCCCTCGACTGGTTTCGCCTTCTTCGCGTTCCTCATCTCGTTCGGACTCCCGTTCGTCCCGTTCCTCTTCCCATCGACCGGCCACTTCCCCTTCCCTCGTCCTCTCCGTTCCGTTCCTCCTCGTCACAGCCGTTCTCCTCGTCGGAACCCGCCGTCGGCAAACGGGAGAACCTCGCCGCGTCGCTCCGTCTTCGCTCTCCCCTTCGGAGGGAGTCTTCGACCTGCGGTTCGCCGTCAGCGGGATTCCCTCCCTCGGAGCCCTCCTCGGTCGCCGGTTCCAGACAGCGGGACTTTGACACCCTGAGTTTGACGGCTGACGACCCCTCGGACTGGTTGCTCGGACGTCTCAGCCGTTTCTCCTCTTCCTCTTCTTCGGCTTCCAGTGCTGCGGTTCCATCAGACCTGTTCTTCTGCGCGGTGGACACTCGGCCGGCGCTGGACGGGACATCCAAGCTCATCGCCGCCGCCCTGCTGCGGAAGTTGCCCGGCATCGCCCCTTGACTCACCGGGGGTTCTCATCCATCGTGGACACTGGGGAACCAAGGCGCAGCCCCTTCTCCCTGACGTCTAACCATCTCGACAACTCTCGTTGGGCACCCGGGGGGTGCCGTACTTCGGACAGGTGGTACCGCTTGGCTGTGCTCGGGGTGGAGGCCTAGCCACTACACGGAGTCGAATCTACTCACCTTAGTCGTCTCTAAGCCCGGCTGCTCAAGCTACGCTTCCTACTTCCGTGATTCTTCTCGAGGTCCAACCCTCCGACCTTCGGACTTCGCGGACAAGAGCGTGCTTAGCTTGGATCTGACGCGGACTACTAGGCATGCTTCTTCTGCTCGTGGGGGGAAGGATAGGTCACAGGAGCTTCTCCTCTTCGGCTACGCGACAGCGGAGGTGTACTTCCAGGATCAGGGCAGCTGGCGATCCTCCGACCAGTGCATACCCCCTACCCTGGTGCTTGGGGAAAGAACTTCATCTCCCTCCGTGCGTGACGCTACCTGGACCGACGGTAGATCTGGGCCAGTCTTCCCCGGTGGGACCAGTGGCTACACACGGAATACACCAGGACACCTTCGGAGGATCGGCGCATGAGACCAGGATGATCCTACGTTTTCAGTGGACTGGGGCACAGGATGGGGCCTTGACCGAGGCCGCTACCCGGACGGAGCGAGCCCGGACACAGCTTTTGAGAAGCAGAGAACTCGCCTCACAGAGCCCAGTTCAGAGAGTCGCGCTTGGCGACATCCCACGTACAATCTCGGTACCCACTCGTCTCCAAGTAAGCCGCCGGGATCCTGCTGGGGGTCCACTTGCCGGCAGGAACCCGCCTCTCCTCAGAGCCCGGGTCGGAGAGACTTACACGCGCTCGTCCGGAGCCTCCTGTCGACTCCCCTCGGGAGGAGTCATCGAATGCTACGTCTTGCCCTTGCAGCCATACGGCGCCTGAGGGATGTTGCCGTGGTGGATTGGTTAACGAGCTTCAGGAGCTACGCCTCACCCTGTCTGCCTACAGTTCGAGGGAACAATTACGTACAGCTCCTCTCGGACCATACCTTACCTGGACCGCCGCGCCTTGGTCCACAGGTTCACCTTGCGCCCGCTTACGGGGCGCTATTCCACCAGGAGACCACGTAGCAAATCCCTGTACAAGCCTCACGGGTGCCTACGACATAGCCGTTCGCTTCGGACGCGCTCGCCTCTTTGCCGGTTCCGGCAGCACTGACGCTACATGCCGGACGTTCTTCCTGGTTAAGCTCAGTCATACGTTCTGAATTACAGGACCCCTCCCTCAGGGAGGTTAGAGGCTACAGGTACGTTATCAAGGCACTTGCAGGGCCACGAACGTCACATTCGTCAGGGACTGTACTGTCTTGCACTTCGTGGCTACTGGAGGCTGGCGGGCAGGATGACTTCGCCCGCCTCGATTGCAGAGCTCTGCCAGGCCAGAGAGACTCCTCGCTCTGGTGGAGGCCTTTTTGCGGGGGGCACAACTCCCTCATGGCGCCTCAGCGCCGTAGGTATTCACCTACCTAGGGTCGTCGGGAGTTTGCGTTAGGGAGGACGGCCCTTGGGCCCTAAGGTGTGCTGGAGCGCGGCACCCACCTCCTGTTCGCAATTCTTCCATTCAGTCATGTCATCGGTAATGTTTTTGAAGAAACAAATTCATTTTTCTTTAAAAGGTATTTTTTCGAAAAATACTTACCGATGACATGACTCAAACGACCCTCCCACCTGCCCCGCTTGCCGCTCGTGCGCCAAGTATCCTGACTGAGGGATTATGGGTACCCGGCTTCCGGGTGGTGGGTATAGGGAGACAACTCTTGGTCCCCTCGGGGTTCCCCGAGTGCCTCCCGGGTTGTGTCTTAACACAACTGGCTCTTAGGCTAGAATGAGTAAGTAGTAGACACTTCCATTCAGTCATGTCATCGGTAAGTATTTTTCGAAAAAATACCTTTTAAAGAAAAATGAATATTTTAACCTTTAAAAGACAGAGGGCAAAAGCTCGTTACATTTTTTTAATGTGAACGCCGTGCTTCCTGGAGACGCTTCGTCTCATCTTTAACTTCTCGGACTCCGTCCCAGAAAGTATGGAAGGCTGTTCGGAGAATTAGGGGCAGGGGTGGCTCGGCTTCTGTTGGCCATCTTAGAGATGGTGCCAGCTTGGTTACAGATAAACCACCATTGCCCATAATTCTTCAACGGAGCATTATTCACCTTTCTTCCAGAGAGAGAAGGAGAAGCGAGAGTCTCGTATTTGTGATTTTAAGTCCGATAACTCAGAAGACTATAATGTCCCATTTACATTATCAGAATTGCAGCAAGCCTTGCAGAAATGTAATGACTCTGCTGCTGGCCTAGATACCGTCCACTATCAATTCCTAACGCATCTGCCTGAGAGGTCACTCCTTGTACTTCTCAAGGCCTTTAACCATATCTGGATAACTGGTCATTGTTTCCTCAAAAACATTACCGATGACATGACTACATGGAAGTGTCTACTACTGGGCTCAATTTTAGCCTACTCACCCGTTGTGTGCCCACACAACCCGAGAGGCACTCGGGGAACCCCCAGAGGGGCCGAGAGTTATCTCCCCATACCTGCCTTACCGGATCCGGTCACAAGACCAACCAGTTTTGCTACTTCGCTCGTGCAGAGAAGACGTGTCTGGCTTGCTCTCACGCTGCCTCGACCGGTCTTCTGCCTAGCCTGTGCTCGTTGCCGACTTTGTGTGCTCTGCGCCCTTCTAGCCCTGCCCTGCCTTCTCTCTTTCTGCTTCGTTTGGGCTGCGTTCGGGGGTCTGTCTGCTCGCTGTTGGACGGCGGTTTGGCTGCCCCTTCCCCCCGTGTCCCCTTCGTTGCAGAGGTAAGGTAGCGGTAGTTTCCCCAGCTGGCCCTCGGGCTGAGAGCCGGCTGCCTGTTGGGGCTTTCCTTCTTAGCTTTGACATTAGTGTTTGTCTTACGTGCCGGCGCCTTCGGCAGCCGTTCTTGCGATTCTCGTCGCGGGACGGCCCCTCTTGCGCCTTAGTGCCTGATTAGCTCTCAGTCGGCTTTGCCGTTTTCACGCCCGTTTTTCTCGTGGGCCTTTGGAGCTCCATTGTTCGTTAGCCCGGTTAAAGGCCCTTTAGCCCTCCGAGAGTTTTCACGGTTTCACTGGGAGCCCCTTTGCTCTTAGCCAAAATGCTTTTGTGCTCCCAGTGTGGCGACTTTCAGTGGCCGACGGACAATCATTCGGTCTGCCTGCCTTGTGC
The DNA here is from genome assembly GCA_036245525.1 of Semisulcospira habei. NCBI lineage: Eukaryota > Metazoa > Mollusca > Gastropoda > Semisulcospiridae > Semisulcospira > Semisulcospira habei. Next base: position 156,079,672 of record BTPG01000002.1, read on the forward strand.
GGGCTGCTCCTCGGACCGCAGGTGTAAGGTTTGTGCGATCTGGTCTGAGTTGCTTTGGTTGGACCTCTGGTCCTTCTACCGCCGAGAGCGTACTCGGCCGGCTACCGCGCGTCCGGCGCCAGTTGAGACCTCGGCCGCCCTTGCGGTATTGACCGACCACTCCCGCACGGAACGGAACTCTCGTCGGGGATCGCGTTCGTTGACTGACCAGAGGACCGCCGCTGCTGCCACGCCCGCTGACCCTTCCGGAGGGTCTGTTTGCCGGCAGAGCGCCCGTCTCACTGAGCATGGCCTGCAGCAGTCTGCCATGCGCCATCCTTCGATGACGAGCCTTCCTCGCCGGTCTCTCCACGACAAGCCCGCTGATCCTTCCGGAGGATCGGGAAGCCGGCATAGTGCCCTGCTCACCGAGTCAGGCCAGGAGAGACGTCAGCACCGTCCTACGCGACGCAGCCGCGACTGCGACGCTCACCGTTCCTCCACGAGACATGGACGCTCCCGCTCGCCTCACGAACGCCGTCGGGGGGATCCTTCAGCCTGTCGGGATCGCCGCCCTTCTTCCCCTCGGGCGCATTCACGCTCTTCGCCGCGCCGTTTGTCGCGTTCGCCGCGGCACCACCGTCGTCGGCCCTCCTCTCCTCGTCGGCACTCCTCGCCGATTGTTTGCCGGACTCGTTCCAGTCCTTGTCCTCGCGTGCTGGAGAGGTCCCGTCCTCGACGTTCCCGGTCGCCTCCTCGTTCGCCGCCACGTTCGTCGCTGCCCTCGCGTCCCTTGCCTTCGCCTGAGGTTCAGCGCAGTCCTTTGACCTCGCTGCGGTCGGTCGTGGTCCCGGTGGCTCGCTCGCCTTCTCGCCGCTCCCTGGAGGACGACACGCTCAGTTTGCTGCCCGAGGACTCCGTCTCGGCTCTGTTGGACGAGGAGGGTCGCTCGCCCTCGCTCGCGGCCCTCGAGGATGCCGCCCCCTCGGCTCTCCCGTCTTCTTCCCGGGCAGAGACTCTCCTAGCACTGGACGAAGCCGCCAGGATTGTGGCCGCGACGCTGCCGGTGGACGCCTGCCCAGCCTCCCCACCCCTGAAGAGGAAGGTCGCCACCTTCGTAGATGCGGAGAGGCAGGTCAAGAGGTTCAAGTCTCTTCCCCAATCGCCTGGCTTTAAGGACCTATGAGACGTCTTCTCGTCGCACCTGCAACTGGCCACGTCACCGGAGCCGGTCTTCTTTTCCGATCGTCGCTGGCCGGCGGGCTTGGATATGTCCTTTCGGCGGGATTGGTATGCCGGCCACTCCCAGGCCTTCTCCATCCCTCTGCCTACGCTGGACCCCTCCGCCGTGTCGCAAGCTGGCGGCCCGGCTCTGCTTCGTTGGTGCCTACCGAGGGGCCTGGACAAGACAGCGACCCTGGTCCGGAACACCTTAGCCTGCGCCGGTGTCTTGGAGCTCCTCACGCAAGCCCTTGTCCGTCGCGTGGAGGAATCCTGGCATCCTTCAATCTCTCCCCTCCTAGGAGACTTGTTGGTCCTCTCGGAGACCGCCAACCGCGCCGCCTACCACTCGTCGGTCAACGCTATGGCTGCCTCCGCCAACTGCGACCTGATGCGTCGAGACACCCTGCTTCTCACTTGCCGAACGATGCCTCCAGACCTGCGCGTGCAGCTTCACCGTGCTCCTTTGGGTGGGCCCCTGCTGTTCGGCGACACCTGGTCCGCCGTTAGAGCCGCCAATCCCGGCCGCTGGCCCAGCAGTGCCCCTCCTCCCCGCCGCTTTCCTTCCGCCCGCCAGGCTAGGGGTCGCGCCTCGCGGTCTGTTAGACCCGCTGCCCCCTCAGCCCCCTCTTCGGCCCCTGTGCAGGCCCCCGCCTTTGGCCGGTCCAGACCCCCCAGGTTCCGTGCCCCCGCTTGGACCCGTCCCACCAGGCGACCGGGTCGCGGGCGGGCCGCGTGACGGCCCCCCGACCCTGCCCCCGCCGACCTCCTCGGGGTCTCCGGTCGGCGGGAGGCTAGCCTGTTTCCGCGGAAACTGGCTCGCTCTCTTTTGCGACGACCCCTGGGTCTGCGACAACGTTTCATCCGGCCTTCGGATCGCCTTTCGCAGCCCGCCTCCCTTGCGTCGCTCCCCACTCTGGACCGAGATCCCCAGCGACCCGCTGAAGGCCGCCGCTTTGAGGGGAGAGGTAGCCTCCCTGATGAGGAAAGCCGCCACAGAGGTTGTACGGGTCCCCGACTCACCGGCCTTCTACAGCCGCCTGTTCATCGTGCCGAAGCCTGGAGGGAGATGGCGTCCGGTCATCGATCTTTCGGCTCTGAACAAGTTTATTTTGGCCCCCTCCTTCTGGATGGAGACTGCCAGAGCCCTGAAAGCCGCGGTCCAGCCTCGAGACTTCGCAGTCAGCCTGGACCTTTCCGATGCGTACCTGCATGTCCCGATGCACCAGGCCTCCAGGAAGTTTCTCAGATTTACGATCGACGGCGTCATTTACCAGTTCCGGGCACTGCCGTTCGGACTCAACCTCAGCCCCTGGGTCTTCACCCGGCTGATGGACGCCGTAGTCGCCAAAGCCCGACAGTCCTCCTCCAGTCAGACGTCGAACTACCTCGACGATCTCCTCCTGCGCAACCAATTGGAGACCGTGCTCGCCACGGACAGGGATGCCCTACTGCACCTCCTGGCACACTTGGGCTTCCTAGTAAACGAGGGCAAGTCGGATCTCACTCCCTCCCGCCGGTTTGTGCACCTGGGCATGGAATTTGCTACCGACCTCAACACGGTACGCCTTCCGGCGCCCCGGATCCAGAAGATTGCGAATCTAGCCGGCCAGTTAGCTCGGGAGGATGCAGCCCCCACCAGAGTCTGGCTTCAGTTGCTGGGTTTGTTGAATGCCGCAGCGGATCTTATCCCCCTAGGGCGTCTCTACTCCCGGCCGATTCAGCTGCATCTTCTACTCCATTGGCGCCCGTCTTCCGGAGACTTATCAACTTCGGTTCCGGTGTCCCAGATGCTGCGTCCACACCTCCGTCGGTGGACCGACCCCGCGTGGCTAGCATCAGGAGTTCCCCTGGCCTCTCCCCCACCCCAGACCTCTCTGTGTGTCGATGCCAGCCTCACTGGGTGGGGCGCTCATCTCCTTCCTCGGTTCCTCTCGACATCGGGCCCCTGGCCCTTGGACTTAGCGCACACCCACATCAATTGGTTGGAGATGCAGGCTGTTTGGCAAGCCCTTCAGGTCTGGGAGGATCTCCTCAGACACCAGGAGCTTCTCGTTCTCTCGGACAACACCACGGTGGTCACTTACATCCAGAAACAAAGGTGGCACACACTCCCCAGACCTGTGTGTGCTCGTCTACCGGATGATGCGTTGGTGCGAGGACTGGGGCATTACCGTTCGAGCCCGACACATTCCCGGACACCTGAATGTCTTGGCTAACTCTCTGTCGCGCCGTGGCCAGCTCTTACACACGGAATGGACCCTTCGGCAGGACATCTTTCGGATGATCTGCGCCCGGTGGGAGACTCCCCAGATCGACATGTTCACCACAAGGTGGAACCACCAGCTTCCCCTCTTTGTCTCCCCGATTCCCGACCCCCTTGCTTGGGCTGTCGATGCACTCTCCATTCCCTGGGACGGCCTTGTGGCCTACGCTTACCCCCCCACGGTCCTCGTACCCAAAGTCCTTCTCAAACTTCGGGGCAGTTCGGCGATCCTCCTGTTGGTCGCACCGTTCGCCTGGAACCGCTCCTGGACCACCGACCTACTCAGCCTCGCCACGGACCCGCCCCTGCTGCTTCCCACCCCGCGCACCATGCTCAAGCAACCGCGACAGCCGCTGTTCCACCCCTGCCCGGAGCGGCTCCTCCTTCACGCCTGGAGGTTGTGCGGCAAGCCCTCGGAGCTAGAGGCTACTCGGGTGCAGCAATGGAGGCGATCGCTGCGGCCCGCAGACCTTCGACCATTCGAGTCTACGAGGAAAAGTGGCGAGTCCTGTGTTCCTGGTGCGCCGACCAGGGCCTTGCGCCCACGGAACTGACTAATCCTCAGCTGGCGGACTTCTTTCTCTGGCTCTTCCGAGACCAAGGCTTAGCCCCCATCACGGTGCGGGGATACCTGTCCATGATCGCGTACACTTATCGTCACCTTGGACGACCAGACCCGGGCTCTTGCAAAGACCTAGCCGACTTTATGGGACACTTCGGCATCCAGCGCCCTACTCTCCGATGGCTTATTCCTCGCTGGGACCTACCCTGGGTGCTCACGTGGTTGAATTCCGCCCGCTTCGAACCCTTACCTTTGGCCCAGTTTGCAGACTTGACCCGCAAGACATGCTTCCTGCTGGCACTTGCTACCGCCTCGCGTGTGAGCGAGCTACACGTTTTTTCGGCAAGCCCTTCCTGCTTGCAGTTCCGAACAGACGGGTCCGTCCAACTGCTTAGGACCCGGCCTTCCTTGCCAAGAACAGGTCTCCTCTAACCGCGCCTCAGGTTATCACCATAAGGCCGCTAAGAGACCGACCGCGGTCCCAGGAGACCCGGCAACAGGATCCCGTGCGCGCCCTTAAGATTTATCTGCGGCGATCTAAGGCCTTCCGCAGGGGACGTTCGCGCCTCTTCCTACCTCTGAGACCCAGCAGGCACGACATTACAGCCCAGACGATCTCTTCCTGGCTCCGCTGGGTCATACACTCCGCCTATCAGGATATCTTCCCACAGGGAGCGAAGAGGCTGCACATTCGCGCACATGAGGTACGAGCCATGGCCACGAGCGTCGCGTTTGTGATCGAAACTGTGCTGTCAAAGACATCGTGGCAGCTGTGGGCTGGAAGACTGAATCTGTATTCGTCTGCTTCTACCTCCGGGACCTGGCTGGCCAGCGAGAGAATCTCGCACTTGTGGGGGACATCGCCGCGGCGCAACACTCCCTCCCGGCGCGCCATAGGTAGGCACTTCGCTAAAATTGTCGGGAGTGTGCGACGGGGAGGACGGCGCTGTTTCTCCTAGGGAGTTTGTTACGCGGCACCCTCCTCCTCATCGCAATTCTTCCATGTAGTCATGTCATCGGTAATGTTTTTGAGGAAACAAATTCATTTTTCTCTAAAAGGTATTTTTTCGAAAAATACTTACCGATGACATGACTCGCTTGCCGCTTTCGAGCGAAGTATCAGACTGGTTGGTCTTGTGACCGGATCAGGTAAGGCAGGTATGGTGAGATAACTCTCGGCCCCTCTGGGGGTTCCCCGAGTGCCTCTCGGGTTGTGTGGGCACACAACGGGTGAGTAGGCTAAAATTGAGCCCAGTAGTAGACACTTCCATGTAGTCATGTCATCGGTAAGTATTTTTCGAAAATATACCTTTTATAGAAAAATGAATTTGTTTTTTCAAAATACATTACCGATGGCATTACTATCTGGGAATACACTCTATTGCCTATAGATTTCAGCAAAAATTGTGTGTAGCACACAACTGGGGAGGAGACACCGGGGATCCAAGCACTATGACCCCGGGTGGCCTCCCCTTACTACCCTATCCCGGCGAGCACAGGGCGACCTCGTCAGTTTCACTCATAGCTCGACCGGGGACGGTCGAGTTTTTGCCTTTCTCCGTTCTACGGGTTTCAGTGGTTTTTGACTTTGGGCTTGAATTGGAGTCTTCGATTCAGCCCTGGACTCACTACATTCGTGGTTTTTCCTTTGGCAATTGGACTCTTTGTGACCTGTGCGCCGACCGGTTTTACCGGCTCTGACTTTGTGAGTTCACCCTTGGCTTGGCCTTGGGGTTCGACGACGCACGTGACTTGTGCCCGGCTGTTTTGTGCACGGTTGACTTTCTTCGCCGGCGTATCTGGGTTTAGGGCCTTATGCTTCTTCTGTGTCGAAGACTTGCCGCCGTGCGGGGACTTCCAGTGGTCGGATGATGCACACGACTCTTGCTTGCCATGTTCGGGCTGTGCTTCGGACGGAACGTGTGACGGTGGCGCCGCTTGGACGGAAGACCGGTGTTCGCGCAGGTGGGACTTCTTCAGGTGTGACCAGTCCCCTCGCCCGCTTCGGTCTCCACGGGATCCTCCACGGGTGGACGTACTTCCCTCGGCGCATCAGGCTTTCCGGCCCACAGGTAAGTCCCCTTCTTGTACCGTTACCTCGCAGGTTCTCCCTCCCCTCTCCGAGTCTTCGGAGCAGGGTAGGCGAGTTTCGGAGTCACGCTCCCCACGCTCTGCTTCGTTAGCGCGTGGCTTGAGCCCATTTTGGTTCCCACCCCCCGCTCTGCTTCGGGCGAGCGGTCTGGGAGAGGTGAGCGTTCGTCGGCCACCCCCGGCTCTAGGTCTCCGGAGCGGGGACGGGTGACGGAACGCAAGCATAAGAAAGAGAGTAAACGTGATAAGAAATGCTCTCGCTCACGCACCGAGGCTTCGGAACGTGACGAGACCGTTAGTAATGCTGCCTCCCCGCTCTGTATTTTCCGAACGGGCAAGGCATGCTTCGCTTTCTTCCCCCCCCCCCCCCCCCCCCCCCGCCCGCCCCGTCTCGCCTGGGCGGGCCCGGGGTGTGGTTGACTCTCGCCCCCCACGCTCCGAGGAGTCGGAGCGGGGGTCGCGTGCACATAATGGTCCCCTCCCCGCTTCGCTTCGCCTGAGCGGGCTTGGCGTGACCGTAGACTGTCCCCCCCCCCCGTCTCGTATCGACCGGACGGGCCCGGTGTGACTTGGACCCTCGCCCCCCCCCCCCCCTCGCTCCGAGGCTTCAGAGCTGGGGCAGCGGGCTCATAAATCGTCCCCTCCCCGCTCCGCCTTTCCTGAGCGGGCTTGGCGTGACCCTAGACTGTCCCCTCCCCGCCTCGTATCGACCAGGCGGGCCCGGTGTGACATCGCGCGTCCTCCACGGTCCGACACATCGGACGGGGGGCCGCGTGCCCGGTATTTGTCCCCTCCCCGCTCCGCCTTTCCTGAGCGGGCTAGGGGAGACTATTGGCGGTCCCCCCCCCCCCTCGCACCGGTTCTCCCGGGCGGGCCAGGGGTGACCAGGCCACTTCCTCGGTATTCCGATCGCGGTTTGTCGCTCACGTCGGCTGCCGCGTGCGGATCCCGACTTCGAGGTGGACCGTCGCTTTGCCACGGTCCCTTCGCGGCGCGCCTCTTTGCGTGCGTCGCGGGCGGCTGCGTCTACCTCGCGCGCGGCGGTGCGGCGCTCTCATAGCCGCTCGCCCCTTTCGTCTTTGCCGCGAGAAGATCAGTTTTGGAACGGACGTCCTCAGCCTTCATCCGTCGGACTCGGCCTCGGCGATCTTCTTGCAGGACTCGGCGGCGGGTTCTCCTTCCCGCCTTTTCCGCTGTCGCGTCGGCCTCCGCCTCGTCAGACGTTGCCGGCCCTTCGCTCGGATCACAGACGGTCCACGCTCTGGGTGAGGCTTCAAGGCTTATCGCCAAGTCCCTACCGCCCGACGTCTGTCCGCCTTCGCCTCCTCCGAAGAGACAGGCTTCGGCCATGGTCGACGCGCAGAGGCAAGTCCAGCGCCGCAAGTCCCTCCCGCAAGCCGGCTTCCGGGACCTCACCGATGCTTCTCCGCCCAGCTGCGTAACGACGCTTTCGGCGACACGGGATACTTTACCGCCGCTCGATCGCCGGTGGGAATCAACTTAAGCTTCCGCCAGGCCTAGTACGCTGGACACTCCCAAGCCTTCGCCATACCTTTTCCAGCGGTGGATGCGGCGGCCTTACTACAGGCGGGCGGCCGCAGGCTCGTCCGGAACTCGTGGCCTCGGCCTCTCGACAGGATCGCCTCCTTAGCGCGGAACTCGCTGGCGTGCTCGGGTTTGGAACTGGCTACCCAGGCAGCACTGCAGTGCCTACAGGATACGTGGGACCTGGAGGCTCAGTCCCCGCTTCGTGACGTGCAGTCCATCCTGATAGCGGCCAACCGGTCCGCCTACCATTCTTCGCCACCGCCAGGGCAGCAGCTGCCAAATGCGATCTCTGGAGGAGGGATACCCTTTTGCGCCTCTGCTCGGACCTTCCCTTGTCAGTGAAGACCCAGCTCCGTCAAGCCCCCTTAGGTGGTCCTCAGCTGTTCGGCGACACTTGGCACACCTTTAAGGACTCTTCCAAGGACTTGTGGCCCAAGCCTGCATCTAACCCAGCGGCGGGGGTCGTGCCCAGCGGTCTTTCAGGCCCTCCTTTCCTACAGTCGGATCTTCACGAGGTCGGGCCCGTCCATTCCAGGCTACTCAGGCCGGCCCCACCCCTCGCCCTGCTTGGCCCCGCGGTGCCCGTAGATCGGGCCGCGGTCGGGCTCATTGACTCGCCCCCGCCTCCGCCCCCGCCTCAGTAATCGAGCCTCCCGTCGGCGGACGGCCGTCGCTCTTCAGCGATCTTGGAGATCGCTGTTCCCGGACGACCCCTGGATTCTTTCCACCGTTACCGCAGGCCTGCAACTTTCGTTCCTGTCGCCTCCGCCTCTTCGCAGAGCACCCATGTGGACCCAGGAACCGCTCGACGGCACACAGGCGGACGCTCTGCGCGGGGAAGTGGCGACCCTCCTCACCAAAGCGGCGACAGAGGTGGTTTCGCGGCAGGACTCTCCGGCGTTCTACAGCCGACTCTTCTAGCTCCCAAACCAGGCGGTATCAGCTTGGCCGGCCAGGACACTCCGTGCGGCCCTCCGGCCGATGGACTTTGCGATCAGCCTCGATCTGTCAGACGCCTATCTGCACGTCCCGATTCATCCGTCGTTTCGCCGGTACCTTCGGTTTGACTTGGGGAGATCGTCTACCAGTTCTGCGCCCTTCCGTTCGGCCTCAACATCAGTGCGTGGGTGTTTACAAGACTACTCGACGCCGTGATAGCCTATTTCCGTCAGCGCTCCTTGAGCCCGGCCTCCAATTACTTGGACGACCTTCTACTGCGCAACTTGGTTTCCGCAGCCCTCCAGACGGACAGGGATGCCCTGCTTCCCTTCTGCGTCGTCTAGGTTTCCTACTCAATTGGGGAAATCCGATCTTCTCCCTCTCGACGTTTCTACATCGGGGGATGGAATTCCTGACCGACCTCAACCTTGCCCGCCTGCCTCTGGCCAGGCGACAGAAGATCGTCGACTTAGCGACTTCGATGGGGATGGGATCCTCCTTCACCGCCAGGGTCTGGCTTCAACTCCTGGGCCTCCTCAGTGCGGCTGCAGACCTGCTTCCCTTGGGCAGACTTTATGCTCGGCCTCTCCAGCTACGTCTCCTTCTTCACTGGCGACCCTCCTCGGGCGCTCTGTTGGATCTAGTACCTGTCACGCCTCTGGCTCGTCCTCACCTCGAGAGGTGGGCGGACCTCGCTTGGCTGGCTTCGGGGGTGCCCTACACTCCCCGCCGCCTCGGTGGTCTCTCTGTATAGAGGCGAGCCAGGCCGGCTGGGGCGCGCACCTGTTACCGGATTTCTCTCGGCCTCGGGTGTTGGCTTCGGGAGCTGTTCGGGAATCACGTCAACTGGCTGGAGCTGAAGGCAGTTGGGTTGGCATTCGACGTTTGGCAGGAGACCTTGGCCAATCAGGAAGTCCTCGGGCTCTCCGACAACTCGACGGTGGTGGCTTACATACAGAATCAGGGTGGCACTCACTCGCCCTCCCTTTGCATTCTTTGGTACCACCTTCTCCTCTGGTGCAGGGATCGAGGCATTGCCCTACGAGCCCGCCACATCCCTGGCCACCTCAACGTGATGGCGGACGCCCTGTCTCGTCGCGGACAGTTGCTCCACTCGGAGCGGTCCCTATGCCCGGATATTTTTCGCCTGCTCTGCTCTCACTGGAAAACGCCGCTAGTGGATCTGTTTGCCACCAGATGAAACAGCCAGCTCCCGGTCTACGTCTCGCCAGTCCTGGATCCACTCGCTTGGGCAGTGGATGCGCTCCCCATTCCTTGGGTCGGCCTGATTGCTTACGCCTACCCCCCGTCAGTCCTCGTTCCGAAGGTACTGCGGAAGCTTCTGGGATGCTCGGCGGTCCTCCGGCTGGTGGCCCCCTTCAACTGGACCAAGAGCTGGACCACGGACCTCCTCGCGCTTGCGACGGACCCTCCTCTGGAGCTTCCTACCCCTTCCACGATGCTCAAGCAGCCCCGTCAGCGGCTTTTCCATCCGTGCCCCGAACGCCTCCGCCTACACGCTTGGAGGTTGTCCGGCACGCCCGCGCCGCTAGAGGTTCTCGGATGCGGCAGTGGCGGCAATTGCATCAGCCCGCAGACTCTCTACAAGGAAGGTGTACGAAGGCAAGTGGAGGGTCTTTCCGACCTGGTGCACCTCCCATGGGCTCCCTCCCACTAACCTAGCCTCCCACCAACTGGCGGAGTTCTTCCTGTGGCTCTTCGACGACCGGGGCTTAGCCCCGGTCGCCATCAAGGGCTACCGCGCTATGATCGCGGACATCTACCGTCACCGGTGTCTTCCGGACCCAGGCGCCTGCAAGGATCTGTCGAATTTCTGGCTCACTTTGAACTCCGACGTCCGGTTTCACGTTCCCTAGTACCCCGGTGTGATCTTGCCTGGGTACTGACGTGGTTGAATACAGACCGGTTGAGCCCCTTCCCTTGGCTCGGTTCTCAGACTTGACCCGGAAAACCTGTTTCCTTCTGGCTCTCGTTACAGCGTCCCGAGTCAGCGAGCTTCACGCGCTCTCGATGCTCCCAGCCTGTTTGCGGTTCGTTCCGACGGCTCTGCGCAGAGGCTCTCCGATCCGTCCTTCCTGGCCAAGACCGCCGCCCGCGGCGGCTCCTCAGGTGCTAACGATACGGCCCCTCCGTGGAGCGGACCTCTCCCCTGGATCGCGGCAACAGGACCCAGTGCGGGCGCTAATGATTTACCTGCGCCGCTCTCAGCCGCAGCGCCGGGGGCGCTCGCGCCTCTTCTTACCTTGTCCGCGGGCAGACGCCACATCTCGGCCCAGATCGTGTCATCCTGGCTGCGGTGGGTGATTAGGTCAGACTACCTAGACCTCTCCCCACGCGGCGCTGAGCCTTTACAAATCCAGGTGCTTGAAGTGAGAGCAGTAGCCGCCAGTCTAGCCCTGGACCGCAACTGCTCGGTCAAAGATATTGTGGCAGCGGGTGGCTGGCGCTCAGACTCCACTTTCGCACGCTTCTACCTTAAGAGACCTATCCGGCCGACGTGACTCCCGGGCACGGGTGGGCGACATCTCTGCGGCCCAGCACTCCCTCCGAGCGCTGCTGGCGTCTTAGGCACATCATAGCTGAAATTGTCGGGAGTTCTCTCTCGAGGGGGCCGGCGGAGTGGTTGGGTTATGGTTAGATACGGCACCCTCCGCCTGTTCGCCATTCTCCCAGATAGTAATGCCATCGGTAATGTATTTTGAAAAAACATGAATTTTTTTTCTAAAATGTATTTTTTTGAAAAATACTTACCGATGGCATTACTCGGATGGCCCTCCCGCCTGCCCCGCTTGCCTCTTGTGGCTATGTGTGAAACTGACGAGGTCGCCCTGTGCTCGCCGGGATAGGGTAGTAAGGGGAGGCCACCCGGGGTCATAGTGCTTGGATCCCCGGTGTCTCCTCCCCAGTTGTGTGCTACACACAATTTTTGCTGAAATCTATAGGCAATAGAGTGTATTCCCAGATAGTAATGCCATCGGTAAGTATTTTTCAAAAAAATACATTTTAGAAAAAAAATTCATTTTTCCGGGGTCTTGGCACCAGGCTGTGGTTGTACCGATCCCCAAGCCGGGTAAGGATCCTTCCGACCCGGGCAACTACCGGCCTATCGCTTTGACATCATGTTTATGTAAAACTATGGAGCGCCTGGTCAACGCCCGCCTGGTGTGGCATCTTGAGTCACAGGGTCTCCTCACAGACCTCCAGTGCGGTTTCCAGCGCTTCCGTAGTACAACTGACCATTTAGTCCACTTTGAATCATTTATTCAAGATGCTTTTGTCAACAAGCAACATGTCTATGCAATTTTCTTCTATCTTGAGAAGGCGTATGACACTACCTGGAAGTATGGCATAATGTCTGACTTGTTGGACATGGGTTTTAAAGGGCACCTGCCCGTTTTTATTCACAATTTTTTGACTAACCAGTCGTTCCATGTCCGTGTGGGCTCCACCCTCTCTGACTCCTTTGAACAGGAGATGGGTGTCCCACAAGGCAGCATTCTATCTCCTGTTTTATTTAGTATTAAAATTAATAACATTGTAAAGGCCGTCAAGGATGATTCTGAATGCTCTTTGTTTGTTGACGACTTTGCTTTGTGCGCACGTGGTCGAGGACTTGCATCCCTTGAGAGGCGCTTGCAGCTGTGCATTGATCGCATCCAGCGGTGGGTGTCTCTCAATGGATTCAGGTTCTCGCCCTCCAAGACTGTCTGTGTGCATTTTACTAACCAGACGAAATTTTTTCAAGCACCTAGCCTGAGCATTGCTGGAGTGCCAATTAAGGTGGCCGAGGAGGCAAAGTTTCTGGGGGTCATTTTTGACAAAAGACTTACCTTCCGCAACCATATTAATTACCTTAGAACCTCTTGTCAGAAGGCTCTCGACATTCTTTGTGTTGTCGGTCGTACTGACTGAGGTGCGGACCGTACTGTCTTACTTCATCTGTACCGGGCCCTTGTTCGGTCCAAACTGGATTATGGCTCTGTGGTGTATGGCTCAGCTCCAAGTCTGTGCTACAGCGTCTGAACACAATTCACCATCAGGGTCTGCGGATATGTCTTGGGGCCTTCAGGACGTCTCCAGTTCCTAGTCTGTATGCCGAGGCAGGGGAGCCTTCTCTCAAGCTTCGCCGCATCCGCCTCATGCTCAGCTACGTTCTGAAACTGAAGGGCCATCCAGACAATCCTGCCTATGATTGTGTTTTTAAACCATCGTTTGCAGAGATTTACGATGCCCATCCGTGAGCTGTCCATCCACTTTCTTTCCGTGTCCGACCTCATCTGCAGGCGGCCGGATTGGACCTGGACAGAGTTTCGGAATCCCTGCAACACATCACTCCACCTTGGCTCTTACCAATTCCTGACATCTTGCTGGACTTGACTGCCCACAAGAAAGACTCTACTCCACCAGCCATATACCAACAGAGCCTCAATGAACTGCTTTCAATTTTTCCTGGATATTGTCGCATCTATACCGATGGGTCAAAGTCTGAGGATGGGAGAGTGGCTGCGGCCGCAGTGTCCTCTCGTCATTCTAGACGCCCATTTAAGCACCGCCTCCCAGACCACTCATCTGTATTTAGTGCGGAACTGCAGGCGGTTCTGCTGGCACTCAGGCATGCTTATCGATCTAGAGAAAGGAACTTCCTGATTCTGTCTGACTCTCTTTCTGCCCTGCAGGCCCTTCAAGGCACGGGAAATGACCACCCACTGCTGGTGTAGATCAGAGAGCTCCACGCGGACTTGATGAAGGAATATTATATCATTTTTATTTGGGTGCCAGGGCATGTGGGCATCGAAGGCAACAGGATCACAGATTCTGCTGCTAACGATGCCCGCAATGACCCTGTCCCTGACACACAGACTGTTTATAGTGATTTTAGACATGTGGCTAGTGCATACATAGCCCGTGAGTGGCAGTCCGAGTGGGACAAAGAGGAAGCTAACAAGCTGCATGAAGCCCTTCCTAAGTTGTCCGATGGTCTACCATATCGCTGCGGCAGCCACTGTGAGGAGACTGTCCTGGCTCGGCTCCACATCGGCCACACGTCTGTTACGCACTCTTATTTACTTAAACAGGAGGAGCGTCCATGGTGTTATGCCTGCGACGAGCAGTACTCTGTTCAACACTTTTTGTTGTCTTGTGCTGATCTAATCGACACAAGGTATAAACATTCGCGGCAGACTCCTTGAAGGTTTTGTTCCGGGATGTGCCCCCGGACAAGATCTTCAGTTTTCTGAGAGAGTGCCATATTTTTAATAAGATCTGAGCGTTTATAGATTATGATGTTTCTATTATTTTGACCTTTTTGAGAGTCTTTCGACGTTTTCTTTAAAGACCTGTGCGACATTTTAGCCTGACATATTTTTAAGGTATATTTACATCATGTCTTAAGACCTTTCTTTTAGTCTGGCTGACCAGATTTTTACCCTTCCCGCCGTGAGATGGCCTTAGTTGCCTGCTCGGCATTAAACCCAAATAACTAAATAACTAACCATCAGGGGCTACCTCGCTATCTTCGCCGACACTTACCGGCACCTGGGCCGAGCGGACCCCGGCAAGTGTAAGAACCTCGCTGACCTTATGGCCCACTTTGGCATACAGCGACGGCCCTCCGCTCCCTGATCCCACGCTGGGACTTACCCCGGGTACTCACCTGGCTGAACACTAGCGTTTCGAGCCGCTTCCCCTAGCAAGCCTGGCCGACGCTACGCGAAGACTTGCTTCTGCTCATTGTAGCCACAGCCTCCAGAGTGAGTGAGCTGCCCGCGCTCTCCGCGCCCCCGCCTGCCTGTAGTGCAGGTCGGATGGTTCCGTGCAGCTACTAACGGACCCGGCCTTCTTGGTCAAGAACCAGTCGCCATTGGCAGCCCCCCAGGTGATCACTGTACGATCGCTGAAGCCGATCGACCCCAACAAGGAAGTCAGACAACAGGACCCAGTGAGAGCCTTACGCGTGTACCTACGCCTAACCAAGCCGCTCCACCAGGGACGCACCCGCCTCTTTCTCTCTCTGTCCCCAAGTAGACCAGTCATCTCAGCCCAGACGACCTCTTCCTGGCTAAGATGGGTGTTACGCTCCGCCTACCAGGACCTCTGCCCCGACGCTACCAAGCAACTACACTTCCGGGCCCACGAGGTCAGAGCCATGGCTGCTAGCGTCGCATTCGACCGCAACTGCGCTGTCCGAGACAGTCTGGCTGCCGTAGGCTGGCAGACCGAGTCGACCTTCACCCGGTTCTACCTCCGCCTACCAGGACCTCTGCCCCGACGCTACCAAGCAACTACACTTCCGGGCCCACGAGGTCAGAGCCATGGCTGCTAGCGTCGCATTCGACCGCAACTGCGCTGTCCGAGACAGTCTGGCTGCCGTAGGCTGGCAGACCGAGTCAACCTTCACCCGGTTCTACCTCCGTAACCTGGTTGGCCAGCGAGACAACCTGGCGCTGGTGGGGGACATCGCGGCGGCGCAACACTCCCTCCCGGCACCTTCAGTGCCGTTGGTAATCCTTTAGCTAAAATTACCGGGAGCTTGCGCCGGGGAGGACGGGGCTTGCTAGCTCAGTCAGTCACTGGGTTACGCGGCACCCTCCTCCTCTTCGCTATTCTCCATTGTAGTAATGGCATCGGTAATGTTTTTGAGGAAACAAATTAATTTTTCTCTAAAATGTATTTTTTCGAAAAATACTTACCGATGCCATTACTCGGACGGCCCTCCCACCTGCCCCGCTTGCCGCTAGCCACCTAAACGAAAGAACTGGTTTGGCTTGGCTGCGCTGGCAGTTACCCACGTGGGGTGGGAAGGGAGGCTCCCCTGGCTCTAAAGGTACACATCGTAAGTTTTTGGGCTAAAATTACGCAAGCTATAGGTTGTTCCATTGTAGTAATGGCATCGGTAAGTATTTTTCGAAAAAATACATTTTAGAGAAAAATTAATTTTTTACGGAGCCCACAAGGCTCATGAGGATCTAGGCTTCTTGCATTTGGGTATACTGTTTATCCCATTTAACCCCCACGGCCGCATTTGTTTCCTCAAAATACATTACCGATGGCATTACTATATGAAATATACCCCTTAACTTTACCCGATTTCAGCCTAAGACCCTTTGTGTGTACCTACACGACAAGGGCCGTAGCTCAGAGAGTTGTATCCAAGTGACCAGGTAGTCTCCCCTCCCTCCATCCGGTCACATGAGCCGTGCATTCCCGCCAGTCTTACCCTTAGCTTCACCGAGTACGGTTCGCTGGCTTCAGCCTTCCCGTGGTTTGGTTTCATGCTACGGCTACACTTCGTCTAAAACGTTCACTTCTGGCTAAGAAGATGGTGAGGTAAGGCCTCGGGTTATGCCTATGAGTAAACGGGCCATTGTTTATGGAGTGTCGGCATATCCCGTGGAATTTTGTTGAAATTTTCGTTCAGACAGGGCTTAGCCCTCGGACTGTGTGGTGAGTTCTGTTCACGGGGCCTTTCGTTACTGGCCCTGCGCGGTTGCTTTCATGGCTTCTGCTTTGTGTTGCAGTACGCAGTTACGCACATGCAGGAGATGTAAAGGGTTCCAGTGGCCTCCGGACTCGCATACTCTGTGTCTTCCCTGTTCCGGCTGCTCCTCGGCCCGTACCTGCGCTCAGTGCGCTACATGGAAGGAGCGGAAGTGGTCCCAGCTGTTGGAGTTTTATCGGTGCTGCCGCCCTGTGGCTAAAGACTCTACCACGCCGTTGGACAGTGACAGGTCAGTGCGTAACATTAAAGCACCTTTAGCCCCTGCACCGCCCACATCTAATCGCCATCGCATGTCCTCGGAGATTGTAGGGCCCGCTTCCCGCCAGACACTGGACTCAGTCCTGTTTCGTCCTCTCGTAGCGATGGCCGGAAGAGTCGACCACGTTTCGCATGGCACTTCGCAAGGGGTGACCGAGAGACATTTGCCAGTCTCGCATGGTCCTCTTCAAGCGGCGACCGAGAGACAGAGCACTCGAAAGAAACCTACTCATGCGCTAGCTTCCTCTCGAAGCCGTCCATCAGCCACCCCCAGCGCTCGGAGGCCTCCTAGTCTGGAGGTTCGCTCGGGCAGTTGCAACTACAAGAGGAGCCCTTCACATTGGCAACTGGTCCCCTCGCGCTACTCGGCGTCCCTCTCTTCGCCGCCGTTCCCCTCGGGGGAGCTTTCGCGCACACCGCTCCATAGACTTCCCTTGGCGTGCCGTTGGGACTTCTCGTCACGGCTCCCCGCCGGCTTCTCGGGCCTTGCGTAAGGGGCGTCTGCCTTCTCTCGTCTTCCGAGCAAGACTGCCGGTCAGCGCTACGGTAGTGCCCAGATCCCGGCAGTGGTCGCATGCTGCTTGCTTTCCCCTGACACTTGCCTGGCGCACGGACTCCCTGAGTGCTCACCTGACAGACTCTACTGGTCTCCGCTGGCCAGTTTGTTCCCTGTCGTGACGTGGTTTCTGTGTCGCCCGCGGCTTCGGATTTTGATGAAAACGTCCTCAGTTGGCACCTGGAGGACTCTGCGTCAGCCCTTTTCCACCTGGAACCCCACCCCCGCAGTGCTTCCGCGTCTGACACGGCAGGAGAGACACCTGGTTCGTCTGAGATTTCGCGGGCCCTAGACGAGGCGGCACGCACGATTTCTGCTATTCTTCTCTTGGAGGGATGCCCGCCCTCTCCACCGCTCAAGAGGACGGCTGTGGCCTCGGTCGACGCCCCATTTCAGGCGAAGCGTTTTCAAGACCCTGCCTCAGCCCCCAGGATTAGAGACCTTTCGGATGCCTTTTACTCATTCCCATCGTAAAATTTTCAGCGTAGCAGGAAAAAGGACGTGTGTTTCCCTGGTGACGTACATTTTTGGGGTAGATTGAATTAATTTTCACAGCCTCCCAAGTTAACAACCATAGATAAATTGGGTATCACTGGAAAGAGCATTAGAAGTACTTTTCAAAACTGCGAGTGTTTGTGCATCAGTTTAGTGGGAAGTCGAACCAATTTGATTATTATGCAACAGAACGACCATGGCAGAGCAAAAAATGAGAAACGTGCTTTTGGTAGCAACAGTGTAAGCCTATGCAACGAAAAACACAGATTTACTCACCTACATGGCAGAAAAATGTATTCCACAAGCAATGAAATCACACAAAAGATCTGTCCCTTCTTGAATCACAATTTTACAAGCTAAAAATCACTGTTGAAACCTCGCTCATGAGGATTGAACAAGCTCATGATCAGAGACGCTCCAGGGCACGATGTCGGCTACTTTGGCCTTGTACCGACACCATCCGACAAGGACATTCACTTTCAGATATTTTAGAAATGGTTGGTGAAACATTTATTATAGTGGTTGCTTCCCTTAGACCGATAGTGCTTCATGCGATTTTTGTAAAAACCCAACCCTAGAATACTAGCGACTTATAGACGGCAATGAGCACAACGCTATAACATAAGCATTTCGATGGCTAAGGGTTTGTTTGGGCTAACACTATACCAGAAGCGTTTCGATGGGAAAGAGTTACTGAGCACCTGTTCCAGGGCAAGCTGCGGGATAGGGGTTTCTTTGCGGACACTCGTTGGCCGCCTGGCGTCGATATCAAGTTTCGGCAAGCCTGGTACGCAGGACACTCTCAAGCCTTCGCCTGCCATTTCCCAGCGGTGGACCCTGTGGCGGAGTTACAAGCTGGAGGCAAGGTGCCCGCACGTTGGTTCTTCTGCCCCTGGTCTGGACCACCTGGCAAGTCTAATTGGGAACTCCCTGGCTTGTGCGGGATTTTGGGACCTGGCCACGCAGGCGGTGGTGCGGAGTGTGGAGGAGTTTTGGGAGCGACCAAACGAGGCACGTTTACGGGACATCCACTCACTCGCTGTGACAGCAAATCACGCTGTGCACCACATCGCGACCAATTCCTTGGCGGCTGCACCGAATTGCGGTCGGATGAGACGGGACGCTGTGCTGAAGAGTTGCCCTGGCATCCCCTCGACCTTTGTCGCTCATCATCGCCAAGCTCCTCTGGGGGGGGCCTCTCCTCTTTGGCTCTACCTGGCAAGAGGTTAAGGACCTGTGGCCGAGCACTCCCAGTGCGGATTCCTCGTCCTCAGAAAGAAAAAATCTGACCACATCACTCTCCTGCTCAAACTCCTTCACTGGCTTCCTATCCCCCAACGCATCCAATACAAGATTCTGTCTCTCTGCTACAAATCCCTGAACAACTGCGCTCCCGCATATCTCTCAAACATACTTCACCTCTACACTCCTCCCCGCTCCCTCTGCTCTGCCTCCGACCCTCTCCGCCTCCACATCCCCCACGCCAAACTCGGCACTTTCGGCCCCCGCTCCTTCTCAGTATACGGTCCAGCCACCTGGAACACTCTCCCACTCTCTCTCCGTCAGAAACACTCTCCTCCTTCCAGTCCGCCCTCAAAACTCGCCTCTTTCAACAGTTCTAGCACTATACCACCACACTCCCTACCATAAGCTGACTGTTGTAATGTATTTCACTATTTGTGGTACGTGAGTCATTGTCTAAAGCATGCGCATGCGTGCGCGAGTTGTGAGTGCGCGCTTAGAGTTATAATTATTATAAGATAAGCGCATTATAAATACCATAATTATTATTATTATTATTCCTCCCGGTTTCCAGCTTTCCGCAAGGACAGGGGTCATGCCCTGCGGAGCTTCAGACCCACCCCCCGGCTGGTTACCAGACTACCTCCTAGACCCAGTCGTTGGGCGCCCCCGCCGATTCCTGCAGGGTCTCCAGTCGGTGGGAGGCTAGCAAGGCACAGTGGCGGTCGCTGCTGCCGGAAGACCCTTGGATTCTCGACACGATCTCGGCAGGACTTCAGATCTCGTTTCAGACCCCACCCGCTCCTTACACGCGTACCCCCACCTGGGTCTGCCCTGGGGGACTTGGGTGGGGTTAGGTATTTTTTAGTTCCCAGGGTCACCCTGGTCAACCCCACAGGGTGGGTTTTTCTCTCTATTCTGGGGCATGTGTTTCTGTCTACCCTTTGTCCATTCACCTGTATTTGCTTTTTTAAAACTCTCCCTACTGTCTGCACTGCCTGTAGCTCTTGATATTGGATGTGTGTTGCTAAATGGTCTTAGCTTTATTTAGGCCCCATGTGTTAGGTTTATTTAACGTATTTGACCGGCTGGCGACATACATTCAATGTTCTGTTTATTTTATTTTATTTTTTTTCACAAGCAGTGCAGGCACGTCCTGAGAAAGCCTTGTTGCTGTCGGGACGTTAAGCAATGTACAATCAATCAATCAATCCTTACACGCGTACCGGTTGACCAGTGCAAGGGGGAGATTGCCGCGCTGCTCCAGAAGGCCGCCACGGATGTAGTAGCTCGACAGGACTCCCTGGTCTTCTACAGTTGGCTCTTTGTGGTTCCGAAGCCCGGCGGCAAGTGGTGACCAGTCATTGACCTCGCGGCCCTGTACAAGTTTATTGTCGCCCCCTCCTTCGTATGGAAATGGCAAGAGCCTTACGAGCCTCGGTACAGCCTATGGAGTATGCGGTCAGTCTCAACTTGTCCGACGCATACCTGCACGTGCCCATGCACCCGGCCTCTCGGTGTTACCTGTGATTCACCTTTCGCAGGGTCGTTTATCAGTTTCGTGCCCTACCCTTTGGTCTCAACCTCAGCCCTTGGGTCTTTACGAGGATTCTGGACGCCATAGTCGCCAGAGCAGGCAGGATTTCTCGAGCCCTACCTCCAACTATCTCGACGACCTGCTCCTCAAGTATCAGGACGCGGCCTCGCTAGAGGTAGAAAGGGACGCTCTCCTGGCGCTTCTTCGCTGGCTTGGGTTCATCGTCAACGAGGGAAAGTCGGCCTTGGTGCCGTCTCGCAGGTGCGTTCACTTGGGCATGGAGTTCCTGACCGACCTCTTCAGGGTACGTCTACCGGAGGCTCGGATCCAGGGGTGGCGGCCTTAGCACTTCACGCCTCTCTAGCGGATGCGGTCCCGGCCAGGACCTGGCTTCAGCTCTTGGGTTTAATCAGTGCGGCCACGGACCTGTTGCCCCTCGGCGGGCTCTACTCGCGACCGCTACAGCTCCATGTGCTGCTCCACTGGCGTCTGTCCTCGGGAGATCTCTCAGCCTCGATCCCAGTCCTGCTGTTGGTCCGGCCACATCTGCTCAGATGGACAGACCCTCGGTGCTGGTACCCAAAGTGCTACTCAAGCTACGGGGTTGCAATACGGTGCTACTGCTGGTCGCCCCATTCAGTTGGAACAGGAGTGGGATGACAGATCTTTGAGCCTCGCCACCGACCCTCCTCTCCGGCTCTCCTCGCCTCACACTATGCTGAAGCAGCCCAGGCGGAATCTCTTCCACCCTTGCCGGGGAGACTTCTACTTCATGCCTGGAGGTTGTGCGGCAAGCCCTCTCAGCACAAGGTTTCCCGAATGCAGCAGTGAAGGCGATCGCGCCTCCCCGCGGACCATCCACCTGCCGGGGGTATGAAGGAACGTGGAGGGTCCTACAGTCCTGGTGCGAGTCCCAGCGCCTCCCCCCCACGGCACTGGCCACGCCTCAGCTGGTTGAGTTCTTCTTGTGGCTGTTAGTGAGCAGGACTTGACCTCGATCACCATCCGAGGTTTCTCTCGATGGGTATGACACTTTTCGGCTCTTCAGCTACCAGACCCGCGAGCGTACAAGGACCTCTCAGACCTAATGTCCCACTTTGAACTGCACTGGCCAGTCGCTCGTTCCACGCTGGGACCTCCCATGGTTGTTGACCTGGCTGAACTCCAGTTGGTTCGAGCCTCTTCTCTTGGCTCGCCTCGCGGGCGTTATTAGGAAGACCGCATCCTCTTGGCCCGCGCCACAGCAGCCAGAGTGAGCGAGTTGCATGCCCTGTCAATGGACCCAACCTGCATGCAGTTCAGGACAGACGGATCAGTTCCACTTCTGACCAATCCTTCCTTCTTGGCCATGAATAGACTCCCCTCGGCGGCGCCCCGGGTGTTGAGTCTTTGCCCGTTTACAGGGTTCGACTGGTCCCAGACATCACGTCTGCAGGACCCGGTCTGAGCATTAAGAGTGTACCTGCGCAGAGTTAAGCCCGTCAGGAGAAGCCGCTTCCGCCTCTGCCTGCCCTCGGCCCCAGGCCGAGCTGACATTTCCGCCCAGATGATCTCGTCCTGGTTGCGATGGACCATCCACTCCACTTACAAAGGGATCTCCCCACAGGGTGCCAGGAAAATGCTTACAAAGGGCTCTCCCCACAGGGTGCCAGGAAAATGCGGATACGGGCTCACGAAGTCAGAGCAGTCGCTACCAGCGTTGCGTTCGACCGCAGCTGCACAGTCAGAGACATCGTTGCAGCGGTCGGGTGGCAAGCAGAGTCCACCTTCGCCCGCTTCTATCTCCGAGACCTCTCCGGCCTCCGAGGGGACCTGGCCCTCATCGGAGACCTCTCGGCAACGCAACACTCCCTCCAAGCGCCTCAGGCCCCACAGGTACCTATTAGCTGAAATCGTCGGGAGGTTGCCCCTCGAAGCCCCTTTTAGCCGTGGCAGGGTTTTTAGGCAACACCCTCCTCCTTTTCGCTATTCTTCCATATAGTAATGCCATCGGTAATGTATTTTGAGGAAACATTACTCGGAGGACCATCCCACCTACCCGGCTTGCCGCCACTACGCTAAGTGTAAGACTGGCGGGAATGCACGGTTCATGTGACCGGATGGAGGGAGGGGAGACTGCCTGGTCACTTGGATACAACTCTGAGTTACAGCCCTTGTCATGTAGGTACACACAAAGGGTCTTAGGCTGAAATCGGGTAAGTTAAGGGGTTTATTCCATATAGTAATGCCATCGGTAAGTATTTTTCAAAAAATTACATTTTAGAGAAAAATACATTTCTCAAATTTTTTAAGCGTTACCTAATGACTACGTGCCCATTGCAGATGGATTGACCATGATAATTCAATGGTAGTGCTAGATTAGCTTGGCGCCTGAAGGCACCAAGCTAATCTGGCACTACCCTTGAATTATCATGGTCAATCAAGGTGCGAAGCTCTGGCACTACCCATGAATTATCATGGTCAATCCATCTCCTGCTGTAGCGCGTTGGGGGTAAATGGGTTAATGCATTCCAGCAGTGAGAGGTTGCATTCAGTTTTCATTGCCATATTGAGCCCTGCAACAATATTAGATACAAATCAAATTTCGTGACATGCCTGTTGTATATTTCTTTTCTGTTTCATTTTTTTTGTAAAATTGGGCACGATTTGTGGTTTTAAGCCTTTCTTTACAATTTTTTTGTGTAAAAAATAAAGTGGTACTTGACAGTAATTGACAGAAATCATTGGGATGCAATTTGACACTGCACTTGTGCATGCAGCCAACGGTACTGTGTATAATAACACTGGTGGCTGCTTGCACAGAGGGGCTAAGATGCCCACTCCCGCAAGCTGCAGCAGGGACACGATACTTTCACAGAACAGGGAACTTTTGCTTAGGCTGCCAAATCTTGTATTAACCCATAAAACCCTGACATGCTGTGACAGGATGTGGATCGACCATGATAGTTCAGGGGTGGTGTCAGAATAGCTTGGCGCCTGTAGGCGCCAAGCCATTCTGACACTACCCTTGAACTATCATTGCTGATCTGTCTCCAGAACTGTGATGTAGACCTTAAAAGGACATCTACAAAATTGTACAATTTCATCCTCAGGAATGTGTGTAAATTTTATATATTTTATTGCGATCCTCCAGTGTTGCCCTTTGTTTGCAGGCTATTTCTGATTCCTTCAAGAAACCTTTCTGGGAGACGGACCCCCAAATCTGGGATGACATCAATGTAGTCGGACTGAGGTATGCAGATTGAAGGGGTGGGGGGGGGGGGGGTGGAGTTGACTGTAGTTTAGTGCAGTGGAAGTTTTTAATGTTTTGAGAAAAAGAAAAGTTGATACAGAAAGATTTAACCCATTACGCCCTGGCATGCTATGGCAATTAAAGTTGTGGATCGACCATGAGAGGTGAAGGGTGGTGTCAGAATGGCCTGTCGACTGTAGGAGCTGAGCTTTTGTGACACCACCCTTGAACTATCATGGTTGATCTGTCTCCAGAACTGCGACATAGACCTCAGAGGATATCTCCAAAATTTTATAATTTTGTCGTTTGGGTTTAACAAGTTTAGTCTGTTTCTTATAAATCTCAACTCCTTTCATGCCAGAATTGTAGATCGACTGCCAGTTACCCTGTCTGCCTGAGGCATACTAATTAACCCTTTGCATGTCGTTGGCGGTTTTTATCGTGATGATCATGACAAAAAACGCAACCGACACATTGAGTTAATGTAACCGAGGCCAGCAAGAGGCTTGATCCCCACAACTGCAGGGGCTCATGAGGATATGTGCCTCTTCCATTTGGGTGTTTGTCATGTTCCAGAATGCTTGTCCTCTAGCTGTTCAAAATCAGCATGTAAGAATAATGTTTGTTCTACAGGAATCACTACATATGTGCTGTGCTGGCATCCCGGTTAATGGTTCCTCGTAAACAGGGTCTCATCGTGAATGTGTCATCTGCTGGAGGCCTGAGATATCTCTTTAACGTGGCATACGGCGTTGGCAAGGAAGCGGTGAGGCACTCTCTTAACCTATTCAGCACTGACACACAACAAGATCAAGATTGATTATGATAGTTCAAGGGTGTTTCGAAGAATAGCCAGGCTTTTGTTGGGGAGGGGGGGGGGTATAGTCACATATAGTGTGTTGATTAAATGACTTTGCCCTTTGCATGTCAGTAGTGGTTTTAGTCGTGATGATTTCTGTAGGAATTATCGTGACCAAAACCACTACCAACACGCAAAGGGTGAAAGAGTGAGAGTGACCATACATTTTGTTTTCAGTGTGATCGCATGGCAGCAGACTGTGCATTTGAGCTGAAGAAACACAATGTGGCATTCGTCAGCCTGTGGCCTGGGGCTGTTCGCACTGAGAATGTCACAAACCTTATGAACAATGAAGGTTTTGGAGAGGGGGAAGAAAAGGTTTGTCTTGTTCCTTTACTTTCAATCAGTGGAACTGACTGCTTGAGACAGGTCATGATAGCTCGGGAGTATTTATACATTAACTTTTGTTCTGGTTACATGTCAGCTTCAAATACAGCTAGTGCACAGGAAAATGCCACCTACACTGTTTGAAAAGAGGAGGCCTATTAGGGCCATGTAATTGAAAACAAATATGTTGCATGCATTGAATTAATCCTTGTCATTTGAATACGCCAGTGTGTTAAATAAGTTTTGACTAAAATAGTTAAAGGGTAGTGCCAGAATAGCTTGGCGCCTTTAGGCACCAAGTTATTCTGGCCCCACCCTTGAACTAAAGCTGTTGGCCTATATCCTTATCTGTAAGTACTATTATGTAGCTTGCATATGGCAGTGTACAAATTTGAAGCTTTTAGCCTCAGTATGATATGGGTTAATTGCAGGGTGGAAGTTTGCACATAAAGTAAGTAGTGCTTGATATAGCACCAGGTTTTCAAAGCGATCCAGCTTCCAGCCCAGCGGCTCCTTGAGCATTTGAAAAGCTGGATATGTGGATATAAGTAGACGCCATACATACTTAACATACATACAGTGAACTTGGGCGAAAAAGCTAGGGCATCCAGACATTTATTTCATCAAAAACATTACCGATGACATGACAAATGGGAGTGTCTACTACGTGCTCAAATTCTAGCCTACGAACCCGTTGTGTGCATACACAACCCGGGAGGCACTCGGGGAACCCCCAGAGGGGCCAAGAGTTGTCTCCCGAACCTGCCTATCCGGTTCCGAGTCACCTGACTCGCCAGTCAGCTACGTAGGCTCACGACCTTCGGACGTGTTTTTCTAGCCTCTCGCACTCGCTTCGACCGGTCGGTCTTTGGTGCTCGCGTCTAGCCGTGACTTCTTGCTTTGCTTCGCTTCAGCTTCGCTTGCGCTTCTTCGGTTTTGGCGGCGTCCTTCTGGTTTGGCTTTCCCTTGGCGGACCTGCTGGTTCCCGCCCGTTTGCCTGTGGCGACATGGACGTCTCTTCTCCCGCTACCGCTTCGGCAGAGAGGTAGGATAGTTAGTTGTGCCCTCGGCCGGTTCCCGGGCGGGGTACCGGCCTGAGCCTTTGGACTCTAGGTTGCTTTCGTTGTTGTGTGGGTTTTGTTGAGCGGGGACTCTTAGCTCGGCGGGGCCCTGGCGCCCTCGCCCTTCCCCTTTTTGGGTGAAAAGTTACTGGCTTCCCCGGGTAGCTTTCGGGGAGCATTGTTTGAAACAGCTGCGGCGCTTGGCTCACGTTAATCTCCAGCCTGGCTGGGGTATGCTTTGTTACGAGAGCGCACTCTTAGCTTAGAGCGCTACAACAGTATAGCCTGAGGGCACAGCCCTGTCGTTTCTATTGTCGTTTCGGCGCACGTTTAATCTCCAGCCTGGATGGGGTAGGCTTTGTTACGAGAGCGCACTCTTAGCTTAGAGCGCTACAACAGTATAGCCTGGGGGCACAGCCCTGTCGTTATTGTCGTTTCGGTACGTTTCCCCTTGGTAGGACGAGCCCTGTTGGTCTCGACCACGTACCGGCAGGGTTTTTTGTGTGTTGCAGTGCCCTCCTGATGACCTGCACTCAGTGTGGAGGATTCCAGTGGCCCTCGGATTCGCACAAGGTCTGCCTGCCGTGTGTCGGCTGTACATCTGAGCGTTCATGTGACGTCTGCGCCGTCTGGCCGGAGCTCCGCTGGTCCCAACTTTGGAGCTTTTACCGACGTGAACGCCCGACACCTGTGCCTGTTTCAAGACCTGAGGAAGTGCCGGCTGTTGTCTCCGGCTCCCCGGCCGCACTTGCCCCCGATGGCCCCAGTCTGGAAAGATCTCCACGTCGGACACAGCAAGGTAGTGTGCGGAGTCGGGAGTTCAAGGCGCTGGTTCCCAGGAGGGAACGCGCTTGGACCAAGCCTTACGCCAGGCAGAGAACCCATCTCGATACAGAGGTCAGTTCGGAGAGACGTGCCTCGTGCCGTCCATGGTCAACCGGTCCCCACTCGTCTCCTAGGAAGGCCTTGGATCCTCCTCGGCCGCTGTGAACCCGCCTCGCCACAGAGTCCGGCTCGCGGAGACATTCTCGCACACTCACCACACCACTACCTGTGTCCAGTTCCTCCTTGCGCTCGAAGTCGGACCACCACTCTCGCGCTCCTTCGCGTGAGCATTTTAAAGATCGTGATTCTCCTCGTCATAAGGACCATGGACCCCCGCGCTCTACCTCTTCGCGGCGTTCTTCCCACGTTCCCCGCCGTCTGCCTCGTCCCTTCCGTTCCCCTTCCCCTCGCCCAGCCTCTCTCCTTCCTCCTCGTTTCCGTGGATCGCGGTCTCCAGCTGGCAGTCGCTCGTCTCGTCGTCGCCGCCGTTCCCGCTCCTCTAGTTCGCCGCGTCGCCATAGCGGACATCGTTCTCCCCCGCGTGCTTCGGCGCCTTATGGCTCCCCTCGTCCTTGTCGAGCTGCTCGCTCTCGGAGTCCCGGTCGCCGTCACTCTTCGACGGCTCCCTGCGTCGTGGACGACGATTCGTTGAGTCTTCTCCCTGACGATTCGATCTCGGTTCTCCTAGGAGGTCTCAGCCGCTCCCCTTCTCCTCTCTCACCTTCGGATGCGTCGACCGCCCACGGGTTACCGGCCTCCTCCCGCACAGAGGCTCTTCTGGCTCTCGATGAGGTCGCCCGCCTCATCTCCGCCACGCTTCCGGCAGAGGACTGCCCTCCGTCCCCCCCCCCTGAAGAGGAAGCCTTCCGCCTTCGTCGACGCAGGTAGACAGGTGAAGAAGTTCAAGACCCTCCCTCAGCCCCCCGGCTTTCCTGAGCTTCGGGATGTTTTTTCTGCCCACCTGTTGTCTGACTCGCGGGACAGCAATTTCTTCTCGGACCACAGATGGCCTCCTGACCTCGACATTTACTTTCGCCAGCAGTGGTACGCCGGCCATTCCCAGGCCTTCCTCTGCCCTCTCCCTCTGGTGGACCCAGCCGCTGTGGTGCAGGCGGGTGGGGCCTCTGCCCTTAGGCGCGCGCTCCCCGCTGGTTTGGACAAGACTGCTTCGCTTGTCAGGAATTCCTTGGCCTGCGCCGGCTTCATGGAGCTCCTTACGCAAGCCTTCCTCCGTCGCATGGAAGATTCGTGGCACCCTTCCCTGACCCCCCTTCTTGGAGATCTTCTCGTCCTGGCTGAAGCGGCCAACCGCGCCGCTTATCACTCTTCTGTCAACGCTATGGCTGCGGCCTCCAATTGTGACCTACTCCGCCGGGACGCTGTCCTACAGGCCTGCCGGGGAATGCCTGCCGACCTGAAGATTCAGCTGCATCGTGCCCCCCTCGGGGGCCCTCTTCTCTTTGGTGACACCTGGCAAGCCGTCAAGGATTCCAATTCGGACAGGTGGCCTCCCAAGTCTGTTCCTCGGCGCTTTCAGTCAGCCCACAAGGCCGTGGGTCGCTCCCTGCGGACCGCCAGACCCTTCGCCCCGACTTCGACAGCCCAGCTGCAGTCCCTGCGTCGCCGTCGCCCCGCCTTCGGTCGCCCCGGCCAGGTTAGCGCCCCCGCTCCCGCTTGGCCCCGTCCCGCCCGTCGCCCTGGGCGCGGGCGGGCTCAGTGACTCCGCCCCTCCTCCGCCTCCGCCGGCCGTCTCGGGTCCTCCAGTCGGCGGCAGGCTCGCCCTCTTCAGCGAGGAGTGGCGATTGCTGATTCCAGACGACCCGTGGATTTTAGACACTGTTACCTTCGGCCTAAGGATCTCCTTTCGTTCCCCTCCTCCTCTGCGCTCTACTCCGGTGTGGACCGAGATCCCCGCAGACCCGCTCAAGGAGTGCGCCCTACAGGGGGAAGTCGACTCTCTCTTGAGGAAGGACGCCACAGAGGTTGTGCGCCGCACAGACTCGCTGGGATTTTACAGCCGACTTTTCGTCATCCCCAAGCCCGGCGGCAAGTGGCGTCCAGTGATTGACCTCTCAGCTCTGAATCGCTTCATCTTGGCTCCTTCCTTCCACATGGAGACGGGCCGAGCCCTTCGTACCTCGGTGCGACCCATGGATTACGCCGTCAGCCTAGATCTCTCCGACGCTTACCTACATGTACCCATACATCCGGCCGCCCAGAGGTATCTGCGCTTCGCCTTCGATGGAACCGTTTACCAGTTTCGCGCCCTCCCCATCGGCCTCAACCTCAGCCCCTGGGTCTTCACCCGCTTGATGGATGCAGTAATGGCCAAGACGCGGCAGTCGTCTCTCAGCCCTATGTCCAACTATCTCAACGATCTCTTCCTGAGGAACCGCGTCGAGTCCGTCTTGGAAGTGGACAGGGATACACTGATGCATCTACTGTCGCGACTGGGGTTCCTCCTCAACGTCGGGAAGTCAGATCTCACGCCCTCACGCCGCTTCATACATCTCGGGATGGATTTTGCCACCGATCTCAACGTTGTTCGCCTCCCGGATCCCCGGATTCGGAAGTTGTCCGCCCTCGCCAACCAGTTAGCTCAGCAGGAAGCAGCTCCCGCCAGAGTTTGGCTTCAACTCCTCGGACTGATCAACGCAGCGGCGGAGCTTCTCCCCCTTGGTCGCCTCTACGCCCGCCCTCTTCAGCTGCACCTCCTGCTCCTCTGGAGGCCCTCCTCTGGCGACCTTACCACTCCGGTCCCGGTATCCCCCTGGTTCGCCCTCATCTTCTGCGCTGGACCGACACAGCTTGGTTGGCTTCGGGAGTCCCTTTGTCCTCCCCCCCCCGCACCTCTCCCTGTGTGTCGACGCGAGCCTCTCTGGGTGGGGAGCCCACCTGCTTCCTCAATTCGCCTTGGCGTCCGGCCTCTGGCCCCCGGAGTTTGCGGACAAGCACAGCAATTGGTTGGAGCTGCAAGCAGTCTGGCAAGCCCTCTTCGTTTGGGAGAGCCAGCTCAGGAACCAGCGGCTTCTCGTCCTCTCCGACAACTCAACGGTGGTGGCCTACATCCAGAGGCAGGGGGGCACCCGCTCCCCCGACCTCTGTATGCTCCTCTTCCATTTGATGTGCTGGGCTGAGGAACGCAACATTACACTCCTTGCGCGACACATTCCCGGCCACTTGAATGTGTTGGCGGACTCTCTCTCTCGCCGCGGCCAGTTGCTCCACACAGAATGGACGTTGCGCCCGGATATCTTCAAGATGATCTGCGCCCATTGGGAGACTCCCTTAATCGACCTGTTTGCTACGAGGTGGAACCTCCAGCTTCCCCTCTTCGTCTCCCCGATTCCAGACCCGCTGGCCTGGGCAGTCAACGCCCTCTCGATTCCTTGGGACGGTCTCATCGCTTACGCGTACCCCCCGACAGTCCTCATTCCCAAGGTCCTCCACAAACTTCGAGAGTGCAACGCAGTCCTGCTTCTGGTCGCCCCGCTGGCTTGGTCCCGGTCCTGGACCACCGACCTACTCAGCCTCGCCACCTCTCCTCCCCTGCGCCTTCCCACGCCCCGTTCTATGCTCAAGCAGCCCAGGCAGACTCTCTTCCACCCTTGTCCAGAACGCCTGTCTCTTCACGCCTGGAGGTTGTGCAGCGCGCCCTCACCGCTAGAGGCTTCTCATGTGCAGCAGTGGAGGCAATCGCTGCAGCCCGCAAGCCGTCCACCCGGCGTGTTTATGAAGGAAAGTTTTGTGCTCCTGGTGCGACGCCCGTCGCCTCATACCCACCGGATTGACTAACCCCCAGCTCGCGGACTTTCTCCTCAGGCTCTTCGTGGTCCAAGGTTTGGCTCCCATCACCATCAGGGGATACATATCCATGGTCGCCGACACTTACCGCCATCTTGGCCTCCCAGACCCCGGCGCCTGTAAGGACCTCGCCGACCTCATGTCCAACTTCAGCCTCCAACGTCCAACTCGGCGTTCACTCGTTCCTCGCTGGGACCTACCTTGGGTCCTGACGTGGCTGAATTCATCCCGCTTCGAGCCACTAGCTCTCACCTCTCTGGCGGATGTGACACGCAAGACCTGCTTCCTTCTGGCCTTGGCCACGGCATCCAGAGTTAGCGAGCTACACGCGCTTTCTACCCGCCCAGACTGCCTCCAGTTCAGGGCAGATCGCTCCGTTCAGCTCTTAACGGACCCCAACTTTATTGCCAAGACAAGGTCGCCTCTAACTGCCCCACAGATCATCACCTTGCGGCCCCTGGGAGGGCCTGACTGCTCTCCGGAGACTCGGCAACAGGATCCCGTGCGTGCCCTACGCATTTACCTGCGCCGTACCAAAGCTACCCGTAGAGGGCGCTCCCGCTTCCTGCCCATACGACAGGGCAAGACTGATATCACAGCCCAGACGATCTCCTCCTGGCTGCGCGGGTAATACGATCTGCATACATGGATCTCTCCCCACGGGTAGCGCAGAGACTGAAGATCCGCGCACACGAAGTACGCGCCATGGCCACGAGCGTCGCATTCGATCGGAACTGCGCTGTCAAGGACATCGTGGCAGTGGTGGGCTGGCGAGCAGAATCTACCTTCGCTCGTTTTTACCTTCGGGATCTGGCGGGACAGCGAGACAACCTCGCCTTGATGGGGGACCTCACGGTGGCACAGCACTCCCTCCTGGCGCAGCAGGCGCCGTAGGTACGCACCTAGCTAGCTAGCTGGGAATTAGCAATGGGAGGACGGTCTTGGTCGCCGGTAGTACCGGTGCGGCACCCTCCTCCTATTCGTGATTCTCCCATTTGTCATGTCATCGGTAATGTTTTTGATGAAATAAATGCATTTTTCTTTAAAAGGTATTTTTTCGAAAAATACTTACCGATGACATGACAAATGGGAGTGTCTACTACGTGCTCAAATTCTAGCCTATGAACCCGTTGTGTGCATACACAACCTGGGAGGCACTCAGGGAACCCCCAGAGGGGCCAAGAGTTGTCTCCCGAACCTGCCTATCCGGTTCCGAGTCACCTGACTCGCCAGTCAGATACTAGGCTCACCATCGGCAAGCGGGGCAGGTGGGAGGGTCCTCCGTGTCATGTCATCGGTAAGTATTTTTCGAAAAAATACCTTTTAAAGAAAAATGCATTTTTTGCCAGTAATGTACGTTCTATCGGAAGTTGGAACCAGACTAATTCACTTTAATGATAACTGTAACGTTCTTATTGCCATTTGTCATGGGACATAGGAATATGGTTTAGTGATGTTTACATAAGCACACACATAAATAAATCCACCATACACACAATAAGTAACAAAAGCTATAAAATGAGTATAAAGTTGTATCAAACTTTAGTATCACAGTTCTTCAAAATATAACTACCATACTAAAAGTTATCTTAGCCTAGGACATGTATTGCAGGAGACCTTTAAAAAAAAAAAAATGTAGTGTTACTTTGCTTTGGCTGACTTCTGTTATGTCCAGCCTGGAAAGGTTAAACCATCGGATGGCCTACATAAATGCGCACGCAGTCCCAATGGGTCATTTTATTGCCATCGGCATGAAAGCATAGTGCCACCTGCTCTTTGGCTAAATCAAAGCAATGTCGCATTTAAAAAAGTTTTGAGGATATCTTATAATAATGCAAACAAAAGGGCTAATTTTTAACTTGCGAAGCTTAATCCGTTCAGTCCCGAGAAACTTTGAACACCACACAACTGCAAGAGGCATAGATCCTCATGAGCCCCCACAGTTGTGGGGCTCTTGAGGATCTACATGCCTCTTGCTGAATCCATGTCCCTGGGACACCTAGGGTTCCTTGTGTTGAATTAACAAAGATTGCAGAAACACAGTGTGTGTGAGCTGGTACTGAACGGGTTAACCCTTATCATTCGGAATACACCAGTGTGTGAAATAAGTTTGACTAAAATAGTTCAAGGGTTGTGCCAGAATAGCTTGGCACCTCTAGGCGCCAAGCTATTCTGGCAGCACCCTTGAATTAAAGCGATTGGTCTATATCCTTATCTGTAAGTACTATAATGTAGCTTGCATATGGCAGTGTACAAATTTGAAGCTTTTACCTTTAAAACTTTTACCAGTAAAACTTTTAGCCTCAGTATGATAAAAGTTTCACTTTGTACCATATGCAAGCTACATTATAGTACTTACAGATAAGGATATAGACCAATGGCTTTAGTTTAAGGGTAAGGCCAGAATAGCTTGGCGCCTCTAGGTGCCATGCTATTCTGGCACTACCCTTGAACTATTTAGTCAAACTTATTTCACACACCGGTGTATTCCGAATGATAAGGGTTAATACACTGTTTTGTAATTGTCCTTTCTAAGCTTATCACTTTTTCTTTTTGATTTTCTTTATTTTTACATGCTTGTCAGTAATCTTTGTATTTTGGTGATCCTCGTTACATGTTGTTAAGTGTGTTTTACTGTACATACTGCTTCAGGATTTGATGAAGAAAGCTTTTGAGAATGGAGAGAGCATTGAGTACCAAGGAATCTGTGTAACAAGACTGGCAGCAGGTAAAATGGCAATTTATTCTGCTCTCTTGTTTATTTCCTCAAAAACTAGTACTGATGACATGACTATGTGGAAGTGTCTACTACTTACTCAATTTTAGCCTAAGAACCCGTTGTGTTAGCACACAACCCGGGAGGCACTCTGGGAACCCCCAGAGGGGCCGAGAGTTGTCTCCTGTTCCTGCCCATCTGGTTCCGAGTCACGTGGTGACCCAACCAGTCATGCTACTTAGCTCACGCCGTTCAGACGTGTTTGGCTTAGCCTACGGACTTAGACTTTGCCTTGTTCGACCGGTTGCCTCGCAACTTGACTTCTGCTTTCGCCGACCCTGCCTGTGCCCTGTGCGGGTCTGCTTGTTCCCTGCTCGTTCGGCTGCTGCCCTTGCCTGCGCCTTGGGTTGCTTGGGCTGCTCAGTGCGGTTTTGCTGGGACGCCGCCCGCGTTCGCGCGCTGAGGGTGATATGGAGGTTCCTTCCCCCGTCTCCGCTCCGGCGGAGAGGTAACGTAGTTGTTTTAGCCCTTGGCCGGCTCCCAGGCTGGACGCCGGTTCGAGCAGAGGCAAATAATTCTTCATCTTTGCTGTGGCTTTCGCGCCAATCATTCGTCTTAGCTTGGCGGGGCCCCATGTGCCCGCGCTCGCTCACCTTTCACGTGATTGGTGTGGCAGGATTTGGCGCTTGCCTGCTTACTTGTACCTTTGTTGTTCTTGGGGTACTATTATGTGTCCATGGCTCGCTTAGCCTGGCGGGGCCCTTCGTGCCCGTGCCTTGTCGCCATTAGGTTGATAAATGTTGCCGCCTTCATGCCTGTACCTGTTGTGACATGCGTTGTTGAGTGCTGGCCTTAGCTTGGCGGGCCCTACGTGCCCGCGCTTCTCGCTTTGCCGGTTGACAGGTGTTGCTGTACCAGGCTCTTGCCTGCATGCTTGTGTTTTGTTGTACCTGATGCGTCGTGTGCTCGCCTTACCTTGGCGGGGCCCCACGTGCCTGCGCCCACTAGCTGTTAAGTTGATAGGTGTTGCAGGACCAGATGCTTACTTGCAGCCTTGTTCTTTGTTGTTTTGTACTTGTATGTTGCGAAGGCTTGCCTTAGGTGGTTGGGGTCCCACAGGCCCTCGCTCGCGTGCCTCCATGTCTGTTATGTGTTGCATTTGCCAGGTGCTGACCTGCATGCAATGCGGAGGGTTCCAATGGCCATCGAACAGCCACAAGGTCTGTCTCCCCTGCACTGGATGCGCCTCTGCCCACACTTGCGACAGCTGCTCCACCTGGCCTGAGCTGCGCTGGTCGCAGTTATGGAGTTTTTACAGACGCGAGCGACCGGCACCAGTGTGTGATCCTACTCCAGTCGAGGTGCCATTCCCCATGCCCGGAGCAGTGACTGCACGAGACCACACCGACCTTGTGGAACGGACGCCACACCGGACATGGGAGCCCAGCGCTCGGAGCAGGACTGCTATCAACGCGATCGCTTCCAGGAGGGAACCCGCCTGGACAAAGCCCGCTGGTTCCTACTGGGAGCCTACTTGCCTGCAGAGATCCCTTCCCGCGTCAACCGGTCTTCGCCACGTCATGCCTCACCACGAACGCCGACCCGTCATCAGCGACAGCCCCCCCCCTCGGATCTGGTCACTTTGCCTTCTCCTCCTCTGGCCTCCGGTGCTTGGATGTCGTCGCCCCTAGCCCTCGTCTGCGTCGCCAGACCTCCTCCCCCCGCCCGGTGGATGACGAGACCCTGAGCCTGCTGGCCGAGGACTCCGTCTCCGCTCTTCTCGGTGGACTTAGCCGCTCTCCTTCAACTCGCTCTCACTCTTTCGACGCCTCGGTTTCCCCCAAGCTGGTCTCGTTGTCGCGTGCGGACACCGTGCTATCCCTGGACGAAGCTGCTCGTCTCATCGCCTCCACACTTTCCGTGGACGCCTGCCCCCCCCCCCCCCCCCACCCCCCTCAAGAGGAAGATCTCCGCGTTTGTCGACACTGGAAGACAGGTAAAGAGTGTCAAGTCCCTGCCGCAGCCTCCCGGCTTTCGTGACCTGCAGGACACCTTCTCCGTTCACCTCCTGTCGGGTTCCCGGGACTCCCGAGTTCTTCTCGGACCGTAGTGGCCAGCTGGACTCGACATTGCCTTTCGTCGGGACTGGTACTTGGGCTATTCCCAGGCGTTCACCTGCCCTCTTCCTGCTGTGGATCCGCCGGCCTTGATTCAGGCTGGAGGTGCCGTCCTGCTGAAGCGCGCCCTGCCCAGCGGACTGGACAAGACTGCCTCCCTTGTCCGTAACAACTTGGCCTGCGCGGGGTTCTTGGAGCTGCTTACCCAAGCCTTCGTGCGCCGCATCGAGGACGCCTGGCACCCCTCCTTGACACCCCTCCTAGGAGACCTACTCGCCCTCGAGGAAGCGTCCAACCAGGCGGCGTATCACTCTTCAGTCAACGCCATGGCTGCTGCCTCCAACTGTGACCTGTTGCGTCGGGATGCCGTGTTGCTGGCCTGCCGCGGAATGCCCCCCGATCTGAGGACTCAGCTGAGACTTGGCAGACAGTGAAGGATGCAAACTCCGACTGTTGGCCTCGCAGGACAGCTCCACCTCACTTTCAGGCTGCCCGCAAGGCTGTGGGTCAGGCCCTGCGGATCACCAGACCCACCGCTGCTTCCGCCCCCGCGCCGCCGCGGGCCCCACGTCGCCGCCCCGCCTTTGGCCGCCCCGGACCTGTTAGCACCCTTGCCCCCACCTGGCCCCGTCCTGCCCGTCGCCCAGGGCGCGGGCGGGCCACCTGACTTCAACCATCAACTGCCTCCGCCGACCACGCCAGGGTCTCCAGTCAGTGGGAGGCTCGCGCTGGGCAGCGAGGAGTGGCGCTCGCTGGTCCCGGACGACCCCTGGATCTTGGAGACTGTTACCGAGGGCCTTTGGATTGCCTTCCGCTCCCCGCCTCTGCTGCGTTGCTCCCCCTTGTGGACCGAGGTGCTGTCAGACGAGCTCAAGGCCTGCGCTCTACGTGGAGAAGTCACCGCTCTTCTGCAGAAGGCCACCACAGAGGTCGTGCTACACCCCAACTCCCCAGCCTTCTACAGCTGCCTCTTCGTGGTACCCAAACCGGGCGACAAGTGGCGACCTGTCATCGATCTCTCAGTGTTGAATGCATTCATCGCGGCTCCGTCCTTTTGCGTGGAGACTTCCCGGGCCCTCAGAGCCACCGTACAGCCCATGGACTACGTGGTCCGACGCTTATCTCCACGTCCCCATGCACCCGGCATCCAGGAGGTACCTCCGCTTCACCTGCGACGGAGTAATTTACCAGTTTCAGGCCCTGCCATTTGGTCTCAACCTCAGCCCCTGGGTTTTCACCCACCTCATGGACGCGGGGGTGGCCAAGGTGCGACGGTCGTCATTCAGTTCGACGTCGAACTACCTCGACGACCTCCTCCTACACAACCAGTCGGAGGCCGACCTGACGGACAGGGATGCACTGATACGGCTGTTGTCGCGGTTGGGGTTCCTATTCAACGCGGGCAAGTCGGACCTCACTCCCTCGCGTCGCTTCATCCACCTCGGCATGGAGTTCACCACCGACCTCAACAGGGTGCGTTTGGCGGAGCCGAGGATCCTGAAGTTAGTCGCCCTAGCCGGCCAGGTAGCCCAGCAGGACGCAGCCCCCACCAGAAATATATGTGGCTTGCTGGGCCCGCGGCGGGGGGGGGGGGGGGGGGGGGGGGGGGGGGGGGGGGGCACGTCACATTGATGGCTCTCGGGTCACGCTCAGACAAATCGGAGCGTGAGGGAGAGCATCTTTTCTTATTAACTCTTTCTCTTCTTCTCTTTAGCACTAAGCTTGAGCAAATCGTGCCGGGCCCGCTCGGAAGACTCAGAGCAGGGGAGGGGGGGGGGGGCGTGGACATAGGCTTAACTCACCGGGCCTGCTCAGGCAATTCGGAGCGGGGGGAGGAGTAAAACTAAGGCGCTAGGGCCACGCTCGGAAGAGATGGAGCGTGGGGGGTGCGACTCTAACACTCGCCTGCCCTGCTCGGAAGCCTCAGAGCGGAGAGGAAGCATCTGTGCCGTTACTGTAGAAGAAGGTGACTTACCTGCGGGCCAGACTGCCCGAACGATGGAACGAAGGGGCGCCCTACGAGGAGACGGAACGACGACCTCCTGTGGGGAAGACCGGGGGGCCTGCTGGGGTCGAGACGGACGGTCGCGGCGGTAGAAGTCCCAGAGGTGAGACCACCGGTCCTCTCTCCAGTTGGCACACACGACACAAGTCCTGTCCGAAGAGCAGCCCGAGCACGGGAGGCAGGCATCGTGTGCGTCCGAGGGCCCCTGGAAATCCCCAGAAAGATGGCAGGTTCTCAGCCGGGAAGAAGCCATAACGTTCGTCACACACAGTCCGCCGGGAAAAAGTCACTGAAGAGCCTAGAACTCAGGCCGGTAGCAAACGAAGAAGTGTCCTGCAAGTCACTAGACGAGCACGAAGCCAGAGTTCACAAGACAGAGGTCACAGAAAGTCAAGTCACAGACCGAGACCGGTAGAAAAGCTCACACGGCAGAGTCCACTGAATTCGTAACACTCTAGAAAACGAATAACAGTTCGATGCAAGTCACAAAGACTAAACTAGGCAAAAGCCCAGGCAAAAGTTCACTAGTAGATATCTATAGTACAAGTCTGAAACCGTTGCAAAACAGAGTAAGGCCAAATACTCGACCGTCCACGGTCGAGCTAGAAGTGAAACTGGCGGGCTTTCACCCTATGGCTCGTGACCGGATAGGGTGGTAGGGGAGGCCACCCGGGCTCCTATGCATGGATCCCCGGTGTCTCCTCCCCAGTCGTGTAGGGGATACAACTTGGCTTAGACTGAAATATATAGGCTATAGAGTGTATTCCATATAGTAATGCCATCGGTAAGTATTTTTCAAAAAAATACATTTTAGACAAAAATCTTTTATCAGTATGTTGTGAGTGTGTGCATGCATGCAGCAGTCAGTGAATCACTGTTGTTTAAACCGTAACTCATTGTGCCCGAGGTACAAATACCCACTTTTTTTAGTTAACCTCCGAGACTGCTTTGCAATTCAAGAGACAGATCAACCGTGATAGTTCACGGGTGGTGGCAGAATAGCTTGGCGCCTACAGGCGCCAAGTTATTCTGCCACCACCCTTGAACTATCATGGTTGAGCCATATCTTGGTGTGGTGTGTTGCGGGCAGATTGAGTTAAAGGCCCTTTGAGCTCCCGGAGCAGTCTCAGCATTGCTTGAAACTGTTTGTGAATATCAACCAACACCTGATATGTATATTATAAAATATGTTATAATGCCTCCTAACCAGTGGCCACATTTCATTTCATTCATAACTACGTGATTATATCACTTTGTGTCCATTTTACCGCTGGAGGGCATGCGCCACTCAACTCCACCAAGAATCAGAGCAGAGGTAAAAGCTATTTATAGCACAACTCCTGGTCGATGAGCAAAACAAAACGCAGCTGGCGATCTAATATAATGGCCTTTGTGTAGTTATATCGCAGTGAGGTGTCTTAATCTGTCCATGAGTGAAATATGCAGTTATGCCTGGGAAATCAATGTAACAGGTTCGTAAGGTCACCGCAGATGCATAGTAAGTTTAACTACAGAGGAAAAGTGAACCTCTTCAACAGAAAGAGGCACATGAAGATCTATGTTTCTTGTTTGCCCTGTTTGGTTTCCGTGTTCCTTCAAACAATGGAGCTTTCTTTGGTGCTGGATTTACAATAATGTCATAAAAGTAACTCCAGGCCGCTGGCAGTGAAGGATTTATGTTTGTTTTCATGGTTTCAGATCCAGACATAATGAAGAAGACTGGACGCATCCTGATTGCAGCAGACCTGGGCAACGAGTATGGATTTGTGGATGTTGATGGTTAGAATTGTTTTTCATTCACAATACAGGTTGCATACATGTTGTGTCACACTGGTTAACTCGCTCGATCTGCTTCGCATGTGGAGCAAATCGAGAGAGGTGACCAGTGTGATTTTTTTCATGCTTTCATTTGCATAACTGGAGTTTTCATGCTCTGACAGTTTTTTTTTTTTTACCCCATTATTCTTTGTGTTGGCTACAATTAAAATCAATATCACAAAGGTAAGGCAACTTTTCAAAAACTACAGAAAAAAACATGCACAAGCATGAAGTAGACCCAAGAATTCTAGTGTATTGGGTTTTTTTTGTGTGTGTGATGGACGTGAAACTTCATTGCTGACACTTCCTCCTGATATTTCTCAAGGCTAGATCTCCTCCACATAGAGATCTTTACTACTAAAACTTAGATGATGTGTGCACCTGAAGTCCTCGAATGGTATTTGTTTCCTCAAAATATATTACCGATGACATTTCTACTAGGAATATCTCTCAGCTAGCCCAATTTTAGCCAAAATTCGGTTGTGTACCCATAGTATACCCATAGTGCAGGGGAGGCAACCTCGGGGTGACTACCGCAACCCAGTACCCAAAATGGCCTCCTGTCCTTACCCATCCGGTCATGCGCTTAGCTCACCAGTCTGTTCTCTTAGCTAGCCGTCAACGGTTGTGTACCTATGCTACTGCGCCTTGGCTGTGTACGGTGTGACCAGTCGGCTTGGGACAAGCTTGGACTTGCTGACCGTGTGCACTGTGCTAGCTTCAGATTACTGTGTTCACTGTGCTAGCTAGGAGTTTGCCTTCATCGGTTTTATGCGTAGGGGCTTCCGCCGGACTTGTGGTGCCAGGGACTTGGTTGGTTTTCGTGTTCTCCATGCTAGGCCTTGGATTACTGTGTTCTCGGCGCTAGCTTGGAGCTACCTTTATGGTGCGGCCTCTACCGGTGGTGGTGCGGGGCTTCGCCTCTGCGACACGGTTGGTCCCCGATGGCTTTGGTCTGGCTCCAGCCTCTCCGACATGGTAAGATCTCGGTTGTTGCCCGCGACTGGCGCTCAGGAAAGGGAGGTTAGGGTGACTGCTCTGGCCGTGGATTTGGTATTGTGTACGATGTTTCACCTTTGTTCGCGTATGCTCGTTTGCGTGGCCTCGGAGTGCCACGCTTGGCCGCCTTTCACTGTTGACTGTGTTTTGCAATCCAGACCAAAAAGGTGACTGCCAAGCATGTAATATGCAAAGAAGTACCCAACGGAGAAAGAAACACGCTTAGAAAAGACGGGTACAACACAATTTATTAATATTTCGGGTAAATACCCTTTGTCAAAATAGACACAGAGAGATTAGCCGCTACTTATCTTCATTGGCAGAAGGAATGTGGCAACTTTGCTCTTTTCTAAGTGTGTTTCTTTCTCCGTTGGGTACTTCTTTGAGTTTTGCAGTTGACAAATCCGCACCTGCACGGGCTGTGGGGACTTTCTAGGGCCAAGTGATGAGCATGCCTGTGCCTACCCTGTTCTGGCGGTGCCTCTGCTCACCCAGGCGTTTCCAGAGCCTCCTGGCTGGAAGAGTGGTGGGCTCAGCTTCGGGGCTTCGATCACTGTGAACCTACTCTTCTGCACCTGGGCTGTGTATGGTGTGACATCTATGACTTGGTTTGCGCCCGTGTGCTCTGGGCTAGCCTGATTTACGCTGTGCTGTGCTAGCTTGGATTGCCTTTGTTGGCGACTGTAGACTTGCTTACCGTGTCCAGTGCTTTCCAGGATGACAGTGCCAGCTTGGCGTACTTTGTTGGTGGGTCCTCTACCGCTGGGTGCTGAGGGGCTTCGCCTCCACGACTCCATGGTACCTTGGCCTTGGCCTGGCGCTGACCTCTCCGACATGACAAGGTAAAACCTCGGTGGCTGCCTGCGCTCTGGCAAGGGAGAGTAGAGCACCGGTCGACGGCACTAGCCATGATATTGACTGTGTTCGGTTTGGCCTTCACTTGCGTATGCATGTTCGTGGCCTCAGAGAGCCACGCTCGCCTGCCTCTCACTATCGTTTGTTTTGCAGTTTCAAATACGCACCTGCACGCGCTGGGGGAACTTCGTCGGGTGCCGTGTCGGGTGCCGGCTTTGGTGCGTTCTCTGTGCCCCTTGCCAGTAAGGGCAGTGGTCGCAGCATGGAGCTTTTGTCACCATGACAGCCGACACCAGCCCGAGATCAGGTGCCTGCTACTGCCTCCCCCCCCCCCCCCCCCCCCACCCCCTCCGCGGATGCGATGAGACGTGTTTCCCCGGAGGTAAACACTCGGACGGCGTGGGCTACGCCAGGCGCTACCTATCCTAGGACTTCAGACGGATGGCGCGCCAGCTCGCGAAGTGATGTGAGTAGCCATTTTGATCTTGGCCCCAGCGGGCATGCACGACCCGCCTCCCCACCCGAGCTAGCCTGGGGATCGGCGCGGCCTCTGAAGTACAGCTTTCCAAACCTTTGGGACGTGGCCAGCACGCACGTACGGCTCCCAGCCCCAGGACCGTTGCGAAGTACATTGGGCCTAGTGAGACTGTTGGATCAGTGGGGTTCTGCTCGTCACCTGACGAGTCTAGCCCCAGAGAGATTGATCGCCCTGCCTACCCTCCATTGTGGGAGGGTACTTGGGGATAAGAGTTCTGGACGGACTTCTGGACCTCGGCCTCGTTCACGCTCACGGGACAGGAAGAAAGAAAGAAAAGAAAATGAGTCTCGCCCCCAGCGAGAGCGCTCGCCCCACCTACCTTCCATTGGGTCAGGGTACTTAGGGATAGAAGTTCAGGATGGACACCCAAAGACGGCTGGACGAGACTGCTGGGCTGGTGGGCGCTGCTCGCCAAATGCAGACGAGCCTGGCCCACAAGACGGGTTCCACTCCTAGAACATTGGCCGTATGGGGCGCCTGCTCGGTAGGTAATGAGAGTATCCATTATGAGCCTGTGCAGCGTGATAACATGACCCGCCTCCGGCCTCGAGCGCGGCTACTGAAGTACGGCTGTCCAAACCCTCGGAATAAGTCCAGCACAGAGGTACCGCCCCAGGTGTAGGGACAGGTACTCTCGGCCGGACGTGACTGCTCG
This sequence comes from Semisulcospira habei, assembly GCA_036245525.1. Taxonomy (NCBI): domain Eukaryota; kingdom Metazoa; phylum Mollusca; class Gastropoda; family Semisulcospiridae; genus Semisulcospira; species Semisulcospira habei. The sequence goes on from BTPG01000002.1 coordinate 156,121,696, forward strand.
ACCAGTGTGCGCCCACTCGCCGCTTACATAACTTGGAGACTGGCACACAGCGAGCTTGCTCGTTCTACCTCCCCGCCCGATCGGCCTCCAGCTCCCACGCGGCTATCATATTGGTGGGTGGTTGTGGGCGCAGGTCATTGTATTTTAACTTGTGTGCAGATGGTAAAGCGCTTAGAACTGGGCAGTACGTTTAAATGCTTTATTAATAATTATGTTTATCTTCTTCTTGGGTGCATGCGGAGCGGAGTTTGGAGCGAACCCCCTGACCAAACTTGTCTGCGCCGCAGGACAGGCCTTCACGCCCGCTGGGTGCCTCCCTCAGCCTGGTCCCCCGCCAATGCGGGACAGTGACCCGCTACGCATGCCCTGGCCTCTACGGGATTCCGGACGGGTCACGCAAGCTTTGTTCGGCGCGTCGAGGATCATGGATACCCTTCGCTCACCGCTGTTGGGGAACATCTTGGCTTGCCGGTCCGTGCCAACCGCGCTGCCTTCTACACCTCAGGCAACGCCATGGCCGCTGCCGCTATTGTGCCCTGGGACATTGGGATGCCTCTGGTGCAGCGACCTTGACCTCCTGATCGGATGAAGGAAGTGGACGAAAGACGCGATTTCGGACCTCTGGCCCAGCCGCACCGCTCCCCCTGTGGACTTCGGTTCCGACAGACCAGCTTAGTGCTGACGCCCTTCACGACGCGGTCGCCATTGCTTCAGACGCTGCCACAGGGAGTCTAGCCCCCAGAGAGATCACCCCGCCTACCCCTGCGCCCCCTGTGGACCTCGTGCCAACGGCCCAGCTCCGAGCCAACGTCCTTCGCGGCCGGGTCGCCGCTTGCTTCGGACAGCTGCCACAGAGGGCGTCACGCTGCCTCTTCCTGGTCCATAAGCCTGGCGGCATGTGGCGCCCCATCATCGGCCTCTCCGCACGGACTAAGTTCTTCGCTGCAGTGCAGCCCTTGGACTTTGCCGTCAGCCTAGACTTGCCGGTGGCATTTCTTCACGTCCCTTGCTCTTCGCTTCCAGACAATTAGCTGCGCTTCGCCTTCGTCGTCGGTGTCTACCAGTTTTGTACGCTGCCCTTGGTCTCATCCTCAGTTCTTGGGTGTTCACCCCCATCGTGGACGCCGGCAGCACGGGGCCAGTCGGACGTCTTCGAGCCCCACTTAGAACTACCTGGACGATCTTCGCTCGTCGAACCAGTCGGAGGCCTTCTTGGGGAAGGATCGGGATGAGCCGCTAGATCTCCTCCACAGGCTCAGCTTCCTGGTCAACATGCGCAAGTCCGACCTCATGCCGTCCTGTCGCTTCATCCGCCTTGGGATGGAATTCGCACCGACCTCATCAAGGTGATGCTTCCAGAGCAACGGATATAGAAGTTGGCGAACCTAGCGTGACAGGTGTCGCAAGAGGAAACGGTCTCCGTCAGGGTGTGGCTTCAGCTCCTGGGCCTTATGGGCTCGGCGACGGACCTCCTTCCCCTCAGTCGTCTCTACTTCCACCCGCTTCAGCTGCTCCTGCTTCTCCTCGGCATCCTCCTCTACCAGGTTCTCCGGTGTGGCGAACTTCGCTGTATCTGTCTCCAAGTGAGACACATCCTGGGCCAACTGATTGTCCTGTCCGATTTCCTCGCGATACAGCCAGCTTCTCCACGCTGAGTGGTCGCTACGTCCGGATATCCTCGGATGAGCTGCGCAGCATGGGAGACCCCAGGATCAACCTCCTCGCGCGAGGTGGGATCGCCTGCTGCCCCTCTTCGTCTCCCCATCCCAGACCCGCTAGCCTGGGCAGTCGATGCGTTCTCCATCCCATGGGACACCCGCGACGCGTACCCTGACCCCCTATGGTGCTCGTCCCCAAGGTCCTGCTCAAGGTTTGCAACGCGGTCCTGTTCCTGGGGCTTCATTCTGCTGGACCAAGTCATGGACCACCGGCCTCCTGAGCCTCGCCCCTCTGCGGCTCGCCACCCCGTGAACGACGCCCGAGGATCCACGGCAGGCGCTGTTCCACCCGTGCCCCGAGCGTCTCCTCCTCCACTCCTGGAGTTTGTGCGGCACTCCCTCGATGCTAGAGGCTTCTCCAGTGCGGCAGTGGACGCTATCGCTACAGCCCGCAGGTCCTCAACCCTTCGAGTCTACAAGGGAAGGTGGCGAATCCTGTGGCCTTGGTGCGACGTCCGACACCTCACCCACAGATCTGACAATACCCCAGCTGGCCGAGTTCTTCCTCTGGCTTCGCCGAGCAGCACTTGGCCCAGTCACCGCATAGGTCACCATGATCACCAACACGTACCGCCTGGGGCCGGCCGGACTGGTGGCTGCATGGACCTAGCCAACCTGATGGCACACTTGGCCTCCAGCGACCTACCCTCCGCTCGCTGATTCCGCCATGGGACCTGGCCTGGGTGCTGACGTGGCTCACCTCGGACCTCTGCGGACCACTCCAAAAAGAAAGCCTTGGCGCAGTTAGCCTACATGCCCTGAAGACTTGCCTTTTCCTGGCCCTCGCCACGGCCTCCAGGGTCAGCGAACTGCACGCGCTCTCCACACGCCCGGCCTGCCTGCAGTTCATTTTTAAGGGTGAATGTGTTTTAATAGAAAAGAGAATTTTACAAAAGAACTGTTTTAACCCTTTTCATCCTGATACACTATTTCTTGAAATAAATTTGACTAGGATAGTTTAAGGGTGGTGCCAGAATAGCTTGGCGCCTGAGGCACCAAGCTATTTTGGCACCACCCTTGAACTAAAACGGTTGATCTATCTCCTAATCTGTAATGCAGTTTTTATAGGACAATAGGCAAACTTTAAAAAAAAAGGCTCAGCCTCAGGATGTCGTGGGTGAATGTTTATGTTCAAGCTTTCTCCCTTGTGTTTCAGGCCGGCGTCGTGCTTCTATGCGAGAAGTTGGCTACGCGCTCTCCTTCCTCACCCACAAACCAATTTACATGCAACTCCTTCCCAGCTTCCTGAGGATTCCCTGCTGGATGTTGTCCCTGGCCGGGAACAAATTTTGATGCGTTGGGTGAGGATGTATTTTGAAAAACACGTTTCACATGGACGCTATCCAGGCAGGTTACTTATGTGCTTGAATGAATAAAGTGAAAATAGAACTAATAAGTATTCACTATAAATCCCCCTCCCTTTTCTTTGGGGTAGGTGGAGCATACTAGTTTGATTTCCATTTATTTGCTGGCCTGGGTAGACGGATCAGCTGGTTGCTAAAAGTTAGGTTCCAGACCCTCTCTGACTCCTTTATTGCGGAAACAGAGAGAGCATTATCCAAATGCAAGACGCATAGATCCTCATTTGCCACCACATGTGGGGACTCGTGAGGATCTGTGCCTCTTGGTAGCCATTCATATTAAGTGAACACCAGGAAAACAGAACTGTTCTGCAGTAAATTTGCTGTGGCTTCAGAGGCTTCCTAGCACTGACAGTGGAGGGGTTGATACGTGATTTTAACCCTTTTGCTGTTGGTAGCGGTTTTTGTTGTGATGATTCATGCAGGAATCATTGCAACCAAAAACACAACAGAATGGCATAGAGTAACAGTGAAAATAAAAAATATCAACATTTTCTGTGGCTTAGTGCCACTTGATTGTTGGCTTGTTTTCTTTTTTTAGTGTGGTATTTTACTGTGCTTTTCATGCTGTACCAATGCAATTTTGAAAGATTGTGTACATTACAGTGGGGTGATACACCTATGGTTCCATCAGCTACTTTATTTTGAAAGTAGCTCAAAAGTCTTAACATGACATCCACAGAATAAATAGTCATTCAAAATTTTCATTGTGAAAGTTTATAGAATGCGTATTTGCATACATGTGTGTATTACAAATGTTACTAGTTATGCATGATGTAATATTTTCCTCTGCTAATAGTAATAGGTGGTTAAAGTCTTGTTGTGCATAGTATTTTTGTTCTTAGTTCTGACTTCATGATTGATTAATGAGTTTTTGTTTTTTTTAAAAGATTGCACAAGGTGCATTTTCTCTTACATACTTTTAATACATTATACATACATACTTTTAATACATTATACATTGTGTGACATCCGGAGCTGTAAGACGGGGAACAATTATTTTTTCATGTGATCCTGCCGTGTGTGCGTCTGTGTGCTTTATGGAGCTGTTTCTTGTGTTTACTTTTTGCTTGTACACTGAAATAATCAATTGCCTGCAGTGCACTTAACTATAGAATGGAAGTCAATTAGTTCCGGGAGTTAAGATTTAATATATAAATGAGGACCGATTGACCATGGTACATTCAGGTCAGAGGTAATGCATGATTATAACTTCCTGTCAGAAGGTTTAATCCATTCAGTACCATCTGACGCAGTTGTGTTTCTGCATGAATCTTTGTTCATTCAACAACAGAAAGCCCCAGCCATCCCAGGAACATGGATTCAAAGGGTGTCAGCAAGAGGTATAGATCCTCATGAGCCCCCGCAACTGCGGGGGCTCATGAGGATCTGTACCTCCTGCAGTTCAATGGTGATCAGATTTTCTCGGCAGTGAACAGATTAAAGCTAACCAGACACCAGCCTTGAGCTGAGATGTTAATGGAAGATTTTCCTGAATGTTTAGTAGGTCAAAATGTCCACATGCTCGATGCAAACAGTGGATTAAAAGCCCGGGAAAATGTGCAATAACGTATGTTTGTCTAGGCTTTTACTGAATCCACTGTTGGCATCAAACACATTGTAATGTTGACCTACTTCACATTTCCAACCGATCTCTACGGCTTGCGAAGTGAATACTGATTTGGATGTTTCCTTGTTGCATTTTGATTGTCTTTCCTTCTTTTTTCATTATTCAAATTTTGTGATAAATTATTGTTCGTTATCTGTAACCCCACCCGGTCTGCCTGGGGACTTGGTGGGTTAGTATTTTTAGTTCCCAGGTCACCTGGTCAGCCCACAGGTGGGTTTTCTCTATTCTGGGCATGTTTCTGTCTACCCGGTCCATTCACCGTATTGCCTTTTTAAACTCTCCCTACTGTCTGCACTGCCTGTAGCTCTGATATGGATGTGTTGCTAATGGTCTAGCTTATTTAGCCCCATGTGTTAGGTTATTAATGTGTTGACCGGCTGGCGACATACATTCATGTTCGTTAGTGGTTGTTATTTCACAGCATGCAGGCACGTCCTGAGAAGCCTTGTTGCTGTCGGGACGTTAGCAATGTACATCATCGTTACTGTAATTTGTTCATTACCCTGAAGTATGTTTGTTAGCCTAATTTGTCTGTATCTACTGCTTATTTAGTTGCTCGTTTTGGAAGTTTTCATATTTCCTATGGACAGTTTGCGCATGAGGAGAGGGTGTACCCTTTGATTATGATATTTAAAAACATTGTTATACTTATCCTTTGATTTGACCCTTTCACTGTTGGGACACGGCAAACACCACACAGCTGCAAGTGGCATAGATTCTCATGAGCCCTCACATATGCGGAGGCTCATGAGAATCTATACCTCTTGCTGTCTGTTTATGTGTCGCTTGGGTAGAGGACATTTTGTGATGGGTTCAGAGATGATGAAACGTTGCAAAGCGTGACCTCTGGCAGTGAAGAAGTTAAAATGAACAGACAAACGGCACCCCGGTATGCAAAATGTCATCATGGCAACATCAGTGACGGTCACGCCATACCAGCCCCATGTCCTTTCGCTTTCTGCGACATGTAATTTGCATGTGATAGCCATGATTTGCTAATATATACATGTACTTTAACACGGAGAAGGGGGCATTGATTTGTATTAATGATTGCTTCAACATGGAGAACAGGGCATTGAATTATATTTCAATGATTATTTCAACACAGATGAGGACATTGAATTGTTTAATGATTAAAAGGAAAACGGATGGCAAGCATTTTGTTTTTATTTCTTTAATGGCTTTACATGCTAGCATCCAATACATGTACTAGTAATTTAAAGCATTGTTCCATTACCGACACTGCAAACAAAAGAAATGGTACAGGTATAAAATCAAAACTGGCTGCCATAATGTTGGCCTGTGTTTGTCATGTTCACATCGGTGTGGTGCCGAGTTGTGTGTAATTTTACACAGACTTGTGAAGAAACTACCGGCAAAGGTACTACGGCGAACGTCAATCCTGGACCCTTTTCTTCACCAAGTGTCCACATTTTGTCCAATACTATGGTATACTGGAGCGTGTAATACTAAGGCCGACCTGTACAACATGATACAAGCCCTCAATCACCATGTATGATCCACGGTGAAAAAAACTTTCGGAAGAAATGCAAGATACAGTTCAGCGACAGCCTTTCAGAAATCAGAAGTAGGTCAAAATGCATGCGTTTCAAGGAAAATGGTGGACTAAAAGCTCTGTAAAACATGCAAAATCATGTTTGTCCAGGCTTTTAATTCACCGTGGAAGGGGGGTGGCTGAAAATGATCAAAAGTGAACCAAAACACCCACCTCATATTTTTGAATGTAAAGTAGTACATGTCGATATTTTTCTTTATATCTGAAATTTAACCACACACACACGATTGTTTTCTGTGCAAAGGTACTCATCAAGAATGTTTTAAACCAGTGGTTGAATGCACAGTGAACCTTCTCTTGAACTGAACAAGTGTCGATGACAATTTTGTACATTCTGATAGGATCATGCATAAGTGAGGACATCGGTTGACAAGAAATTGATGTGGAATTTGCTTTACCATAGTTTCAGTGTCATGCCAGCAAGCAAACGCCATTGGGCTGATGTTGATTGCAGTTGGCCAACACACAGCTGTGCGCGGGCCAACTGCAGCTGACATCAGGCCAGACCTTTTGCGTATTGTTAGGCATCGAGAAACTGAGGAAAAGTCAATTTCATATCATTCTTGTGTTAACATCCACTTGTGTAGATGAGCATCAATTAACAGGGCTCACTCTGCCAAAAAAAAACCATATAATGATATATATAATACCGGGTTCATGTATTTGAAACAAATACACATGAATCTGTATTATACATGTACCAGCTTTTAACTCGTAAGAGATGAGATTATACAGATACATTGCTTTTTGCCATGCATTTCTATTCGGCACATCTCAAATGAGGTAACCAAAGCAATATTGCACATTATTTACACATGTACATATTTACACATCTACATTATTTTCATCTACATATGTACACATACATATTTACACATATACACGCATACATTTCCTTTAGACCATCACTGTAAATTGACTACACAGCATGTACTGTAAATATAATTGCCCATTTACACTGTACCAACAGTATACTAATCCAGTTTAAATACTGTTTTCCTTTGTAAAACTGTCCTCAAAATTTTCAGTTATACAGTTAAAAACAATCTGTAGTAAAAATTGTAACAATCTTAATGTCATCTTGAATCGAACAAAGAAACTACTCATGGTAAAATGCTGTAAATATGAAAAAAATGAATTTTTTTTCTAAAATGTATTTTTTTTAAAAATACTTACCGATGGCATTACTATATGGAATACACTCAATTGCCTGTAGATTTCAGCCCAAAGTTGTGTCCCCTACACAACTGGGGAGGAGACACCGGGGATCCCAGTATAGGCGCCCGGGTGTCCTCCCCTACCAACCTATCCCGCCATGCGTGTGGAGAACTCGCCTCAGTTTCACGCTTAGCCAAGGAGGCAAGCGGGGCAGGTGGGAGGGCCATCCGAGTAATGCCATCGGTAAGTATTTTTCAAAAAAATACATTTTAGAAAAAAAATTCATTTGTTTTTTTCAAAATACATTACCGATGGCATTACTATATGGAATAATATCAAAGAGGAGGAGGGTGCCGACACCCAACCCCCAACATAGAGCCCTCCGCTAGCCCGCAAGGAGCACTCCCGATGATTTCAGCTAAGAAGTGGCTATGGCGTGCGGAGGGAGTGCTGGGCCGCGGAGAGGTCGCCCATCAAGACCAGGGAGTCACGCTGGCCAGATAGGTCGCGGAGGTAGAAGCGGGAGCAAGTGGAACAGCACACCTGCCTACCGCCCGTCCCAAAGTCGTAACCGAGCAGAAAGCGGTCAAAGCCGCTCAGGGGCTACTGCTCGTACTTCATGCGCCCGGAACTGTAATCTTCTATCCCGTAAAGGGAGAGGTTGGGTAGGCCAACGAGTCACCCACCGAAGCCAAGGCGAACTGTCTGGGTCGATCTACTCGGCCTGCCTGACGAAGGGTAGGAAGAGGCGGGCAGGCAAGACGGTGTGGCCGATAGCAGTGCAGGAACTGCAGTGCCTGGACATGGTCCTGAACGACGCGCCCCGTGGGTCGGTTGTCCCCTGAACGGGGGTAAGGTCAGCCACTGGGGTGCAGCCGAGAAAGGCCGGCTCAAGACCTGAAGGCCGGGTCGAGAGAAGTTTCGAAGAGTGAAGGCTCGGACTGCCAACCTGCGGGGCGGACCGAGAGCATGCGGCTCGCACCCGCGGAAGCCGTGGCGAGCGCCAGGAGGAACACGTTTCCGGGCCAGGACGGAGAACCGTGCCAAGGCAGGGGTTCGAAGCAGTCTGTAAATAGCCACGTCCGGGTCCAGACGAGGTCCCACCGAAGTAAGAGAGAACCGGAGAGAGTACATCTGAATTCAAGGTCCCAAGGACCGAAAAACTCGCCAGGGCCGGATCCTAAAGTAAAGGCCCCGGCTGAGGGAAGCGAGTACGATTACGGAGCGGCAACTCTTGACGGAAAAAGGAGCTTAACCTTGGTCGTCGAAGAGCCCTAAGGGAAACTCCGCCCGTAGGGATAGGGAGATAGTGGGGGCGGAACCGCCGAGAGGCTCGCCCCGACTGGTAGAATCTCCCCTAGCCGTCGCACACAACACTGGTGACAGTCCGCGGGCTGCTGCCATAGCCGTCCCGCCGCCTCCGAGAATCCAAGGCAGGGGGGCCACCAGGAATAAAACCGTGGAGCATGAAGAAGATACTGTAGAATCTTCGGTAACACACCGAGAGGGGAAAGGCCACAGGGAACCGACCATCCCAAGAAGAACAGTGCGTCTGCGGCCCGGGCGGGAGGCTGAGCCCGTGGTTATCTCAGTGCCTAGCCGGAGGCCCAAGGCCCCATAACCCAACCGGCCCAGGGTAACGGGCAGGACTGTAGGCTGTAACCGTACGCCTGGTAGGGCCGGTAGAGTGTGGCGTAGCCCTAGCCACGCCTGAGTCCACAGAAGAAGGCGGGTCGAGCTCGCTCAAAGTCGGGATCGCCCGACTCCCCGAAAAGGGGAGAGGCAGCCGACAGGTATCGAAGTGTCGTCCTTACGAGGGTAACTGTCTCCAACCTGGTCAAGGAAGTCCCCACAAGCATCCTGCCGCGGACTTGTTTGGAGGCGGTAGCGCAGATCCGCCCTGAAAGACGGGACTCATAGTACCGAAGACAAGCTGCGCGTCGACTACAGCGTCCGGCCAGCGCGCTCAACTGAGCGCGGTCCCGGCAAATCCTGACTGAAGTGCTGCGTTCTTGCCCTAGGCGCGTGGTCAGATCCGTCCTCTCGGGTCTGTACCTGCAACCGGTGAAGAAGCTCGCTCTCGTAGCTAACTCTCGCCGAACCACTGTCACAGGGCAGGAACCACTCGGGAAGGTCCTAAAAGGAGCACTGACCTCCTGCGTAGGGCAAAGAGGACAAGGCCCCAACTTCTTGGAAGCAGCCACGTAGGGCTAACCAGCTAAAGTGCTGAACCTGTTCCCGCGTCCAAACTCGAGCCAACTGTTCCTGTAAGAATCCGAGTCGCCGACGTCTGCGGAACCGGACAGCTTCTAAAGGAGGACTGTGGTAGCTGCCGGAGCAGGAGAACGGGCCCGTGACCGAAGTCGCGGCGTTGACTGTTCTGTCGCCTTCAAGAACCACTAACCGTCAGCGTAACTGTAGATTATCCTGTGTCGCCAAGTCGACGGAAGCCAGCCAGCGCGCTAGCCGGGCCTGTGTTAGCTGCCGGAGTAAGAACGGACGCGCGACCGAAGTCGCAGCGCCGACTGTGCCAAACGCCTGGTAGATCCCCAACCGGGACTGAGGGGATTACCAGCGTGATAGACTTGAGAGGAGAGTCTGTATCTGAAGCTTGGCACTAGTAGCAGCGGCCGGAAGGGTGCACTAGACGGGTCTGTGTTAGCTGCCGGTGCAGGAGGACGGGCTCGCGGCCTAAGCTGCGGCGATGCTGTAGACTCAACAGGAGAAAACCACTAGTCCCTCAGACCCGAGCTGGACCTAAATCCGTGCTGGACTTGCCAGCTGCAACATAGCGAACCAAGGAACCAAGCGCAAGCGCCCCCGCAGGAATACCAGAACAGTGGAAGCGCACGAAGAAGATCACGGCGTATGCTGACACACGACGCCCTACCCCGTCCCATGAGCGCCGGACAGAAGCCGAGACCGAGATTACCTTGCCAGAATGCAAGGAAAGAACGTAACAAAACGAGTAGCCAGGCGCCGTCCCACCAAGATGGCGACGAAAACCGATACCCGTCCGGCCAAGGGCTGCGAACGGAGTAGGAAGCAGAGACGCCCGTAACAACCGGTCGGCGAAGATGGAACAGCACCGCGAGGCAAGGAAGCAACCAGGGCCTACGCAAGTCCACAACTAGCCAAGGCGACGCCAGAGGGCACAAGCCGACGAAGGAGTGTCGTAACAGGGCGAAGAACGCACCGGTGAAGTCCCGGAAGCCGGCTGGCTGAAAGAGGGACTAGCGACGCTAGGCCTGCCTCTGCGCGTAGGTCCCCGCGGAAGCCTGTCTCTCCATAGAGAGGAGGACCGAAGAAGAGGGGGAGGAAATACGCCAACACCCAAGCGCGAAGTCGGCGAGCTGAGCGAAGAGCCGACGTCGTCCGAAGAGGAGACCGATGTGGCCGCTAAAAGGCGGGGGAAAGAACCAGTCGTCGAGTCTCGAAGAAGGCGACAGCCGAATCCGTAGGATGACGGCTGAGAAAATCCGGTTCGAAGAAGCGAGGCCGTCCATCCGTCGAGGCGCAAGGAGGGGCGAGCGTCTCCCAGAGCGCCGAAACGCCGCGCGAGAGGAAGACGCAACCCGCCCGCGAAACCCGCGGGCGGCTCGTCATACGGCGGAGGGACCGCGAAAGACGGATGGTTAGCAGCGAACTGAGATCCGAACGCGGGCGCCGGAGACCGCTCCCCGAGCGGAACCGGTCTAGGGACAAGAGTCCGGGTCCCGCCGGGCCCGCTAGGGGGGCGGGGGGGGGGGGGGACCCACCGTAGTCACCCAAGACCGCCCAGCAAAGCAAGGCGGGGAGGGAACAGTCCAAGGTCACGCCAAGACCGCTCAGCGAAGCAAAGCGGTGAGGGGACAGACTAAAGTCACGCCAAGCCCGCTCAGCGAAAGCGAAGCGGGGAGGGGACAGCCTATAGGCACACCTAGTCCGCTCAGCGAAAGGCGAAGCGGGGAGGGTACAGTCTATAGTCACGCCAAACCCGCTCAGCGAAAGCGAAGCGGGGAGGGGACAGTCAAAGTCCCTCCAAGCCCGCTCAGCAGAAAGCGAAGCGGGGAGGGGACAGCCTAATCACGCCAAGTCTGCTCAGCAAAAGCGAAGCAGGGAGGGGACAGTCTTAAAGTCACGCCAAGCCCGCTCAGCGAAGAGCGAAGCGGGGAGGGGACAGTCTGTAGTCACGCCAAGCCCGCTCAGCAAAAGCGAAGCGGGGAGGAGACAGTCTATAATCACGCCAAGCCTGCTCAGCCAAAGCGAAGCAGGGAGGGGACAGTCTAAATGTCACGCCAAGCCCGCTCAGCGAAGAGCAAAGTGGGGAGGGGACATTCTGTAGTCACGCCAAGCCCGCTCAGCAAAAGCGAAGCGGGGAGGGGACAGTCTAATCACGCCAAACCTGCTCAGCAAAAGTGAAGCAGGGAGGGGACAGTCTAAAGGTCACTCCAAGCCCGCTCAGCAAAAGAGAAGCGGGGAGGGGACAGTCTAAAAACACGCCAAGCCTGCTCAGCAAAAGCGAAGCAGGGAGGGGACAGTCTTAAAGTCACGCCAAGCACGCTCAGCGAAAGGCGAAGCGGGGAGGGGACAGTCTGAAGTCATGCCAAGCCCACTCAGCAGAAAGCGAAGCGGGCAGGGGACAGTAGGGGCGAACGAATCCGCACCTATGAATAAAAGTCTGAGTCACACCGGGCCCGCCTGGAAGTTCGGGGCGGAGGGGGGGGGGGGGGAACAGAAAGGTGTCACGCCAAGCCCGCTCAAGAAGCAAAGCGGGGAGGGGACAAACGGTGCGCACGAATCCGCACCTGTGAGTAAAAGTCCGAGTCACACCGGGCCCGCCTGGAAAGTTCGGGGCGGGGGGAGGGGGGGGGGGGACAGAAAGGTGTCACGCCAAGCCCGCTCAGGAAAAGCGAAGCGGGGAGGGGACAAATGGTGCGCACGCATCCGTACTTGTGAGTAAAAATCTGAGTCACACCGGGCCCGCCTGGAAAGTTCGGAGCGGGGGGGGGGGGAGGGGGTTGGGGGGGGGGGGACAAACATGTCACGCCAAGCCCGCTCAGGAAAAGCGAAGCGGGGAGGGGACAAAAGGTGCGTACGAAACCGCACCTGTGAGTAAAAATCTGAGTCACACCGAGCCCGCCTGGAAAGTTCGAGGCGGGGGGGGGGGGGGGGGGGGGGGGGGGGGACAGAAAAGTGTCACGCCAAGCCCGCTTAGGAAAAGCGGAGCGGGGAGGGGACAATCTTAGTACAAAGTAAAGGAGCTCCCATCACTCCAAGGTGGGGAGTACGACCTTGATACTCGCCTGCCCTGCTCAGAAGACTCAGAGAGGGGAGGGAGTTTCTCCGCGGCTAATGTAAACGAAAGGACTTACCTGCGGGCTGGAAAGGCCCGGAAGCCGTAGTGAAGTGGGGCCCGAGAAGCCGACGTAGCGACGCCATCCTGCGGTGAAGTCCGGGGAGAAGGTCGAGACCAGGAACTCCTACACCTGAGACCGCCGGTCCTCAATCCCGTCAGTACACCCGTCACACAACCTGTCGGAAGAGCAGTAGAGCACGGCTGGCACTGAGGAGACAAGAGCGTCCGTTGTACACAGTTCACAGCTTCTTTGTACACAGCTCACAGAAAGGAACACACTCAAGCGCCGAACTCACACCGCCAGGCCAAAGCCACGTGAGTAAAGTCACAAGCTGAAACCCCAAGGCTGCAGCCAAGGACGAAGTTCACTGAAAGTCAAACCGGGTCGGAACCGGTCGGCGCTAAGTCCACACACAGTAAAAACGTTGAAGTGTGGAACACACCAACGAAGTACACTGAGTCCAAGGAGAAGTCAAAACAAGGCAAAACGCCAAGTAGTAGTAAACCACAGAAGAAACGGTCAAAACCCGTAGCACGGCAAAAGCCCGACCCTCCACGGTCGAGCTAAGAGTGAAACTGAGGTGAGTTCTCCACACGCATGGCGGGATAGGTTGGTAGGGGAGGACACCCGGGCGCCTATACTGGGATCCCCGGTGTCTCCTCCCCAGTTGTGTAGGGGACACAACTTTGAGTGTATTCCATATAGTAATGCCATCGGTAATGTATTTTGAAAAAACAAATCCTGCGACATCATACTTCAAGTTGCCTTAGCTACCAAAGTAAACTGATAAAATGCTGTGTCTGACAGGATTCAAAATGGGAAAACATGTATGACAATACAAAATGCACACATTTTTTGTTTTGTCGTAATTATTCTTTCGGCGAAAGTGGAGAACATTTTTATGTAGTCTTAAATCTCAATAATGTAATATCAACTTTTTTCTTTAACCTTTTTGTGCATGCAGCCACGGATAGTTTAGAAAACAGGGGGAGGGTAACAGTAATAATGAGGATTAATAAGGCTCTTATACAAAAGCCACTTAAAACACTTGTGGCATTATTAACATAAAAGCTTTTAACTAGTTTAAGCACAAACGTTTACAATTTCATGTGCTCATGTGTGTTCATACACGAGTAACATTACACACAAGCAATAAATACAGAAAACAAAACAAGATCATTACCTCTCTCTTTCCGTTGAACATCACACACACACACACACACACCAATACACATGTGTGCAAAAGCAGCAGCATTATATGAACCAAAAGCACAGGCATAGCTACTTCCTTCTCATGTGTAAAATCATAAACTTAACCCTTTTAACCCTGAGACCCTGCAACAGGCGATGGATTGATCATGATAATTCAAGGGTAGTGCCAGATGAGCTTGGTGCCTAAAGGCACCAAGCTCATCTGGCACTACCCTTGAATTATGATCAATCCATCTTCTACAACTGGTACATAGTCATTGGGCAACACCTCCAAAATTTGAGAAATGGGACCTTGGGGCTAAAAGGGTTAACCCTCAGTATCAGTATATGTTCTGCAAGAAGCACAGATTCTCATAAGCCCTGCACCATGCACAAATATTGCAGCCTGCAGGGACTCATGAGAATCTATACCTCTTGCAGATGGACCAGGCCGGATGTAGACTGGATGGAAAAATGGCAAGACAGGAAAACAAGAGAATACTTTTGATTACTTGTACATGTACTTGTAAGAACATTTTAAAAGGGAGTATTTATCAAGTATTGTGCATTACAGGTACAATGTAGACTAGTATACAGTTTATGTGATTTGTCACTGCAAAACATGAACACAAAGAAAAATGCTGTTATTTTGACTCCAACAAACAATATGCACAATACATTCTCTAATTCATATTTTATTCTCTTTTTCCTTTGTGGGGTTTGTTTTTTTTTTTTTTTTTTTTTTTTTTTTTGGGGGGGGGGGGGGGGGGGGGATTTATCTTACCTTAGATTTTAGCAAAGGTACATGTGTACTGCAATGAAAAGTGGAAAAACATTCAAAATCTCCTTTCATGCAACTACTCCCAGTCCCCCCTCACCCCAGCACACAAACATCAATATAAATTAATCCACCCAGACCTAACACACTACAATCAGAGATAGGTCAAATAGTTCCAGGGTGGTGGCTGGAAGTCTCGTGGCCCTCCCAGGACCAAATTGATCAGACACAACCCTAGCACTGCCACGGTCGATCTATCTCCTGAAACAGTGAATATGGTTAGCTGTGTTTGCAAAAAATAATAAACTCAAGCAGTACATGTCTATGTCACATCCAAATACTTCTGCATCAGGATGACAAAAACTTCATGCATGACTGAAAATGGTATGTGGACTATGACCATGCCCCATGCATGATCCATGGCCAACAAGAGACATAAATTCTCATGAGCCCCTGTGAATGCATGTGCTCATGAGAATTTATGCCTCTTGCAGATGGCACAGGCTTGCTAAAGGGCTTTCCTGACTGAACCAAAAAGCTGAAATTTAGCTTTCTGGGATTTGAAAAAGATGGCTCAGTCTCCAGGACTGGACTGTCGCCAATGAATATTGCAGCCACAGTTTGCCTCATGTAGATGGAGCTGACTGGATGTGCAAGGATGTAAATGGAAAACGATTTCTGCTAGCAAGAAGCATAGATTCTCATGAGCCCCTGCAGGCAGGGGTTTATAAGAATCAATGCCTCTTGCAAATGTATCTGATCGGATGACCCACAGAGCTAAATTTAAAGTCCTCGGGCTGACATCAGCATGATGACCCTCTGCTAACTGAGGTGCGATTGTTCACGTGTTGTCTTCATGCTCTGCCGCTCTCTCATCATCCTCTTCAGGTTCCCGATGCCTCGGCGTCTCCATTCCGCCCCGAACAACAGCTTGAAGGTCATGCACACCCACTGAGCTCAGTGTACTGAAGTCAGACGACGGTGATGGGGTGGGTGCGATGTTCTCAGCTGGAGTTCTTAATCGCACGGCGTTTCCATTACTTGATGGCATCAGCATTGAGCGAGTTGGTGCCACTGGTGAGAATGTGCTGGCTGACGTTATGGTTGAACCTGCCACAGCCGTGGGGTAACCGGTCTGAACAAGCGATGAACCAGACTGAGCCATAGATGAACCAGACTGTGCCATAGATAAGCCACGCTGATCCACAGACTGAGCCATAAAAGCACCAGGCTGTGCCACAGACGAACCCACTTGAGTAGTGTATGTACTGTCCTGGATTGCAAAGTTCCTCACGCCAACAGCAGAGACATACGAGTTATGAAATCTGGAGTCAATGTCCCTTGTTACAGAAAGGGAACTGGCAGGGGTCTGGGATGTGGCCTGTACAGGAGCAGACTGAGTCGCCTGAACGGGCATTCTCACAGGCTGAGACACAGGTGGTTCTGCCGGTAATACACCACTACCTGTTGGATGGAGGAAGGAACAATAACCTTGGGATCTCGGATCCATTACAGAAATAGCAGTGCAGACCTGAGGGTTCAAATCCTGTGTGATGGGGTTTGTCACATGTTGGTGGCCATTTCCTGGAGCCATCTGTGGCTGTTGATAGCTTGGTGCTTGCAACATTGCGGATTCTGGCTGCACTGGATATGGAACTGTACTGCCAGGGGGCCTGGGATTTGGCATGCTGGTCATCAAATGGCTGCCAGATCGAGCATCTCCATAAAATGATGGCTGAGGCTGCTGAGGGACACCTGTAGACTCGGCGACTAGAACAGACCGAGGCCCATACAGTCTATCAGGAATATGATGTTGCATCTCCTGATCAGAGAGCTGCTGAGGGACACCTGTAGACTCGGCGACTAGAACAGACCGAGGCCCATACAGTCTATCAGGAATATGATGTTGCATCTCCTGATTAGAGAGCCCAGTTAGATTTTGTCCAGGAATAAACTGTTGGTGCGCTGGCTGTTGTTGTGACTGATAATGGAAGACCGGGGTCCCCTGATATGATGAGTTGTGATCAAGATCAGCAAATACGGAAGTGCCACCAACGTTAGTTGGTGATGCAATCGTTCCTTGAAAAAGAGTTCTTTGGGGCATGGTTCCTTCACTCGAAGACAACCCTTGGAACGGGAGTGTTCCATTAGAGGGCAGCGTTCCTGGAAGAGGATGTGTCCCTTGAGACGATTGTCTGGATTCAGCCAGATGATCAGGAAATCCTTTGGATTGGTTTGGACGAGGAACACTGTACAGCTGTTTTACTTCAGTTGTAGCTGTCACTGTTGAGCAGCTTTGGATTGGATTGTAAAATGTTCCAGGTGCATGGGTGTTGGTTGGGTTTAAAACATGAGCAGTGTTGTTCATCGTGGCAGGTCCTGCACTAGGAAATATTAGGAAAACCTGCCGCACTGAATGTTCACTGTTGGGGCAACTTTGGCCATGGCCGCAACAATGATGACAGAGGGTTGAGGAGCCGTGTGAATGTGACACTGAACTTCCAGGTGATCTTGGGTAGGACACATTTCCTTGAGCATATGTGAATTGCTGAATGGGGACGGTGCCAAAAGCAGGGTCCTGCTGAGGTGTCCCAAAGAAATGAGTGCTAGGTACAGAATGGTTAGGACATGCACAAGCACCACCGCACGAACAACTTCGATACCCACTGCTGGAGCTTCCAGAAGTACCACTTGCCTCTCTTCGTGCAAGCCCTGCAGCAGACTCCAAACTCAGATCACTTTGTCCTGAGCCGCTCGAGGTAGAAGTGGACTGTTGTCTGTTGAACACAGAATTGCCCTCATCCTGAGGACGTATTTCCACCTCAAAGTTTCCTGTGTCCAGGTCCCCATCCTCCAGCTTTACAATGAACGTGAGTCCCTCCAGTTTTAACTCACAGCCGTCCACAATCTCCTGCTGTTCACCAAATTTCACTTTGGT
This sequence comes from Semisulcospira habei, assembly GCA_036245525.1. Classification (NCBI taxonomy): domain Eukaryota; kingdom Metazoa; phylum Mollusca; class Gastropoda; family Semisulcospiridae; genus Semisulcospira; species Semisulcospira habei. The sequence continues at coordinate 156,139,385 of BTPG01000002.1, forward strand.
TGATGGCCCAGCACTGTGCATACGCACCCGCACCACTTTCCTCTGGCTTTTGTTCTTGATAAACCACTTGGGGCCGTCCTGGCTGTCCCCAGCTTGACGCTCATCAATCCTTTCCACATTCACACACCACAGTTCCGCGTATGCTCTAGGCATGTGCTCGTCATTGAGCAAAACATCTGCCCGCTCATTGCGTCCCATGTCCACTTTCTGTCCAGCCTCCTTTACCACTCGCACATGCGGGAATTTGTCCGAAAGTTTCTTGGGCGTGTCGTGTGGGTAGAAGAGAGTAATCAGGTGATGTGTGGCAGCAGTAGCTGCGTTAAGTGGGACTGTGCTCTCTTCATTTGTTGACTCCACAGTCTCTGCATCCAGATCCACCGTGGCTTCTGTCATTAAAAAGTTAAAAGAATAACAGTAACCTAATGTCAGAATAAACTACTACATTCAGCCCTGACGCACTACAGCAGGAGATGGATCGACCATGATAATTCAAGGGTAGCGCCAGATTAGCTTGGCGCCTGTTGGCGCCAAGCTAATCTGGCACTACCCTTGAATTATCATGGTCGATCCATCTCCTGCAACAGGTGCATAGTCGTTACATGACGCCTCCAAAATTTGGGAAATACGGGCGTAGGGCTGAATGAGTTATGGCATTTGTTTCAAGTTACAGATTTAAATAACTGCACAGTTTACGAGAGAAAACGTGGTCATAAAAGACAGGTGGTCATTCAAGAAAAGTCTTCAAGGGCAACAAGTTTCAACAACGTCATCATTCAGGTGGCTACAGCCACCTAAATGACGGTCCTTAATGACAGGTGATCTCTCAGGGATGGTCGCATTAAATAAAAAAAAGTTCTGCTGCACACGATGTCCAGTTCAGTCCTTTCAGTTCACTGTCGGTGGAATCATCGCGACAAAATGCGCTACCGACATTAGTTAGTTAGTTATTTGGGTTTAACGCCGAGCAGGCAACTAAGGCCATCTCACGGCGGGAAGGGTAAAAATCTGGTCAGCTAGACTAAAAGAAAGGTCTTAAGGCATGATGTAAATATACCTTAAAAATATGTCACTGTCAGGCTAAAAAGTCGCGACAGCAAAAGTATTAGAGTTGTTTAAGCGACCTACTCCTGGCAGGAAATCGTTGATAAATCACAGTATCTCATTTACTATTGTTCCTAACATGTCTTACAGTAAAGCTGGACTGAAACGATCTAACTTAAATTATGAAGTCTGAATGTCGAAAAGAACGAAAGACAGCTCTGTTCTTCGAGTTCGTGCGTGGTCGAGTTCTTTCCATTACGTTCAAAAAGCAGTGGAAAACCTCTGGTACGTGGGCCTACTCACATGGATTGTGAAAAGATGGATGGACAAGTCTCAGTCGAGGCAAGACAACATTACTGTATCAGCGAATTTCAGCAAACAAAGCGCTCTAAGAGGCAGACCCTGTGTACCACCGACATAGGCTATAGACGGTCAGTGAACCCAAACATAGAACATAGTAATGATCAGCTACACGTTATTAATGTGTTGCTCACACTAGTATGCTGATCAAAATAATTAGGTGCATATCCAGCAACGGTTCGGACCACACACCAGTTTCAAGTTCAAGAGACTGACATGATCTACCATGATAGTCGCGCCTAATCAGCTTGGCGCCAAGCTTATCGGGCACTACTTTTGATCTATCACAGTCGATGTATTATGTCCTGCTGTTGCGCCTCAAGTCCGACTGAAGAACTATATATAATATGTAATGACGAGCAAAAGAAATGCGACATTTTGGGAATCATCGGAACCACTAAAGTGTTTCCGATGATTCCGAAAAATGTCGCAATTCTTTTGCCTTTTGCTCAGTAAATATTATATACATCTACTTACCGGGAGCCGACTGACGAGCAGTACCCATTCTGACTTGTGGTTGGAGAGTCTTGATTCCTAAAATGAAAATGAAAAAATATGCTTGAATAGTGTCATGAATAAAAACAAAATAAAAAAAACTCAAAAAGTACACAGCAAACCTTCTAACGGTGGTGATTGGGTAGGTTTTAATAGCACTGAAAACGCCCAGCATGTTAAAAACACTTCCGATTGGGGGATTTTTTTTTTTTTTTTTTTTTTTTTTTTACACTGATGCTAAATACAGGCGGCACACACATACACACTTATTTAACTCATTCAACCCCGACACAACACAGCAAGGCACGGATCGAACATGATAGTTCAAGGGTGGTGCCAGAATAGCTTGACGCCCATAGGCGCCAAGCTATTCTGGCACCACCCTTGAACTATCATGCTCGATCTGTCTCTAGAATTGTAATAGTCCTTCAAAGTGCAACTTCAAAATTTGAGGATTTAGGTCCTGAGGCAGAATGTGTTAAATCAAACACTTTAACAGTCTGTATTGTGACACAAAGTTGCCACACAGCTACAACCGAAATGTTCACCAACGTAGGTTTCTCTGAACTGGACGGATTGCGTGCGTACGTCTAAATTACAGCAGCATTTGAAAAAAAAAGTGAGAGGCAGGACTCTCATGACCCCCCCCCCCCAACACACACACACACACCCCGCAAGCTGCGGGGGGGGGGGGGGGGGTGATGACAGTCTTCGCCTCTTGCGGCTGTGCGGGCCTCGTGTGAACATACCACAGGGAAACTACCACAGTATTGGTAAGGCCGAAATATGTTTGGTTACCAGTTGTATGACCAAACAATGCAATTGGCTTCTTTTTTTTCCCCGACTCAATACACTTCACGCTGAATTGGGGGGGGGGGGGGGGGGGGGGGAAAACAACCGAAGTAGGCGGAAAACTTTCTAAATGTCTCGCAAAGCTACAAGGAAATACCCAGGGTTTCTTTCCGTAAAGAAGACTTTCATTCCGATAGAGGAACTTGACATATATAATTTATATCAGCAATGACCCCAATAGCAAAATGTATTCGGGCCGACGCCGGCCTCAGTTGGCCCCGAGGACCTTTTGCGCACTGGGGACACCCCCCTGAGCGGTCATACACTACCCCAGCCCGCCCCTCGGGCTTGAACTTTTCCCCGATTTACTCTAAAACCTACAGTAGTTTCCAGACAAATTCACGGCAAAGCAGAGGGTTGGTTGCTCGGCAGTTACTGACTAAGTCCCCTGCAACTGGCGTCCGGACTGTCTTGTTCAGTCCGGCTCGCGTGATTTCCTTTTCTAACCGAATACCGCAACGCAAACTCCACGCATAGTTCTGCCGACAGGTCACACTCTGACACACTGCCGACAGCCAAACTTTGACACACTGCCGACAGGCCACACTCTGACACACTGCCGACAGCCAAACTTTGACACACCGCCGACAGGCCACACTCTGACACACTGCCGATAGGCCACACTACTGTGACAAACTGCCGTCAGGCCACACTATTCTGACACACTGCCGACAGGCCACACTCTGACACACTGCCGACAGGCCACACTGACACGCTGCCGACAGGCCACACTCCGACACACTGCCGACAGGCAGAACTATGCGTGGAACTTGCATTACGGAACTCGGCTCAGGTTTATCAGTGTATGGGCACGCAATAAAACTTCACATCGGAAATGAAAACGTAGCATGGGAAAACGTAACATGCAAGTACCGCCAAATCAGTCCCTTATCGCAAGCTTTGATAAACAACTGAAAACTGAACCGGATATAATAACAACACTTTTTTCCGTGGTCTTTATTTTCTATTTTTATTATTACTTTTAATTTGTAAACTACTTCGGACAAAACAACAAAACGGTCTGTATCTCAAGTTCAATGGTACAATGTGTCCATTAGCCAAGTACTGGTAGGCCCTATCTGCGACAAAATCTTCCAACCGGACGTACTGGTAAATAAAAGAAATACAAGCTGTGAGTCCAATTCTAAAAGGTCAGTTCGTAATAAATCATAGGCAAAATTATTATTATAAATTCTTTACATACTGAGGATGAAATAACCATTTTTTTCGCCATCCTTTGAGGTCAGCATCACAGTTCTGGAGACAGTCGAACTGACCATGATAGTTCAAGGGTGGTGTCAGAATAGGCTTGGCGCCTACAGGCGCCAAGCTATTCTGACACCACCCTTGAACTATCATGGTCGATACCCATCCTGTCGTATGTCCGACATAAGACATAACTAAATCGGTAAAGTCGGCTATACTGACTTACGTTGGAAGACGAAACACTGAAATAAATGCTGGTGTGCTGTCTGCGAAGACGAATGAATGATTCACATCAGAACACATGTACCACAAAGTCCAAGTAGGCCACAATGTTTTGATCATCTCTCCCTGCCTGTTTCGAGGGAAATGAGGGAAAAAATAAAACCCACTGTTTATCAAGCCTGCGAAAATGTCGTTCACAAATAAGTACTGGGCAGTTTGACTCGGTGAAGGCATGGTACTGCAAGACGGATATAAACAGAGCGACAGCGGCGGACGCACAGCACACGTGACGTTAGTTTATGTGCTTGTCTGTGATTTCGGACCTTATAGCTCAAAGCCGTAAGGTCCGAAATCACAAACCAGCACACAGTATAAACTAAGTTCGTTCAGACATAGGAATGTGCACCTTTTAACCCATATCATACTGAGGCGAAAAGCTTCAAATTTGTACACTGCCATATGCAAGCTACATTAGTACTTACACTGAGATAAGGATATAGACCAACGGCTTCAGTTCAAGGGTGGTGCCAGAATAGCTTGGCGCCTCTAGGCGCCAAGCTATTCTGGCACTATCCTTGAACTATTTTAGTCAAACGTATTGCACACACTGGTGTATTCCGAATGATAAGGGTTAACCCCTCCACTGCAAAGAGAAAACAAACACCATCACCACGGAGTATCTTATATTCTTTGGACGGATGAGACCCTTTCAATTAACCCCTTCTCTGCTGAGAAAAAGTACACAAGATCCAGCTGCAAGAGACATAGATCTTCACGAGCCCCCGCAGTAGCAGGGCACATGATGATCTATGCCTCTTGCTGACACTAATTTTATCCATGAAGTTCATTGTATCATTTTGGGCGGCTGGTGTTCTTGGGCGTAAAATCAACACGCCTGAAATGATTTCAAAAACACAATCTGCGTCTACTGGCAGTGAAGGGGTCAACACAATGTACGCCCACTGGCAGTGCCGAACTAGCAATGTGGGAAAGCTGGAAGATACGTACAACTACAAAGCGATTATGAGCATGACCGGCAAGCGTGCGCCACGGTGCTTGTGTTACTACTCTGTGTGCGTGTGTGTGTGTGGTGTGCGTGCGCTCCCGGCAGAGCAAACTAAACGACTGACGCAAAGGTCAGAACCATAGAGGCCTGACTGACTACGCGGAGTGGTGCCGGCTTTGACCAAAGGCAAATCCGCTGCGCCACCGCGTAAATTAATTAGCTCTAGCCTGACTTGAGCTAGTTTACGCGGTGGCGCAGCGGAGTATTTAGTCAAAGCACCACTCGCCAAAGTCAGAAAAAAAGGTAAATAGGCTATTGCGACGTTTCTGATGACAAGCTGTTTCAAACTCTGAGCAAACAAAACACACACAATAAATCAACAAATTCGAAGTACATAATTATCTGACCGCTTACTAGACGTGCGCCGCGATCCCGGATGCAACCCAACCCTTCTTGACTATTCCCTTTAAAACTCCCTATCAAAATGCACACAAACACCTCAGCCGGGGATTAACCAGATGCAAAAGGGTAACTTTATCATCATCATCATCAGTCCCTTGCCCGAACTGGGCGTTGGGGGGACTGAAAGGCAGCAGCAACAGACAGTGCTCTCCACTGAGTTCTATTTTGGGCGGTGGCAAGCAAGTCTGGCATCTCGAGTTCGGTCCATTCTTTTATGTTTGCGACCCAACTCTTTCTCTGACGACCTCGCCGACGACTTCCTTCGAGAGTGCCTTGGAGGATAGTCTTGGACAAGGTGTTGTGTCGGGTCACGTGGCCAAACCAAGCAAGCTTGCGCCGTTTCACGGTTGCCAGAAGGGGTTCATGTGGGCCCACCAGGGAAGTGACGATGCTCCGTACATATTCGTTGGTCTTGTGCTCGCGGTACGAGATGCGGAGCAACTTCCTCAGGCACTTGTTCTCAAAGGCCTGGATTTTCTTTTCTGAGTCTGCAAGCAGTGTCCAAGTCTCACAGCCGTAGAGCAGAATAGACACTACGAGGGACTTGTAAAGCCTGTACTTGATGGTGAAGCTGATGGAGTTACTTCGCCATATCCTGTCCAGCCTGGCCATTGCGGATGTTGCTGTACCTATCCTGATACGGATCTCTGCTATGCAACTACCGTCTTTGGACAGGGTGGCTCCCAAGTACTTGAAGCTATTGACCTCTTCTAGCTTCTGGCCGTTCATGTGAATGTTGCTGCTGCTGTCGCTTGTGTTGATCATCACTTTGCTTTTATCCGTACTGATCTCCATGCCATAAGACCCTGCGCTACTTGAAAGTTTGTCTGTCAGGTTTTGGAGCTCACTATTGCTGCCTGCCATGAGGTCAATGTCGTCTGCGAATCGAAGATTGCACAGGGATCTGCCACCAATAGAGATTGAAGTATGGTGGTCGTGGAGGGTTTCCTGCATGATCTTCTCCAGGAATATGTTGAAAAGGACAGGAGAGAGCAGGCATCCTTGACGGACACCGATCGTCGTCCTGAAGAACTCGCCTGACTGATTGTTAAGTAGAACCGCGCTGCAGGCGTTCTTGTAAAGCGCTTCTATCATTTGGATCAGTCCCTCCTCTATGTTGAACGATCTCATGACTTGCCAGAGTCCGTCGTGCCAGACGCAATCAAATGCTTTCCTGAAATCAATGAAGTTGTGGTAGAGTTCGCGCTGATGCTGCAGATGTTTCTCGATCAGGACGCGGCAGTTGAAAATCTGCTCTACAGTGCTTCTTCCAACTCTGAAGCCAGCCTGTTCTTCTGCCAGCAGTTCCTCGGCGAAAGTTTTGAGGCGGTTGAGAATGATTCTAAGCATTACTTTGCTAGGGTGACTTATCAGACTGATAGTTCTGTAGTTCTGGCACTGTTTCAGGTTTCCTTTCTTGGGGAGCGGGATCACTAGAGACTGTGTCCATTCTACTGGCCATTTCTTTTGCTCCCAGATCTTTTGACAGAGTGTAGTGAGGACCTTCGTTGTTACTTCTCCTCCATGTTTCAACAGTTCAGCAGGTACGTTGTCTACACCTGGAGACTTTCCTCCCTTCAGGCCGTGTACGGCTGCTTCCACCTCTTCAGCTAACACTGGCAGGTCTTCAGCCTTCCTGGCCCCAGCCTGGTTGTTTTGGAGGATGCTGGTGTCTGGCTCAGCCTTGTAGTTATACAAGTCTCGGCAGTACTCAGTCCATCTGTTTAGTACAGCAGTGTTTTCCGTAAGGAGTTGGCCGCTGCTGTCTTCGATGACTGTGGCTGTTCGCTGTTGAGTCTTGGTGAGGGTCCTTAGCGTTTCATAAGCCTTCTTGCTGTTGCCGTTTGCCATGCCCTCTTCCACGCTACAACACTGGTCTTCAATCCAATCTTCTTTGGCTTCTTTCATCCTCTTCCTGATCTTCTTGTTGACAAGTCTGTACTTGTTTGCTGATGTGAGGTCCTGGCCTCTCTTTTTCTTCCAGGCTCTCCTCTCATCACAGAGATCGAGGATGTCATCGGTGACCCAGGGCTGTTTGCGCTTCCTCTGCTTCCCCAGCACTTCTTCTGCTGTAGAAAGTAACACCTCTTTTATATTTCCAGCAAGGGTGTCTACGTCACAGTCCAAAGTAGCCAAGGCTGCAAATCTGCCTCCCACCTGGGCTTGGAAGAGCTCTTCTACTTCCGGGTCTTTTAGCTTCTGGAGGTCGAATCTGATGCGAGGACTCTTGCTATCTCGTTTCAATGCCAGCTTCAACTTGACGCTAGTAAGGACGAGGTTGTGGTCGCTGCCAATATCAGCGCCAGGAAAGGACCTCGTTTGTGCTTTGTTAACGCTGGATTTGAATCGTCGAGGCAGCAAGATGAAGTCAATCTGGTTATGGACCAGGCCTCCTGGCGATTGCCATGTCACTGTTCTTGACTTCTTGTGTGGATGGAGGGTATTAGCAACGGTGAGACGGTGACTCTGTGCGAACTCTAAAAGTCGCAGGCCTCTGTCGTTTGTTTCTCCAAGGCCAAACTTGCCAGCTGTTCCTGCCCATTGTTGGTAGGCGTCAGGGCCGATCTTTGCATTCCAGTCACCGAGGACAGTCAGAATGTCTTTCTTAGGTGTTTTCTTGATGATGTTGTCCAGTTGTTCGTAAAATTCTTCTAATTCTTCATCATCATGATCTGCTGTTGGAGCGTATACTTGAATGATAGTGATGTTGTGCGGTCGGGCGGAGATGCGGATGGAGATTAGTCTGCTTGACACAGGGGTGCAGCTGATGACAGTTCCAGCCACCTCTTTCCTTACGATAAAAGCTACGCCATGTTCGTGCTTGGTTTCTTTTCCGCTGAACCAGATTTTATGGCCTTCATCTGTTGTTGTTTTTCCGAAGCCTGTCCATCGAACTTCTGCAAGTCCTACAATGTCCCAGCGATAGCGCTTCAACTCGTGGGTGAGTTCCTTCACTTTGCCGCACTGGTAGAGTGTGCGAACGTTCCAAGTTCCGATAGTTATTCCTTGCGTGGGCAGCTTGATGGTGGGTTTGGTTCCAGTAACACACTTGTCGCCCCCACCCTGGAGACCTCCAATGGGGTGCGCGGTCGTTGGTGATCCGGGCCCCGACCGATCCGGCATGTTATTCTTATTCTGTTGCTTGTCCATCAGTCCTTTCAATGGGCTTAGGCGAACTTGGCGGCGCCCGTCTCCTCTCCAAGTATTTCAACTGACTGAGAGACGCGTCAGCCCCTCACAACGTTTCGCCCGCCAGCAGAAGCGGTTACCGGGGTGTGGCTAGGTAAAGGACCTGGAGCCAGCTGTGAGAGTTGAGTGCCATGTGAAGACCAGTGCTCCCGCCTGCCCCAAGAGGCGCTGCTGGCTGAAAAGTCAAAGGTACTACTTCTCCATGAACACTCTACAACCCCAGTTAAAGTCTAGTAATGTACAGAAATGTAAGGGAAAAGTGTCCATGTCCAGACGGAGCGAGAGAGAAAGGGGGTTTGGGTGGTGGGGGGGGGGGGGGGAAGGGGTGGCGGGGGGGGGGGGGGGGGGGGAGAGAGAGAGACTGAGAGAGAGATGAAATCCCATTAGACACAAAAGCATTGATTGATTGATTGTACATTGCTTAACGTCCCGACAGCAACAAGGCTTTCTCAGGACGTGCCTGCACTGCTTGTGAAAAAAAACAACCAACTAAACAGAACATTGAATGTATGTCGCCAGCCGGTCAAACACATTAAATAAACCTAACACATGGGGCCTAAATAAAGCTAAGACCATTTAGCAACACACATCCAATATCAAGAGCTACAGGCAGTGCAGACAGTAGGGAGAGTTTAAAAAAGGCAAATACAGGTGAATGGACCTCGGGTATACAGAAACACATGCCCCAGAATAGAGAGAAAACCCCACCCTGTGGGGCTGACCAGGGTGACCCTGGGAACTAAAAAATACCTAACCCCACCCAAGTCCCCCAGGGCAGGACACAAAAGCAAGTCACTATTAACGAGCTGTGCCAGACGCTAATTAACCCTTTCCCTCCAGAACTGACTACATGACTTCTATTCAAAAGAATTAAAGCAATTGATTTCTGAGAGTGAACGGATTACATTAAAAGCCGTACCCGTGAGCGAGCCATCCTCTAACACGCGGCAGTTCATGGACGGAGAGGCGACGGTCCAGCAGCCATGTGTATGAGCAACTGACATGTTGTTAACCCTTTGACTGTCGGTAGCATGATTCCAGCAAAAGAATCACCTCCACCAAACACGCTACCGACTGCCAAAGGGTTATTTGTTTTCCTGCAACCCCCCCCCCCCCCCACCCCTCTTTTGCGCCCCCACCCCCCAAGCCCCAGTCCCCAAGCTGTATTCAGAGACTATAGGAATTCTGAGACTACCTTTTACTTTACATTTAATCTGCTAACGGCCTCTTCAGTTTGACGCATTAGCGCATATAAAGTCCTGACATCCTACGACAGCATATAGATCGACCATGACAGCCTGATCAAGGATGGTGTCAGAATAGCTTGGAGCCTGTAAGGCGCCAAGCCGACACCACCCTCGAACTATCATGGTCGATCTGTCTCCAGAACTGTGATGTAGACCATTAAAAGATTTGTTTAAAATTATAATTTCATCCTCACAATGTCTAGTAATGAGCTGGCCTGACCTGAACACTGTATCCGACACTGAATGGTACACGCGGCTCAGCACACAAAAAGTCGCCACTGAACAGGACCGATGGCAGCCATTGTAGGCCGCCTGCGTACAGCTGAGTTCGTCCTACTATACTGTACTATACTGTGGCCGATGTGGGTACGATGACCCTCTGTTAATTCATTGGGGTTTCAAGTTGGTTGTTCCGCTGTGCGGCTGGGTCTGCAGTACAGCCTGAAGGTCAGTACACAAGTACTATAGCACTTGATATGACCGACAGCTGGCACTGTTCCAAGCTTAGCAGGAACTAACGACCGAGAGAAACAAGTACTGCCTACACTCACTGACAAAATATTTTTCAGGAATTGTGGCCCAGGGGCAAAGCTTTCACTCATCAAGCCCTGAGGCTGAAATTATCAAATTTGATGATATAATATCAGGTTGGAAATAAATCAGATATGACACTTCAAGAGTGGTGTCAGAATAGCTTGGGACCACCCTTGAACTATCACGGTCGACAGGTGTACATCCTGCGTACACCCTGTCAAGGTTTGATGTGTAATGAGCCTGAGCTTCACAGATTGATTCAGTAATGATTAAAAAAATAAAAAATAACAATACAAGATACTGTTCAGTTGTACTGCCTACACCACTGAAAAAAGTTAAAAAGATTTTTTTTCTGACATCATGATCACAGTATATCAAGCCTGCCTGAGCACAAGTGCACACAAACTCCGTGTCAGTCAAATTTCAGTATTAATACAGAATTTTATTCCAGATATGGCGACAAAGCAGCAAGGACAATGGCAGAGCTGCTGGGAAAATCTTATCAAGTATTACTTACTGATATACCCACAAACAGGCCTCAGCATCATATGGGCTCAGCTAAGACTGTTCTATCCTTCCTTGTACAATCCATGTAAGAAAGGTTTTCTGCTTCCCTTTGTGAGCACTCACATCAGTGGTGGTAGGGTCCAACGCACATGGCAGAACAAGAGCACAAGTTTTTTTTTTCATTTTACGGCATTCAAACATTGGAGTAATTAAGACTGGTCCCACCCAGGTATGCATCCTGTCACTCTGGTCCCTTGGAGTAATTAAGATTGGTCCCACCCAGGTATGCATCCTGTCACTCTGTGGAGTAATGTAAGACTGGTCCCACCCAGGTATGCATCCTGTCACTCTGGTCCCCAGTGGAGTAAAGAAAGACTGGTCCCACCCAGGTATGCATCCTGTCACTCTGGTCCCCAGTAGAGTAAAGTAAGACTGGTCCCACCCAGGTATGCATCCTGTCACTCTGGTCCTCAGTAGAGTAAAGTAAGACTGGTCCCACCCAGGTATGCATCCTGTCACTCTGGTCCCCAGTAGAGTAAAGTAAGACTGGTCCTACCCAGGTATGCATCCTGTCACTCTGGTCCCTTGGAGTAATTAAGACTGGTCCCACCCAGGTATGCATCCTGTCACTCTGTGGAGTAATGTAAGACTGGTCCCACCCAGGTATGCATCCTGTCACTCTGGTCCCCAGTGGAGTAAAGAAAGACTGGTCCCACCCAGGTATGCATCCTGTCACTCTGGTCCCCAGTAGAGTAAAGTAAGACTGGTCCCACCCAGGTATGCATCCTGTCACTCTGGTCCCCAGTAGAGTAAAGTAAGACTGGTCCCACCCAGGTATGCATCTTGTCACTCTGGTCCCTTGGTAGAGTAAAGTAAGACTGGTCCCATCCAGGTATGCATCCTGTCACTCTGGTCCCTAGACCAGAGTGACAGGAAGCATACCTGGGTGGGACCAGTCTTACTTTACTCCACTTGACCCATTACTCTGATTTTTTATTTTTTTAAATGCGCTTATTGTCCTATGAAGGCTGCATTACAGATTAGGAGACAGATTAACCATTTGCGTTCAAGGATGGTGCAGGAATATCTTGGCGCCTCAGGCGCCAAGCTATTCTGGCACCACCCTTGAACTATCGAGTATCGTAGTCAAATTTATTTCAGTCAGTAGTGCATCTGAATGAAAAGTGACATTTTAGCAGTGTCAAAGCCTGCCCTGGAGCAGATCACTTTAACTGTGCAACCCGCTAACACGCCTTCCACAGACGCCATTGCACCAGGCTGCCTGATGCAATACTGACACTAATACTAAATTTGAACCCTTTGTGCCTCAGGTGCATGAGAATGCTTAGATCCTGCGCAAGCCATTAAGCACAGTGCTCCGCTATAGTGGAACACCTTGCTTAGTGGTTTACGCAGGGCTAAAAAGTGCGCATGCAACTGACCTCTGCAGCATCACAAGTATGGTCTGCTCAGGCCCCCATCTGAAATCGGTACACTCAGCATCAGTAATCAAGAAATAACCAACCTATTACAGGGTTCGCGATAACCTGTAATTACCAGTATTTTACCATTTGTGAACAGAGAATACCAGAAATTTTTTAAGCTGCCGGTTCCAGGGACTGGTTTTATTTTGGCTGGACCGGATAGAATTCTGCTGGTGAACACTTATGTCCCTTGACTTTTGGAAACCATTTCTTGGGGACCGGTTTTGATCTGAACTGGAAAACAGGAGGGGTGGAGGGGGGTGACTGGTTTTGAAAAATCCTAGCGCGAACCCTGTATTACTGAATACCAGCATTGTCTTTTTGGTTCCAAACTTGACCAGAATGCAAAATGATGACAAACGGGGCTAGAACTACTGAAAAGGGCGATTACTGATCAGGACCCAACTGATGCAATACAATGAGATCAATACTGAACATTCACCCTGTGTGCATACAACCACCAGTACTATTTACTACTATACATGTGCTGTACCAGTGGCTGAATGCACATGGGGATAAATGTACATGTGGGATTCAAACCGCGGAAAGATAAGATATACCTGCTCTAGTAATTCTGACGCAAGTACTGAAGAATGATTTACTTGGGGGGGGGGGGGGGGGGGTGGAGGTGTTCCCGGCTATACAGCTTGGGCCTAACAGTAGTAACACCGCAATCGTTATAGTATGTAAAGAAAAGAAAATCAGTAATTGATACTAGCTAGGTTACGTTTGAAATGAACGACTCTCAACAACGAACGACCATGGCGAGTCACAGCAGATATAACCAGCTTGCATCATAAGCGAAACAATACTCCAAACACCTCAAAGAGGCATAGATCCTCATGAGCCTACCAGACATGAGGATTTTATGCCTCTTCGAGATGTTTGGAGTGTTGTGTATGCTTTTGGTAGAAGCTGGTTCTCTGCTATGACTTCGCTGTCGTTTGTTGTTGGGAGTCGTTCGTAGCAAACGTAACCTCACTACTTCGATCAGTCCTGGTTGAAAGGCACGACACGTGACAACATGCAGCTGCTAGTCAGACCTACTCAGTCACTCCCTGAGTAAAGTATCTGAGATCTGCAGGCAGCCAACACTTCGCCTGGGGTGCTGGCAGCACAAATTCTTTTGTTTGACTGGGCAGCGCCACTGCCGTTCTCAGTGACGAGAACCGCTCCTATGTGTATTACACTGTCTACATCTAGCGCATGGGAGGAAACCTGTTTTGAACCCTTGCAGTGACTCAGTAGTGCGTCAGTCACTGAAACTGCATGACCCAAACGGCATTGACCCTGGAATGCATGACACGTCAAGGAAACACATAGTACACTGTGCTTTTCTTCACGTCAAAAGGAGTCCATCGCTACGTGGGTGAAAACCTTTCCATATTTATAACACAATCGACTGAAGAGGCAAACAATACCCCATGTCTAGACCTGTAAAATGCACAACGCTTCTTTAGCACTGGCGACCGGTGTAGCACAAGTGACTGGTCTCCATTTTGACTTGCCGTCGCATTCCGTTCGGCCATTCTAACGCTCAATGAACTTGAAACAACGGATGTCAACGCGTTCTACACCTTTCATGTTATCAGTCTCTACAAGCAGACAACAACAATTCAAAATAGCACTTACCTGTGTACTTGTGCGTGCCAAAGTGCCTTTGATATTTCACAAACCCTCCGCCGCTCCGTTCTCGATTGTGCTACGGCTTCGACTCGGTTTGTGCCACATTTGCGTCGGGACTGATGCTATTTTTAGGCGTATATTTTGGGAACAGGGGTATTTCCGTTCCTCGTTTTTTTTTTTTTTTTTTTTTCCCAGTACCTCACATGCGCCACACACTTATCGTCTTTTGTATTCACATTTAGTGGCGTCAGTAGGACGTCACAACAATACTATATGGGTAGTCAGTCAGTAAACACTTTATCAGTAGTATGAATGACTAGTCAGTAGTGGACCGTAGCTCTCGACACATGTTGGCGGCAAACTGAACTGAATGATATACTTTCTTACACACCTTAGTCCTAACTGTTTGCTGCCTTTGAGCGGAAAAGCTGCATCACACACGCGTGTGACACAGCTTGGCTGCAGCCGCACACGACGGTCAGTCACAGTGCCGGCCGCTGCGTGTTGAACGGCCAATTGTCACAACAACAAAAACAAAAAAAAAGAGTGGCAAATTCAAGTTACTGGAGTCTGGTCAGTCAACAAAAGGTACTACGGGCACACGCGATATTGAAATTTGACCTACTTTCAGCTAACACACCGGCAATGATTTCAGTCATACTGGCGGACTGACTGGCGGGTCACGGACTACACTGCCGTTTCCATACTGTCAAGTCTCTTACCTTAGTCAGTCCCAGTCATTCCCTAATTTTTCAATTCCCTAAGAAACACTACCGCCCACCAGCTGCACACAGTTTGCCATGCACAAAATACAACAACAACAAAAAACCAGCACATCACCCGTCTCATTTCTTGGCTATGAAACTGGTTCCTTACCAACCCCACACCCAAGCACAGCTGAAATCAGCGTGCTCCTCAAATCACTGTCAACAGCAACTCAACATAGGCCCACAATTCTCCATTGGATAAGCTCAGGATGGTATGAATCAAAGCACCAAACATGTCTCCTCTCAGCTAACCGGATATTTCCAGCAAATTCCAACATTCAGCCCTACCACAAAATTTTAAACAAGGCAAAAATTATTTTAAAAAACACCGGTCCTTGCGGCCGCACTGCCTGAACTGGCCAACTTTTACTTATGTAATATGACCTGGCGGCACGCTGGCGGCGTCATGTCATACTAGTACTAGCGCTATATGGTGCATCAGTCATATGTCAGTCATCAGTAGGAACTCGGCCTGGTTTCAATTCCAGTTCAATGATAAAGTTCATCGGACTGGACTCACTGAAATATACACACAAACTGAACACCCCAGCCGACGGTCAGAGGCTTTTCCGCTCAACTGAGGCCGGGCAGCAAAGAAGGACTGAGGCCGGTGTGGAAGAGCTTTAACTGATTCAGTCCGGCTTACACACCTCCTTTGCGCACTTTTGAGCGGCGGACGGAAAAGCTGCCGTATCACACACGTAACCTCGCGCTGGGACCATATGGCGTGGAGGCGCGTCCCCTGGGTGGTGAGAGGGGTGCACCGAATGAAATAAGGTGCCGTGAACCAACATGGTCTAAGGGAAGGAGACCCGGACAGAAAACCCCTGGTCCTCCTAGTAAGGGGGTTGGGCGTGGGGGTAGCTTCCCAACCCCGCAAATAAGAAAATAGCTACAGAAACGCCGACGAATAGTCAAACAGCAATTCTTTTCCTGGAGGAGGAAGGTTCTTCTACAAGAAGATTTATGACGTCGTGTCAGTGGTGAAAGCCGGAAGTCTTCTGAAGCCACAGGACCGAGCCACCTCTCTCTATCCAGGGACACAATCATAGGCACATGGAATGTCAAGACCATGTACCAGAGCGGCAAGGCCGCCCAGATAGCAGCGGAAATGCAAAAGTGCAACCTTTCCCTGCTAGGTATCAGTGAAGCCAGATGGACGCAGTCTGGGCAGAAAAGGCTGTTAAGTGGGGAGATGATTCTGTATTCAGGTCATGAAGAGGAGAATGCCCCCCCCCCCCCCACCCCCTACAGAAGGTGTAGCACTCATGCTGCCACCAGTGGCACAGAGAGCGCTGATGGGCTGGGAACCTCTGGGGCCAAGAATTATCACAGCCGCCTTTAGAACCAGGAAAAAGATTAAACGTCATCCAGTGTTATGCGCCCACTAATGACAGTGACTTGGAAGAGAAACAAGAATTCTACGACCGACTCCAGAGTGCTGTGGACAAATGTACGGAGCGAGACATCACCATCATCATAGGTGATTATAACGCCAAAATAGGGGAGGACAACACCGGATACGAAGAGGTGATGGGGAGACAGGGACTAGGGGAAATGAGTGAGAACGGGGAGAGGTTTGTAGACTTTTGTGCTCTAAACAGACTTGTCATTGGAGGCAGCATCTTCCCACACAGAAGAATACACAAAGCAACTTGGGTCTCACCTGACCATACTACAGAGAACCAAATAGACCATATCTGCATTAGCAAGAAATTTAGAAGATCCCTTCTAGATGTTCGAGTGAAGAGGGGAGCAGATGTCGCCTCAGACCACTATCTGCTTACCTTAAGAATAAAGCTCATGTTAAAGAAACGCAGCACAGAGACAACAAGAAGACAGCGCTATATTGTAGGCCTCCTGAGAGAGACTGGAGTGAGAGAAGAGTTCAAACTGGTGCTGTCCAACCGCTTTCAAGCGTGACAGGAGCTAGTAAACGAAGAGGAGGCGGTCACCACAGAGCAGCAGTGGAAGGCAGTTAGAGAGGCACTGAACTCAACCTGCAAAGACACTGTAGGGTTCAGGAAACAAGGACTGGCTGTCGGCACATAGAAGTGAGGAAGCAGAAGAAAGCATTTGTCAACAACAGTCGCACGAGAGCAGCCAAAGCAAGGGCACAGGAGGAATACTCGGAAGCCAACCGCTAGGTGAAGAGGAGTATCAGGGCAGGCAAGAGGGCCTACACAGACAGCCTGGCAGCAGAGGCGGAAAAGGCAGCAGGCAGCGGCAACATGAAACAGCTCTACGACATTACCAGAAGATTGTCAGGCAAGTATGGCCATGTAGAAAGACCAGTAAAAGACAAAGAAGGCAAGCCTATTGCAGACAGAGCAGACCAACTCGACAGATGGGCTGAGTATTTTGAAGAGTTACTGAACAGACCCAGCCCACCCGACCCCCCAGACATCCAGCCAGCAGAGACTGACCTACCCATCAGCTGTGACAGACCCAGCCGGGAAGAGATCAGAAGAGCAGTGACATTTTTGAAGAACGGCAAAGCAGCAGGGCCAGATGGCATCCCAGCGGAGGCCCTGAAAGCAGACCTAGAGACAACAGTAGAGCTGCTGTACCCACTGCTTGGAAAGATCTGGGAAGAGTAGGTGATGCCGGCTGACTGGTAGGAGGGAAACCTAATCAAGCTTCCCAAGAAAGGCGACCTCAGCAAGTGTTCCAACTACAGAGGAATCATCTTGCTGTCAGTACCAGGAAAGGTCTTCAACAGGATCATCCTGGAGAGAATGAAGAGCTCCGTCGACCCCCAGCTGAGAGACTAGCAAGCAGGATTCAGAAAAGAACGTTCATGTACAGACCAGATCGCCACTCTCCGCATCATCGTGGAACAGTCTCTGGAGTGGAGCTCCCCGCTGTACGTTAACTTTGTGGATTACGAGAAAGCATTTGACAGCGTGGACCGAGAGACTTTGTGGAAACTCCTACGACACTACGGCGTACCCATAAAGCTCGTCTGCCTGATCAAGAGCAGCTACGATGGCATGACATGTCGCGTGAAGGGCAGTTCACCAGGGAGCTCCAGGTCAGTCAGAACCGGCGTCTGCTGTCTCCGTTCCTCTTCCTACTGGCCATAGACCCATAGACTCATGAAGAGGACCACTGAGCAGAGAAGAAGCGGAATACAGTGGACACAGCTTGACGACCTCGATTTTGCAGACGACTTGGCTTTACTGTCCCACACTCATCAACAAATGCAGGACAAGACCACGAGGTTTGCTGACATCTCGTCTCAAGTGGGCCTTACCATCCACAAACAGAAAACAAAGACAATGAGGCTGAACGCAACCAGGGAAGAACCAGTCTTGCTTGCTGGCACCCCGTTGGAGGAAGTAGAGTCCTTCACCTATCTCGGGAGGATCATCGACAAAAAAGGCGGCATTGATGCAGATGTCAGAGCACGAATCGGTAAAGCAAGAGCAGCCTTTCTTCAGTTGAAAAAAGTGTGGAGTTCCAGAGAGCTGTCACAACACACCAAAAACCGGATTTTCAAGTCAAACGTAAAAGCAGTTCTCCTATATGCAGCAGAGACTTGGAGGTTGACAAAAACCACAGTCAACAGAGTACAGATCTTCATAAACAGTTGCTATAGAAGAATCTTGAAAATCCACTGGCCAGAGAAGATCAGCAATGTCAGACTATGGGAGAGAACAGAGCAGATAACAGCAGAGAATGAAATTGGGCGAAGAAGATGGGGATGGATTGGTCACAGGCTGAGAAAGCCAGTTTCCAGTATCACTAGGCAGGCATTGTCATGAAACCCCCAGGGAAAGAGGAAAAGAGGCAGGCCGAGAAGGCGTCGAGACCTCCAAGCCGCAGACATCAAGAGACTGGGAGCCACCTAGAGTAAAATCGAAGGAGAAGCACAGGACAGGAGTCGCTGGAGGTCTCTCGTCGACGGCCTATACCCTGTGAGGGGTGACAGGCGTAAGTAAGAAAGTATCACACACGTAAACTTCAGTATACCAATTCAGTTCAGATTGGTCAAAGGTCCTTTTGTTTCCAGGCCCCGAAATTAAAGACATCTCCGTCTACTTCATTTTGAAAAAAAAAAAAAACTTCAAAAAATAATAATAAATAAATAAATAAAAAAATTGCGTATTTATGAAGTCGATCCCCAGTACGCAAAAGGTCATCGGGACGCGACATCGACTGCAGTTGGCCCGCGCACAGCTGTGCGCGGGCCGACATAGGTCCGATGACCTTTTCCGGTCAGTAGAATAACAATCTGTATAAGAGCGTCAGTCATGTTAACGCCGGGTTAAAAATAGCTCACTGAGGAGCCCGTCACACTGAAGCGTCGAAGCGAAGAGAGCGACGAAGTGACCGACTGAGCAGCTCCGGGTTGTGGGTTCGAGCCCCCGTCCCGGCCGGGCCCGGTAGCTGGACTCGCAATCCAGGAACAAAAAGACGGCTTGTTCAATAGCATGTCCGTTGGAAGGCAGGTAAAACAAAGAGATACGGCGGCAATGCCGGCACCTAAATTGAATTTAGTGTTCAGGTCGTACTCCGCCATAGGCAATAAGCTGTCCCTGTCCCCCCGCAAAACTTAACCCGTCACTTTTAGGGCCGTCCATTATAACTCCGTTGCCGTGGACGTTAAACCCTAAACTAATAAATGTTTAAGCACTCGGACAGGGCACATAACAGCAATTATAGTCTAGCAGCTTACGCAATTTCTGCCGAGAGATAAGTAGTTCGTCAAAAGAGTAACAATGCCGGTTTTCAGGTACGAAACGAAAGTATTAATGCCATAGGGTTTATGCATAGCAACAATATTTGTCCTTAGGATGGAGACATTTTTGTAGAAGTGTTTTCGAAAGCTATTTTTTTATGTGAGGGAACTAGTCCTCGTACAGATAAGGTATAAGACATTTTTTGGGGCATAACATTGAACATTTCAAGCATTCAAGTTATAAGGTTATTCCAGTGAGTAAATTAAAATCATGAGCAAGTAAACATGTATACATATTTACGATAAAATAATTTTAAAAGTAAGATTTTTAATGCCGTAAGCACACTCGTCAGTCGCTAGTTTCGAAATGGCGGTCAGCGAGATGCCTTCGAAAGAAGTCAATCAGACGCGCTTGGTTGATGCAGCTTTACTTTGCTCCTGAAGTGAAACAGAGATTATTTTGGATTTGAACTTTGAAGTACATCTTATCAACGTCATATACGTTATTTTTCCTGGACTTTAAAACAGCCTTTCCCATAGAACTCGGTCTTTTGTGGGAGGCCGGAAAGAATATCGAAAGTAAACTCCCTTCGTGCATGTCTTTGTGCATTGTGTCTACCGACCATCTTCAACATTCTGCAGACTTTTTGTCCGGATACAACATGCATGTTGTTCGTCAGCCGTTTTCCAGCCTAACGGCTCTAAGTGTAGGTCTGCTCTTTTGTCATTAGTGGAGATGGGATTTTTAACTGGTCAAGCAGCACTCTTATCCGACTCAGTGGTCTTAAGCACAAGCCATGCAGAGTGAAATCCATCTCCGAACCGTTTCCATATAAATCACCATGTTCAGCTAAACATCTAAATATACAAATTTTAGTTTTTGCAACCCATTTAACCAATCCGCACTCAAGTACTCTTATGATCAAGCTTTATCAGGACTGCATGAGACACAATACAGATATTTGCCCTCGCCATTATATTACATGTTTTATTTATTTATTTATTATTGATTCATTTATGTATTTACTTACATATTTATTTATTATTTATCCTTTTAATTATGGATGCAAGGAATTTCTTGATGCACATGATCACTAGTGGTATATGGTGGTGGCCACCAAGGAGAGGAAATTTTATTTTCAATATGCATACATCTATGCATGTTCATAATCTATCCTTCACTTTGCATGCATTTTCATAGGTCCCAGGCATCTCCGACTTATTTTATTTATTAATTTATTATTTTATTTATTTGTTTGTGATATATGTTTGCACATACACAACAGCATACAAGATGAGAACATACATGTACACATATATGGTAATAGGTGCATACCCCCTCGCTCCCCACCCCACATACAAAACCACAGACATGCATGTTCATAATATATCCTTTACTTGTTATATATATGTCCCAGGTATCTTTGATATACCTTATTTTATTTATTTAAATTTATTATTTATTTTTATTTGTTTGTAAAGTAGGTTTTGTACATATGCTGATGTTCTCATACACATACATGGTACACTGCCCACTCCCAACCCCACTCCACAACCACAGAGCACCCACCAAAAGCAGCCCTAAAAATGGCGAGTAATTTACTCGCCATGGCGAGTGAATTTTTTATTTGGCGAGTAAAAAAAAAATACCCACTCGCCAAATGCGAGTGCACTCGTGCGTTTTCCAATCCAACGCCGGCCGCTAACCGCCAGCCGAACATCAGGTACGCCGGCGCGTGACCTGACCGCACCGCGAGTCGCCTCTAACATAACTCATTTGCGGCAGTAGCCGAACACGTCACTCGAACCGTGCGTACCATAACAGTGGTCGGTGACAGTCGTTCTATTTTTAGTGACGAATTGGTTCGTTTAGCGGCTCGCTCAATCGTGGCTGCGTTCTGAGAATCGACCCGACGCCGGGGTACGTGCGAGTGTAACAGGGCGGGCGGCAAACTGTTAGTTTATGTGTGGTGTCCGCATGTTATTACAAAGCCATGTTGAACGCGTTACTTGCTGTGACGTCACCGTACATACTATTATGGGATACGGCATCGTGCCGTTTCGCTTTCGATCTAGAACGAAGTTGTACATGGCGGAGAAAAAGCAAAGGAAGAGCTGGAATGCTTCGGATTCTTCAATCCGGCACCGTCTGATCTTGATAATCGCTAAGAAGAAAGTTGCACTTCGACATCGCCATCTCCATTGACAAGCGACAGTACCAGAAATGCTACCCGGCCCTGGGCCGTGTGTGGGGCACCGCCGCTACGACACAGTTTTCACAGAGTCCATGGCTGTATATATAGTGGCTGAGTGTATTTCCATGGCTAAAGCACGACGGCACTCGAATGGCATGCGCAATGAGCACCGTGAGGCAAACTCAAAAAGCAAGTCCAGAAATCTGAACAGAAATAAGTATGTCAGTTTTTTTTAATCGTGGTCGATCCATCTTCTGGTACACAGTTATTAGGCAAAAATTGGAGAAACAGGTCTCAGGTCTGAGTGGTTAAACGGGTTGAAACAAACTTTGAAGTACATCAGTTTACACACACACACACAAACACAGAGCCAAGTACCCAACGGAGAAAGAAACACGCTTAGAAAAGACGGGTACAACACAATTTATTAATATTTCGGGTAAATACCCTTTGTCAAAATAGACAAACAAACAGAGAGATCAGCCGCTACTTATCTGATTGGCAGAAAGAATGTGCCACATTCCTTCTGCCAATGAAGATCTTTCTCCGTTGGGTACTCCTTTGCATATTACACGCTTGGCAGTCACCTTTTTGGTCTGGATTACACACACACAGAGTTTAGACAAGTCACACTTTGGTTGTCAATCTGCCGCGTTCAGCAGAAAAGGCTATATTCTCTGTTATAATACATTATCAAACGATCATACAAATAAATAAATAGATATATGAGTTTTTTTCTGTGTGTGAGAGAGCTAGGGAGAAAGGCTTTTGCGCGATAGCTCACCAGTTAAAGAATCAGATCATGGAAAGGACACACTGTCACAACACATTTAAAGAGGAGAGAGCAAAATGAGATAATTTATTTTAATGATTGATTGATTGTACATTGTTTATCGTCCCGACAGCAACAAGGCTTTCTCAGGACGTGCCTGCACTGCTTGTGAAAAAAAAAAAAAAAAGAAACAGAATATATTGAATGTATGTCGCCAGCCGGTCCAATACGTTAAATAAACCTACGCCATGGGGCCTAAATAAAGCTAAGACCATTTAGCAACACACATCCAATATCAAGAGCTACAGGCAGTGCAGACAGTTGGGAGAGTTTTAAAAAGACAAATACAGGTGAATGGACCAAGGGTAGACAGAAACACATGCCCCAGAAAAAACACCCTGTGGAGCTGACCAGGGTGACCCTGGGAACTAAAATGTAGTTAACCCCACCCAAGTCCCCCAGGGCAGACCGGGGTGTGGATAATTTATTTTAAGGGACATACAGATGATGCAATTTTTCTTAAATGAATCTGCGGACCCTCTATAATGCTAGGATGGGGGTCTGTATACCCTCTAAAATGTATACCTGAGGGGTCTACAGACCCTTTAACCTGTTGTGCAAACAGAAGCCCAGCTCTACTTACAAAAAATAAATAAATAAAAAATCCCACCACAGTTCACATGGGGACTTTGTCAGTTATTTCTCCACTTGATACTATCAAAAGCCTGAAGTCAGGACATAAACATTAACTTGGTTATGATTGTCTGTTCAAATATTTGTTTTCAATGCCTCTGGGCAGAAAACACTCTCTAACATTGGGCGTCAAACACTTGTGGTACATTATATTGTTGAGTTGCGGGGCTATTTTCAGTAGTAAAATTTTCAGTTTTGGCTAGTAACATTTTCAGTTTGGCTAGTAAAACTTGGAAGTCACTAGCCAAAGGCTGGTGGGCAAAATTTTAGACTTTCAGGGCTGAAAAGACAAGTACATCTGTGCATGTTCATAATCTATCCTTTACTTAGCATTCATATGGCCCAGGTATCTTGACTACAAACGAAGGAGAGGAAGACATAAAAAGATGGGAGGACAATATCTCAGAGTGGACAGGTGCTGAGCAACACACTAAGAATGGCAGAGAACAGAGTGGAATGGAGGGAGCTGGTTGCCAAGTCATCAGTTCTGCCCCAACGGTTGGCAAGATTATGGGATAGATAGATAAGATAAGATAAGATAGATAGATGGATAGATCTTGACTTACTTTATCTTATTTAACCGCCATGAGATGGCATTAGTCGCCTGCTTGGCATTAAAACCAAATAACTATTTATTTAAATTATTTATTTATTTACTTTTGTTTGTTTGTAATGCAGGTTTTGTACATAAACATCAGCATACAAGAAGAAAATATACACGTATATAGATGGTAATAGGTGCCATACCGCCTGCTCCCAACCCCTACCCAAATACACACACAAACCGCAGAACACCTACCAAAAGACATGCACATCTGTGTATGCTCATAATCTATCCTTTACCTAGCATGAATATGTCCCAGGTACCTTAGACTTACTTTATCTTATTTATTTAAATTATTTATTTATTTTGTTTGTATGTAATGTGGGTTTTGTACATACACATCAGCATACAGCACAAAAACATACACCATGGTGCCCTTGTGCATGTGGCTACCAGTACTATTCTGTCAGATCTGTCACACCCAGCCAACCATCTCTTCGACCTTCTGCCCTCTGGCCGGCGGTTCCGTGCTTTGAAAGCCAGAACCTCTCGATTCAGAGTTTCTTTCCAGAAGCTGTCTTCAGTACATCACCATCCATGGAACTGACGTGATTCCATGATTTGTGACATGACTGATTTGTGTTTATACGTGTTTATCTATCTTTTAGTGCTTTATACAGGATGATCGCCAACTGAGTGTATGAGTACATGATGAATGCCCTACAAGTGAGAATGTATTTTACTGTCGCCATGCCACACAAAAATCCTTGTAACGATTTACTTGAATAATTAATGTCTTGTACATATACATGGTAATAGGTGCCATACCGCTCGCTCCCAACCCCACTCCAGTTACACACACAAAACCGCAGAACACCCACCAAAAGAATGTACATCTGTGCATGTTCATAATCTATCCTTTACTTAGCATTCATGTCCCAGGTATCTTTGACTTACTTAAATCTTATTTATGTAACTGCCGTGAGATGGCCGTAGTCGCCTGCGCAGCGTTAAACCCAAATAACTATTTATTTAAATTATTTATGTTCGATTTGTAATGTAGATTTTGTACATACACATACACGGTAATAGGTGCGATACTGCACCTCTTTCAACCCCACCTCACATACACACACAAAACTGCAGAACACCTACAAACGACATGCATAATTGTATGCTGATGGGCATTAGTGGACTGTAAAACCTATATATAGAGAGACTTGAGGTTAAGAAAGTGGCTTGTGTTGACTGCCTGTGTTTTAGCTGCTCACCTACAAATCTCATGTGTACAGTTAATCACACTGCACATGCGGCAGCTATCAGTTCTGTGAAAAGTACTGTTGGCCTCATGCACAGGGGCACCAAAACGCAGAGATAAGGCCACACCTGATAACAATAACAGAACTAAAATGCATACTCGGCCACATGTTCTGTAAACAGCACCTTTGTAAACAGTACCAGTGGCCAAATGCACACATACATCATCACCACTGATCACTTCAAACAATAGGCTGCCCAGTTCAGATTGATAAGTGATACCGTGAACTAGCCTGCACATGCAGCCATCAGTTCCGTAAATAGTACTGGTGACCACATGCACAGGGGCGGCAAACTTAAAGGTGAGGCCAAAGCTGCCACCTCAAACAAAACACTACCAAGACACACATATCAATGATACCGTCAACCTCCATGTGCGTTAGGCGGGACAGGCTTAATGCATGGGACTGTAAATCTTACAGCGAAGTGTCAAAACCAGTAAGAAGATAATGTAACAGCAGCAAGTACATGAATTTTGTAAATCACTCACATAAAACATGAGAACTCATCGAGCCCAATGGTGTTATGAGTGGGTGATGGAAACACTGAAAGAAATAGTACGTGTACATTATAAAGTATGTGTCTAACCCGCCCCCCCCCCCCCCCCTTAACTAGCTATCTCATTCATTTGATCACTTGACTGACTCATTTATTAAATCATCTCTGCGTCACCTTTCTCCGTTTTCTTTCTTGTTTTAATCCCAATATATGTCAGTGCTAATGCCAGCTGCTAAGAATCATTGCAGTGAACTGCAAATGTCTATATGCAAACTGCAAATTACGCAGCAGCAAAATAAGTTCCTCTTTTGTGCAGTAGGCTACTGCTAGCAAGATAGGGTTTAATTTTAAACACAGCATTGCATGAACTTCCAAGCGTGTTCACATTGTGCTGAGTATTTCTTTTCCTTATAAAGGCCAGTGTACCTGTACCATCAGTGATCACTGAGAGAGAATGCAACATTGGCATTGGCAGTGATCGCACATCACAACACAGCTTGCCAGTGCAACTGATTGAAATAAATGTTACAGTAATAAATAATTAATCAAGTTCCGAAACTTTGCTCAGCCATGACAGTTAAAACCAAGTGGTGTGGCACTCTTTCTCTTTTACAGCATGCAGCATGTTGCACTTCGGACATCTATCTATCTATCTATCTATATCCCGTAGTCTTGCCGACCGTTGGGGCACCACTGATGACTTGGCAACCAGCTCCCCCCATTTCTCTCCGTTCTCTGCCATTCTCAGCATATCGCCCAGCTTCAGTCCTGTCCACTCTGAGATATTGTCCTCCCATCTTCTCCTCTGTTTTCCTCTCCTTCGTCCTCCTTGCACAGTGCCTTGCAGGATTGTTTTGGCAAGCCCTGCTGAACGCGTGACATGCCCATACCACTTCAGTTTGCGTTTTTTTCACAATGGCTAATAAGTCTTCATAGGGCCCGATGGCTTGCCTGATTCTGCTTCCCACTTCCTCGTTTGTGATGTGATCTCTGTATGAAATGCCAAGCAGCCTTCGAAAACATCTCATTTCAGTGGCTTGTATCCTCCTTTCAAGGTCTGCTGTGAGGGTCCATGACTCGCAGGCATACAAGAACACTGAGATGACTAAGGAGCGCATCAGTCTGATCTTGAAGCAGAGTGTGATGTTTCTGTCCTTCCATATGGTCTTCAATCTTGTCAGTGCTGTTGTTGTCTGCGCAGTCCTGGACAGTATTTCTGGTTTTGATCACAATGGCTCCTAAGTATTTGAATTTATTAACTGTCTCCAGTTTTTGGCTTCCAATCACGACGTCAGTGCCAATGCCACTGGTGCTATTTGTCATCAGTTTGGTCTTCTCTGCACTGATTTCCATCCCATACGCAATGGCTGTACTGTCCAGCTTTTCCACCAGCTGAGCTAGCTCCTTCTCTGTTCCTGCAAGGCCATCAATGTCGTCCTCAAAGCGCAAGTTCATGATTGTTCTGCCTCCAATACTGATAGTTCCTTCACGATCTTTCAGAGCGTCCGTCATGATTCTTTCCAAGAAGATGTTGAACAGAGTAGGTGAGAGCAAGCAGCCTTGTCTGACTCCAACTGAGTCCTAAACCAGTTTCCTATTTTGCCGTTGAAGCAGACTGCGCTAGTGGCCTTGTTGTAAAGGTTTGCTACGACTTTGATCAGGTTGGCATTGATGTTGTATAGCTTCATGGTGGTCCAAAGGGCTGCATGCTACACCATGTCAAACGCTTTCTTAAAATCCACAAAGACATGATAGAAGTCTTTCTGGTGTTGGAGGTATCTCTTACATAGGACTCTCAGGTTGAAGATCTGCTCAGTTGTGCTGTGCTCTGGTCTGAAGCCTGCCTGTTTCTCGGCTAATATTTCCTCTCCAACGAAGGGAACGAGATAGATGGAGGGAGAGCTCACAACGAAGGGAACGAGATGAGGAGAGCTCACAACGAAGGGAACGAGATAGATAGAGAGAGCTGAGTACCCCGTCAATACTTGCCATTGAACCCCCCTCATCCGACTCCTCAATTTCACCCTCCCAGTCTCCACTCGCATCTCAGCCCGGCCATCCAGTCTTAAACGCTGTAATCGCCACTAGCACTCCCCCCTTCTTCACCCCTCCCCTTTCTGCTGATTCTTCTGGTCCCCAGACATACCGAAATCGGAACCCCTCATTGACACGATGACGTCATGTGTCAATCAACATTTCATGGCCATCAAGTCAACACTAGATGAGAGGAGCGTGACGATGTGCAGTGAAGCACACCCCAGCCCCCCGGGCACTGCTACCTCCTGTGCCCCGCGCTGCAACCACACCACAGCTGCCTTTGGGCCTAATCCCCCAACGCCCTACCCTCCGTCTCAAACACCCGTGACTGTGACTAACATATTAGCAACGGCATCGAACCAGCCAACCATGAAGGCGTCAGCGCCCTGATTTCTCTCCCCTGTCAAGCTAGCGAACTCGCCCAGGCGTGCCCTCAGCTGAGGTTAACACAGTTGTAGTGGACACACCCAACACACAGAATACTACTTCACCGTCACCAACCTCACTCGTTCCTGTATCTGACAGCACGGCCATGAGACTGATCATCGCTCTGCAGCACCTGACTAGCTGAGTCTTCAGCCACCATCACTACTCTCCACTCAGAGCTTCGCCAGTGCCGTGCTGAGCTGCAGGGAGTCAAGAATGAGTTTGCTGACCTCAAACAGGGTCACGACACCTTGACCTCACTTGTCCTGGACAGCGAGGTCAAGGCCAAGAATGAGATCAAGGCTGTTGAAACGAGTGTGAGGGAAAACATCGATAAAACTGCAGAGGCGCTGAGAAAGAGTCAAACAACGCTCAGTGAGAAAATCAGCAAGCTTGTTTCCTCTACGGACTCTCACACTGGGAAATTAGAGGAACAAGCGACTAGATACGTGGACCCCATCACAAAAAAAGAGTGTGAGAGTCAGTACGACAGAACATCCACCCACCAATCTTTCCTCGCAAAATAAACCCCCTTCTCCGTCAGCATCCGGTACTACGC
The DNA here is from genome assembly GCA_036245525.1 of Semisulcospira habei. Taxonomy (NCBI): domain Eukaryota; kingdom Metazoa; phylum Mollusca; class Gastropoda; family Semisulcospiridae; genus Semisulcospira; species Semisulcospira habei. The sequence continues at coordinate 156,168,108 of BTPG01000002.1, forward strand.
CTCAACCACATGGGTTCCACTCTAACAATAGCAGCGTAGGGCCAACTATTTCTGTTACTAACAGGTACCAAGCGTTAAACCCGGAGCAAGAACTTGACTCTCCTGGTTGTTCACCCATCCCCAAGAACAAGGACGGAAGACCTGCCAGTCGACGCGACAATGAAAACCTGACACCGCTGGAGAGACTCCGCGCCATGAAAATCCGCCCTGAGGTCAACACTCTTCTCATCGGGGACTCAGTCACTAAATACATCGATGAGAAGAGAATGTCTACTCATGAGTCGATCATGCAAAACTTGTCGGTGTCTGATCTCAGGGTGGATCATCTGACGCAGTGGCTGAACACACAGCCCCACAACCCCAACATCCGTACCGTCACCGTTCACATCGGCATCAACAGCTGCTGGCATGGGCCTATCAGCCAGCAGACCTGGCTGAAGCTGTGCCGCATGCTGGTAGTGTGTTTCCCCAAAGCCAGACTGCAGATGTCCACCCTCCTCCCAACTCGCGGCCGCTACCACCCTCTCCACAAACATGCCTACGAGTCAAATAAAGCCCTGCAGGCAGTCTGCAAACAGGTCATCACTTCTTCACACAGCCACTTCAGACACGCTGCTTGAGCCTTGCTCCTACCTGCCTACCTGCTGCGCCGCTTTGCCGTTGGGCTACGCTACACTACGCTGCGCTTCCTCCCTGCTTTCTTCAACGTCGCTTCACCGATCTACGCTTGTCGCTGCCTCTACGCACACTTAGACAGCTGGCATATTATTCTGTTAAGTCCTTTTCAGGACCGCCTTGTTAAGGACTCACCTAGGTGGCTGTGGTTGTCTCTTCGGTCAAGAAAACTTGGTTTAATCTTTTTTTATAAATAATTTTTATTGTGATTCTGATAGTGATTCTTAAACTGATTTTAGATTGGAAATTTTTAGGGGAAGCTGGCCCGACAGAGGTACACCTATGAGGACTTTCTGTTCGGGTCTATGTCTTCTTCTGCTGAGACCGACGATGGATCTGGCTCCTCGTCGGTCTTAGATGACGGTCAGAAAACCCCCGTTGGGGGTAAGAGAAAAAAGAAAGATAAAGATAAACGAAGACGGACTAGGGCTAGGGCCAGCGGTGTCACCAATCTGCATGCACCGACGCCTGCTGCTAGCTTTGAAGGTGGAGGTAGTCTGCCTGTGTTATCCCCTGGCCGGGCCTCATTAGGAGGCTCGGTCGGAGGAGAGCTTAGGGTATTCTCTTCCCCTCCCCACTCCCCGGACATTGCACGTGTCTCTGACACAGTCCCGGGAGAGCTTAGGGCTAGCATCTCCCATCCACAAACTTCTTTGGATATTGGAGAGGAGGGACCTGGCGGAGCTGTTGTGGAAGACTCTACACAGCACCGGTTGGCCCCTCTTGTCCGTCAAAATTCACCCGAAAGTTACAGTATGGATGGACTCCCGCTCCCTCTCATTGTCAACGAAAATATCGAAGACGGTGAGAGTGTTGCGGTGAATTCCACACTAAAATCTGGCAATGTTGAGGGTGACCCGCCTCCCTCTGCTGACGGTGGTTTGTCTGCCGCCGGTGGGGGTGGGGACGGTGATCCCTCACCTAGAACCCCTTTCAGGACAGTTGTCAATAAGAAAGTAAACAAGCTTCGATCTAAACAAAAAATAGTGGACTCGGATGGTGGCTGCCCTGGTCCCGCTGCTGAGGTGTGGTGCACCTATCCAGTTAGGGTTCATGATCTTGGGACTGGATCTTCCAGACTCCGGGATCATGGCACGCTTCAGCCCCACCTCTGCGGTGGTGCTGGGGTCGCCCCATCTGAGATCACCTTAAGACAGATAGGTAGGGATGTTTGGATAGTCTCTTGTCCTAACACCAGATCTCAAAAACTGTTAGCAGCTAAAAAGAACCTCGGTGGGGCTGAGGTTGAGTGTACCATCCCCACACCTAGGGTTGTGGGGGTGGCCCACGGAATCCCCCTCGCTGAGGACACTAAATATATTAAAGATTCACTCGCCAAACAGGGATACCGGACAGAAGTGACTAGGCTCACCAATAGGGAGGGGGTCCCCTCGAGAGCGATAAAGATCGACTTTTATGAACTGACAAAGCTTCCTCCTAGAATCAAAATAGGAGTTCACTATCTCTCGATTGAGACGTATGCCCCTCCTGTGCTGCGTTGTTCTAGATGCTGCAAGTTGGGACATACGGCTCGAGTGTGTAGAGCTAAACAGGCAGTGTGTGTCAGGTGCGGCGGCCGTGACCATGTCCGGGATGCCTGCCCTGACACCACAGCACCTAAATGTGTTAATTGTGGTGGCGCACATAGTGCGGCCTACCACAAATGTCCCCAGATAATTCTCCACAGAGAAGCCAATAAAATTAGAAATGAAAACTATATTCCGTACAAGGAGGCTGTAAGGAGGGCCCAAATCAACACTACTAAAAAGAAGGATGAGAATGTTAATAAAGCTCCATTACCGGTAGGTCTGGATACCACAGCGTGGACCAGACCTCCTGCAATTCGTTCACAGCCCGTTCGCAAACAGCCCGCTTTGCAACAAAAAAGTAAACAGTTAATGACGTACAGAGATATATTAGTCCAAAGTACTTCACAGGCTAAAGCAGTAGATAGGGAGGAGAATGATAAATCTCCTCCTTTGCCTCCTCCCCCCCCCCCCCCCATCATTGATGGAAGGGATGGAGGAACAGAGACAGGAATTACCTCCTCGAAGAACTTTGAGATTCGGAGAGGTCCGACAAACTGACGATGGTCCTGGGTTGAAAGAGTTCATGCTCAGGGACATCGCCCAGCAAACTCAAATGTTGATCTCAGCAGTTACTGGGGGAAGTGTGCAGGGGATTGTGATGGCCATGCTGCAGTTTAATCAGCTCATCATGTCCATCCTGGTCCCCATGCTTACAGATCCCAACATTAGCTGACTGATTAAAATAGATAATAGTAAAATTCAAGACAGTGGTGATAGGTTTTTTCCACCGTCATGGGAGTACTGAATAGTGACAAATTAAAAGTCCTGCAGTGGAACTGTCGGGCGATAGGGTCTACTATCCACTATTTAATTAATTACTTGGATAAAAATGATTTCCATGTAATTTGCTTGCAATCCCTGGCTAGGACTAAAGTTAAATTACCTATTATTAGGGGATATCATTATCCACCGATAGTTGAATCTCCTACTAAAATTACTGATAAAATTTATACAGCAATATATGTTAGAACAGGGATTGATCATGTAGTTATGCAGTCACCGGTCCCTATACATGAAACACAACCTATTTATAGTAGTTATATTCAAATTAGAACTAGTACGCATAAGGTTATTAATATACTTAACCTATATGCACCTAAGTCGGTTTCTCCAACAGGTCTGGAATGGTTGTGTGCCCTTCCGGGTGGTGGATGGTTGGTCATGGGTGACCTTAACATCCACCATCCGCTCTGGTACGCAAAGATTCCTGACTCTCGTAATATAGCACATAAACAGGCTGATGATATATCTAAATCTAACTTTCTTATTTTAAATAGTGGTGAACTTACCAGAATCCCTGATAGTATACAACAACACCCATCGGCGGTTGACTTGACCTTAGCCTCCAATAATATTTTCTTGGATGTTTCTTGGGTGTTGGGCGATGATCCGATGGGGAGTGATCATCTACCGATATCCTTGGAACTAATACTTAAAACTCAGTTGGTTAATAATCTCCCCGAATCTAATAGAAAATTTCAATATGATAAAGCTCATTGGTCTTTATTTCAGGAAAATTTTAATCAACACAAAAACACTATAGATACTACTAATGTGGATACATTTAATGATTCTCTAAGTAGAGTGATTTTTAATGCAGCTGAAGTAGCTATTCCACGGAGCAAGGGAATTCCACCGGATAAACCTTCCAATGCTTGGTGGAATGAGGAATGTGATAGGGCTGTGAAGGAAAAAAAGAAATTCTATAATAAATGGAAAAAAACTAGGAACCCTGATGACCATGTGGCTATGAAATCGGCTAATATTCAGTGTAATAAAACTATTGCATTGGCTAAACTTAAATGTCTAGACAATGTGTTAACTAATGAAATTAATGATCCGACAGATTTGACAAAGGCATGGAAAATAGTTAAAAAGTTTAAAAATATTAAAAATCCCTCTCCTGTTCCAATAGTTATAAATAACTTAATGTATTCTACTGACCAGGATAAAGCAGATATCCTGGCAGAAACCTTCGCTAATGTTAGTACCACTGAAAAATTTAACCCTGTTGCTAAAAATTTTCGTGTTGCTGAAGAAGATAAGTTGGTACTTGAAGGTTTGCTAATTCCGGAACCGGGAGATACTGCTTTGATTAACCTTCCATATACTATGGAGGAACTTAATTCTGTTTTGTCCCAACTCAAATCTAGAAAAATTTATCCGGGACATGATCAAATAACTTATATTATGCTGAAAAATCTTCCAATTGAAGGAAGTAAACTGTTATTAGATCTATATAATAAATGTTTTGAAGAGGGTCATTTTCCTTTGGCCTGGCAGCATGGTCTAGTGATTCCGATTCCTAAAACGAAAAAACCTCGAAACCTTGTTTCTTCATATAGACCTATAACCCTAACACCGCATATTAGTAAAGTATTTGAGCGGTTGGTTAAGAACAGATTAGAATATTTTTTGGAAAAAAACAATATTATTCCTAAAGTTCAGGCTGGTTTTCGGAAATTTAGATCTGTTTCCGACCAGCTGTATGCCTTATCATCTTCAATTAAGCAAGCTTTTAAAAAGAATCAAAAAGTTATGGCCTGTTTCTTCGACGTCAAACGAGCGTTTGATGTCGTATGGCATAAAAAACTGTTATATAAGATTTATGCTCTTGGCTTAACTGGAAATATTTTCAAATACTTTGAAAATTTTTTAAAACGAACTTTCCAGGTCAAACACGGACAGGCCCTCTCCAAAACACATAGTACTGATTGTGGAGTACCGCAAGGTACCTGTCTTGCTCCTACTCTATTTAATATTATGATGGCGGATCTCCCGGTGTACTTAAAAACTAAGTTAGACAAATACACTAATAATACTGTACAAATATCACAGTATGCCGATGACATAGCCATATGGAAACCAGTTAAAACTAATTCCCGTGAAAGGGAGATATCTAGAGAAAAAGCTATGAAATTTCAAAGGGTTATTGACCTCGTACAAAAGTACTTGGAAAATAATGGTTTTGAGTTGGCACCTGAAAAAACGCAGTTAATTATTTTCAGTACTATGAAAGCTAAATTTAGTATTCCATTAACTGTCAGTAATTTTGATATGAAATATTCGCTGACTTTGCTAACTCAAATCAAATTCCTGGGCGTGATCTTTACGTCCACATTAAACTGGACACCTCATATAAACAGCCTTATTTGTAGGGCGAATAAAGCGGTTAACATAATTAGACTCTTAAAATATGAAGTGTGGGGCAGAAATACTAAGCTACTGTTGCACCTCCATCATGCGCTTGTGCGTTCTAATCTCAATTATGGAGCGGAATGTTTTCTCTCAGCATCTAAGCGAGTTCTTAAAATGCTAGAAGCCGCTGAGATGAGATCGCTGAAGTGCATTTTGGGGGTGCCAGAGTTCACCTCAAACAAAGCGGTATATGCCCTCACCAAGATACTTCCCCTGGAACAGTTCCGCTTAAAATTTTGTGCAAACTATTTAAATCGTATGTTCAAAACTTCTAATAACGCCCAGGATATATTTCATAGTGAAGTCAACATGGATCGTATGGAATTAGCCATCCATGCGATCCAAAAACGTAGGATTCAACCATCCTTAACCGCTCTGGTTCACGAGATCCAAGTTAGGGCTGAGGTGGTTCCCCAGACTATAAATCCGATTCCGCTTTCTCCTTATCCGCCTTGGACCCTCCTGGCGGCCTCAATAAGTACGGATATACCAAATATTACTAAAAAAAGTGATTTAAATTTACAAAGAATAGCAACTTTGGATTATTTGGAGACTCGGTATCCACACTCGCTCACTGCATATACCGATGGATCGATTAATGATGCCGGAGATGCGGGGGGCGGGGTGTTTATCCCGTCTCTAAATAAAACTATTAACTATAGTTTGGGTAGGGGCTGGGCTATTTGTACGGTAGAACTTGTGGCCATACTTATGGCCCTTGATCACGTACTGACCCTGCCCCTGCAGATGTATCAGTTTCTTATTTGTACAGACTCCAAATCTGCTTTGCAGAGTCTAAAATGTATTGAATATTCTGGCAGATCTGATATAGTACTAGAAATAAATTTACTGATTAATCAACTCAGTCTTAGGGGGGTCAGTGTCGCTCTCCAGTGGGTCCCTTCTCATGTCGGAATCCTAGGTAACGAGGCTGCTGATCGGGCCGCTCGGGCTGGTGCGACCGGTTCGCCGGGAGCCCAGCCCGTGCGGCTCTCTCATTCTTTTCAAGATGTTAAAAATAAAATTAATAAAGTTATAGTTGAAATTAGTAATGAAAATAATTTAATATTGGCTAGGGAGTATCCAAGCATCCTTGCCTACAGAATTATGAAAAATCATTCGATTTATAAACTGCCTATGGTAGACGGGGCAATCAATAGGATTTGCACTGGTGGTTGGCGTGCCAGATTGACTCGCCCTGCATGTCTCTGCGGCGAAGACTTCACCCCAGACCATGCGGTCTTGGAGTGTGTGGCTTTCGACGCAGAGTGTGCTGAGCTGAGAACAGCTTATCCGGTAGCCTCGTCTCTCCATACAATTCTAGAAAACGCTAATAAGCATACTATTGCTTTAATTACAGATATATTGAAACTTCCTGTCTTTTCTGAGTTAATTTAATATAGTACATTTACCATATAAGTTAGTGGGCACATCGGTGGCCCTATCCTAGGTCTGTCTTGAATTTTTTTTTTTTCTGACCGTCAAATTAAGTGTAAAGTGTATAGATTTATTTTGTAGATTTTATTCTATAATTCTTAACGGATGGTCCTGAATTTTAACCTAATTTTAGAAATTTTCTTTGAAATAAATTAATGTACAAATGACCGTTGTCTCTGTTCTGGGTCAGAGACCAAAACTCCAGCTATGTATATGAATCTTATATTTTCATCTCGTAATTTTTAACTCTAATTAATCTCTATATAGCGCTCAAATTAAAATTACAATGGCTAGTCCCTGATCACTTTTAGTGCCAATGGGACATAAAAATGAAGAAGATGATGATGATGCAAACAGGAAAAGATCACGCTCATCGACCACACGTCATCTTTCCTGTCCACTAGAGGCGCTCCAAAGCAGGCTATGTACTTTGACAAACTGCACCCTAGCGAGCATGGCGTGCATGCGCTGAAGTGGAATATGAACCGTTTCGTCAGATCGCACTTGGCCTCAGGTGAGGAATCTCAGGATACGAGGCGTTACGATCACCGGGCCGTAAATCGTCGTCGTCGCTCCGAGTCACCGTCAGCAGGAGGAGGCGAAGAGGATCACCCTCGCCACTCAGCCACGCGCGGTCACGCCATCAGGCCACCACCTAACACCCGTAACGACACGCAATTTCCTCCACTGCAGCCGATCAGCTCTCCGACCATGTTGGCACCAAGAAACAGAGGGTGGGAGAAAAGCGGATTAGCCACCCCGTCCTCTCCTTTTGACAACATTCAAGCTCTGAGTGTCAGCATCGCACAAGCGATTGCGCAATTTTACTGTTAACAGTAACCGGTGTTATCGAGCTCACGAAGGAGAAGTAGCCTCCGTCAGCCAGCCTGTTCAGTTAGCAGGAGGGATACATTATCATGAGTCCCTGCGGATGAAGGAGCTCGTGACAATGTATGTCTCTTGTTGGAAATGGATTATGGGACACAATTAGTTCACGGACCGTCTTCAATCATTTCAACTTTTGTCACCGTCACCCGTCATTATGTGACCCTTTATCGCATTTTTGTCCAGCTTTATTTTACCTATTTTTGACGGACCCTTTGACTCCTGATAGTGCGGGGGCGGCGCCCAATAGCGTGGTGCCTAAAGTGCAAGGCTATTCTTAAGCTGTCATGGTTTATGTTTCCTTTAATGTAATATGGTCCGTAGATCATAACTACTGTTCTTGGGTATTTTAGCCTCAGGGCTCAATGAGTCAATCAACGTGGTGAAATACTATTCCTGATTTTGTGGTGAGATAATATTCCTGATGTGGTAGTTGCTACACATGTAGCCAGTTTAAGCTTGTGCATTACGTTATTTTGTTTGCAGACAACGGACTGTACTCTTCTCGGGTTGGTTACCACCAGCCTTATTATGAAGTTTGTGTCTTATTATTATAGTTTTGTGGATTTCTGCATCCTCTCAGTGACAATCCAACGCCGGATAACTGTGCCTGAGTGTGTTGCGCAATGTTTTCTCTGACCAGCACTCTAGTGAAACCTGGACAGTTGTATTTTCATATCAGTTGATGCTTCATAATTAAGCCGCACGCTGTGTGGACCGCGATCGTGTGGACTGTGGGGGGGGTGGTGGTAGGTGGGGGGCCGCGCGAGCGGTTGTGCCCGACTTTGAAGCCGATTACGATAAGATTACTATACGGACAACCTCAGCAACCACACGCAATATTCTCTTTCTGCTCATAAAAGGTGTTTACTCTCATTTTGAAGCCCCCACCTGGGTCTGCCCTGGGGGGCTTGGGTGGGGTTAGGTATTTTTTAGTTCCCAGGGTCACCCTGGTCAGCCCCACAGGGTGGGTTTTTCTCTCTATTCTGGGGCATGTGTTTCTGTCTACCCTTTGTCCATTCACCTGTATTTGCCTTTTTAAAATTCTCCCTACTGTCTGCGCTGCCTGTAGCTCTTGATATTGGATGTGTGTTGCTAAATGGTCTTAGCTTTATTTAGGCCCCATGTGTTAGGTTTATTTAACGTATTTGACCGGCTGGCGACATACATTCAATGTTCTGTTTATTATTTTTTTCACAAGCAGTGCAGGCACGTCCTGAGAAAGCCTTGTTGCTGTCGGGACGTTAAGCAATGTACAATCCAATCCAATCTCATTTTGAAAACGTTTTCGCCGACTGAATACTGGTTCTACTTCTTCTGCTAATGCAACATCATAATTTTTGTTCTTCTTAAAATTATAGTTCTTCTGCAGTACTTCTAAGCCTACTCTTCATTTGCTTTGATTCAATATCATTGTCGCTTTCATTGTTTGGTTTTATTATTATTTGTGTTTGTGTACTGATTACTATACTTCAATAGCTGTATTACGTCAAGTGTACTTATTGTTACTCTCATTTTTGCCACCTTCGTTTCTTTCTCATCTGTCACGATGAATCAAGCAGACGTAAAAACAAAAGATCTCCGCATTGGGCATTTAAATGTGTACCATCTATATGCCAAACTTGCTGATATTTCCGTTTACCTGAATGACTCAAACCCATTTCATATTTTTGGATTTTCTGAGACACGTCTTGGTTCTAATGTATCTGATGAATCAATTCAGGTTCCTGGCTTTTCTGTCCTGAGACGTGATCCAACGGCCCATGGACAAACAGGATTAGCTGCTTATATTCACACGTCTGTTCAAGCTCTTACACGTAGACGTCATGACTTAGAAACTGAGCAAGTTGAGTGTATGTGGCTTGAGCTGAAAGCCCCCCAATCACCATCATTTCTTATCGGTTTTCTGTACCGCAACCCTGCTGCAAACTTTGAGTGGTACGATAATTTTCTTAGTATGTTTGATAAAGCCTGTAAACCTAATTCTAATGTCATACTTATGGGAGATTTTAACATAGACATGTTAAAGTCTCATCATGCATGGGACTCTACGATGACGTTGCTGGGTCTTAAACAGTTAGTCACTTCGCCGACACGAATAACACCAACAACATCTACACTCGTAGACCACATCTATGCCACAAAGCCGGAGTCTGTTCATAGTGTGTCTGTCGGTAACCTTGGCATCAGTGATCACTTTCCCATCAGCTGTACGTGGTCCACTAAGTTCCCAAAAGCAAAGAAAGGATGTCATACGTATATCACCTATCGTTCGTTTAAAAACTTTAGTGAGAGCGACTTTTTATCTGACCTTAATAACGCACCTTTTGAGGACGTGCTTAGTGAAACTGAC